>JABSTQ010009349.1:0-659580 GCA_013358835.2 Ixodes persulcatus
TGTCTCATTTAGTGTGACGTCCATCGTCGTCGGTGCCCAGTCACACTTAGTTCGCAGGCTACACTCGTTGGCGTGTTATACGAATTCCAGCATGCATATTCCGCAGGCTGCAGTCGCTGGCGAATTTTGCTTAGTCTAGAACACCTCAACCGCAGTGGGCCGTCTGCGGCAAGTCATACTAAGTCCAGCATACTTAGTTCGCACATGACCGTTGGCGGTGCATCATACTTAGTCCAGGATACTTAGTTCGCAGACAACCTTTGGTGCCGATCCATACTTCGTCAATTAAACTCTGTCCAACACATTTTGACTTTGACCCTATCGAAACCGACTCTGCGATCCGGTGGAAGAGATTAAGCAGGGCAAAAAGGGCATCATTGCGGAGCTCGCTTTTTTAGTGGTTTTGGTGTCACCAGCTTAACCAATCTCGCAACACAGCGCGCATAATCTCGGCGCCTTCATTGTGCGAGATTGGTTTCCTATGGGATCGAATACCGACAAATACGACTAAAGCCGTGAGGATGCACGTTTCGCACGGCTTGATTTGATTCATTACATTTGTGGGATTTCCCTTGCTGCTACCCGTCTCGAGGAATGACAGAGCACACAGGTTCAACAACACGTAAACATTTAATGACCGCTATCGCCTGCGGCGCGATCCCAACAGCCCCCGCGCATACGCTGCGACGGCCCTTTATCAGCGGCGGAGCGCCGCTCGCGTGGTCAGTTGCCCTTGGCCCCCTCGTGGTCAAGATGAACACTCATGATCGTCGTAGGGGCAACCTGGGCCAACCGCTCGGAATCTCCAGGTTGCCCACACATTGCAGAGAAGGCTGCTGTCCGACACAAAGTGAAGCAGAGTATTGTCCGCGGGCGACTGTGCTGCGACATTCGGCGCGCACGAAGTAATTTCCGATGAGGCGTAGCTCCCCACGTCGGCTCGGAACATCACTCGGTGAATTATAACGTGCCAAAAGAAAGCGCAGCGCGTGTATGACGTCAGATCTTCAGATGAAAGTTAATTGATAAAGTAAAGTGCTCGATATACCTGCTCTCCTCGCGGTTTCTTCAGCCGCAACAAAAGGGTGCTAAATATCCAAGAGTGAAAAAACAAAATCGACGTCTTAGACACGCACACTAATGAAGCGGAACACTAAACTAACTCATTCAGACAATCTCGTAGCACACTCTACCACTGGCAAACTTAAAGTTGATCATTCTGATGAACCGGGATATTGCGACAGTGTGCCGTGCTTGCAGCCCATCCGAAACCACCCAAAGCCTTCCCGCAACCAAGCATAGCGAATCACGGCGCACGTATAATGCACTCACGGCCCCTTCTATGTTCGCCGACGTTATTCGAATGATCGAGGCTTGTTCTGAAATATAGATTTAAATGTGTGATGAGCCTCGTCATGTGTACGCCAAGCTCCTTAGTAAGTTGCAATGACCGGTTCACCCAAGCGCTTCGTCAGAAACCAGACGCTTCACATTTTAAGAGTGTAGAGTCAGTGACAAAGAAATGTAGAGCTGGGTGAGTCCCCATCATCTTATTGTTCCTCCGCAGCTGATGACGTTGCGGCATCAGCCGCCTAGAAAGTCAAAGAACGAGTTACGAAGCAAGTAGTGTGAACACAATGAGCCACACAACGCCCTTTTTAACCTGTGAGTGGCAATAATTTGGTTTAAAGGATTCATTAGGGCTCTTACCCAACGGGTAATATATTGTGCTCGCAAAAGTCCTTTCAATGTAAAATTAAACGAAAAAAAAAAACGCTGATGTCGTGTTGACCCGAACCATGTATTGCGCTGTCGCCTGGTTGGGCGTCTTTTGAGGGCTCAATTTCTTTTGATTTGCGCGATTAGGATTGCCTCAGAACTTAAAATTTGTATTTTGCTGTAGTTGCCGGTAAGCCCGGCTTAATCACTATGTACGTTTAATTATTAAGACACACGAATAGTTTTTGTCCAAATTTAAATGTATGTCTCGCTCCCCTAGCTACAGCCTCGCTTCCTATGTTTTGCTTCTTGTTAATTTAATCCGGCGTACGTTCATTCAGCGTACTGAATGTACTTAGATATTCGCAGCACACGATCAGAACTAGCTTATATTTATATTCTGCGTAGAACTAAACTTCTAATTGGCTGAAACGCACTTTATGCAAATTCAGAGTTCATTCCGCACAAGCAGGATAGTTGTTTCTGGCACATGATAAATGGGAGCTTGTTCTTAGCATGTACTGAGAACAACAACCAGCAGCATAGCTTCCCGTGAATACGTTTTATACTATCGGTTACAGTCCTAGACTAAAAAAAAAACTAGCGGACTTTATAAATAAAAAAAAGAAATCAATAAATATTTGTTTTCTTGCAAAACGTTAAAAGAATTGTCCGGTCAAAATTTGTGTTCGAGAAAACAATTGGATATTGTTGTTATTACCTCGAAACGCATCGTCCGTGCAATATCTGAATTTTATATGCTCCTCTGCTTGAGTAATTAAATTTTCAGCTGCTACATTTGCATCCTAGCGTAAACGATGCTTTCGTTGGCAACGTTGAATCTCTGGCGTAAGATAAAGCATAGCGAGCATTTCCGTCTCGTCGTTGGCCTGCCAATGAATACAGCAGCGTGCTTCACTTTTGTTGTTGCGCTTGACTTGTTTCATAGATGGGTGAGATTTTTTGTGGCGCGGTTGAATGCCACAACCACCGGGCAGCGCCTGCTATCTGCGAGACCTGCAGCGATGAGCAAATGGAATGTTCGCCACCCGATGTATTACTGGGTTCCTGTCAATATCAAGATCCCGCTTATGCAGCCGTCATTTCCCAGAGGAGAGCTACAATCTCAGCTCTAAGCGGACAGAAGGCTCGTAGGTTGAGGTGTGATGATGTGCCAACGATATTCAACTACGTCCACCAACTCCTAGCCGAAATCGAATAAATTTGTTTGCCAAAATCGAAGGCGACACATTGGTCATCTTAAAATGATGCCAAACGTTGTAGTAGCACGCGTGCAGCCCGATTTTGTTTTACCCGCGTGTGAAAATAAAGCGTGGCTACGATTTACCAAGCTCGCCTGAGTCAAGTGACGATCTCGAAATGTTACGCGCATTTTGAACGTTTCGCCGTTTGCCTTCGACTCGCGGGCATCGCCTCCGAGGAAGCGAACTCCAGCCGTGTCACCGATCCATTGAATCCACCGTTATGTCGACCCAGATTCAGCTTGGATCCAGATGCCGCTACAGAGGCAAACTCTTCATTCTTCTCAGCTGCCGCTACAGAGGCAAAGTCTTCATCATTCTCTTTGCGAGCGCTTCTTGTCCGATGGGTGGCCGTTGCAGTTGTGTATGCGCGAAACGACATACGTTTGCTCGAAGCTTACTGTTTTCGAGTGATTTCCTGCTAAAAGACGCAAGTTTTTGCACACGTTTGATAACTGTATTGCAAGAAACAAATTTCGTAGGGTAAAACCTAGGAGACTTTATAATTAAAAAAAAAAGATATCAATCGTCCAACGCTTGTAATCCCGGCCATCCGACGACCCTTTGCATGATGTGACGTCACGCAGCAGCTACGGATGTCAGCCATTGACACTGGCGAAATTCCGGGTGCAGTTTCCTACACACGCTCATGAAATGTTTTTTTTTTTTTTTTTAATATTGGGGCATCATATATCAAAATACAAATGACGTTTGTCTATATAAAGGCTCCCCCGACGTAACGGGCGCAAAAACACAAGTTGTTCCGGTTTCGAAAGTACAAGCCCTTTAATACACTTTGAATGTACATTTTCTCCTAAGTGAACAATAGGTCTTCCGAGGATCCCGTATAGTCAAGTGCATATTGATGATCATCCAAACCACAGTTGTGCACAAATTGCTGCCTTCAATATTTAATATTATATAGTAACCGATATTCAGGGAAGTGGGTTATTTAATGTCTAGTTATAAGAATCGAAGTGAAGACAACAGTAGTAAAGATAACCACAATAAAACGTCAAATATACAAAAAAAAGAATGAACGTTCGAGTAATAGGTGTCTATATGCTTGTGTTTTGTCAAATTCATATAATTATGATTTTCACTCTAAGCTTCTGCAGTGTCTTCGGAAATGTTAACCACGGATGCCTGTTTCCGTTTCGATTTCCTGATATGCTAAAATGGTCGTAAAAGGCTGATGTGGCTAATGTGAATACAAACAGGACCATCAAGCTCGCGACTACTTCACCGTGACCGCTTCGGAGGTGTGTCTACACAGTTCCGCAACGAACTCAAAATGGCGCGTTGAGGTGCTTGCCCAGACACCTCTGCTAATTTTCAAGATACTCTCATTCACCTTTCGTATGTCTTTCAAGTAGGGCGGGTTGATGAACCAGTAGAGATGACGTAGTACAAAGTCCTTGCCTTCTTAGCGGAATTGATTAGAAACATGCGATTGGACATCGTTCAGTGTTTTTTGCTTGATGAGTCGAGACCATATGCGAACAATTTGGTCTCAGACGAAGATATATATCGCTTTAGAAAAACAAATAGCAAACACTGGCTTAAAGGCTTTACACATACGTGTACACCACGTATAAACAGTTTAGAAGTGTGTTCTACGGCATCATAAATGATCTCTGAAATTTACTCCCCTCCATTGTTCATTTCGTGGCATTGGAAATAGGGGCATTGCTATTCTAACATTTATTTATCTGGATTATACATTTGCTAATACGGCCATACATAACTTGCTAAGACAGAGAAACGCAGAAATAATATTCCTATTGATCCCAACAAAGATTCGAATTATTTAAGCACGCTTAAAAAGAATGTAGTTCAATGTATATATTTCAGAAAGCGTAATTTGACTGCCGAAAGTAAATCACCGCTTTATAGCTTGCGTTAAAAAAGAAGCTGCGACCGCTAGTCTAACAGAAGCTCGCCACTGCTCTGTGCTTACTGCATGCACAATTAGGTGCATGGTGGCAGCTGGCAATAATTTACTCGTGGAACGTGTCAGGGAGTTGGGTGGAAATTAATCAAAATAAAAAATCGAACTCCATTTGAAATAAAATGTATTTTTTCGAGAACAAAATTCAAGATTTGGACGGGTGAAATGTGATAGGTCTCCTCCCGGTGTGGAATTAGGGGAAGAAGGCGACGGCGTGTAGAAGTAGAAAACAAAGATAACAATTCACTAGGCAATAAAGAGACGCGCACTGCGACACACAGAAAACTCTACAAAGGAAACGCGCATACGCTTTTGCCTCGATTATAGGAACAATACTTCGGGAAGCACGGAAACAAAAATGGGAAACAAAACCCGAACCAAGCAGAGCAAACCAATACACCGCTCGCGGCACAAATGCAGTCGGGAACAAGTGTTCGCCGGCGCAAAACTAAAAAAAATGAAGACGAGAGTCCCAGCTGCGTGAAGCAAAGATCAGGGAGCGTTTGAAGCTTCACCGAAGCTGGGCTGATGATGGCACCCGAAGATCGTCATAACACCGCCGCACGCACGCACTTCTGAAAAGGGGAACCAGCCGCCCGGAGGCAAAAGCACGACCGAAGGCAAACACGCCACTGAAATTAACACGCCGAAATTGAAAGACTTAGGGCCCCAGCCACACCTATCCTCATCTCCGACCCCCCGCCCTCCCCCCCCAAAACAATTTAAACTAACGACTGCGATAAGCGGGCAGTCGAGCAGAGCGCCGTCCAGACAGGCCACTCAGGCTGCCACATCCAGCCAAAACGCAGCGCTGATGTAGCCAAAGTGCCAGGCCCGCAAGACTGAATATCATTGTTCAACTATGATCTTTCGAGAAAACTCGAACGAACCACCCCCTTCCTCGAACAAAATAAAAATGTGGTGAGGGTCACTCGAATGACGAATGAACGCTCAGAATAAAGGCCAAGATAAAAATAATAGAAAAATCTCCAAAAGACGTCATTGAGGGGCGACGTAAACATTGACCTGTCTACCCGTCTACAAAAAAAAAAAGAAAATTAAAGCAAACCAAAAGTTTAGGTCACTTTGTGTGAAGCGTGCAGGAAAACAGGGAGCTCAAGGACCCAAAGAGAGCCTCCGGGACCCGTGAGCGTGGACGTAACCAAAGAAATAAGGAGCTTAAAATGAGCTTTACTTTTGTCACGTCTCGATCGTCATTGAGAAAGGAACGAACGCACCCGGGCGCGTTCACTGATAAGAAAAGTAAGAAGAACCGAATTTCACTCAATTCCCAGACTAAACGTTTACGTCGAAAACAGTTATCTAAATTAGTGGTATTTAAACATATCGCCACACGAATGAACTGAATCCAGTTTACTCTTTTGTGTACTTCGGTTTAGTTTCATAGGTCGTAGACAATACAAAAATACATATATTTTTCTATTGTTCTACGACCTATATACATATATATATATATATATATATATATTCTTTACAAATACCCGCGCGCAGCGGGTGTTTGTAAAGCATTGTGCAATCGATGAACGATATAAAGATGCAATACAAGCTTGGGGTTATTTTGCATTCAGTCTTGATGTATTAGATCGATATAAAATCGAGCATAAATTGGAAGGTTGATTTACAAACACTAGAAGAAACGTTTGCTTTAATAACAGAACTCTTAATAATACGTTTTTTTGGAGATTCACGGATGATGCTTAATATATGTGCCATTAAAAATATTACGAATTTTGAGGACGATGACGATAACCCGTTCTCATACGATCCGCCGGCTCGCCTCCGAGGAAACCGACAGGCGCACTGGTGCATTGATAGTAATTTCGCGGGAGCTCCTAAGTTACACCTCTCACTATTACCGTAATTGCCAATGGAAAGATTTCTTGGTTGCAGCATCGAGGCGCGCGCGCGTGATACGAGTCCAGGTGAGCTTGTTCGATGAAGGCATAGGTGTGTTTTAGTAGTTTCGGTTTTCAGAGAACGCTACTTGTATCGGCAGTTCGCACAACTTGAAAGCATGCTCTGAGACGCGCGGCCAGGGCTATCGCGGTACTCCTAAAAACACGACCTAATTCCCTTGGATCACGCCTCGCGGGTGCACGGGCTCGTGCAGCGAGACCCAGTCGAGGCCTCCAGGCGCTTCATCGTGTTTTAGGGAACGATCTTTGTAGCGGGAGCTCTCTCTGCCACTTTGACGCATACTCAGAAAATCGTGCATGGTCAGGAGCACTATCATCTGAAAACGGTTTGTCTCACGCTCGCTCACTTCGGGGTTCATGCTAAGAACTCCCAAAAATGTAGTTCGCAACATTCTTGATTGTTATTTCAGAGGGACATAAAGCACCCTTACCTGCATTCTTCTCCTCTTTGCAAACGCTCGTCGCTCGATCGGTGGCTGTTAGGGTTGTGTGTGCGCGAACACGGTAGGCACGGCACATTTTAGTAGCTTCTTTCTGTGCCCGTCCCGCCCAACCCGAAAGATTCCCTTAGTCGCACGCTATCGTCATAGCAATCCGGTGAGAAGTGGTCGTAACAGATTCGGCTGTTTTTACTTGGGAGCCAGCGTTCACGTCGGACTGCCAGGACCCACTTCTCTCGTGTAGACTTGTCGGTCGGAAAACTGTGAAATGTCACATTGCTGCGTTTCTTTGTGGTGTTATTACACCTTACGGAACAACACCAATTTCCTCCAGTCGCCATTACGCACTCTTACATAACTGTATAAACCGATAACATAAGCAAAAAGCAGACAGTCGCTAGCAGCCTAGCACCAACAAGCTACAAAGCAAGCACCCTGACCAACATGTGACGTCATGTCAACGTCAGCGCCATCATGGCAGCCTCCGTGTGCTGCTCTTGCTCAGTGTTGCCAGTAGGGCGGCAGCAAGTGATTTGGGTGTGTACACGTAAATTTCAAAATTCATTTTCTTCTTAGAAAATTAATATTTTTCCGAGATATTTTGTACACATGCTCAGGAAGGGCATCCAAATACATGGTGAAAATTTTATAGAAATCGGTGACCATCAAAATTACGGCGGAGATGCCCTTTAACGCGCTTTGCTTTTCATCAATTGAAATGTTGACTATGTTATGATAGGCCATAATCTCTTTCTTTCATTTATTCCCGAAAGAAGCTTTCATTAGAGTTAGGAGGAAACTGGTCCTGGGTGTAATCTCGAGTTTTTAGCAATAAAAATTACATATATCATAGAAAGGCACATTGAGTTAAAGCTTAAGTCGCCACTCGTCAAAAAACTAGAAGTGACGGAGGCGTTATATTTTTATATATGTCGCAAAGAGTTGAAATCATCAAAGTCATATGGCTTCTCGACACTTATACGGGGGGGAGAACGGGAGGAAGGGGTGATTTGACTATTCCTAGGACGTTACATTGCGGCTTCGTTAATTAAAAAAAAAAAAAAAGACTCGACTGTCGAGCGGCACTTTGATGCGTCCAGCCAGTAATTGGGTGCATCGCAAATTACATTCACGAGATTAAACTTTGATCAGCGACTGCCCTAAGTTCCAGGTGTGTTTGAAAGTTCGGGCTTGGGGAAGCCCCGAGGGTGCGGGTCCGGCTGTTGACCGTGGCTTTATTAACGAACGGCGCTTCAAATATAGTCCCCGCACTGCGCAGCTGGCGCCGACATTTAATGACGCCTGGCTAAAACTGCCCCGTCCCCGTTTGGCGGCTGGACACGTCGGATAAAGTCAGGCTTTAGACGTGGAGGCGATAAAACTTGAATGACTGTTGAGCGCAAAAGCCGACTTGAGCACAGCAAAAAAAAACACGGGATGTTTTTTTAGTTTATCGCCCCAGGCTACCTCAATATGTGATTGCATGCAGACTTGTACACGTTACTGAAAAAGTAACGGATTACACTTACTTCACTGTAAAAAAGTAATCGATTACAATTGCAATTACAGCCTCAAAAACGTAATCCAAAAATTACTCTAAAGTAATCGATTACTTACCACGTTACTTTTCAGTCAACTTTTTTTTTTTATTAGGGTAGCATAATCCTTGTGGTCTTGCCCTCAGTTATTCCGATGGAAAAAAAAAAGAAAAGAAAGCCTTAACCGTTTTTGCTTAGAGCTGAGTGAGTGACACCAACACACCCAATCCCTCCTGTGAGAATAATAAAAAAAAAAGCGCTTTTTAAATACATCACTCAAGAGAGGCTGGAAAAAGGTCATTTTTCATATCCGGACGTAGTCTCCAGACTCCGGTGTACAAAAAAAAAAAAGAAAGAAAGAAAAGAACCAGGAAACGAAGCATAGTGAAGTGGCCTGCTAATCCTCGATGTCCCGTGCTCAGTGGTTTCAAAAAAGAAAAAAAAATTGACCGTTTTCCAGAGAGGAGTGAATACAGCACATCTAACCCCTCCCCACCCCCTACTCACCCTCCCCCCCCCCAAAAAAAAAAAAAAAAAAAAGAAAAACGAAATTTAGAAAAATTGTAATAATAATAATAATAATAATAATAATAATAAGAATAATAATAATAATAATAATAATCATCTTTATTTTGGGTGCCCAAAAACCACCACATCGGTCTTCTCCTTGGTGCACCAACACAAATAATAAAACCAGCAAACAAACAAAAATCCTAAAGACGCATAAAATTAAGAGACAAATGTAAGATTATCCAAATGGCGACGGTAGATAATGACTGAATCCGAGAGATAGGTACTTTTGCAATCGATTACAGGCCAAAACGTAATTCACTTACAAGGATCGTTACTCATTAAAGGAAGTAACTGAAGCCTTCAAATGTAATCGATTACAAGTAATCCATTACTTATAACGCGTTACGTACAGTGAGCCTCAAACTTAACGCCGCCACGGCATTTGCCGTTTCTGACAGTCCCTGCGGCGGCCGACTGAAATATCCGAAGAATGTTTGGGTTTTCAACTTCTATCCCATCCTGAGAAGGCATCCCGAACGTTTTGGTGACACATTTTAGAGTAAGTAGCCGAAACGAACCTCAATGTTTAAAAACCGAGTGGCGGCGTTAAGTTTTGGGTGCACTGTACATGTCTGATTGCACGTGGTCAATGAAGGCCATATTTCGTTAAATAAATGGATACGAAACCAGACATTTCACTCGGCTCTCGGTCGTAGCAGAACGAGCACACCATTGCTTATAGTTTCTAACCAAACGCTTTTCGTCCTTTTCCGGCGACTCGATGGCAGGAAGTGCACGCTGAGGGGTTTAAATGCCGCCTTTTCGTTTCACCGAGAACTTCTCAGTCCGCAACATTGTTTTGAATGGCAGTATGAAGCCGACCAGAGCACTACCAAAAGCGTGTCTTCCTCATAGGAGGTATGAATTAAGGGATCGTATTGGCTATACCGTTTGTATAGGGCGGCTGCTTGCGCCACCTGGCCCAAAAACTGTTAACCCATTCACTCGAAATTTCGATTTAAATTCAGTGTCTCGTTAAGTCATCTACCCTCCTAATTTTGTGGAATATCGGGCTTCTTTAAAGTTTATTCACTAATCTTCTAACCTCATTTAATGTTTTCATTTAATATTTTTTTCTTCCGATTTATTTTTTTTCGACAGAAAAACCCAGCGCTACCTCCAAATCTCTTTCCTCTTCAGGGAAGGCAGCATATTGCCCGTGCACCTCGAGATCACATGTATTAAGGTTTCGCTATCTGAATGGGATACGGCACATATATGTATAACGTTTGGAATTCGGCCCTATATGTGTTTTTCCCTAACAATATCATTCTGGCCATTAGGAGTATAAAAAAAAAAGAGGCTTTTCTTGAGGATTAATATTTACTATTACTATCTTGCGACATGCACCAGTCCCAGATTTTTTTTCTGCTTTTTTTAGTAACTCTTTAATTGAAGTAGTCAGCTCGGCCCCAATAATAATAGTCAGCAGGAATTTAAATGTTAGCTTTTAATTTTGGTTCCTTCATTTTATGTTTAATATTTATATATATTTGAGCCCACCGGGTATCCTTCATTTCAATTAACTTTTGTTGAAAATTCAATTTACAATTGCGTGTCGCCTCTCAAAAAATGACCAGCCTATACAGTATCTCCCTGTACCCCTCATTGGTGTGTTAACATGCGCTCCCGCTGCCAATTTGCCCAAACCACTTTGTCGATTATCCAACCCTGACTACCTCACGCAAAGCATATCACTGCCAAGAAAACTATTCAAGGCATAATCACTCCTTTCTATACACCACAAACCTCTTTATGTCTACCATAATACCACAGTGCCGAGATATTCATTATGGCGGAATTCATTCTCTCTTTCCAAAATATATATATTTTGAGTTTCTCTGAATATTTTCCTCACTCATTGAGCAATGCTTCTAGATGGTTGCATTTTTCTACGTATTTTTTCCCCAATTCTTTTATTTTCATAGGCTCCCTTTTTTACGCTGCTGGAAGATTCTTCTTCCGGCAGCGAAAGCGGACGGTCGCATGAATCAAACTCCCTTCAGAAGCCGCGATAACATCCCTCGCCGGCCGCTGTTGTCTCGCCGATGCTGCCTCTACTGCCAACGAGTACAAGGTTTTGGTGCCACCCATCCGAACCGGAACGATGGGTATGAACTTGGTGCCCTTGCACGGCGACCTAAAAAGCACACCGTACAAACTCGAGGACTTAAGAAGAAGCTCAAGCGCAATGCCTTTTTGGCTGATGTCATAGCGCTTGACGCTTATCAAATGAATAATATTTGAATGGCGACCCTTCAAACACGCCGAGCTAAGAAGCGACTCGTCAACGTCAAAAAGCTCTAAGTAAAAAAAAAAACGAACCTAAAAACAACACATGGATTGTATAATCATCGACCCCAGTTGCAACGGAGTCCACCTCCGGATGCACTGTGTGCCTTTTCACGAGACGGGCGACGCGCTCTACTAACTTTTTTTTATTCGTACGGGAAATTGCGTAAAGTTAGCCGGGGGAAGTGGCGAGTGGACGGTTTTGAGTTGATCGTTTTTGAGAACTCGTTTCGTCCGCATAACGCTAAAAAGCTGCGTCAAGCCGGAGGGTGTCCGGCACAAAATGGGATTCAACGGTGCCAACGCACTCATTATGATACAAGTTAGGGCTCAGGCGTGCTTTCGGTGCAAGCGAACCGTGTACATCAGGCGCGACTGCCGCAGACGAAAATGTTTAGTGTGCATTCGTATCGGGCATGTGAAAAAAGAGTGTTTCAAGACGTACGTTGGCGTCACAGGTAGGGCTGTGTCAGAAGACCATACGCCGTTGACGATGAATGTTACACTATTGAAAACGGGAGTAGTACTTCGTCCTTTTTTGAGACTAAGTCGGTGTCACTAAGAGTAATCCCCCAAACGGCAAAACCCGAGTTTTGCCCTCCTTTTTCTTTTTGTCACTTTGTATTGATTCCTTTAGGCCGAAGTTTTGATCCGTTAAAATAAGTCGTTTTGATCCCTACAGAAGGGCATCAGAGACTAAGTTTAACTCTTCAGAGGATTTATTATGGTTCCTTAAGTGGCGTCGTGTCCACAATTGGAGGAGTAACTTTGATCCCTTTGAGGATGAACAGTGATATTATTGGAAGGTAACTTTTTGATTGGGACAAATGTTTCGTCCCTTTGAGAGATAATTTCGGCACTTAGAGGGGTGATATTCAAAGTGAAGGGGAAATAACTTTCTTCCTTTTGAGAACTAATTATGGAAACGTTTATATATGAATTCAATGAAAATTAAGGGGTAACTTTCGTCCCTTTAAGGATCAATATTGACGCCTTCATAGAATATTTGTATAGTAACGAGGCAGTCACTTTCGTCCCTTTGTTGATGAATTTGTATGCTTTTAGGGACGTATTTGTCTAGTATTGTGGGAGCAAGTGTCGACCCTTTTTGAATAATTTTTAACAATTTTTGGGTTAAATTTATTGTAACGAGGGAGTAACTGTCGTCCCCTCGTGGACAAATTTTGACACTTTTAGAGACGAATTTTCAAGTAGTTACAGCCTTAAGCTGTGAATAGGAGTGAAAGGTTCGCGGCATTGAATGGCTTCCTGTTCCGAAAAGACAGATTGTGCAACTAGTCTGAATAGGTATCTCTCCTGAAAAGTAACACAAAGTGCCTTTCAGAACAGGGAGGTATTCAATACCGAAGATCTTTCACTCCCCATCCAGAGCGAAAAGGTGGAACTATTGCAGAACCTCTAAAATGTTGAGCATCTTTATTTGGAAAAAGCAAGCCTGTGTTTCCGAAAAAGCAGCCTCATGTCTTACCCCAATCTAAATGGTTATGATGGCTCTGAAGACTGAGGATATGCGGACAAAAATCGTAGAACTTTGAGGCAGGCTTCAACAGCCAACATCCCTGTTTAACGAAAGAAGTTGCACCAGCAATTTGTGGACAAACATTAGCACTTTAATTGTATAAACATATTTATTCTGAAACTACACAACACTGGAAATTAAAAAAAAAAAACATAACAACCTAGTATACAAAAGAATAAATTGCCATTTTGGCGCTGAAGTACTGACCAAACCTTAACATGGCTAGCATATATACGTGTCTACAATGGTCCTTAGTGCTGCGGAACGAGCTCAAAAACATGGTGCCTGCATACTAAAAGTTTAAGCTTTCTCTGAATGGGCATGTTACCTCTCAAAATTGTAAGGCAATCTACCTCCTTTCTGTGAAAAATAAGACCAACCTGCCAGGGCCAAAGGTGAACATGTTTGCAGACACACAAAGTTAGGAATGGTTGTAAACTGTGACGTTATTTTCTTCTAAGTACAGCAAGCAGATTGCGCAATTTTAGTTGCGCTAATTTTGTCATCTGCAAACATGACTGCTACTGACAATTGCCAGGTGGTTGGTGTTATTCATTATGTGAAGGGATCTACGCCTTAAAATTTCTGAACGAGAAATTCACATTAGGTGAAACTTTAATTGAGCTTTCTACATGCAGGACCTGATTTTCATGGCTAGTTGCACAGCACTAAAAACTATTGTAGACACCCTATATATTAATTCAAGAATAAGAAATCAGAGAGACAGCTCATTTTAATCTCACATGTTTGCTTGTGTATGTAATAAAAATGACTATTACAAATAAACACCTAAGTGAAAAACCTCCCGGTCATAAAATATGTGGCAGCGAAATGACTCATATATTTATAAATAAAATAAAATCCTTGGCATGCGTTTTCGACCTTCAGAGAATATGGGTGTTCAAGAGAGTAAAACTAATGATCGCTTAATGCATTCCTTAAATTCATTACACAAGAACAAAACATTTTTAGCGGCGTGTAAAAAAAAGCTTCAGTTATTTTTGTCTTGTTCGAATTCAGGGCGGTCAGCAGCATTGTACCCATACAGCCTAACTTTGAGTGCTTGAGACTTACAAGTCTCTCGAAACAAAAAAAAAAATGTGCGACGATATCTTACAATGTATTCAAGGTCGAAAATCAATGCCAGGCTGAAACCAAATGCCACAACTCCTAGAGGCCCTCTGCCTTATAGGCTTGATTTTTGAATAGCACACTGCAGCGCTCAGTTGAAATCCCGGGACGCAGTGCGACGGGATAGACTGCGGGGCATGTCTGAAACAAAAGTTGAAAGTTAAGACAAATCATAAAGTCGAAGCCTTTCAAACAAAATAAAAGTGGCCTACCATGTACAGCAGAGGCAGGTAACTAATGACAGACTAACTGAAACAGGTACTGTACGTACTGCCTATACCTAGTGGGATTTCCCTTGCTGCTACCCGTCCCGGGGAATGACACAGCACATCGGTTCAACAAAATGTAAACATTTAATGACCGCTAACGCCTCTCCCGCGATCCCAACCGCCCCCGCGCATACGCTACGACGGACCTTTATCAGCGGCGGACCGCCGCTCGCGTGGCCAGTTGCCCTTGGCCCTCTCGTGGTGAAGATGACCACTCATGATTGTCGAAGGGGCAACCTGAGCCAAACGCTTGGAATCCCCAGGTTTCCCACACATCTCCCCTTCCAAAAACGAAACAGAGGACGTCTTAGATGGTCTTGGGGGGGGGGGGGGGGGGGCTTTCCTTCTGGGTCACCAAGGGTCTTCTCAGATGGGCGAGCATGGGTCCGACGTCAGTACTTCCGGACAGTACCGATGCGGCTGTGGTGGGTCTGATGATGGGAGCTGCGTCGCCGCTGTCTGGCACGAGGAACTAGAAATTAAAACAAGATGAGGCCATGGCGTGGTATACGAATAAGTGGCCGCGCACACGAAAGATGCCTGCCCCACTGTGCATACGAGAGCGCGGCCACTTTCTCTTCTCCCCCCAAAACACCGAAGAGGGCATGCACTTAGACCTCGTGCTAATTCAGGTCGTCTTCACCGCCATCTCAAGTTGTACCGCGGCAGAGACAGTGTGGAATCTTCCGAAAGGTGGTCCGGATAGTCGCCATTTGGAACCTGCGACACATTTACCACCTCGGGTTCATAGAAAACATTTAGGTCGGCGACATGAATAGACCCGCACACTTCGCCAGATTCGCAATGCACCAGCTCATAAGACAGGTTGGAGAGCTTCCTACTAACACGGCAGGGGCCATCCCACCTCTTTGCTAAAGAGGCCGTGAAGCCTCTAGCAGCATCACTCAGCGGATGAGTTCGCCTCAGTACCAGATCTCCTACCTTGAACTGCAGATTTCGCCTACCCTTGTTGTACTGGTTTGCCTGCTGCAGTCTCGAGACGTCGAGGCTCTCTCGAGCTTACCGCAGGTTCTTCGTGCGCTGCATGATTGTGGGGTCTGTGCAAAGAAGGCTGTTTCCCAGGGGAAACACGAGCTCTTTCCCAAAGTTAAGTTGAGCCGGAGTAAAACCCGTGGACAGGTTGATTGTAGTGCGGGTAGAGAATGCCATTTATGCCAATTTTGCGTCCCAGTCTTTGTGTCGCTGTGTATGCGCTACAAGCATCTCCTTCAGGTTACGGTTCACTCTTTCCGTGATATTCGCCTGTGGATGGTATGGCGAAGTCCATTTGTGCCGTATGCCTAGCGCCTTACACGCATCCACGAAGACATTGCTAACAAAATAAAAAGCGTTGTCTGTAATAAGCGTTGTGGCAAAGCCAAAGCACGGGAACGTCTCGAGGAGACAGTCTCAGATTTGCCAACAGTCTAGTTTGCGCAAAGGAAACATTTCGACCCACTTCGTAAAATGGTCGGTCACTACTAGCAAATACTGATTGCCGCGTGGACTACGGGGAAAGGGACCGACAACGTCGCAGGCAACACACTCCCAGGGGTACTTGATTTTGACCGACTGCATTAAACCTAGTGGTTGGCTACCTCGGGGTTTCGCCTTCTGACAAACTGGGCAGCTACGTGTGTACCTCATTACTTCCTGCCTCATACCTGGTCACGTTGCAATTTGGGATAACTTTTCGTAAGTTCTGCTCCCACTGCTGTGGCCTGCCAAGGCGGGATCATGCATATATCTTATAAATGACTTACGCAGTTTACGTGGTACTACAGTCCGGAATGGCGGGCTGCTGAACCCATCGTCCACCTGGAGGATGTATCGCAGCAGGATGCCGTCGCTGCTGAGCAGGTACTGAGTCCAAGTCTCTGGGATTACCAGCGTCGGCTGCGTTTTCTTCTGCCAGCTGGTGCATCACCTTCTGACAAAGTCCATCGGACAGCTGGGCCGCCCGGAGCTCCTCTCTGCTCTCCAGGGTTCAGCACTGCGAATCTGGTGTGATGGGCGCCACATTCGCCAGCGCCACCAAGTCGGGATCCACCTGCATTTCCTTCCCGAGAAGTGGAGCACGGGACAACGCATCTGCAACGTGATTAGCCACTCGACGCTTGTACTCGATTGTGTCTTTGTAGCGCTGGAGCGAAAGAGCCCATCGAGCGAGTCGTCCTGCAGGGTTTTGAAGCCCCTTGAGCGACGAGAGAGCAATGTGGTCAGTTTGATTGTAAAACGAAGCGCCGTCAAGGTACATGTCAAACTTCTTAAGCGCAAAAATAATTGCCAGGCACCCTGGTTGTTGAGTGGTTTTCGCTCCGCGCCGGTTAACGTATGACTGGCGAAAGCTAGTGGACGAAGAACGCCGTCATGTTCCTGCAGAAGAACTGCTCCTAGTCCGTAATCGCTGGCGTCGGTCTGCAAGATGAACGGACGATTCAAGTCGGGCAGATTTGGACACGCGTTTTCAGTCACAGCCCTTGAATGGCACGCGAATGCGGTTTGCTGCTCTTGGCCCCAGCACCATTTCAGTTCTTTTGCGGAGCAATCGGTTCAGAGGTTCAGTTATCTCAGCGCATTGCGGAATAAAATCTCTATAAAACGCAATCATCCCGAGATATCTCTGTAGGCTTTTGACGTCATGAAGGGGTGGGTACTCCGTTATTGCGCGCAGCGTATCTTCATTCGGGCGCAGCGTTCCGTTATCTACATCCAATTCGAGAAGGTTGATTACAGGAGATGCCAACTGGACGTTATCTGGATGTATTGTAAGGCCGGCCTGACGCATTCGTTCGAGTATGATGTGAAGGTGTACGAGATGCTCCTTCGAATGTTCGTGAAAACACCACTACGTCATCCATGTACGCCATTGCAAACTCGCACTTCGCGTCACCGAGGACAACGTCCATTAGGCGTTGTAAGCTGGCGGGAGAGTTGGACAAACCAAAGGGAAGGCGAGTGAATTCGAACCCCCTGTGGCAAATGAATGCGGACTTCTTTACATCAGCCGGATGAATTTCGATTTGAAGAAATCCGCGGACTGCAATCGAGGGTTGTGAAAATCGTCGCGTTTTCAAGGGTATACATTACTGAGGACATACTAGGAAACGGGTAACTGTCTCTGACTGACACTTCGTTTAGGCGCCTGTAATCAACACAAAGCCTTGCTGTGCCGTCCTTCGTTTGGAGCAAGGACCACCGGGGAAGCCCATGGGCTTTTTGACTGAGGTACTGCGCCTGTGTCGGTCGTTTCCGATAGCGCCGCATCAAGAAGTTCACGCTTGTGAGCACTTATGGGTCTTGGATTGTACCTCCGTGGGGATGCATCCTTGGTTTCGATGCGGTGCCGTAGGAGTTCGGTTTTCCCAGGTGTTTCAGTGAACATCGGCGAGAAGGGTTCCAGCAGTTGCTGGAGCTGCTTCTGGTTGTCTTCACCGGAACACTCTTGCACGCCTTTGAACATGCTGTCTGGAAGTAAAAGCATCTGCCCGGCAAAGTTTAACGGGAACGCTTGGCCGTGAATACAGTCCTGCCGCGTGGTAAACGGCGTTAATTTCGTTTCGCCTCCCAACCAATATCCAGCATGGGCGAAGCCTAACACAACCCGCTCCGCTGCAATAAAATCTCTACCAAGGATCATGGGCACTGGCAGTTCAGGGAGGTGTACGAACCGTTGCCTTCGCTTTCTGCCATGAAAGGAAATTCGTAACCTGACTGCGCCGGCAGCAGGCAGTACGGACCCCGATGCCACCTACAATTTCACGTTTGCTGACCGGAGATGTATTTTTTGCTTGTTACATTCCGCAAATACAGCATCCCCAATAAGCGATATGTTTGCACCAGTGTCTAAAAGAGCGGCCACTGGTGTACCTAGTACATTCACACTCATACGAGGTTCAAGAGACTTGGGTGTGGCCTCGATTCTACTCACAGCTGGGATGAGCACTGTCGGTTTCCCGTATGGAGAAGTTGTTCCTACCCCCGTTGGCTGATGCGAGCCCATTAGCGCCCGGCCATCCAGAGCGACCATCCTTGGTGTTGAGAACTTCAAAGCGGCTCTGACGCTGGGGATCGGGCAGGAATCTGACGGGCCGACCTTTGACTGAAAGGCAATCGCATTAGTGTCCAACTCAAATGCAGTTGCTTCGGGTTGCTTACGACCGGCAACAGTGGAAGCTGTTCACCCGGGGATCAGTGCAAAGGCAGACGAGCCGGGAGTCTCATGACCGAGAATGTTGTGAGCTGGCCGCCCGGGTGTCGGTGCAAAAGCAGACAGGCCGGGAGTCTCAGGACCGCGAACGGTGTGAGCTGGGCGCCCGGGTGTCGATGCCAGAGTCGACACGCCGGGAGTCGCATGACGGAAAGTGTTGTGAGCAGGCCGCTCGGGTGTCGGTGCAAAAGTAGACACGCCGGGAGTCCCAAGGCCGCGAATGGTGTGAGCTGGGCGCCCGGGTGTACCAAATTGTACCGTATTTTCCGGGCTATAGTCCTGCGGACTATACATGTTTAAAAGTTAAAGTTTTGGGCAGTGCGAACTATCTACGCGTGCGGACTATACAGGATTTTTGTTTTTCAATATCATTGATTATACCGAGACGTGACAGATTTTGTGAATGAAAGAGTATGTTAATGTTGATTTATGTATATTATAGGCTTCTTTGTGAGTTAAAAAAGCATACATTTGTCAAGGGGTGCCGTCCATGAGAAGATTTTCGTGCAGACTAAGCACCAGTTGCGTACTATGCACCAGGTGCGGATTATGCACCGGGTGCAGACTATCTAAGCAAAAACTTTTAATTTTTGACCCCATATTTGTCCCTGCGGACTATACACCGGGTGCGGACTATAGTCCGGAAAATACGGTAGTGTACCAAATTAGCATTTGTCACGACACAAGAAGTTTGGATGACAGCCTTCCGACTCGTAGAAGAAAAACAGCAAAAATTCACCATCGCTTGTTCGCGCTAAACATATCGTGCTCTCTACCTAACTGCTTTCTATGAGAAAACAAACACTGATATCAATTCAATTCATTAGTCTTTGATGGCTCGGTTTACCGAGATTTCCAGGGCCGGTAGGGCTGCTGGTGGCAGCATGGTGTTGGTCCAGAGGATGTGCTGCTGCAGGGGTGGGAGCAGGGCGATCCAGAAGAAAAGAGCTGCATGGGCAGGAATGGGCACTTGATCCGGAGGGGGGGCTGCTGTGGGGGTGGGATCTTGTGTTGATTCAGAGGGAGGACAGTTGCGGGGCAGGAGAAAGGTGCTGAGGCAGAGGGGGTGCCGCTGCAGGGGTGAGAGAAGCAAGTAATGGAGCTGCCACTGACACAAGACCACGGGACGGGGCTGATGCTAGGGCACACGGAAAAGGTGGAGACATATTGATTAATTTCTATCATTTAAACCAGGCTCCTGGCTGTGCAGAACCTACTATATCCTTAGAATGCCTGAAAACTTTTCACCCCCCCACCCCCCTTCCCAAAGTCTTCCATTTTGCTGGGGCCTCCTCTTCCCGATCCCTAGGGCTCCGTGTTTTGGATAAATCAAAAAAAACACCCGCCGGTGAAATTTTTGTCAATTTGGATTTATCTGATAAACTCCGAATTGTTATGTGCCCATGCCACCCCGCCAAAAAAAAAAAAAAAAAAGTTTTTTTTTTTTTTTTTTTTTTTTACAATTTGAGCAGCGCAGGATTAATGGTTCTGGGAAAATGACACCATAATTATCTTTTAGGCCTCGAACTGTTGTCAAAAGAGGTTTTACGGCTTATCTCGTCAAGGTTGGTTCAGGGAAACGTCATCGTACCATCCGTGTCACGACCAAAGCCACTCTTTTGATTTCTAGTTTGGGTCATGGGATTTGGGATTTAGAGAAAGGAGAGGGTATGTTCCTGGGGGTAACAGTGAAAGCTATTGACCATAGAGATTGTATAAATTAGGTAAGAGGGGCAGTTGAAACTTCTCTATTACATCCTTAAGCACTCCACCTTGCGTGGCCCCGGGATAGATTGATGAGATGACTACGAGCTTCCTTGCGGCTACCTCCGGCAGTTCAGAAGTTTTAAGGTATCGACGTTTATCGAAGCCACAATTGTGTGCGACTTTTGCGCGGGACAAATTAGTATGGCCAATGACACCAACGCCAAATTCAACTGAAAAAATCTTAATTGATACAAGCGCGTTTTATTTTTTATCCGGCATCTGTTTGCATCCAGTTATTATTTATTTTTTTAATAGTAAACACTGCGAAATTAATCTCCCAATTTCGGAGAATTGGGGATTTACGAAAAATAAACTCCGATAAACACAAAATTTTTGCTAATAAGTAAACTCCAAAAAACACCCTCCAAATTTCACGAAAAACAAACTCTGAAAACACGGAGCCCTACCCATCCCCCATATGCCAGTTCGTGATTGGCGCCACTGAATCAAGATCCTGGCTGCGTGCCTGGCTTGCGCCCTTGTTTTTTTGTTTGTTCATCACTGTAGAATTCAACTGTAAGCACAGTGTCAATGCAGAGTAAAAAAATAGCAGCATACATTTGTTGGCTAGTACTGATGATTGGACCAGTTGGTAGCCAATTATTAAAAAGAAATTGTGAAGAATATGGAAACTGAGGATACAAACACAACAAAGTGCTGTGTTCATCTCCTCCTTCTTGTCCGTGCGATTCGCATCCTTTGTTTTTAATAATATATTTTTTTATTTTTTGTTTAGTATCATCTGTATAGGGGTTCATTGGAACGACTCACCTGCCATTGCATTAACTTTGGCGGCAGCTCCCCCCTTTCTTATGGTGCCATCGTTAAGGAAGTGCAGGGTGGGCATCACTCTCACTCTTGTGGCAGTTCCCGGGGTTCCCATAGGCTGCAAGCTGCCAGTGAAACTGAGTCAGGCCTGCCAGCCCTGCGGGAAATGTCAATTCCACTCTTTTAGACGCAGACTCCCACGTTTTGCGTATACCTGAAAGAAACTCTAACAGAGGGAAACACAATAATTGACCCTTTTTGAATGCCTCTTTTTCTTTAGCTGAGAACACACATTAAAGTCACACGCTATTGTACATTCAGTGGTACGGCTTGATTTATGATGAGCAATTTTTTATACAACTTCGAGCATTTAGAGAAAATATACAATATAATGGGTGGGACAAAAATTGTTGCTATGAACTATACCATACATTTACGCACTTGCCTGATTTCATAAAAGCAATCGAGCTTTACAAATTTGTAACCAATTAAAAGCTGGCATTTATTTAATTTATTACTATTGGCTATTATTCTTTGACAGAAAGAATAACTGGGCGAGTCGGTACGTTGGTAGTATTTCAACTCCATCTAATATTCATGTTCTTTTCGCATTTTTTATGTTTTTGCCTTTTCTAGGTATTCTTTTTGTAGCGGCTTTCGCCGCCACTAAAAAACGTGACATCCAAACTCACTTTATTTACATCACGCAATGGTAAACTTCGAAAGCGTGTCGCTTCGGCATGCGCGAAGAGACCGCGCGTCTCTACGGCACAGGCGTAAGCATTGGCAAGAAATCATGCTGCTCGCTCTTGTAACGTTTTTCTCGCTCCCGGTTTGCGAAACGAATCGGTGGCGGGCGGCTGTAGGGAACACCCGTCAAAACTAGCATGACCTGCGATTGCTTAAACTGCCGTCAGACTGCACTTGAACGCTCCGCAAAAGCGTCGTCGGACGAACGTCGTCGGACGAACGTCGTCGGCCGGCGCCAAGAACAGGCTCAGTTCCGCCGCACGCGAATCTGTCACGCTCTGCGGAGCGAGCCATAGGTTTTGAAGAAGGTACGCTCTTTTCAAATAACGAAATAACATCGGCCAGAAGCATTGTTAGAAGCAAGCATATAGCTTAACAAGCACATGGTAGACGACAAAGTTTGAAACGGCGGCGCACTTCGCAGAAACAAAAGAAAGTTACTCACCGGCGCTTGCAGCAGCGTCCGCAACTTACGGGCGTTGGTAAGACTAATGTAGCGATGCAGGCGAGTTGGTTATGCATGTTGAAATAATGAAAGCGCACAATAAAGACGAATACAAAGACGGAGAGGCAAACAGGACGAGCGCTGACTATCAACTGAATTTTTATTGAAAAAATAGAAACAGCAAAATAAAATCAGCAAAAGCCACAAATACTACAAATGAGTCATCAATGAGTCGGCCACCACACGTGTCAATAAAGTCCACTTCCTTTTTGTGAAGGAAAAGTGAGGGCTGACTGATACACTTATCAACACATTCCTTCTTTATCACGTAAGCCTCCAGTACCTCCCTCGCCACCTTTTCTTTACCTCTCCCAAAGATTGTAGTGCCATGAAAGTTGGGAATGCAATGGCAATCTCTGCAATGTATGTGTAAATGGGCTCCTGTTGTTGAACGCAGTGATAAAGCATGTTCACGCAGCCGTTCAAGATGCAGCGTCTCCCAGCTCTCAGTCATCGCTGGACATTCTTGAACATGGCATTCGTAAGGAAGATATCTAAAATACCTGCTAAAACGGCTAAAACGTAATAAAGGAAGCGATTTTCGAAGCCTCTGGAACCCCAACGACAGCCAAACGGACAAACGGAAGCTGATTGCGATAGCGATGGTCTTCCGCAATCTTCAAAAGGTTCTTCTTTTTTTTTTTAACGAAACCAAGCAAAATAGTATTATATTACTAATAATAATGTCACTATAATAATGTTGTAAAAAATTAACGAAGATTTAGTTCATCTTATGTTTTATCTAAACTTAAGGTTTTCTTTTGAAGCTTAAAAACCGAAACCGGAACTATTTCAGCCAACGTTTCGGTCGTCGTATTCGCATCCGTGCGTGTGTGTGCGTGCATGCGCCTGGGTTCGTGTGCGCGTGTGGATGCGTCCGCATGCTTGTGTGTGCATGCGTCTGTGCTTGTGCGTGCGTGCGTGCGTTTGCGCGTGTGCATGCGTGCATGCGCTCGTGCATGTGCGCATGTCTGCGTGCGAGAAAGCATCTGTATTTGTGCGTTCTATTGAACTACGCCAGCAAGGAGACTTATCATTATTATTTTTATTGAAATATGCAAGCGCGAAGTCCAGTGGTCCTTCCTTAACTGTGCAGTAAACACTAGTTTGTTGAATGATTGAGCTCTATTATTGATGGTTGTGATTTCAGACAGATGCCAATCGGCCACTTCCGCAAATGGGGCGAGCATCTGTTGCTCTTCTAAATATCGCGCTTCGAACGTACCTCGAGAAGTCCGACGCCTTGATTGTTTCCATTTCAGCAGTTTGATTGCCAATATGATCCGTTCAATTACATTATGTACAGTTCAAATTCTACTACAACCAAATAAAATAATATGTTTTTTTGTTTTTTTTTTTTTTAAATATGGTATGGCAACGATTTGCGCCCGTATAGACCTTTCCAGCGGCAGTCTCGAACGAAGCGATTTACAGCGCGCGTCCCTGGTTTTGAGAGGGTACGTCAGTGTTGCCCGACTGCGCTGGGCTGCGGGTTTTCTAGTCAGTGGGCTGGGGCAGCCTGCGTAGGTGCACTTCCGGACGCTGGTGGAGGCTAAATTGCCGCGTACTATTTTTTATTCTGTGTTCTATGGTGAATAGAATTTCCCGGGGTTTTTAAGAATGCACTGTACTATTTTTGGGAACAAAAACAACGAAATAAAATCTGTTTTTGGTGAGTCCGTGCGCAAGAGAACAAATGGAACTGGAATGTTTGTTTCATTTTATGTTGATATTTTTACGGCACCATACACTCAGCCGTGTCAATCTACAAAGGTCTTAACCGCGAAAATATTTTACCACAGAGGATATCCGAACTGCATGGATATTTCCCTCTCACAACATGAAATTGAACGAGTCTCATCAATCGAACAACATATATTGTACGTACCCCACGGTGCCACGTTATCCGAACAGGATTTCAGAAAGGTCTCAAATAACACAGCATATACAATATACAGTGTCGACGATAGTCACTTCACGACGATCGGACGGAATCCGGCGTGTTTTGGGGCACATGTAGACTGAGAGAGCTGCTTTTTTGCGCACTAAATCACTGGGACAGCGCAATATGTTTGTTTCCGCCAAATGTATAGCTAAATCAAAGTGCACTGTGACATCCACATCTTCGTACGGTGCAACTGCATAAAGTGTCAATCACTGCGAACTTAACGTATACGAATAAATTGCTTAGTTAAGGTTAAAAAAAAAGAAATAACGCATTATTGCACGTCAAGTATAAAGTTGCTTCGATCGTACGCGTACACTGCTTGACGGTCGGCGTGGATATAGTAATTTTGCATTGACAGGGCGTGCATTATTGAGCCTTAAGGCAGGCACGTAGCCAGGATTTTGTTTCGGAGGGGGCCCGCCCATGACAAAATGCTGTGTGAGGGGGAGGAGGGAGAGGAGGTCCCAGCAAAATGGAAGATTTCGGGGGGGGCCCGGGCTCCCGTGGGCCCCCCCCCCTGGATACGTGCCTGCCTTAAGGTATACTTTTTTATTAGCGATACAAACACTAACAATCCTAAGTAGTTTCGTTTAAAAATCAATTACTTGTATTCTACTTGCAATTTGACATTCTATCACATGAATTAAAACCAGCAAAACAAATGCCGAAAAGAAAACACTCGACAATTGCATTTCAGAGCAAAGAAAATGCTATGCTGTTATATAAAAGTTATTAATGTCGGGTAGCTCGAAGGAGAGTAATTGTAAAATAATTGCATTACTTTCAAAAAGTAATTGAAGTTGCAATGAATTACTTTTTCTCCAGTAGTAGTTTTTATTGTAATTACCTTATTTCGGACAAGGGTAGTTTGTTTCTTTCTTTATTTAGACCACTGGTCTGGGAGGCTGGAGCGAAAGGCGGCAAACGTAATTATAATTAAATTACATTTACAAAGCAATTGACCAAAGTAAGCTGCTAGGCAGATTATATAACCCATAACCTTTCTTCGGTATATACAACATTTTGAACAGTTCAACTGCCTGTTAGAGGAGTTCAATTACCAATTTGAACAGTTCGACCACAAATTTGAGCAGTTAGCTACCGGTTTGAACAGTTCCACCACAATTTGAAGCTCGCAAGTTAGAAAAACAGTTTGATTATTAGTGTAACCAGTTCAGTCACCATTTTGAACAGTTTGAATACCAGTAGGACCAGTTCTGCTATCACTTTCACCTGTCTAGCTCTCAGTTTAGCCTGTTTGGCAAGTTCAGGTGTCTGTTTTCCACGTTCGGCTGCCTGTTTGTCAAGTTCAGTTGCCTGTTTGACAAGTTTTGTTTCCTGTTTGGCAAGTTCGGTTGCCTGTTTGGCAGTTCGGCTTCCTGTTTACCAAGTTCGGTTGCCTGTTTCGCAAGTTTGGCTCCCTCTTTAGCAAGTTTGGTTGCCTGTTTGGCAAGTTTGGCTTCCTGTTTGGCAAGTTCGGCTGCCTGTTTGGCAGGTTTATGTGCCAGTTTGGCTCGTTAATTTTCCCGATTCGGCCAGTTTGTTTTCCTATATCGCCAGTTTTTCAGTTCGATTTCCATTTTGCCTAGTTCAAATTCGGGCATGCCGGGTTCAGAATCATACTGTTTTTTTCAATAGGGAAGAATAACAATGAGGGTCATTTTCAACACGCTTACGTCGAACTAAGCTGAGCCGACTCTTTGCTGACACTTGGAAGCTTCGGGAGCATGTCTACAGCATTCGTGCCACTTTAATTCGGAATGCTGTTAGACACCTAGGCTTAGCAAGCTTAGGATTGAAAACCCGTGTTGTATAACCCTAGGCTTAGAAAGGTTAGGACTTAAAACTCATGTTGTATAATGCGTGGCTTACCAGTTCGTTGCGTGATCTAAACTTCAGTGTTTGAAGGGCACTCAATGTAGTTTTTGTAATGGAAATAACCAGAGTGAAGGGCAAAATATTTGTCAACTATCCTATCTAATTACGGCGTAAATGCACTTTTAAGCTTAAAACTGCTGGAATGTTTGTTCACACAGTACGGTCTAGCAAGATGCTTACGTTCTAAAACAATTAGGCAAAACTAAAGAAGAGTTTTGCATGCAATAAAGAATAATATTCCATCAAAACTACACAACCAGAAAATTTTAAGGAAGGTCACTTAGCCAATAATCACAGCAAAGAGATCTGCGTAGGTCTTGGAAATTTACATAAACATAATGGCATATTACTTTTGTTAAATTCGCATAAAATGCAGAGGGGCAACCCACACCTGCAGTAGATATATATTTCAAAAAGAAAGTAACGCGCGAGTAAATATGCCACGCCGAATTAAGCTCTAAATATTGAAGGGGGAAACTCAGACTATTGATGTCAGACCCTTGCGAATCACGGCATTGTACGTTACAGCTGAAGTCCTAACACTAATAGCTTAACACTTGTGAATTTGCTTAAAATATTTGCAGCCACTGTTGACAGAGCGAGTCTTCTATTTGAAATAAATTATACAATGTACACCGCCTAAAAAAATAACTTTAATAATCTCATCGCTAAAGAAGGCAAAAAGGTTTCTAACCAATATTAGGCCTAGAAAGACAACAGTCCTACTAAAACTGTAAATGGTAGAAACATACTGTGACCTTGAATTATAAACAGCAAAATAAGTGGCGGCTGCAATAGCAACCATTCAGATGTGATTTTTTTTAAATTATATACGAATAAAAGTTGGAAACAACAACAAAAAGTTATCTTCCTTTAGTAATGATTCTGTAATTAACACGTAAAACCACTTTGAAAACGCGATTGGGGAATGCGCTTGAGAAACGTGGCATAATTCCAGCAACGTAGCTGATTAGGAGTGCCGGACGCTTTCCGTTAATAATACGCAACTGATTACAACCAGGCCAGCATGCCCTTCCTACCGGAAAGCGATGTGGTTTCAATTTTACTCTTGTGTAATCATTTTTCCAACGTTCGGAGAATCCACGTGCGCAGCAGAATAATGTCATTACACTATAGCTCGATATCGAAGTTTGCTGCACCAGGATATTGTCAGGACTGCTTAACTGTGCGAAATGCAAGAACCAGGCGTTTCTCCCGGCTCGTGGAATCCCATTGGTGGCGCAGAATTTCTCGCAAATATTCACTTCCAACATATTTCCGAAGCAGTCGGGAACAGAACCTAATGAAGTTAAGCGTTTTCAAAACTCCCGTGTCTGCGAAGCAAGAATTCACGGAAGGTTGATATTTTTACTGCGTTAGCGGTCTCCCCAGTCAGCAGTTGTACCCTTTTTTAAATTTTATATGACTAGCCTATGTATGTGGAACACGTTCATCAAAATACTGTTTTGCGTGCAACGGCACATTTTATATTAGTCCCGTAATATATTACTATAACTTACTTGAAGTCGCGTACCTATTTTTATGTTATGGTGATCTGACTATGCGTATCTCCTTGTCGCAAATGTTTCAAATGTCATTCTGGAAAGTACTTCAGAATGCGACAGCAGACTAAGTCAAGCGTTAACTGAGATAGCCGCTTTTAGTTTGCCGAAATTGAGAATATAAAAATAGGATTCACAGTTACGTTCTCTCCGCATGCTTTGACCCTGCTTTCTTTTTATTTTTCACTGATCAATGCTTCCACCAAGGGGCTGAAATGACTGCCTTGCGTAACGAGAAGAAAATATGCATAGGCTTAAAATATCTTTCATTTGCGTTTCACAATATATACCGCAATGCCTTTGTTGGTATCCAACTTTAAGTGCAACGGCATTCATGTGATTAAGCCTCTCATGAGATTTGTCCTTCTTTTTCAGATAGTTTAAGTGTCAAACATAATGTTTGGTTACGATATATATACCAAGAAAGGAAATTCTCTATGAGAGAAATCCACTTTTTCTGGATTCGTGGGTGTGGAAAAAGGTCGCTTTTAACCTTATGTCATCAACTTCTTATATATCACGCACTTGTCTGTCTATGCTGCGAAAAGCGATGAAGAAACTTCATCGTGACGTCGCCGGTGGGAGGAGCCCCAACTTCATCGCCGGTAAACTCCACTGGCGAGTGAACTTTGTCGTGACGTCGGTCAAAAGAAATTATTAAGTTGAAACTTCATCGGGTATTTTCCCCAAAACTGTCCCCACAGGGAATTGTGAAACACCGAGTGAAGGGTATTGTAAAAATATTACTTTTAAGTTTTGAAAAACGTAGAATCCTGTTTCAATTAAAATTGAATAACATAAGCTGAATTCCATTTGCACCAATTATGCATTTTACTTTAGTGACAATAGTAATTATTCTCATGAACTGTAGCCGTTTGTTAATCGGAAACTTGGCAACGTTGGGAAATCCGGATTCGGGAGTTCAGTTTGTTGTTGCGTTGAGACGACCTCCTGGTTTTCGAGAGTTTGACCGTTTGACTTCGACCAGCGTCTCTGCTTCGACTCGGAGAAGTATTGCCACCGCCGCAACGCCGCCAAGAGGAGGAGGCTCGGGGCCCGTGTCTCCGCGGGGCAGTTCACTCTACTCCTAGACTGTCTGTTGGCGAACCCTGTCCTTGTAAGGGCCGCTACAGATAGTCCGCTATCTAAGGAAGAGCGAACTGCCCTGTGGGACATCATTATCCGGGAACTGAATGTTGAGGGCCCGTCGGTTAAAAGCCGGGCCGAGTGGAAAGCATTCTGGAATGCTCGTGTGTGCGCGGCGCGACGAAGGGACCTAGACGTGTCCGGTGCCACCCAGCGGGCCGGCGGGGGTGTCAACCCCGTCCCTCCGCTGAGCACCGAAGAGGAAAAAATATCGTCTTTCGTAGGGACTGATTCCTCCCAAGGCTGCGGGGTAAGGCGCCTGGCACCGGTGGCACCTCGCCCAACGCCACAGCCTGGCCCATCGCCACAGCCTGGTCCATCACCACAGCCTGACCCAATGGCTGCAGCCACGGTAAGTACTTCGAATCGCAGGTGTAGCTAAGGTACCACAGTATCTGACCTCGTGATGTGGTAATTGTGAGCGGAAAACGCAGTATGTTTTGTTAAGGCTGTCAGAAATGCCAGAGTCCATCCTGGCAACTGTACTTCATAGGGACAGTTATGACTGGATTTACTGCACAGTACATAGACTCATAACTGTCGAAAACCCCAGTTGATGTACTGTTTTTCTAACTCAATGAACGTTGACGATCTGGTCCATTAATAGTTCAGTCTTTAAAAAAATAGTGCGAAGACATGGGCAAAAACGAAGAGAATTGACGACATGATGACTCCAATTTCACCCAATATACTGGACTCCCCAGCAGAAGACAGCGAGGCCGAGGACACGCGAGAAGCGGCATTGCCTGTTGAGTTGGCAGCTTCGCCGCCACAAAATCGTATGAGGAAACACAAAATTACAAATCTTGAATCATATGAAAATGTGCTTCGTGTTGGCAGTGCACCAGCCACCATGTGCCCTGCCTCCTCGTTCTATACGTGCACGGCCTGGGCAAGCATGCACGGCCAGGTACCTGCCGGCCACTCAGCAGCAGCAGATGGCTGCCCAGCTTCAGCTGCTGGCTGCACAGCAGGCCATCCGTGCTGTACTAGAAGAGATTCTGCGGCTGCACAGGGTTGCGACCGATGCACTCGCTCGCCTAACAAGTGTAAGTATTTTTTTTCCTGTTTGGAGAGCTAGGAAAATTTAACCTAGGCCAAGCTCTCATTTTTTGACAAAATGTTTGCAGTCAACAGGCATCTAATCTAAGGTTTGTGAGAGTACTGTTGTTGACTATCTTTTCATTGTCGTTTTAAACTTGAGCTTTCTGCATATTGCTGAGAAATCAGTGAAAATCGTGAAAACAATCTGTCATTTCTGGAAAGATGCCCATCTTGTAAGCACTATAAACAGAGCGGTGCATTGTTAATGTGAACAAGCACTCGCAGAATTTTTGTTTTTTCCTTAGAACCGGAAAGCTGTCATCAAAGTAACTGTTGCTATGGAAAGTGCTCAAATGGGGCTTAAATGTAGGCGGAAAAAGTTTGTATTCTGCCCGCTAAGGCTCTTTTAAAGTAAAATGCAAATATGTGCCAATGACATGTTCGCACTAACAGCGTTGCGATGTGTATAGAGGACGATGTGTGATGTGTATAGGGGGCACTAACAGTGTTGCAATGTGTATAGGCTGTGGCTATGGGCCGATGTGTGTAGGGGGCGAACAGAAAAAAATAAAATATTGAAAGCATAACCTATTGCCACTAATAAACAAGCAATGTGGCAGTTCACTAGAATTTTCCTTTTTTCAGCTTAACACGCATGGAGCTGCCTGCATGGCATTTTCGCCGCTCCGGCCAGAACGTTTCTGTCCCAGCTCTTATTGCCGCCGCCTGCACATGTCCTTACAACTATATAACACAGCACCTAAAGGTCTGTTCAAAACATATTTGACCTTAATTTGTTACACGGAAACAAATGAAGCGCTGACAGCGTCCTCTGTTGGAAAGGTGGAGGGAACATTAATGCACATGCGTGAATTTTACCAGGCCCCCAGAAATTGCGAGTCGCGGGCAGTCAGCCCAAGTGAGGTGCAGTCAGTGCTCGTCAGTTTTTCACGTGACTCAAGTCAGGTTTCTCTCAGCGGCATTTTAATCTTCGGGAAGAGACGGGCATCACAAAAAGCCATGTGTGAAGAGTAAAGAACCTGATTCTGGCCGAGGAGCTCTGAATCAATTTCAAAGCAAAGACCCACGCACTACAAGTCTTTCAAACTTAAGATCTCGCTGAACGAGAGGCCTCAAAGGGCTTATTAAAATATGCCTTAGCCTATGCTCAAATTCTTACTGCTGCAGGCTAGATATGATGAAAGGTAAATGCAGTGACATGCCAAACACTACTGCGGGCCACACCACTTACCCATTCTTACATTTAGCTAGCATGCTGTTCAAAAAGTATTCTTCTTTTCACTCTGTTTTCAGGCTCTGGAGGGAATAGCGGCTGCTGGGTTCCAGCGGTCTGCATCCCTCACGACACTGATGCTACACCTGATGGGCGTCCGTAACCTGAACCCCCGATCAGAATAAGAGCTGTCTCCAGAGGCCATTTGGTCATTATTTAATCTGCACACAAAAAACATTTTGCATATGTTATACAAATCCCATATTTATTCTGTCATCTATCACAGAGTCTTTAAAACTGAAAGACTTAAGCATATCTGGTGCAGGTGGCGAGAAACTTTATCATATGCTCGTATTTGTGCGTGACTTACCTTCCTGTCATGGTTGCGGTACAGGAAAATGACATGCACAAATAAGTTTTTGTGATGATCAGTTGGATTGAACCAACATGTAGCGTACGTAATTTTGATTTCATCGTACAAAGTCTCAATAGTTAAATATGTTATAAGTATAAATATGAAACCGCACGCCGAATTTCGCAGATATCAATCGCTGATGTCCTCCCTTATGTAACGTCGCAAAACGCGTAGAATCAATATCGCAGACGTTGAAATACAGTGCTATGGGTGTTCAACAGCAGTCATGAAAACACGAAGAGAAATAGTCGGAAATCTGTTTGCATGATGTGATGTCGGAGCTTTCCGTGTTTCCGACCAAAAATGCCGTTCATTTGCAAACGTGATTTGAGCACTTTTAAAATTGAATTGCTGGTGCCGTGGAGGATAAATACACCAAAACATCACACATACAGCGATATCTCAAACGCATAACGTATATTCAAAAAAAAAAGGAGGCGCATTTGACAGAAATGTTTACGTCTTGTTTCTCCAAGAAGGAGAGGGAACGGCCTCGCGTCTTTTCCGCTTCGCTGCCTTGAGGAAGCGAAGCGAGGAGAAGAAAAAAACGAGATATCTTCACGTGACGCGCCTGGTCAGCCTCGTTCAATTTCTACCTCTTTTTCCAAACATGCGGCCGTCCATTCGAGATATGGCCTTACGAGTAGTGTTGTAGAGGATATAGCATCCCGCCTACATTTCCTGCATTGTTTTTGAAATCCAAATTTCGGTTCGCCAACACTTAAAAACTATAGTCTACCAAAAGGAGAACAATGTTTTCGCTTGTGATAGTTTGTTTTTATTATGATGACTATTCTGTGACCAACGTGGGTGGAAAGGGACTGAAAAGTTAAGAAAAACATAGATGAAGGAAAGGTACAAACAACATTAATTGGCACTAACTTTTCTATACCACCGTATGGAAGATGCCCGCCTATTGCGTTGCCGCCCAAGACTGGAGGGTGACCTCATTAGGTTTCTTCTACGACTGGTATGGGGGCGGAATAGGTAGGCACATGCATTTTGCTTCATGGCTGTGCAGGGCGACTCCGGCGAGTGGGACGTGCTTGGGTGTAGCTCGTGCTCGAGGAATGGGACGTGCTTGGGGTACGGGCCGTGCTCGGCGAGTGTTGACAACCACCTCTCTCACTTTTCGCTGCCGCATTGCCAGCCCCCTGTCTCTCAGTCTCCTGGTGATGGTGTCGCTGTCGCTGCTGTCTGACTCCGATTCTTCCGAGTAGGACTGCTCGGACACGAGGGGCTCGAGGGAAGGCTCTGGGATTGTGCTGTACAAGCAAATATTGTGCAGAATGGCACATGCCGTGGCGATGTTGCATGCCCTGTCCGGATCGTAATGCAGTGCGCGGTACCTCTACAGACACCTGAATCCGTTCTTCAACATGCCTATGCAGTGCTCCACAATGGAGCGTGTGGAATGATGTATCTTGTTGAATTCAGCTTTAGGTGTCTGCACAGCGGGGCTGCCAGGGATCGGAGTAAAAGGCCACGGTTCCAGGGGATACCCGCTGTCACCTGTGCACAAAAATGTGGCGGGGTTTGACATGAATGTTTAGGCATAACTTCAAAATTTCCCTTCTGTTAGAGGCTTTTAAGGCTGATGCAGGCTCTATTTGTAGGGTGTCATAACATTTCCCAAGAACCTGCAGTGCGAAAACTGACTCTAGAAGAAAATAAATATTCTATATCACTTGCCCTACCAAAAACATGTCTTTTTCATTGTTATAAACCATGAGAGTACAATGTGCTGCTGCGCATATTATGACTCATAACAGAATAATGTATAAATAATGCATGCACAACATATTTTGTGCTCTCTAGGTTTATAGGAATGATTAAGGCAAGTCTTCAATTTTCATGGCCATGATTGGTCTTAATAGATATACTAGAAAAGTGAACGTGACGATTCGAGGTACACGAGACCAAGTCGTCGTGCAATGAAAGAACCTGTTGAAGTAATGTAATTTTGTAATGCTTTATCATGATAATGTGCTTCCTCGGGACCTGAAACAGCTTCTTGGTCACGAGGACGAGTGTTTTCTTAAATTTTTTCACGTTAATGCACAATCTGCTAAAAATAAAGCGCTTAGTATAGAAGTTCTTTTTGCACAGTTTCAATTTTCATTCGATATAATAATGCTAACCGAAACGTGGTATGCAACAGAAACCGAAGTACTTCAAATGCCATTATACTCCAGTTACGTTTTGAATCGCACATCTCGTCGCGGGGGAGGTGTGTGTTTACTTGTAAATAAATCAATAAAATGTGAACTTTGGGTTGATTATTGCTGTATCACTCAAGACTATGAAGTGCTTTCTGTGAGAACAGGGAATACTGTTATAAGTGTCCTTTATCGACCACCAGATGGCCGCAGTATTTTCTTCTTTCAGTTTTGCGAACGGTTTTTACAGGTCGTAAATGATAACCATTACGATTTAATTTTGGGGGGAGACTTCAATATCGATATGTTGAAAGATAGCGCTTGTAAGCGTGAATTTAATATTTTAATCGAAACAAACGGATGTGTCAGCGTTATTGAATCTCCCACTCGAGTCACAGTGCGTAGTGAAACAATGATCGATCTTTTTATTACGAACGCACAGCCTGATAAGATTACATCCGGAACGGTAAGTTATGATATTAGTGACCACCTTCCAATATTCCTATGCTTAAATACCAAACCATATAAAAACGTTAGAAACACGGGAACATTTGTATTTCAAGACATAACAAAAGACAGATTAAATGCTTTTAAAGCAGATATCTCTGAAATTAATTGGAGCCCAATATACAACTGCGAGGATGTTAATCTTGCGTATAATATATTTCTGGGGGAAGTTACAACTATCTACAATCGTCATTTTCCTTGGAAAACCTTGAAAGTGTCTAAAAAGATCCGCAAGCCATGGATAACGCCTGAATTGTTGAAGAAAATTGAGAGAAAAAATATGCTATACCAGAAATTCCTTAAAACAAGGGAACCGTCTCAGCTTTTAAGTTTTAAGGTATATCGAAATCAATTAACAAAAATACTACGAAAAGCTAAGACAGTGTATCATACAAACTCTTTTCAGGCGCAATCTACACGTGCGGATGTGATATGGAGGAAATTAAACTCCGTTTTAAATCGCGTTCCAAATCGGCAGCCTGTAGATAGCATTGTCCATGAAGGGGTGTACTTGGATGGTAGTTTTTTAGCTAACACTTTCAGTGACTACTTTGCGGGCTTAGTTAGTGACAATACTACCACAGATGCGTTTTGCAGTTACTTAGAGTATAGTAATAACCATTCTATTTTTCTTGAACCCGTCACAAGTTCTGAGGTTTGCTCCGTCTTTATGCAACTGAAAAATAGCAGTAGTTGTGACTGCGATAATTTGCAAATTCGACCTATTAAATACATACTTGACTTGGTAGCACCCTGTCTGTGTCACATTTTCAGTCTGTCCTTAACAACGGGGTTATTTCCTGAAAAGATGCAGATGGCGAAAGTGGCAGTGTTACATAAAAAGGGTGATAAAAATATTCTCAGCAACTACCGACCCCTTTCTATCCTCCCGTTATTCTCCAAAGGCCTAGAAAAAATAATACATACTCGTCTAGTTCAATTTTCTGATAAGCATAACCTTCTGACTCCCGCTCAATTTGGTTTTAGAAAAGGTCGATCGACCGAATTAGCATTACTAGAGCAAAAAGAATATATTTTGAGAAATTTCGAGGAAAAAAAGCAGGTTCTGGGTGTATTCGTGGACTTCACGAAAGCCTTCGATTTTATCAACCATAATATCTTGCTTAAAAAACTTGAGCGCTATGGTGTCCGCGGGTTACCTTTAGAACTTCTACGCTCCTACTTGCGACACCGTTGCCAATATGTTTCTATTGGCCAATTCTCTTCTGACGTTAAACCTATTCACTCAGGTGTCCCACAGGGGAGCATTCTTGGACCGATTCTTTTTAATATGTACATTAATGACATTGTAAACATAAGTCCTGCAAAATTTGTCATATATGCCGACGACAGAAGCCTATTCTTTTCTTCAGATAATAGCGATGATCTTGTCACAATCGCCAATGACACTTTGTCCAAACTTGGGGCATGGGCAAAAGATAACTACTTAAAAATTAATACTGATAAAACTAAAGCTATCATATTTCGACCCAAGAATAAGTGCGTAAATCTAACGGGAAGGATTGTGCTTGACTCTACGCCAATTGAAATTGTCAGTAACTTTAAAAGTCTTGGAGTCATATTTTCGGAACATATGTTGTGGGACAGTCACATTAACCACTTACTTGCAAAATTATCTACCATCATAGGTCTGACATTCCGTAATGGCAAAACGCTCCCAGTCAGTGTGAAGCTATTAATTTACAATTCTTTATTCTATTCTCATCTGAGCTACTGCAACCTCGTCTGGGGTAACACCACTTTCACAAACCTGCAAAATTTATTTTTACTGCAGAAAAAAATGGTTAGAATATTATGCAACCTGCCTTATGATTTCCATACAGGCAGTTTGTTTAAGAAGTTTAGCTTATTAAAAATTCATAGCCTTTATGAATACAGATTGATCCTGAGTTTAAAATCAGAGAAAATGAAACATTATAAATCGTTGTCAACTCTAGCGGCATTGACACCAAACCTACACGTTCACTTAACTAGCCACATGGAGCATTGGAAGGTTGTGTACTGTTCTACTAACTATGGTAGGCAAATGCTGCGATATACCATACCAAAACTGTTAAATTTCCTTCTAGAAAAAGAAATTTGTATTGATACTATCTCCTTCAAGGCTTTGCGTTCTCTTTATCTGTAGCAGTGATTTACCTCCCCCACTCAAATGATTCTTTAATTTGTTTATGCTATATAGAATGCACTCTTTTTGTGTTTTTTGGATTTTTTCTGCAACGACTGTGGATACCATCTATTTAGGTGATTAATAACTGTTTTTTTTAATCTCGTGCATATATATATATATATATATGTATATATATATATGTGTATGTATATATATATATATATATATATATATATATATATATATATATATATATATATATATATGTATGTATATATATATAAATTTGTTTTTGTTTATTTTCTGCTGCAATGCCAATGTACGGGGCCGAGGGCTGGTCAAGCCTCCTTTGAGGCTTTTACCCTTTGTTCCTCCATGCTTCATGGGAATAAAAAAAAAAGAAAACTAAAAAAAAAAAGTAATGTGGTCGTGGCCCACACTGTATCCGCATATTGGTCTAGCAACATCGTCTTCCTGAGCTGGGAATGCTGCCTTTAGAGGTGAAGCCTTTTTACCAGCCGGTTTTTCCTGTGAAGTTGGTTTCTGCGCATTTGGTGATTTCTTGAAAGCCATAAAGATAGAGAAAGGGGAATGTATCAGCGATTGGCCTTGCAACGTCGTCTGCAGATGCGCATTCACCATGCAGCACGTGACCAACAAATGAAACATTGCCCGGCGCAATTAACCAGTCCGAGCCTTGTCTGAGCCTTTCCTTGGTACTGAGCACCAACCGATACACACAAAATGCAAACTGATTTTCTGTGTCTTTTCATGCAAACCAGCGTATAAACACATTCTGTGTTAATAAGAGACAATGTAATGCAAGGCTCAGAAATCACTGAGATTCTATAGCTAAAGTTAGTAAACATTATGTTGTATCTATGTTTTTGAACAACGGAAGTGGACATGGGCTATACGAAACTTCACCATTACCTAGCAAAAGACAAGGGCTGCATTTCCTATGAGCCAATCAGAGCTGCATAGCAAAGCTTGCGACATCTCCCCTCTGGACAAGGGCACTCTGATAGTATGCGGTCACATGGCGCACTGAGACACTGAATGACTCACTGGAGCCGCAGTATTTGCTGTTTGCCAAGTTATGGTGAAACAAAGTATATTGTGGCGGCCCCGTGGGGGCCCACTTCGTTGTTTTTTATTTTCTCTTTTAGCTCGCAGCACCATCGCCATTCGCCATGCACAAACGCTGGTGTGGTCGCGAGCGCGCGTGATTAAAGATATTCCATTCGAGACATCGGAGTCGCCTGACGCTTTCTCCACAAAAATCGTGACCTGTACGCGATTTGCTCCGAGCATCTGTCATCCAGGTGAATGTTCTCCGCGACCTGGGACACTACAACGATGCGGCTTCGGACGAGGGGGCCGAGGTCAGTAGGGTCTTCCTCAGGCTCGGCCTCCGCACCTGCGGCCTTCATCACCTCATCTCCCATCACGTCTGCCGCCGGCACGTGGGGACGCATCCACTTCGCTCGTCCCTGCCGGCTCGGCACGCTGGCCTGCGGCTCTATCTTCGCCGCTGCCGTCACTGCTCTGCCACCGGCTACGGTGCGCCGTTGACCGTCAAGGGCAGTGCGGCTGCTGAGTCGTAGAACATCATCGTCGCTCATCAGCTCAACACCGCGACTCTGAGGAATGTACCTGCAGCGACCCCACAGCTGGTCGCATCATTCTGCGAGTCTGAGGTTTACTTCAAGCCACCGGCGAGTGCCCGCTGTTTCCGCTGGAGGCAACTACGAGAGCATAGCACGCAGTCGATCCCCTTTGCCTGCAGTCTGCCAGACGCCAGCCCACTTTCACCTCAGCGGTTATCGGACGCTGCCTCAGCCCTATTCCCACGCTCAGTTCAACTTCGCCGGCCTCTCGGTTCATCACCTGCAGCCAGTTCCCGACCGCAGGCAACGTTTCTAGGGGGGGAGCCCTGTGGCGGCCCCGTGGGGGCCCACTTCGTTGTTTTTTATTTCCTCTTTTAGCTCGCAGCACCATCGCCATTCGCCATGCACAAACGCTGGTGTGGTCGCGAGTGCGCGTGATTAAAGATATTCCATCCGAGACATCGGAGTCGCCTAACGTTTTTTCTACATATATTAACTATTGTCAGTTTTTCCTTCCTCTTGTCAACCAGTGGCGATTATCTGGTAGCTTGTAGCTAAAGATGCTTAGATGGCCAAACAACACTGCCGTAAGGACTCCTGTCAAGCTATGATGGCAGCTAGTAACCAAAAACAAACAGAAATTTTGCGAGCTTCTATTTTCACTTCATATTAAATATGTTTATGGATTTGTTCTGACACTATGAAACAGAACTTACTAAAAAATCAAGGCATGTGAAAAGAAGGAAACTACTTACCAAGCAAGCACTCGTTTTCTTTTACCAGGTTTCCCTTTCCAAACTCTTCCTTAAGCAAAGACGCTCGCCACACAAAATAATCGGGAACAGATCCAGGAAAGGTGGCGTCAAAATTGGGGATCTTCAGATCGGCACCGGAAACCTGGAAAAATGAATATATGGAATTTTGTATATGCGGTATTTGTCGGCTATCGAGCTACAGCTATGAATCCGATATACACGGTATGATCAAATGAAACCCATCTGTGCTGCGTTGTACAGATAGATGCATGGGAAGCCCGATCGATTATGTTGCAATTATCATGATAAGTATAGACCAAAGTACAAGTAAACAAACTTTCATTCTTCTCGCATGTCTAGTATGCATTAGACACCGACAACTTGGCTGGTGTGATTGGGAATTTTTCAAAGGTGGGTTACTGAAGGGTGATCCGGTGCCTAATGGCGGAAGCGTGTCGACATTCATCGCACAGTGCAGGTAATGTATGGTGGCAAATGGGAGTCAAAGACAACAGTGGCTGATAGCATGAATGTTTCGTGAAGAATGTGAGGAAACATAAGATATTCCGCGGCAGGGCACGCACATGTGGCTGCGACAAACGAAGCTGTCACCAAAACTGATGCAGCAATAAAAAGGCAACTTGTCGGAGCTTATGTTCACTAGCGGAGAAATTTGCTGTCGTTTAGAGCTGTTCATACAGTGGTTTAGAAGGAGCGCACTATCCCAAATGCTTACTGACCACCTAAAGAAAGAACACATAAGCTTGAGTTTAAACCACTTGCTGCGGTATGAAACAGGGTGACGAATTTCTGTCACGCATGGTGGCCAGCAACAAAACAGCAGCATGCAATAGAAACATCCCCCGAAACACGGACAAAGGCAGGTCGCAGGCTTCCGGTAAAAATTAGTTGTACTCCCCATTTTTACCACAAAGAGCATTTGTTGGCGGAGTTTACAGGGGCCGACGTGAACATCAGTGTAAACTGCTACAAGGACGCATTCATAAAGCTGCACAGAGCCTTTAGGAATCAGCAACTCGGAATGCTTTCATCTGCAGGTTTAACTCCGTTGCATGACAATGCTCTTTCGCATGTTGTGACCATTGTGAAGGTTGCATTAGCGAATTGAGCTTAAGTGCGTCATCTGCAACTAACATGTGAATCCTCACCACCATAGCGTTCAGCGCATAATAGTGCTTTCGGCACCAGTAAGCGGCTTTCGCAAACCTCTGGTCGTTCTCAGATGGAGCCCGGATGGCGATATGGGTTCCATTGATGCATCCTGTAACACAATATGGTTTTAGCACCTTCGTAGCCCAATTATGCATCAATTTATCACAATTTCAGACAGGAGGGCTGCAATTATGCGTTATGGCAAGTGCAGTCGGGAAAATGAAGGCTGTCTGCTGGAACTCGCTTTACGGAGGGGTGGTCGTAAAGTCCCTGGAACTTTAGAGGACTTCGAAAAAATAGAGCTGCGATCCTTATGCGTTCTCTACATATATGCACCACACAAGGTGATACACTTATCCTATCAATAGATGAGCTGGCGGATGGTTTGGTCTGAGAAGTCCTTGTTTTGGCTCTTGGCGACGTGTTCCACCTTGCCAGTCACAATTTATAATTGTTGCGAAAATACCTGCCACTCAGTTAGCCTCCATGCAAGGTTAAACACCTGCGCCACTTAGCTAGAGTGTCATACGCTGGGGACTGACACCCTACAACACTGGACCGGCATGGATGTCCTTTGTATTGTTCCCCTTCAAATGCAAAAAATAAAAAAACACAAAAACACACTAATAACTGCACAAACGTTATCTTTCTGCACGAGCTGTGCCCTTTTAGATTGGGTGCTCTAGCAATCCACGCAGAGAAACGCGTGCCGAGACTACCGAGACGCACCCTTGTTCCGCTACCTTGATTAGCTAGCAAAATTTCTCAATATTCTTCATTTTTGACAACAATTTAGGAACCTTAGGACGGCCCCCCCCGTATATGGCCAATTTCCGTAGGTGCGAAAGATTTCAATGAGGATGCGCGAGCAGTATTGTCGTTTGAATGTGCCGCTTAGAATGATCGCTCTCACGTGAGCACCATGAACACCAGCTGTTGGCGCGGAGGCGCGTTACGTACGGCAGGGGCCGAAAGGAAGGGAGAGAGAGATTTGAGTTGAGGCAATAGAAAAGGATTGAAAAATAATGTGCCTCGGTCTGCTCCAGCGTTAGCATTGCAGACCTAATCCCATTGAAAATAGATAAAAGTGGTAAAGACCAAAACACAAAATTTGAAGTATAAAGCCAATTGGTAATAAAAAAAAAAAAAAAAAAAGAGATGAAGATTTAACTTTTCAGCGAGACCACCGCCAGGGGACCGGGCTCGGTCTGATCAGCGGCGTCTATTGTTATTAATTGTGTTCCCCTTTCCCCCCCTCTTCCGTCTTGTCTAACAGTGTATTCTCGTTCATCCATATTCTTTGTGGTTTGTACAATCTTCTTATTTCTTGTTCTTCTCTTCTTTTCTGTATTCTTCTTTTCCCGTCTTGTTTCCGATCTTTCTCTGCTGTCTGTCCGTTCTGGTGTTGCCGTGGGTGCCCGCCCTCATTGGATTTTCTGGTCGGTTCTCCCTCTGAAATATCATGTATGTCGTTAGTGCCCCCCCCCCCCCCCGTGTCTAGGTATTATTATTTTTTTTTCCGATTGGGTGTTGGTGATATTTGGGCTGGGAATCATCTCTTTTTTTATATTTTTATTTTTTGGTGTGGGGGTTCGTGAGTTGGAGGGAGCCGGAGGGGGAAGTAATCACGATTGACGGTATTCTTTTTCTGTTCCCCTTTGTCTTTCTTGTTGTTTTTTCCCCTTCCCTTTTCCCTTTCCCAGTTTTGTCGTTCCTGTTCCTCTGTTTCCCGTTTTTTTTTTTTTGTGGATTAAATAAGTTTTGAGGTGGATATGTATATATATATTTTTTTCCTCTTTCCCTTTCTTTTCATGGTTTGTTGGTTGTGTTTTATTTGTTAGGTGAGACGTGCTTATGTGGTGGTTGTTTTGTTATGTTTGCCTTTTTTTCCCTTTTCCTTCCTCTTTCCAAAAATTAAAAATGAAAAAATAACTAAATAAATAAAAAGAGAGAGCCTTTCTCTTCTTTTAGATTAAAATAACAGGAAAGTTTTTCCCTTTCTCCTTTCCCTTTCTTTTACGGAAATTGGAGGAAGTGTACAGAGGAATGAGAGGGTCCGGGTACCGTGTCTCACGGACCCCGAGGTCTCCGACCCGATGTTTTGGGTCTCTCCGTACCCAACATCAACGTCCCGTCGTCGGCCCGCAGGTCGCTCCTTTTAAAATAAATGTCCTCCTCGGGTTTTTTTTTTGTTTTTTTGTTTTTTTGTCCCCTCTATTCTTGTTGTGACGGTTTTGCCCCATCAGTGCTCCCGCATTCCGGCCCGAGGACGGAGTCCCGGGTCGCGGGTTTACTGCAGAGAGAACGGGAAACAAACCACGAAACGCACGTGGGATGTGGAATTCTTTTATCAAGGATCCTCTACGGCTACGCAAATTTCTACCGAACGCTGTCGAGTAAGCGAATCGGAAATCGTGCCTCAATGATGAGACATGTATACGTAAAGGAGTATTTACGGATCACACCGCTGAACTTGCACCGTGCGAAGAACTTCTTCGTTTCTTCCTTTTCTGCGTCCGTTAGCGGGTAGCTTACCCAGCTCGGGCCGAGGAGATCAATGATCGCATTAGTCACCTCGTGCAGAACGCGGCTTACAGTGCGCTGATGCACCGCGATATGTTCGTCCCCGGCCACTGTGCCCTGGAACCCGCCAGCGGCATAGAAGCGTAGAGCAAGGAGCACTTGGTGTTCTATAGTCAAAACATGAGGCCCCTCGTGGCGCCGCTGGAGCTTCCCACGAAGCTCATCGCATAACCAGCGAGCGGCGCCCTTCGTGAGGCGGTATTCCCCGACGAATCTTGCCTTGGAAACGTCGAATGCGTCGCGGTGGTCCCGGAAAGCCCGCTCCGTGGGCGAACGTAACAGGAGAGCCTCGTACGTAAGCGTCGCCATTTTGACTGATGGAGAACAACGTTTGGTCTCGTCCTACTACAAAGTTAACTTCATCGGCGAACTCAATCGTGACGACATTTTGACGTCACCGTAACTTTATTATTTCGGGAGCTTAGCTCAAAAGTTCTAGGGATAAACTTCATTGGGACGTCACGTCACGTGACCAGAGAGGCCAGCGAATCAGCGACTGAGTGAGTTAACTTCATTGTTGAGTTTAAGATCTAGCATAGACAGATTGTTCTGAGGCACCAAGGAAACTTTACAAAGTTGTAATTAGACGTGACTGCCTGGGATAGGTTTTTGGGGTTTTTTTTTTCCTGTTTTATTCGGGTCCTGCAACAAGGAGATAAACACGTCAACACATTGGCACGCGGTAGACAGTAAGGACACGTTGTAAGTATACAATCTACGACGATGCGCAGATAGATAAACAATTTCAACTTTATTAAATTAAAAAGGGGAGAAGAAGAAAAAGAAGAAAATAGATGGTGCTATATGGAGAATTTGGCAGCCTTGAAATTGCGCCGGCTAGAAAGAAACTGCAGAGGAAACAATTTATTGCGGAGCAGAGACATTTTATGCAAATATTTATTTATATATTTATTTATTTTACAATACTGCAGGCCATTTCTCTGGCCCCAGCAGGACGGGCAAAAAATACAACATATGGGTGCACATAAAAACATTACAAAAACAATATTACAATAAAAGGCAAGACCACTGCTGCGGAATGAATCATCGAATTAAGTACAGTTCTAATGCCTGAATAAAATTGGCTGACTGAATAATGGTTTCTGGTAGCAAGTTCCAGTCCGAAATAGTGCGAGGAAAAAAACTGTGCCTAAAGGCATTTGTTTTTGCGAAGAAGGGTTGTAGTGCGTGATCTCTAGTGTGTCGTGTTTTTCTTGAACTTAACTGATTGATATATGGGAGTGTATTTATTAAGCTTACCTTGGATGTCAGGATGCTGTAAAGAAATAAAATACGACTCATTTTCCGACGTGTATCGAGAGTAGGTATTTGGTTATCCCTCATAAGTGCAGTGGGCGAGTCCAATCTATTGTATTTACTAAATATAAACCTAACTGCCTTTCTTTCTACAAGTTCAAGCTGGTGGATATCTTTTTTATTGTGGGGATCCCAAATGACTGATGCATATTCGAGAAATATTTCTTTTCCACTGTTTCGTGGGGTTATGGCGGCAATTTGCATTCGCCACGATAACCTCCCGACGGTTCTGCCTTGACTACTGCAGGGAGGCGTCGAAGGCCAAGCATTGTAGGTGATGAAGCCGTCTCACTTGACCTTATAATGTGGACGGGATTATTAATATTTTAAATTCGCCTTTTCAGGACCGGAAATACGTAAAAGGGCACTTGCGTTTTTATCACCCTTTATATTGTAGATTTTCGCAGGAGTGAAACACAAACACCTACTTCGATTTTAGAGGAAACAAAATGCGATCTTGCCAATGGTATCGCCAGTGTCGTTTGGCATGTAGATGGGACAGTAGATTGCTACTTTCCATGCTACGATTTGAAAATAATTTTATCCGTAATTTCGAAAAATTGATATCAGCTAGAGTAAAGAAATGTTTTTTTGCCCTTAAAACAACGTAAATATACCTGTGTCCAGGGACATGTAATATTTTGACAAAAAAGCTGCAACCGTCCGAAGTAGCAACAGTTATCACCAAAAAGAAACAAAAACAAAAACAATATAGAAGTAATAAAAAGGCCAAATATATTTGAGTGAAATGCATGATTATCTTAGTTACATGTTTCTTTTGTTTCTTCTTTTCGACCTCCGAATAATTGAGCGACCACAACGCGTATGACCCATTTCGTTCCCATTTCTTATTACATTAGCATAAAATATTTATCTGCTGCTTTTTGGGGAAGTGACCTAACCGAATGCGCGGTTCAAATGCCAGTGTTCGTAACGTACGGTTCTCGGAGAGACAACGAGTCATAACATTTGTGCTCTCAGCTATATCAAAGGCACCATCAGGAACATGCAAAAGCAACTGACATTTCGCAGCGTAGATAAAGATTATCAGGAACAATATACATTCGCTCACAACTTGTGCATTTCTCATATAGTAACCCGACGCGACAAACATGTAAAGCATTATAGGCACACACGTTTTACATTTAAATGGAAGTCGACTGTTTCAAAGCAAAATGCATATCTATACATAAACTGAGTCACACATTTCGGGGATGAAAATAGTGCGTTCATGACAAAAGCTGGAATCAAGCAGGTTTGTACTTCACTTTACTACAACTATAAAAATAAAAATAATGTTTTTTGTTTTGCTTTGGCAGGGTGAGTTGTTTATCAGTTTAAAGACCGACCTACGGAACCATTTTCCGCAAGGTAGGAAAATGCCCCTTGGGGCCTTCGTTCTCACACTCTCCCAAAAGTCACGTGATGGCAGGGGCTTCTTTCCTGTCGGCTTTTCCTGCAGGTATAATCCTCAAAAAGCGCAAAATGAGCGGCTAGCTGCGAGCGCGACAACGACCTTCAGACTTCCAGATGTCTTCCCCTCGTTGACGCGGGCACGCTCAATCCGCGAAACTGAGGAAGTCAGCGCGACCGAACGCTTTTTTCCATGAGCTGCAGGCCCGAGGCCGCTCGGTCGGTCGGTGGAGATCGAGGGGCCGTGATATGCTGGTGTCGTTCCAGCAGCCGCCCTCTGGCATTGCGCGGCTGCTGGAACCATTCCCGTGTCTTCACGAGGATTGGCTTGCGCAATAAAGGGTTCAGATCATCGATAATCCATTTCTTTCCGAAACATATAAATCAGGTTGCTTTCCCTAATCCCTTCACTACAGTTCGAAACATATATCTGCTCTCGTATGTTGTTCATTCCATTTTGCACATTTTGCGTATTTATTCTTCCTTACTTCTGCTTGTTGACTCTTTTATAAGTTGATAAAGGCCTTTAAATATTGGCGCCGGCTTGCGCGATCAACGCTGTACTGGATTTATCCAATATTGGACAAGATTGGCGTTAGGAGGGTGGAGGAAGCAAACCAAAATTCTGGCTTCTAATGAAGACGGCGCAGTCGTATGATAGGCTTTTGCTTCTCCCGCCTCCACAACGCCCCATTGTTTGCACTATCACAACTTCTCAGTAACCTCGCTGTATACCACATTTTACTCATAGTTACTATAAATGTGGCCCCACAGGCTTTCCCGTTATGAGCGAGACAACGTTTTAATGACCGGCGACTCTCCTGAGTGAGAATAAATATTATCACCTTCCCACAACAACCACTCTTTTCTCTACCCTCCCCCCGCCCCCCCCTTTTTCCGAGTTGAGGAGATATCAGGCCACTCCAGGAAGCAGCCTGCACACAGGGATTTTTGGTTACTCATTCTTAACACATTCGAACGTGGAAGTAAACACATCGCTTGAACGATGCCCAGTTTATTCACAACCTAAATAATGTGGCTCTACTTTTGGGACCCAATCAATTTCATCATCAGTCACTATTTGTTATGATTTCATGGTGAAAGTATGTTCGTCGTGATGCCACAGAAGTGATTGATTCAAAGGGCGAAATAGGTCCTCGAATTTATTTTGCGGAAATACTCGCTCCTATGACGCTCAAGTGCGTAAGGTCAAAGCGCCCGAGGCAGTGCGTAATACTTTACAACTGTCGTTGACGATGAAATATTTGTGGGAAGTGCATAAATTGTTTTACATCGTAATATAGCACCCTAAACAAAAGCATTCCTAAACAAAACAAAATGTCGCAATCGCAAAAAAGCGCGAAATGCGAAAATGCGCAAATTGCGAAAAATGCGAAAAATGCGAAATGCTGGATGATTGGCCTCATAATAAATGGGCTTGCCTGCACCTTCCTGGCGTGAAAAAATAACGTAAGGCTCTAATACTGTTCGTATATAGCAAAACTAGAATTACTTACGTGTCGCAGACCCAACCCTGTACCGCTGTTCTACGACGACCATCCAGATGACAGCCATTTTCATAGGCACCAGTACGCCCCCTATAGGTCGTGAAAGTTGCGAATATGGTAGTGAATCTGTCAGGGAGTTTGTAGAAATAATAGGCGACCATTGAATCTAGCCGTCTGCACAAATCATGCCCGGGATATTTCCATTTTCCTCCCACACGATTAGAAGGAAAGACGCTGGGGGTAAATCATGTGCACTAACATGCTGCGTATAAAAGAAAGTACCAGATTTATAGTGCATGTTAATTTTAGATGTAAATAGTTTAATCACTGTCCACAAACATTTGCGGTCTGGAGAATGACATGGAAGCATGGAAGAAAGCAGCTTGCTGGGAATAGAAGTTTCTATTGCATGTCACTGATGTGAAAAATTATTACGTATTTTTGTCTTATTTCTCTGCGAAAATAAAAACAGCGTTTAAAAACCGAATACTGTGCGTTTTGAGGCCCAGAAAGGACATAAAAAACCGGGACAACCTGAACAATACGAGGCGCCTTGCGTCACTCAGCTTGCCCTGGTTTCTTGCTTTTCTGGAGCCTTTCAAAAGGGGATGAAAAATTATAAACCGATTGACCCGACTTACCCCATTAGAGCCGTTCCTTTTCATTACGGCAGGCTCTCTTCAAGCGTCTTGCATAGTTCAGCTTGTATTGGTCCGTTTTTATATTCCGTTCCTCTCAAAACGTGAGCTCTAAGCTACTGGACCAACCTACACATTCATAATTTGCGGAAGCGGAGAAGTAGAAATGCGAAAGTCAAATTTGGGGGTTTTACGTGCCAAACCAACGACGGGCATCTGGCACGCCCCAACGGAGGACTGAGGATTAATTTGGACCACCTGGGGATCTTTTGACGTGCAACCGAAAGCTCGGTTACACGGCGTCTTCACCGCAATAAGCCTCCGTCATATTGCGGGCGCCTCGGCCGGGATTCGAACCCGCCGCATGGGGATCCGTAGGCCGACGCTCTCGCCTCGGAGCCACCGAGGCGTCTAAGTAGAAATGCGACAAAATTGGAAAGATTCGCCCGCGTGATTTGAGGCCTATAGAAAAGCGGACCGGATAGAAGGGGCCAAAATCTTCTTCAAGAAAAACACAATCTTCTCTAAAATTCTGTCTAACAATTTGATATGAAGGTATACTTGGAAACCGGCATTATTCGTTCAGGAATCAAGCGAAACTTTGTATCGGATCATTATCCGTCTACGTCCACTCCCATTCGATGATTATCATGTTTTCGACTCCGAACACGGGGTGGATTTCAGTGGTGGGTTTTTAATCTGACTGCCCGCCAGAGCGCGAGCCAGAACGCACTACGGCCGCGGACCGTTGCGCTCTTCCCCTTCTTCTCTGTATCAATAAACAATCAAATACCCGGGCGGAGCCGTCAATCGTGCTGGTGTCGGGAACCAGTAAGTCTGACCCTTGAAATGCAGGCGTGACGCAAAACCCAGAGGCGTCTCGTTCGCCCACTTACGTTCTTCCCCGCATTTCTAAACGAATAATGCCGGCGTCCAAGTATACCTTCACATCAAACTGTTAGACAGAATTATAGAGAAGATTGTGTGTTTCTTGTAAAAGATTTCGGCCCCCTTGTATCCGGTCCGCTTTTCTATAGGACTCAAATAACGCGGGCGAATCTTTCCTTTTGTCGCATTTCCACTTCTCTGCTTCCGCAAATTAAAAATGTGTTATTGTTGGTGCAGTGCCTTAGAGCTCACTTTTTGAAAGGAACCGACAATAAAAACGAACCAGTACAAGCTTAACTACGCAAAACGCTTGAAGAGAACCTTTCGTAATTAAAATTAACTGCTCTAATGTGGTAAGTCGGGTCAGTCGGTTCATACTTTTTCATCCCTTTTTGAAAGGCTTCATGCAGAAAAGCAAGAAACCAGGACAAGCTGAGTGACGCAAGGCGCCTTGCATCGTTCAGGATGTCCCGGTTTTTTAAGTCCTTTCGGCGCTCCTGAAAACGCAGTGTTCGGTTTCTAAACGCTGTTTTTATTTTGGTGAACGGAAATAAGACAAAAATACGTAATACTATTTCACACCAGCGCAATGCAATATAGACTTCGATTTCAAGCAAGCTGCTTTCCGCCATGCTTCCATGTCATCCTCCAAGCCGAGAATGTTTGTGAACAGTGATTAAACTATTTAAATGTCAATCGACATGCACTCTAAATCTGGCACTCTCTCTTAGAAGCAGCATGTTAGTGCACAAAAATTCCCTTAGCGTCCAGCCTTCTAATCGCATGGAAGGAAAAAGAAAGTACCCAGGGTATGATTCGTGCAGAAGGCTAGATTCAATGGCCGCCTAATATTTCTACAAACTCTCTGACAAATTCACTACCATATACCCTGGAATCCTTTCTCGAGGAAGCGAGGTTTTTGATGGAAATTCGTTGCTTGGCCGCTATTCTTCGTAGTGGCGCGCGAAAAAAAAAAAAAAAAGATAGAGGGAGGAGGGGAAGGGGGCAACAAGTTTCCCAGAGTGATTTTTTTATTTTTTTTTTTGCGATTTCGAGATTTTATTGTGTTGAACTATGTTTTTGTTTAGAGTGCTACAATATGGTCTTAAAACTTGTATGCACTTCCCACAAATATTTAATCGTCAACGACAGTTGTAAAGTATTACGCACTGCCTCGGGCGCTTTGACCTTACGCACTAGAGCGTCACAGGAGCGAGTATTTCCGCAAAATAAATACGAGAACCTACTTCTCCCTTTGAATGGATCACTTCTGTGGCATCACGACGAGCATATTTTCACCATGAAATCATAACAAATAATGATTGATGATGAAATTGATAGGGTCTCAACAGTAGAGCCACATTATTTAGGTTGCAAATGAACTGGGCGTCGTTCATGCGATGTGTTTACTTCCACGTTCGAATGTGTCGAGAATGAGTAGCCAAAAAGCCCTGTGTGCAAGGTGCTTCCTGGAGTGGCCTGATGTCTCCCTAACTCGGGAAAGGGGGGGGGGGGGGGGAGAGAAAATAGTGGTTGTTGTGGGAAGGTGATAATATTTATTCTCACTCAGGAGATTCGCCGGTCATTAAAAAGTCGTCTCGCTCATAACGGGAAAGCCTGTGGGGCCACATCTATAGTGACTATGAGTAAAATGTGGTATACAGCTAGGTTACTGAGAAGTTGTGATAGTGTAAACGATGGGGCGTTGTGGAGGCGGGAGAAGCAAAAGCCTATCTTACGACTGCGCCGTCTTCATTAGAAGCCAGATTTTCGGTTTGCTTCCTACACCCTCCTAACGCCAATCTTGTCCAATATTGGATAAATCCAGTACAGCGTTGATCGTGCAAGCCGCGCTAATATTTAAAGGCCTTTATCAACTTATAAAACAGCCATCAAGCAGAGGTAAGGAAGAATAAATATGCAAAATAGTGCAAAATGGGATGAACAACATACGAGAGGAGATATCTATTTCGAACAGTAATGAAGGGATTAGGGAAAGCAACCTGATCTATATGTTTCGGAAAGAAATGAATTATCGATGATGTGAACCCTTTATTGCGCAAGCCAATCCTTGTGAAGACACGGGAATGGTTCCAGCAGCCGCGCAGTGCCAGAGGGCGGGTGCTGGTACGACACCAGCATATCACGGCCTCTCGATTTCCTCCGACCGACCGGCCTCGAGCCTGCAATGCAGCTCATGAAAAAAAAAAAAAAAAAGCCTTCGGTCGCACTGACTTTCTCAGTCCCGCGGATTGAGCGAGCCCGCGTCAACGAGGGTAAGACACCTGGAAGTCTCAAGGTCGGTGTCGCGCTCGCAGCTGGCCGCTAATTTTTCGGTTTTTGAGGATTATCCCTACAGGAAAAGCCGACACGAAAGAAGCCGCTGCCATCACGTGACTTTTGGCAGAGGGTGAGAAGAGGAGGGCCCGAGGGGCATTTTCCTACCTTGCGGAAAATGGTTCCGTAGGTCGGTATTTAAATTATTATATCATTACATTTTTTATCGTGGTTTTATTTTATATTTTATGTGTGATGGGGGAGAAGGAGACTGAGGCGTAGGGCTAGATCTACGATTTTATGAAACGTTCGATGCATCAGAGCGTTTGGTATAACACGTCGTACTCAGTCACACACGGTGATGCTTTGTGTCCATCTTTGAACCGCAGTGAGCTCATGTACAAGATGTTCCCGAGAAACGATCACCGTGTATTTGGACCCAGGTAAATAGTTCATGCATCCCAAAAATCTCAAACTCCGTGACAATGTGACTCTGGCGTTTGGGATAGAAGGCGAAAGTTTAAGAACATGACATTACCTGGATTGAAAGATAATCGAGAAAAACAAAATTCTTCTATGAGCCGACGTTCACCTAATCCTAATATCGTCAAAACGAGAAAATACGTGTGGATGCATGTGGGATTTATATCCGTGAAAAACAATTTTTAGCAAAAAAAAAAATATATTTCTTTATATCTCACACGTTTATATCACTGAAGTAGATGCTATTGGCACACATAGCCATTTCTTGTTTCGATAACATTAGGCTTAGGTGGACGTCGGCTCATAATGAAATTTCGTCTTTCTCAACAATGGTTTGATTGATGCAACTTTATGTTCTCAGAAATGGCTTTCAATACCAACTGAAAACGTCGCATTCTCGCGGTGTTTATATGTCTGCGGTGCATGGCTTTTTCGCCCTGGCGGGAAAACACAGTTCTGTTTTCTCGAGGACGCTTTGTAGTTAGCGGCATGCTGTTCGGCTTGGTACGTGTTTGATGTCGGTAGCGATACGTTGAGGACAGGCGGTCCCTCATGCATCTCAATAATTTATTTTGTCATTGTTTGTTTTAGTGATTGTGTACACAAGGAGTAGTAATTGTAAATCAAGGAAGGTATAAATAATTATTCTTTTTTTTTACCTTAGCAAGAAAAAGAGCCGGAGATGGGGATAGCGTGATTAACACCATGCGTCCCGTGTTTGTTAAGCATGGGAATATACATTCCGTGCGGCCCGACCGGCGCACCGCCGGGCGTCTCTCACCGAAGGTAGGCTGTGAGTACCCCAGCTAAACGAAACCACGCGGCATACATTGGTATACGCGTCGAAGTAGGAGCGGTGAGGTTGGGTCGTCAAGTGTTCCAATAGTTACGCGTCGTGTCTCTTGGGGACATAGTTTCATAGTTTTCTTTTTTTCAAGTCGTCGATGTATTACGGGTTAACGAAAATGATGGGGTCCATCTTTGTCTTGTGCACTACGACGCAAAAAGTTCGGTCGCCCGGTAGTGCCACTTTATGTGCGAGGCTGACATATTCTGGACTGCCGCTATGAGCGCTACATTTCTTTTTGTCAGTAACGCTTACATATATTAACGCCAATGGGACAGACTGGAATACCGTCCCACGCTCGCGGGTATGCAGTGCCCATTTTGTTGAAAGAATGCCCTCTAAAGACGTTTCGTCCCCATCGAACGTGTCGATGATATTTCCAGACCAGTATCGCACGCACTCTGTAGTGTTATTTATTTATTTAGGCAGGTACCTACATCGTCAAGGGGGCATTATTGTAGGTACCTGCATTGTCATTGTACCACAATGACATTTAGCTGACATTAAGTCTATTTAGTAAATAGTAACTCGAAGTAATCAAACCAATAAACACCACATAAATTAAGCTTATAACAAATCAATTGGTTGAATATCAGCTCAATGTTTTCAAGTCATCAAGATATCAATTAGGGAGAATTAAAGTCCTTTGGGTGAATAGCAAATCGAAGTAACCAAAAGAGTGATCAAAAAGGTGGTCAAAGTAGTTAAAAAGTCAAATTGATAAAAAGTAATACTGAGAGTGAAGATTTTCAATTAGACCAATATCAAGTCAAATAGGTCACTAGTTACTCAAAGTAATCAAGATGTCAATAATGCTCATTTAAACTCAGTTGTGTGACTAACATATTGGGAAAAGATAAAAAAGTAACCACTAAGTTCATCGATTTAATTTCAAGTCAATTGGGTGACTAATAACACGCAGTAATAAAAGGAGTAATTCAAATCTCAACAGAACTTCTAAGTAATCGCATTATCAAATATATTTCAAAGTAATCGACTGAGTAATGATAATTTTACTTCCATGAAGTTATTTGTGTCGATGATAGCTGTATAAACAAAATGTAATTATAATGTCAAATGAGCACCTACCAAATAATTTTTTTGTCAATAATTCCTCGAAGTAATCGAGGGAGTAATGCCTAAATGTTTGTGGAACTTTTATATTGCAATCTGAGTTAATAAAGAGCCGAAGTAATTATAATTGCAAGCCGTATTTTCATTAAGCTTTAAATAAAGTCGCAAGTGTCAATAATTGCGCAAAGTAATACAAAGTAATAACAAACTGCAGTTGCACTTTTGTCATGTGAATTGTATCAATAACAAGTCTATCTAATAAGAAAGACTAAACAAAATGGCAGTTCAGCTAAATTATTCTCGAGTGCTCCAATAAGAACTCGAGCTTACAAAAAGAGTAGTCAACATGTCAATGAACCTACATCAATCATGCAACTCCGAGCAATCGAAAAAGTAACCAAAATACCCCAACACAAAATCTAATTCTATAAACAACTACTCTAGTTATCAAAAGTGTAAGGGAAACGCGACCACTAAAGACAGATAAGCACATGTGTATATTGTGGATTGAATTCACTGACGCCGGGACTAAATTGGGTAGCACTGGGATTAAATTAAATGGCGCTTGAAGTAATTGGATGGCACTCAGATTAAATTGATCGTGGATTGAATTAAAATGAGTAGAACCTGTAGCAGATTCGCGTGCACTCTTACCGCGATAGCCAATGAAAAGGAGGTCAGAACGACCTTGTCTGGCCAGTCCCGCCCTAGCTCTTTCGTGAACATTCTAGGCCAACTAGGCCGAACTATTCGAGATGACGAGCATAGCAGATAAAGAGACGAGCGCCGCATTGCCGAATCATTCACCGATTCTCTCTCGCGATAGCCAGCTGTTTCGCCGACATCACGTCGCCTGCTGCTGCCGCCGCCGACGTTCGCTGCTGCTTTGGCGGCGACGTGTTTTCTTTTTTTTTTTTTTTTTTGTAACGTAAGCTACACTGGCCGAGGTTGAGCAGTTTAGCGGGGATCCTGGAGAGCCGTGCTGCGCATGCGCGAGGAGCAGTTACGTCACATGGCGCACAGCTAGCGCAAAACAAAAAGTCAAATTTGGGGGTTTTACGTGCCAAACCAACGACGGGCATAGGTGGCACGCCCCAGTGGAGGACTGAGGATTAATTTGGACCACCTGGGGATCTTTTGACGTGCAACCGAAAGCTCGGTTACACGGCGCCTCCTCCGCAATAAGCCTCTTTCAGCTAGCGGGCACCTCGGCCGGGATTACGAACCCGCCACATGGGGATCCGTAGGCCTGCGCTCTCGCCTCGGAGTCACCGAGGCGGCTGCGCAGCTGGTGCGCCGGAGCCGCCGCCACCGTGCGCGCCTCGGCGGTCTGCGCATTTCAGAGGAGTGACGTCATAGCTGCGGCAGACGCACTGGCGCCGCCGCGTGCCCAGCTCTGCGCCTCCGTTGCGCAGTAGCCAAGTCTGACGCTGCACCGGAGCCGCTTGATAGCGCCTCTCATTTTGTGCGCATGCGCAGAGGTACCAGTGGGGGTATACATATAGCGGGGTGTTTGCCAGCGTGGTATAGCCATGGAGAAGGAGAGCGAAATTGCTGCTCAGCGGCGCAGAAGAGCGGAGAAGCTTAACTCATCAGATCCCGAAGTAGTCACATAATGCGTATACCGTGTGTGTGTCAATGAAGCAGCAGTAAGCACGATAATCAAGCTAATCCTAGACAACCAGGAAAGCTAAGAATAAACCCTTTTCGAAATACTGCCCTCTGTTGGCAGCTGTGGAATCCCTGCACAATGGCGGACTAAAGCCGCAACGTCACGGCACACTTTATGCGTTTGGTTGAAGCAGAAGAAAAAACAGACCCCCAGAAAAAGGCGATGAGCGCAGTGACGTTGCACTTTCGACGCTGTTTGACTGGCTCGTCGACTCCTAGCATTGACTGCGCTCATACGTTCGCTATCTTATGGAATGACTTGCACGTGTCACGATGTGTGTTGTTCCGCCATTGTGTAGGGGTTCCGACTTTCTAATAATCGGCACGGGAATTTCGAAAGGGGTCTATAACCAGCTGAACCTAGGCTTATGCTACGTATATCCTGGCATAGCCGAGCTAAGCCACTGCAATTTTTTCTTTCTTCCACAAGTTCAGTTTTCGCCTGCCTCATCGTCTGTCGTTCGTGACAATACAAGGAATGAAAATAAAAATACAGGACCCCACTAAAATTAGAACTCGTTTGATATATCATCCAGTCATGACCATAATCTTGTCTAAAAATATTCACTTTATTTACCCGACAGATAACATATAAATCAAATACGTTATTAGTAAGCTGAACTGGATCTAGGCTCTTGAAGCGATCATCAATAAAGCCACAGGTAGGTGTAAGCTGCGACAAAGAAGTAGAAATGTACTGATTCTGTCACTGAACGTATCGCCAACTTTTTCTAGCGATGTATTGGTATACGATAAAGTGGTGTAGGGCTATTTGAAACACGTAGTAATTAAGGCTAGAACGTAACTTAACAAGAAATTTGACATTCGAATATATATATTTTTTTTTTATGGGGGGAAAGTTAGACGTTTATGGAAATGCATTTATCCGACTCGGCGGACCTTAGGTGAGGGACAAATTTTCACACTGACTTGACGAATTAATAAAAAGTTTGAACTATTTAATTATTTGTATAGGGGCTATGTTGCGATTGCTGTAATCCCGTCCATTCATTGTTATAAGATGCCGAAACGTTTTTCTTTTTAATTGCAAAAAACTAATGGTAATTCAGATATTTATCGATCAATTTTCGCTCTTTTACTCACACTTACCAATGCGGGCAACAAGAGTACCGCAAGCCCTGCCCACCATGACGCTTAGAAGAGTGACGTCATCGCTTCAGTCACGTCGTCATTTGTGACGTTGGTACACCCATCAAGGATATGCTGCCGAGATAGTGACAACATAATTTAAAACTACGTCACCCTTCGAAGCGTCATGAGCTTCGTTCGACATACCTACACAGTCGGCCTTAAAAAAGAAAAAAGATGAATACAAGTGATGCGTGGCCGGTGCGGAAAAACCGCCAGACGCGGCGTTGAATTTCGCTATTGGGGAGGAGAAGCGTCCGTGACGATCCAAGCGGTTAACTTTAGAACTACACGGATGGGGACAACAAATACAATGACTCAACGCTCGGCCGACATAACCAAACGCGGCGCCAGCGTTCGGCTGGAGTTCGTGTTCTCCGGTGAGGGGGAGGGGGGGCTCCTTTGTTTGCACTCCCGCCTGCATGAACAATGCAGCATGCACGGCCCAAGCTCAGCACAAAAGCCGAAGTGGGTCAAGCTCGCATTCTCTGAGGATAGATCCGGCACTTAACGTCGCTTCGTCGATTGTTAGTATTTTTTACATTAAACTGTGCCCCGCGCTCTATTGTAGAAGATGACATGGACATGCCCATAAGGCCTCTAGGCATGTGCCAGGCCTTGTGCTGAGTAAACAGCGAGTATGGGGACAACAAACGGGTCAGAGCGCCCCCTATAGACCTTTTCATTTTAGTAGTTGCCTCACCGGCGAATAGAGGGCGCTGACGCATTCGGCGCCATTAGGTTGCTTCAATTTGGTTGGTTTCGGTTTCAACGTGAACGCGGCTTAGTTGCTGTTTTACGTTGTTCTTGCTTAATTTTGTGATACGATTATTTTTCTTGTAGCACACAACCAATGAAACAGTGGTATTGAGCCACTTTGAGGACTACGAGGTGTTTCTGAGCCTAAATTGCGGGCTTTTTGTTTTACCAACCCCTTTGATGATTTTGATTATGGTCGGTTGCGAAACGCCTGACTGATGTACAGGGGAGATTACCATCGTCTACGGCGGAACCCGATGACACCAGTTCCCAAAAAACAAACTAATGAAGAGACTAACACGTGTGAATGTAAAGAAGCATATCGACAGTTGATTAGCAATGTGCTGAATCGGGCAGAACAGATAACTCGAGAGTTTACTACTCACTGTCTGGTTTTCGTGGGCACCCAACCTTTAGTGAACTTCGCAGAGTAAAAACGTATCGTGTAATGACGCATATAATTGATATAAACAAGTAGTATCGTCTCGGCCTCTTTTTTTTTTTTAAACTCAGTACTTGAGCATGTTTTGACAGGCAGAGTAGGAAATTTCTTAAATTATTAACCCTGCTAAAGTACTCATAAGCAGCATTTCGCGATATTGGCCCTAGGAAATAAATTATTTTTATATGAACATTTGCTTACTCAAGATATAATATAAGTGACAGGCCCGTCAAATTAAATCTGGCATTTGTCTTCCGTAAAATTGGCCAAATAAAATTGAAGGGCGCTGGAGGAGAAATACCTCGGAGTGTTTGGCTGAATTCTAGCGCTAGGCACCACTTCACGGAACTGTGTGAACAAACTGTAGTAGAGTGGTAAGCTGGGCGAGTTGGTAAACGTTGAACATGGTTAAAATTCCCGCACAAAAAGACAAGGACAAACAAGAAAGGAACGCGCCTGTCTGTGTTCTGTGTTCCTTTCGTGATTGTCCTTGTCTTTTTGTGCGCGAATTTTAACCATGTGTGAACAAATATTTATTTGTTCGAAGAGATTCACTTTGTAAATTTCGGCGTCGCCAGCTATGAAAAGTAAACCTCTATTCGCCACCGAAAATCCTGGACTCAAGTAATTGTTATGCAGGCGGCTTTTTTTTCCGGCGTCAAATATTGCGGACTCCACATAACTGGCAAAAGTTAAAACAGCGTACGCAAAACAAAAACAAAAAAAAAACGTTGTTATTGCGCATGCGCCGAACCCAAACCGCGTTTTGGATTTGCAAATAGAAACGACGTTACTTCTTTGTGCACGCTATTCTAAAACTCGTAACTGTTAAGAGTCTGTGGCAGTTCCTTACGCGGGAAGTTCCAACCTTTGTGTTAAAATAAATTAAGTGCACGGCACTGGTTATCAAAATATATTCAATAAATCACTTAAATGACTGTCGAAATGGGAGTGAGCGGGATATATAATTCTTAAACTTCATAAGTAAACCGACCAACTGAATGTTTACGTCGCAAAAAAAAAAAAAAAAAGATTGGGAACTTTATACACATGTAGGTGTGATATTATGAACAAAGCAAAAATTGCCGGATGTTGACGTACCATTACTTCTAGGCTCAAATAGAATACAAGTTAAACGTTCGATGTCTATCTCTTCCGCGAGTTTCCTCACATAATCAATAGAAACTGTTTTCGATATATTATGAATACAAGGAATGATAATTTCAGGAAACGCAGATAGTCTCCTTGCGCTGACTATTCTTGACGCCTTCCGATCCTAAATGCGCGATATAAATATACACGCTTAATTCTTACTAAGAATGTTCCGCCGCTATTAGTAAACAAACCTCAGTTGTCACAAGGACATCTGAACTCTCGCGATGTCTTAGTCGTCGAGTAGACGTATCAGACTAGTTTCCGAAGTAAGGCAAGAGAGCGCGGTGAAACGCGACGAAAAACACGAATACAACGCATCCGCCAAGGCGCGGAGGAGAAAGCGGAGCAGCAAGTTGAAGCAACCTAATGGCTGCCGTGTCACGTGATTCCAAGATGGCAGCGCCCATGCGGAGGAGATGAAAAGGTCTATAGTTCGATCTCCTGCCCAATAACACGGGGACCGAGATTGACCGGAACGTTCCTACTTTTGAACCGCAGGGGGGCTTGGAGAGGGTTATCGCTTCTTTGTAGTAATTTTTTTCTTTTTTGTTTACGGGCCATCTGTTTTTGAAGGTGACAGGACATGTGTAAGAACGACGTTTTTTTTATTCCTCTCATTCGCCAGCCTTGACAGTTCTGCGTCAGTAAATCGTAAATGACGGTAAAACACATATCAGCAAAGATAGCCCTGCTCTCAAGGAGTGAGCGAAAACAGAACACAAGTGCGCACTCACGCTGTGTCGTTTGGAGAGCGGGCTTTATAAACGGCTTCGGTGTGCCGACGTCTCCCGTGCATCCAAGAGTGGGCTAATGTGGTAATCGCGGCCCTAGCGTACTTACGCCGGCCGGGCCACCCCATCTCTTATGGTCATCTTCTTTAAGATCGACTGTACATCCTGCACCGACGTAGAAAACTGTAAGGCAATGTACTTCCGGTATGTGCAATGAGATACCACCGGAAGTACACCGCCCTACACTTTTCTGCATCTGTGGAGTATGTGCAGGTAAGCAGACCGTATCTATGGTAGGCAGGGCTCGGGACACTCTTAGTGGGTGCTAGTTTCAAGTCCTGCGAAAAAACGCGAAAAATATATTAATGAACATCTAAAAGAAAACAAATCCCTTAGAATATTTGTATATTTTTTTAATTGAACCAACCTTGAATGTTAAGTTCAGTCAACACGGCAATTCCAACGTGACCCCTAAAATCAATATTAAAATAAAATAAAAAAAAATCATAGTGAATTAGGCAACTTACCATGACGATTAATCCGTGATCTATTATGCGCGGAGCCTAATTAATTCGTGGTGAAGATATGACTTAAAAAAAAAAAAAAAAAACTAATTGCAAAGTCATATTAAACACCCTGTATATTGCTGGTCTTTTTTTAGCTACGGAATGAAAATTATAAATATAGGAGCGATTTAGAAGATACCAGGTACAGAGGTTGCTAACTGTTGCGACAATTATTACTTTAAACATTTCTTTCGGAATCCTGCAACAAAGCAGCCTCCTCCAAACGTGCTCATTGCTTCGACTCATTATTTTCTAGATTTGGAGGAATTCACTAATAGGGTAATAAAACAAATGTTCAATATTGAGCATTTTATATTTTTAACACATTAACGTTAAGGAGCTCGTGTCGCAGGAACGGCGGCGTCGGTTGCGTGACGAGAAATCCTGATTAGTCGATCGACTCATGACGTCACAACCCCATCACTTTTCGCGGGAATTTCACACAACCCACAACGCCCACGTCAAACGTGACGTCACGCGTGCAATAGAAGTGATTAAAACATAAGACATGTAATGCGAATTAAAGGTCGCCGCATGTCTTCAGCGATTTCACTTAAAGTAATTCATTTGCCTTAAAGAAAAATGTTTAAAGTATGTTAGGCGGGATTCGATTCCACGACCGTTTGGGTTCGAGCCACACACGCTACTGACTAGGCAACGCAGCGCACGCTTGCAAGGTGAAAGAGAAGCCGATGTGAACGGAGCCCGATAACGCTATACCGTTTTACTCTTAAAGGTGAATCTTCAGCGTTATCCAAGTTGTTTTTCTTTGTGAAATTCAAAAGAGTAAGAAAACCTAAAACGCCATTCAGGAAGCAAATGTTCTGAAGTGTTTACCGGCATAAAATAGCAATCCTTCAAATGTTCGGTTGATGTGACCATATATAATGGTTCCAAAATGTTTCAAACCACCCGACAAAGGTTATTTTAGCGGAGCTAATAGTATTCCTAGGTAATTCTAAAATTAATATGCCATTCGATTTTACAGGCGCAGATGTAACAAACTGAATATTAAGTTCCAAACTCTATGGCATCTTTAAGAACCACTCCCAGTCGCTTTCAGGCCGCAGCATATACTTTTTTATTGCATTCTGAGGCCGGGCTCTTGACATACGGCTGATTGGTAGTGACGTGGTTTCTCCCTCAGGGGACATGTCAGCGCCTGCTCTCCTCCAGCGTCACACGCCAGCAGCTTTGACACCTGCTGCTCGTTAAACTCACTTGGCATATGGCGACATAACGTGATTGGCTTCCCGTGGTCCAGCGTTCTTTGGAGCTTCAACGACGCAGAGTTTGACACTGCCAAAAACTGCCAAAGAAGTGGGCGACGACGGCGTTCAAATTCTGGTCAGTGCATGTGTGTCCGGGAAGACATGACGTCCGCTCAGTCGGGTTTGCGAAACGCCAGCTTCGTGTTCGAGGGTCTTTCTCAAGCAGAGGGATGAACAGAGGCATTCACGAGAAGGAACAACTCTCTATAAATGTAATCTTGTGCCTTGTTTACTCAAATGAAGTTCGCTGTCCGTGTTCATTTCTTCCGTGTTAGATGAGCGGGCAGCAGAAGGGCAGCTTATTTCATTCTCATTCTTGCAGTCACTCTTTGGCCTTCTTTTGGCGTTGTCCCCCGTGGAGGTTACGTCAGTTCGAGACAGGATATTATGGTCCTCATATTGAACTGATCGGATATATATTTTGCGGTTTGTAAAGTGTTATCTGAATGCCCTGTGCAACTGACATGTTCTTTGGTATTGATTGAATACAAATTAATTATATTACTAATAAACATATAGTTAAAAACGCAGATAACCCCACAGGGGTTGCTTACACTTTAGATGTTAGTTGCTTGATGAGTGGCGTTACCATAGATACCGGCCATGTGGGCCCCCATTCCACACGCATGGGGCACCTGCTTTAGTAGGTGCTTGGTGGGTGGCGTCAACACGAACCCCCAGTGATGTGGGTTCACCCACTAACGCCTGACTGCAAGTGGCTTAACCCGTGTCTGGGGAAAAGGGGATCATGTTGGTCGAGCTGAGCCAGGAGCAGGTTTGGACCCTTCAAGGCCCCTAGTCAAGGCAATATACTACTTCGGGTCAAATTTCTCGTAGACGAGTGTCCTGGCTTGGCCCGACCAGGGGCTCTAAACTGGACACTTCGCGAAATAGTAGGCTATATTTGTGACGGCCGTGATTGGCCAGTGCCATGGTCAAGCGTGGAGCTGGCCAGTCGCGGTGGTCAGAAATCTCGCCGACATTCTTTCAAGCTTAGGACCCCAGGATGATTCAGTCAGTCGCCTTTGTTCTCTCCTAACATTGCCTTGTTTCTTTTTCTGTCCTTCCTTCCTTTTTCGCCTTGTGCGGCGGCAAGGATTAACTTTGGGTGGTGACAGAGTCTCTCGTCCGGATGCACACTTGGGTTTAGTTTCTGGGTAGGGCTAATAGCGTAACGGTTCCAACAAAGCGATTATTATTATCGGGCTTTACCTATTCCCTCGTTGGGCTCCGTGATGGGTGGCGCACCACAGATTCCGAAAGCTCTTTTTATAGCTGCCCCCCCTTCTAAATCCAACACAATGCGCGCCCTAAAAGGGACTGCTCCGTACCTACGCTTGAAAAAGCATGTCAACCGCTAAAGTTTCCTAGATTTCTTGTACTCCATACTGGCATCAACTTCTTTTAATAATGCCTCCACTCTCTCTCAAGTGAAACTGCAGAGGCCTTCTTGCAAACTATGATGATATGTTACGGATTAACTAAACGAACACAAGCCCGATGCCCTCTGTTTGCAAAAGACTCACCTGAAGGAGAGTCACACGAACATACTTAGTCATCCGTCTAGAATATCTGCTGTCCTTCTCGCTCAGTCCAATGCTCGGAAGTGTAGTGTAGGGTAATAGTGTGACACTAGATGGCACTACTGTGTAAATAATCTACCGCTGTACCACGGGATGGCACCACTGCGTACGACCACTACAAAAGAGGGTCAATAAACCTGGAGCGGGCACTTGCCCGCCTGGAGAGTCAGCTGCCTGCTGTGTCACTCGCTCGACATGGTGTCAGAAGTGGGCGGGATTCATCTCCTCTGATCCCGTGCCTGCGGCTTCGTGAGCTTCAACACACGGCCTGGCCCTGCCACTGCTACTTTCCGACGAGGCAGTCACCTTCCCTTTGCCATGGCCAACAGTGAAGGTTCCGCTGGGTCCGCTGGATCCGCCGCTCCGTTTCCACAAGGCATGGTCCAGCTGCGTCCACCGCCAGCATTTGATTTCGAAAACCCGAGCTCCTGGCCCACGTGGTTGCTGCTGTACGAGGACTACTCGTTCGCCACGGGACTCTACGCCGCTCCGACGGAAGTCCAGGTGCGCTCTATGCTCTACTCCATGGGGCCGCAAGCCAGGGTGGTCCTCGCGTCCACAACGCTGGGAGAGGCGGACCTCCAGGACGTCGCCGCCGTGAAGAAGGCGTTCACCGACCACTTTGTCCACCCACCGAACGAGCTGTACGAGTCAGCGCGCTTCCACCGCCGTACGCAGCAACCGGGTGAGACGGCCGACGCATTCTTCACTGCGCTCCGAACGAAGGTTAAGCGCTGCAATTACCAGTCGACCGACGTCGAAGAGCGGCTTGTCCGGGATCGTTTTCTTGTGGGTTTGCTCGACCGCAAGCTCTCGGACCAGCTCTGTCGGAATCCGCGATTGACGTTGCACGAAGCGCTCACGCACGTTCGCCAACATGAAGATGCTGACAAAGAGCGCGAGGCTCGTGATTCTGCTGATTCATCACCGCTCGCCGTTGACGCCGCTTGCCTTCGCAGGGGCAGGGGAAAATCGGCGCCGGCGGATAAGCCAACTCCACTGCCAGCTGATAAGCCAACTCGTCCGTGCCCTTTCTGCGGGCGCGCATCACACCTTCGCGCTGACTGTCCGGCTGGGGTGCAAGCCCGCGTGTGTTGTCGCCGCGCGGGTAGTCAACCTCCACCTGCCCGTGGTGCACCCTGCCAGCTTCATTGCTGCAACGGAGGCTCTGGCGAAACCCCCCCCCCCCCCCCCCACCTGGGATGGAGGACCCTAGCACTGGGGTTTTCCAGTGGACGGGGGGGACAAAAAGGGCCTGGTAAGCCCTAGCTTTCCCCGATGGAGGACGGAGCCCCTGAGGCGGGGAGCGCGGTGTGTGACGTGAGTCGTGATGACGTGGGGACGGCGTGAGCCCGCATGACGTTGAACGACCCAATATACATGTGTGGACGCATGACGTGTGACGACCTGAACTTAAAAGGAATGGAAGTGTGACGTGAAGCGTGTTGACATGGGGGAGTAGGACGTGGAGTGGGTGACGTGAGATCGGGACGTGTACACGCAGGACGTGTGACGCCGCGTGGTGATCCGAGACGAGGCATCCAAATAAGGGGAAGGCTGTCATAAACGTGGTGCCTCTTGGTTTCTCCACTTAGGGTGGGCCCCCCAGACGGGGGGGGGGGGGGGGTGACCTCCAAGGGAGCCAAGGGATATAGAAGTGATCACAGCGGCGGGGCTGTGTGGTTCATGGTTGCCACTCAGTGACCGTCGGACCCGCTGTGAGGCACGCTCGTGTCTTAGTAGCGGAGTTGGAGGGTGAGTCGAGCACTTGGGTACTTTTAGTACCGGTTGGTTTTCCCGGGCCGTTCCACTGGCTGTCCCATATTACTGGTTTCATTTATCCCCCTTAACTTCCAACTGGCTTTTTACAGAAATTATCAATTGATCCAAAGGATCCAATTCATTTTATCTCACATTGGCTTTAAATCGGCTGTGCCCACGAGGCGGTACCGATTGAGGCATTTTTAGTTTTCAATCCTTTCAGCAAAGCCTCGACTTATCAAATGACTGTCCGGCTCGTCGCGCGTCCTGTAACCTTTGCCGCAAGAGTGGCCACTTCGAGAACGTGTGCCTCAAGAAAAAGCGCGTCAACGGGAAGCAGACACAGAAGCCTTCTGCCAGCTCAATCGAACTTCACGCCGTTGCGGAAGAGCGTCCTAACGCGAAGTTTGTCGAGGTACTCGTCGATGGGTGCCCACTCTCCTTCAAGGTGGACTCTGGCGCCGAAGTTTCTGTCGTACCCAATACGTTTCCCGGCGTCCCCTCGAAGCTTCAAGATCCAAAGGGCGAGTTGAAAGGCCCTGGCAACAACACTCTGCAAGTTCTGGGCACTTTCGTCGCTACCTTGGAGTGGCGCGGCAAGTCCGTCAAGCAGCTGCTCTACGTCCTGGCCGCCAAGACGGTCCCGCTGCTGGGCTTCCCGGCAATTCAAGCCTTGGGCGTCTGTACGTTTGTCGACCACGTCTAGGAGACTCCTCAGCCCTCGAGCGACTTGTGTCTCGATCCCAGCCTTTTCCGAGGACTTGGGACACTTCCCGAAGCCTACACTATCAGGCTGCAACCCAACGCTACGCCTTTCTCGTTGAGTGTACCCCGGCGCCTTCCACTCCCTCTCCGCGACGCCGTCAAGACTGAGCTCGATAAGCTCGAAGCTGAAGGCGTGATTCGTCGGGTGGACACACCCACTGACTGGTGTGCTGGACTGGTTGTCGTCCCTAAGGTCTCGGGTGGCTACCGACTCTGCGTGGATTTGACTCGCCTCAACAAGGTGGTTCTTCGAGAGCGTCACGTGCTTCCTACCGTGGAACAATGCCTCGGGTTGCTCGGAGAAGCCACAGTTTTCTCCAAGTTAGACGCCACGTCAAGTTTCCACCAGGTCAAGCTGTCCACAGAGTCCCAAGAGTTAACCACATTCATTACCCCGTTTGGCCGCTACTGCTTCCTCCGGCTGCCGTTCGGGATCACGTCCGCACCGGAGTATTTTCAGCGGCAGATGTCGCGGATCCTGGAAGGCCAAGCGGGTGTTGTGAACATGATTGACGATATACTCCTCTTTGGGAAGACACGTTCCGAGCACGACCGCCGCCTCCGGCAAGTCCTCGATCGGCTAGCGAAGGCAGGAGTCACACTCAACCGGGAGAAGTGCTCGTTCGCCACTTCCAGCGTCAAGTTCCTTGGAGTCGTGGTCAGCGCTCAAGGCATCGCCCCCGATCCAGAGAAGGTTGCGGCGATCCAAGCCATGCTTGCACCCGAAGACGTTGCAGGCGTCCGTCGTCTACTGGGCCTTGTGAATCACATCGGGCGCTTTCTACCCCACGTTTCGGAGGTGACCGCGCCGATCCGTGCCTTGCTACTCAAGAAGACTGCTTGGACTTGGGGCCATGCGCAACAGTCTGCCTTCGACCGTCTGAAGAAGCTGCTGTGCTCCGACCTCTGCGTGGCTCGCTACCACACCGCATACAAGACCACGATCTCGGCCGACGCCAGCTCCTTTGGACTCGCGGCAGTACTCCTTCAGGAGCAGCCATCCGGTGAGCGTCGGGCCGTCGCTTTCGCATCGCGGTCCCTCACACCCACGGAGCGCCGATACAGCCAAACGGAAAAAGAAGCTTTGGCGGTCACGTGGGCGGTGCAACGGTTCGAGGAGTACGTCCGTGGACTTCAGTTCTTCCTCGAGACGGACCATCAACCTCTGGTCGCACTCTTGGGATCCATGGACGTTGACCTGCTGCCACCACGGATTCAGCTGTTTCGCTTGAAGCTGATGCGTTTCCAGTACCAAGTACTCTACGTACCGGGGAAGCTGTTGGCAACTGCTGATACGCTTTCGCGCGCACCTCTGGATCCCCCTTCGTCCAGCCGGGTGAACCAAGTCGAGCTCTTCGTCCAAGAGGTTGTCCGTTCCCTGCCGGACATCGTCTCGTCACAGCTCGAGCACTTGCGCCAGTCCCAAGCCACCGACGGCGAGTGCAGTCTGCTGCTTCACTACTGCGACAACGGCTGGCCACGGCAGTCCTGCTTGCCTCTCCACGTCAAGAAGTACTGGCAATACCAAGGGGACCTCAGCGTCTGCGAGGGACTGCTTCTGAAGGGGTCCCGCATCGTCGTGCCGTCCACCCTTCAGCGTCGTATGCTGGAGCTCCTACATGATGGGTCTCAGGGCATCAATCGATGCAAAGCTCTCGCTCGGGAGTCTGTCTGGTGGCCGGGAATCAACAACCAGATAGACACGCTGGTGTCTAACTGCCCCACGTGTGCCGAAACCAGAGTGCAGCGCTCGGAGCCCATGTTGCCCTCAACGACTCCAAGTCGACCCTGGGAAGAGGTGGGAATAGATCTGTTCCACCTGAACGGCCAGGACTACGTCCTCCTGGTGGACTATCGGTCACGTTTCCCGGAGGTCATCAGCCTGCGCTCGACGACCGCACCTGCTGTCATCAACGCCATCAAGAGCGTCTTCGCGCGCCACGGGATCCCGAGACTGGTGCGCAGCGATAACGGGCCACAGTTTGCTGCCAGAGAATTCTCTGCCTTCGCCGAGTCCTATGGCTTCCGCCATGTCACGAGCAGCCCCCGATTTCCACAGTCAAACGGGGAGGTAGAGCGGATGGTGAGGACGGTCAAATACCTGCTGAGGAAGGCGGATGATCCCTACCTGGTGCTTCTGGTATACCGGGACACTCCTGGCGTAAACGGAGTGAGCCCTGCTCAGCTGCTTATGGGCAGGCGCCTGCAGACTCGGGTACCGAAGACTTCCTACCAGCTGGAGCCAGCCTGGCCCCCGTCCGTCCCATTCACTCGGAGTGATCAGGCCAGCAGGAGACGGCAAGCATCGGACTTCAACCGGAGGCACGCGGCTCGCGCACTTCGTCCTCTCCAGGCCGGCGAGCAGGTCTGGGTACAGGATGCTAACTGTCCCGCAACTGTCATGGGGCCAGCTCAACGCCCTCGCTCATACGTTGTGGAGACGCCGACGGGTGTACTTCAGCGCAACCGGAAGCACCTGGTGCCAACGACGGGAAATCCTACAGAATGTATCACCGGCACCAGCCCGTCTGGCAGTCCCATGGCGGCGCAAACCGCCATGCCCGCAACAACGCCAGGAGCAGCTCGAACAGCCCGAGATCAGAGAACCGCATCGCCTCGGGATGCGGTTCTCTGATCCCGCAGTTCCACTTCTGCTTCTCCTCCGCGGGTTTCGGGGTTCGGCAGAAGGATTTGCAGGCCGAGAAGGCTGGACCTATGAACATTTTCTTTCGGGGCAAGAGTACCTCTGTTTAGTTTTACCGAAGGGAGGATGTAGTGTAGGGTAATAGTGTGACACTAGATGGCACTACTGTGTAACTAATCTACCGCTGTACCACGGGATGGCACCACTGTGTACGACCACTACAAAAGAGGGTCAATAAACCTGGAGCGGGCACTTGCCCGCCTGGAGAGTCAGCTGCCTGCTGTGTCACTCGCTCGACAGGAAGTGCCTTTAAACACATCATTGGAGGCTGTTGCTACACATATACAGGCTAACTGATAATAACAATTTGTTCGGCATATATACCTTCAAAGAACCTGCGAAAGTATGAGGAACTGGAAGAACTTTGTGATCGGCTTTCTCCTCGTTTTCTGCTTGTTGCTGATTTTAATGATCATAAACCTTTCTGGAGAAATGGGCAAAATATAAACAAAGAGCACTTTTTAAGCGTTTTTTACTGGCACCAGGATTAGGTTTACTCAACTCAAAAGAGCCTACACAATTTTCATCAGGAACACGTAGACTCACATCAATGGATCTTTCACTTCAGCAACCCACATATTTTTTTCATTCTTTGACATTCGAAGTTATTGCTAATTCTTATGGCATTAATCACTTAATCCTTGCATAGAGTTCAACAATAACTCTGTCACACCTCCAATTCGAACACCTCGGTTGAAGTTTGACAAAGACAACTGGGCTCTTTTCAAGAAATCCTATTTTTAGCTGTCATATCCGTCCATCAACGTTCTGTTTAAAAGGCAGTTGAGCATATCACGAATCCCATATTGGAAACTGCTACGCTCGCGATACCCATGACATCCACTCACCTTCCCAAATGACCAAAGCCATTGTAGAATAAAGACTACCGAAAGGCTAAAAAAAAACGAAAGCATGGGGCATTTTTAGGCGTCACCCTACACTAGAACACTGCACGGGCCTACTTCTTGAAGTCCGGCCCGGTCCGAGCTCGCTGACTCAGTCTTACCCGACACGGACCCGGCCTGATGGGGTGCCTACCTGATCTGGCCCGGTCCGGGCTCGGTCCGGTGAGAGGCCAAAGCGTGCCTCATCTTTTAAGTTCAAAGCTTCATTAGATATTATTGGAGCATTTGGTTTGCTCAGCCTTATTTGCATGAAAGATGATGTCAAGACGTTATGTGTCGGCATAAAAATGCGAATGTCAAGATAGACATTTTATCAACGCTTGTTCAAAAGATAAAGAAACGTTTTGAGACAAATTGAGAGCATATACAAGTCACAGATCCAATGCAGTCCAGTTCGAACTAAAGTCATGATAAATTACAAATGTTCAGTATTTACGTGTTCGTCCGATTGCGTTTCGGCGTAATTGATTCTTTCGTATCTAAACAATCATTGCGTTGACATTTTCTTCTCAACGTTTTACAAAGTGTGTTTCACCATTGCTCGACCCCGGTTCAGACCCGGACAAAATCCGTGCGACCCGGCCCACGCCCAGCCCGAGACCGGAAACAATTCTGCCCGGCCCTTGGTTCGGTCCGAGCCGAAGCTTTCTGGTTGAATCGGTCTCGTGAGAGCTCTACCATACACCGAGCGACCTTATTACATTCAAGAAAAAGAAGGCTTCTGCACGATTTCTTTCACAGGCTTTCTAAAAGGCATGGCTCGGAAAAGTATTTATAATATGTAAATATTCAGGCAACGCCAAAAAGAGGTGCGAGATTGAGTCCACAAATTAAATGGCCGTTACTCTGCTTTTTTCCTTCTTCTTTTACAAAAAAATAAAATATTCAATGAAAGCCACGACGAACAGGCAGACATCCTTGGCGAACATTTTAGAGTTTGTTTCCAACTCCAGGAACTACACGCCTACCTTCCCTCAACACAAAGCAGAGGCTGAAAAAATGTCCTGTTTATAGTTCGAGTGGTTATCAAGACCCATAAAATGCGCCACTCACATTGCATGAGCTTGAAATGATTCTTCAACCTCCTAAGCAGAATGCACCCGGACCAGATAAAATTCATTATATTATGCTTTAAAATTTTTATCCCTCCAGTTTTCAAGTGAGTTTTGCCTTTTCAGTAGAATCTGGTCTGAAAGCCACTTTCCAACTTCTTTGAAGGTGGCCTTTGAAGTTCCCTTGCTGAAACCGGAAAAAGACCCTTCTGGTGCTTTTAGTTATAGGCATATTGCATTTACTAGCTGTCCATCAAAAACTTTGTAAAGAATATTTAACAGAAGGCTTAGGCATTATCTTGAAACTCACAAAACTATAAAGATATCAGTGCGGCTCTCGATTGGCATGATCTACAGTGGACCAACTGGCTCACTTTGAGACAGCCGTGAGAGAAGCATTCGTTGGCAAGGAGCGCTGCATACCTCTGTTGTTTTTTTATCTGGAGAAGACTTATGATTTTGCCTGGCGATCGGGAATCCTGCAAGATATGATCGACGTTGGTATTTCTGGGTGCAGATCCGGCGCCTTTAAAAGCTATCCACACTTCCTGCTCGCTTCGTGTAAAATTGGAAAAAGCTTTCTCTCAAAACGTTTTACAGGAAAATTGAGTTCCCCAGGGTGGTGTACTTAGTGCCACTCTTTTTAATATAAAAATAAATCCTATTGCCCGAGTAATTGTTTTTTCTTCAGAGCACTACTCTATGTTAAATACCTCCGGGTTTAAGTGTCAACATGGTATATTTTCACTTGTGAAAGGAGAGTTCAAGTGGCAATCAAATATTTAAGAACTAGGGCTGATACCAATGGTTAAAGGTTTTCTACAAACAAAATGTTTGTGTATACTTTTCTCGCCGGCAGGGAATTTTTCAATTTCCTTCGTTAACAATTTATGAACTCCCTATAGAGTGAACACAAGGTTTGAGGTCTTCTGTTCGATTCGAAGATGTATTTTGTTTTTGACATTAAGCAATTGAATTTAGTAAAACATGTAAAATAGCCCATAAAAGACAAGGACAAGAAGTATACAGAACAGGCGCTAACTTTACACTAGGTTTATTCAGGAAGAAGAAACATATATATATATATATATATATATATATATATTAGTATGTTACCCGATCATTCAAAAAGTGAAATTCATTACTATGCAGCAAAATAGAAGTGTCGCTGGCACATGCCGTCCCACTTTTTTGATAAAGAATGCTTCCAATAGCTCTCGAACGACCGTATTTCGGCTACTCCCCAGTATTCTTATCTGCTGAAGTCGCGGAACACAGCCACACGTGCTGTGTTGCGTTCCGTTTTTGCAAGCAAGTACGATGTTCCCGTTGTGCTTTCTGCCCCAAAGAAGTTGGCTCGGTTGTGCTCCCCATTTCTGATGAGAAGGCAAAAAGAACGATGTGATAAGAAACACGTCACCCCTTGCGTGAACTCCACAGTGGGTGTGGACTGCGAAATCCCACTGAATTGTGGAAAGGTATACATCGGCCAGACGGGGCGGTGCATCAATGACCGAGCACGGGAGCACGCATTATCTGGAAAAAAATAAATGTGGCTCGCATTCGCCTATACATTGCAACAGGTGTGGCTGTGTACCGCGATTTCAGCAGATAAGGATACGGGGCAGGAGCCGAGAGACGGTCGCTTAGAGCTATTGAAAGCATTCTTTGTAAAACAAAAACAACAAATAATTCATAGTAATGAATTTCAGTTTTTTAATCATCGGGTAAAAAAATAATTAACTTTTACGTGGTGCTGCTTTGCCTGTCGTGTGTACATATATGTTTCTTTTTCCTGAATAAAACTGGTTGAAAGTTTGCGCCTGTCCTGTATACTTCTTGTCCTTGTCTTTTTCGCGCTGTTTTGAATGTTCTACTAAGATGAACCAAGTAGCCCAACAACGTACCCTACCAATTGAATTTAAAATGCACAGAATCACTTAACATTCTAAGTGTCATCAATCTTGGGGTTCTGATAGACTGTGTCTCTTATGCATTTAGTGTTTCGTGGTTTGTTGCCGTCTGGATTATGGTAGCTATGCACACGGTTCAGCTATAGAATTCGTATTAAAATGTTACCTTCTTTACATATTCAGGGGCTTCGACTGTGTATTGGTGGCAAAATAATAAGTACGGCTAGTTGGATTACCACTTCAACTTAACGCTTAAAAACAAGGACAACAGAAAGAAGAGACAACGCCAACACGTTGTCTTTTCTTCCTGTTGTCCTTGTTTTAGGTGTTCCGTTCAAGTGGTCTATCGGTGCCTTCCGCACTTTTCCGGCGTTTATGCAGAGGCCGAATGCGCTTTTTCTTGAGAAAAGACATTTTGTTCAAGGATTTAGGTATTCACTGCGAGTAAGTTACGTTCCTCTCCAACCTGTACGTGACACTTTAAAAAAAATTCAAAGGACTTTTCAAAATAAGCAAAGTTTTGTACCTTCATTTGCCTTGAGGGATATTACGGCAGCAGAACTCTATGATCTTGAACCAAAACCCCCGTTGACGCAGTACAGATGCACTGTAGCTCTTTGGGATTACCCCCTTATTCATTGTGACTTTTAACTGACAAAACACAGTAGAAAGACACGCCGTACAAAGTGATGAGGCAATACTGTTTAGAAGTAGAGAGCCACTATAAACACTAGACTAGCCTTTACACAGGTAGTACTGAAACGGGAATCCTTTGTGAGCTGTGCAATGATTTGCTCATCTGTATGTAATTTAAAAAAAAAATCAACTCGTCTTTCACAATATTAAAGGCGTAATTGCATGGCCTACTTCCTGCTGTTGAATATATTATTAAGAAGAAGCTTCGTCTCTCTATAGTGTACACATACTCTTTCAGATTACGTAAGAGCTCTTGTCTCACTGAATATTCCCACAAATTCTTCAGTCTCCTACCTCCAGACGAAAATAATCCGTGCCATCAAAAAACAGATGTGATACAATATTTTGTTGAGTATCAATTCACGTTGGCATTCTGGGTAATGAAGAGGTAGATCAGGCTGCAAGATCATCTACTAAACAGTGTGAGCCCCCAAAATATTCCTCACAATGATTATGTCAAGGTGGTTACACGTTGCATAATTCAAAGGTGGCAACATGGGTGGTATATTAAGTTAAAAAATAAATAGCACATGATGAAACATTTCTTGAAGGAATGGGAGAGTGCCCGGCACCGTGAACAATTCTATGAGGTGGTACTCTGGCGTCTAAGGATTGACCATACACGGATCGCACATGGGCACCTCTAGCGTGGTGAAGACGCCCCGGACTGTGTATATCGCCGTAGCCTTCTGACTGTACTTCATATTCTAGTTTAATGTATTGTGTATGGCCTAGAACGCCGTAGCAACTTTTCACGGCTTGTCAAAGAGGCTACCCCTCCACATCGAATGATTTTACTTAGCGATGTACCTCCTTTACCACACTCTTGTGCTTTTAACTTCCTCTAAGTAATCTGTCCTTCTACATTGAATGTGATTTTGTGTTATGTTTTGAACTAATCACCATGCCTTTTACACTTTACACAGATCATGCCCATTGTTTTATGCTATAATCCGCTACTAAAACTCCTTCTTCACCTCATTCCTCTCCCAGAAATAGTGAATGTACCTGGCAGATTATAACCTTAGATGCTTTCGCGCCACTAAAAGCCAATCACTCAATCGAGCAATCAATCGATCAAAGCAGAAAAAATCGCAAATGATGGATAATCGGTTCACTTACATGCTTTTTTTAATAACTGAACATGTTCACTGAATTCAGTGCTCGCTGAATTGGGATTTATGTAAACCTTAGAACGCGCATTGGAAGCAAAAATATAATGGGTTCGTTCATATTTATACCAAAATATGTAGGATAGATTCTTTGTGTATATTACGCTGAAAACGTAAATATGCCGAGGGCCACTTGACAATCAATCTCTTCTTTCAATCACGTTCATTTTAAGTACAGAAAAAAAAAATTAATTGCTGGGGATATTAAACATGTTTTAGTTAGCTTCTTACATAATCTGCGTTTGAACATATTTTAATTTTCGCGGTTTTTACAAAACTAACATCAATACTTCCTCAGGTTTCCTCCGTGAGTTTGCTAAATGTTTAAGTGTCAGCCTTCATGAAACGATAATATTTGGAGAATATTTGCCGGATAGCAACGTGCTTGTACATTATATTACTGGTGTCGCATGCATGCATTGTGCCGAGTACAGGGAGCTTTTGTAGATCGCGCTTCCTCGTCCGCTAAGCCCTCCGCAACGAAGAAAACGCTACAGGGCCTGCGGGGCGATGGCCTTGACTGTAGAGTTACGTGTATTGTAGCGAGTTGCGGAGAGTATTGCGGTACAGCGAAAACGATGTACGAAAACTCCCTTAATTCTAAAGCTTGAGAACCCCAAATTATACCAAAAAGACTCTTCCCGCTTCCCTCCCTTTCATACAGATGAACACACGCCTATAACTTACCTTCAGGAATATTTTTAGACACTGATGACAGCAATGTAGAGCCAAAGAGAATAAGTGCTTAAGTAATTATTTAAAAGCTACCTAAATTTAACAGTTGTACAGCGAACCTTTATAGTTGTACGAGTCACGGGGTTTTTCAACTAGGTTCTGAGTATATTATTGTAATATTTCCGAAGCAGCGCCTAGTCATAAAACCAAGTTTCGCAGCCAACGGAGGCAAATTAGGGAGAGTATAGTGATTTCTTTTTTTATATAAAACTAACGCAAAAAATATAGCGTTTAATAAAATTTGTAACCGACACCACTACTGAGCTGGGGAGCGCCCGGCGGCGCCATATCTGTGCCAGTCGCCATGTCCACACCCGAGACGGGCGATCGTTTGAGGGCTCTACCGGCGAATGTCTCTGGACTCACTAGTGCTAGTTACGGCTATGCCCAGCATTGTGTTACTTGTCCATCGACGTTTTAATAAATACAGTTATTCGTTTATTGAAACAGAGACTTTGTAGTGCTTTCAGGTGGCGCATGCTGCAAGGAAAGCCTACGGCAGGATGTCAGATTTCTTCTCAGCACACTGGTTCTTGAAAATTTGAAAATAAATTGTTTAAACACATAAAATGACCTTTAAAACACTTAACCCTTAAACTGCCGCGCCTGATTATACGCGGGTGCGATGATGGAGAAATTCAAATTTTACTGCACTCTATGATTATAAAACGACAGTTTTGATAAATAAATGTACATACCAAGGAATGCGATCGTGTCGATGGGATTGAAATGCATACGCGCTGTAGAAATAAAATCTCGCAATAAGGCGATTAAGAAAAAAAATTACCCCCCCCCCTTTTTCACCCCGCCCCCCCCCACCCCGGCCCCCTCTCCTCCGATCGGTTGTCAAAATTGTACAACTCCCCCCAGACAAAAATTCTGGGTGCGATAATGCATCTGCTGTTTTCACCAGCTCTCCCATGTTGGTGAAGGTCTTGTCCTCTACAAAGTCATAAAATTGCGGAAGCATCTGATGAAGCACCCGATTTACCTTCTCGGCGTCGGTAACCGTTTCTCCTAGTCGTTCGAAATATGCCGCAATGTTGTATATAAACTGCTTGATATTCTCTCCGGGGTGTTGGGTCCACAGGCGGACCCAACCACTCTCAGTCGTTCTTTTTTTGTTTTTTTCCAGGTCGATGGGTGCGAACTTTTTTATGAATGCCTTAACAAATGCTTGACAGGTAGCGACATTCTCGGTAAAACGGAACCACTGTTTCGAGCTGCCCTCGAGGTCTGTTGGCACCTCGTGAGAATGTCGATATTCATGCCTGACGCCGTTCAGGAGACAAGAAGGAGTCGAGGCGGTCGACAAATTCTTCGGGCGACTGCAGATCGCCGAACCCAGCGAACTTGGGCGGATCAAGAGCAACGAACCTCTGCTTAGCGGGTGCTGAGAATAGCATCCCCTACCGTTCTGCAGCGTCCGCTGGGTCAATGGGTGCGGATAACAAAAGTGTGCGCACTTGGGCGGCGACATGATCTCTTTAGAGCACCGGTGGACCAGCCCGGTGCTGGTCCCGGACCAGCCCCATTTTGTTAGGCTGAGACACAAACAACTCTCCTTTATATGCTAGACATCGCGTAACGTCCGCAGTTCATGACCTCTACCTCATGGTCCTCTCCTTCTCTCACCGTCTATCTTCCCTTCGTCTTCTTCCCCTTGAGTTCTCTTAATCCATATCGCCAACTCTTGGCGCTGTCCAGGCCACGCTCTCCCGTTACGACCTCCTCACAGCGTTACATCAAAAACCGATACACCCACTCTAATGTTTATAAACGTTTCAAGATTATGTTAAAAATGTTTCTACAAAAAATTAAAAAAATGAATGTTTTTAGAAAATCTGCTTTGAATATCATACTTTTAGCGATATTTCTTTTCTTCGGAGGTTTCTTTCACGGCATTCCAATTATTGAGAATGCCGCTTATATATCGCGAATAGATAATGTGTTAAGCTTTAATTGAGATGCTGCTCATGCCAAACGGGTAAACGAAGCGTAAGTTATAATCGCTCAAGTTTGGCAAATATGTATCAAAGAGACTATGTTTGGCCATTTTTAGTTTAAGAAATATCTATATAAAAATGTTTAGTTGGTATTCGAAAATGGCACCTAAATGTAAGTCAAGTGTAAAAAGTTTAATTGCTGTGAAGCCAATATATGAGGGTAGCGGGGCTCTCAAATGTGCGACTTCTGACAATCGCCAAAGTCTCAGCATCCGCCTTCGGTCAATTCAATTAAAAACTGGAGAATATTTTTTTTTTATTCAAAAACGTTTGCGATTGTTTTTTTCTAATGAAGTGTTTGCCCACAGCATATATTTTTTTCCAGGATTGTTTGAAGATTAACATTTTGTCTTGCATGATTTCAGATGAAACCATTCACATATGGCCTCTATAAAGAGTAAAATAGATTATCTTTATCAATTTCGTTATCAGAGCGCAGTTGTCTGCTCTAGGGCTGATCAAGTATTTGTTCGGGGAACAACCAACAAAACGAGCACTGGCCGGCGAAAAGAAGTACGTGACTGCCAAAGAAATATAAAAAAATCGAGTATAATTGTTTTCAATTGTTCTGATTCTAACGGAATTGAGCGTGCCATGGTTGATAACTATGGTAAGCCCTTCGATGGCACAAGTCAACCGATTAGTTAAAAGAAGATGTGCCAATTAATCCCGGGCTTGCCTTATATTTCCGAGGAAATAAAATACTTTCTTGAAGCACCAATTACCTAGACTTAAACTGAAAGGGCTGTCGATGTGATTACGGCTCCAAAAACACCTGGGCCGGACGGATTAAGCGTGTAGTTTTATTTTCATTTAAAGTACGGCCTTTCATCATTTCTTCACTAGCTGTCTCGAGAAGCTTACCAGGTTCGCACGTTGATGCCTTCTTTTTCGTAAGCCCCTGCTCCTTATTTTCCCCAAGGGCTGAGGATGAATCGAAACTTCATCAAGTGTCCGGCTATCGCCCCATAACCTTATGCAACATTGACTCCAAAGGTTTTGCAAAAGTATTACCAAAACACCTGAAAATGCTTTCGCGCCTTGAGCAACGTGTCCTCGAAACTTATCTTCATGATAACACCCTTGAACTAGTTCCTAAAGTTCCCTATTCTCTGATGTTTTTCCTAGTAATTGTTTTGGTGTTTTTAGACCTTGTAAAACACTCTTCGTGGTCGAATACTTTAAATCCGATCCCATGTGGCCTCGGCAGTATCCTTGCGGTCTCGACATGCCCTGATGAAGAGTTCGCAACGGTCCAGCTGTCGTCCCATTGATATTGCAACACATGTTTACAACCATACAGTGACCTATAGAAAATTGAAAACAAAGTGTCTGATTTTTGTTATAGCTATTTGTGAAAGTAAATAAAGATAGTTTAGAAGTTGAATGGCCATTGTAGAATATAGCAGTGACGAGATTAAGCAAAATAGCTGGTCAGAAATATGTTAAAGATGTTGAATGAACCTGAGACTGGGGCAGAGAAGAAACATCAAAACGTAGAAGGGACAAGGAATGAGACGTCGTCCTGTCTATTGAGACGTCGTCCTGTCCCTTCTACGTTTTGATGTTTCTTCTCTACCCCAGTCTCAGGTTAATTCAACATGGTTAATATTCACCAGCTCGCCTGCACCCTTACGATGTTTTATATTTCCACAAATATGTGTCATGCGGCCAGGGGAGGCATTTCCCTCAGGAGAATGTTCACAACGAAAGACGCTGACGGCTACGCGTTACTTCAAATCTTGCACGATTGAGAGTGTAGTAGGTCAAGGGGCAAATATCTAGATACTTTACAAAGCCATCCAATGAATTCTACTTTTGTTTTTGCACATTCACAAACAACGAAAAAAAAAAGATGAGGGTAAATAATATGTATCAACCAGAGCGCCTCCGCCAAAGCAAAATATGTTACTGGCGCCCATAAAACGTGAGTAGAAGACTTTACTTTAAGATTTGCACTCCTAGAATCTGTTGTTTTGTTCGGCGATACCATTTTAATCAGAGTTGACAGGAACACGGAAGGACGTGGCTTCGGGTTCTATCAAAGTACTTAACGACCCGGCGCTCGACTTCAGTGCCTACGCAACGCTGCAGTTGTAGTTGCGCGCCTGGCCGTTACAGTGCGCTGATAGTAGTCAAGGCCACTCTCTCCCGTGTTCCCGCCAACTGAGATTCAGATGGTACATATTGTATCTACTGCGCGCAGGCAGTATCGTAACCGCGGAGGGGGTGGGTACGTACTTTTATTTTTACTTTCTAGTCACATAACGCATTATATATATATATATATATAACCTTGAGTCAGCAGCTCAGCTTAATCGAATGCCAGAGTCCGACGACTACATGGATGTCGAATTTCGCCCCCTGCTTTTTTTCCATGTAAACTTCGTTTCGAGCTTGTCTGGATATCAAATAAATATTAGAGGTAACTAGAGAAAAGGAGCGATGCTAATAAGAAGTTGATTCCGCCATATTAAAGCGAAGCGATAAACTCCCATAAATTCAGGTGGAACGACGCTTTCGTTCAAAGAGGCATTTCGTGAAGGCCTGCCGTTTGTTCTTCTACTTGCGTTCTTCTACTTACTCGTTCGTAGAGTGGCAATCTCACTGAGTAGGGACATCGACTTCTGCCCGAGTCGGTGATGTACAGTAATTATTCTCGGGAGTGCAGACTTGATGCCTTATTGGTTCTTCTAGTGGGGAGACCCTAATACAGTCTAACGACTCCTTCTTTCACGCGTTAGGTTTTCACGTAGTCCGTTTATTGTTATCTCCCAAGGTTTTTCATTTAAAAATATCACGGACTGTCTGAGAAGCAGCAAATTGATCTTCGTATCTTGAACTACGCGTTCTGCGCTTAGAGAAAATACCTTGATATTTTAGAGCGCAGCTCTTAGGCGCCCGATTCAGGCCTGAGCGGCGTAACCGTCGGCGTCGACGTAACCCTGAGGTCATGTGACCCCCGTGACGTCCCGCGAGTCACGTGAATACCTCCTGAGGTCACGTGACCCCCCCTGTGCCACGTGACCCCCCTGAGGTCACGTGACCCCCCCTGTGCCACGTGACCCCCCTGAGGTCACGTGACGCCTCATGAGGTCACGTTACTCCCCCTGAGGTCACGTGAGCTCCCTGAGGTCACGGGACCCCCTCTGAAGTCACGTGACCTTCGTGACATCACGGGGGTCACGGGGAGGAGGACACGGCGGAGGAGGTGAACGAGGAGGACTGGAGGAGGAGGAGGAGGAGGCGGAGGGGTGGAGGAGTAGCAGGCAGGATGACGAGGTGAGGAGGAGGGAGGAGGGGTATACCCTCCCATCAGTCAACACCACCTAGAGCAAAGGCCGCAGAGCTCGGAGTTGTGACGTCACAGATTCACGACGAGTAGGCCGACCTGAGAGGAAGGCTTCTCCGCAACACATACTCTCTTTTTTTTCTTATATGGGTTTTCTTGAGGACGCCAAGCGGCGCATGCTCCGGCCTTTTTTTTGTTTTTGTTTTTAGCTTTCTCCGAGCCCAGGGTTCTCCCGGGGCAGTTGCGCACTGACAATTTTTGCCTCCTTTGCGCACGGCGGCTTGCACAAGTCTCGCGGCAGGAGTACGCGAACTGCTCTAACCGTCTTTTTTTGTCTTTTGTGTTTGGTGTGCATTGCGGTTAACGCGTGGTGGTTAGCCATGCCTAGAAATGCTGTGTCCCTGGGTGCCATGGGAACTATGAAACGTCGTCGAAGAAAGTGTCTGTGTTTAAGTTCCCGGAGGATGGAGAACTGCGAAAAGTATGGGTGCGGGCAATTCCTCGAAAAAACCTGGTTCTATCGACGCATACCAGGTTTTTTTATTTCGTTGAATATTACGCTGACGTGACAGCGCAGGCGACAAGCACAAGCTAGCTCTCGCTTTTTATCTTTAAACGTATCTTTGTTGCGCAAGCTCCCGTTTTCAAAACCACGGTCAGGAGCCCCTTCGCTGTATGCCCCCTCTTGTTCCTACATCTGTGGCGCATATTATTAAAGGAATCAAGGAAGTCGTTGTTGTTGTTGTTGTTGATGATTACGGGCTTTATGGCGCAAAGCTACTATGGCCATACTGCGCCAAGCTTGTTTAGTTGAAACATACTCAGGACTTTTTCATGAAAAATATCTAAAAAAATGTTCATGCGACAAGGTTAAAAGTCATAGAATTAAAATTACAACTCCAGTAGGAAGCCGGTTTTTCTTAAGTAATTTATGACACGATCAAACGGTACTATAGGAGTCTCCCCAATTAGCAGCGCTGGGTGAAACGGAATCTGGTGTGAAAAAAAAAAACTCGGGGAAATGTGTACGTCGTTCTTGCTCAAGCCCTGGGCACAGCCACAAAATGTGTAAAATTGTTAAACGCTCCCCACAGTCATCAGACAGGGGTGGGGCTTCCACCCTGAGCAGATGTTTGTGGGTGAGGTAGGAATGTCCAATTGTAAGACGACACAAAAGAACTTCGTGGCGGCGGGTTTTGTGGGATGCACTCTCCCACGTACAAGAGCCGGTTTAATTCTGTGAAGTTTGTTTTCGCATTCCAGACTCCACTCCGATTGCCATAGCTGGAAAACTAATGATTTAACTAAGGGCTTCATGTCTTGAAATGGAATCTGTGAGGTGGTTGGCTGAAGGTGATTAGAGCTAGTGGCCAATTCGACTGCTCTTTCATTGCCTAAGATCCCTATATGGCTAGGCACCCAGCAGAATTTTATGTCTCGGCCAAGCCGCAGACCACATTGTACCTTAGAATCGGACAAGTTGTGCCAGTCTATTTTTACTTCTCTTCGTTGAGCAAAGTGCGGTGAGCACACTTTGAGAATCCACGAATAAAATAGATTTCATCGTCTTGCTGGTGAGAATATACTCCAACGCCATCAATACCGCATAGAGCTCTGCCGTGTAAATACTTGCACATTCCTTGAGACGCTGAACCTTACTGAATCCTTCAGAGTAAACTGCTGATCCTACAAAATGCAATGATTTGGCACCATCGGTATAAAATTGGGAGTAGTTACCATACTTCTTCTGCACCTCAAGGAATTCTTGCTGAATCACCACTGGGGGGGGATGTTATGTTTGTTAAATCTAGTAAAATACCAATCACAAAAGACGGGCAACGTACTCCACGGAGCTTCATTTTCACCCTTCTGCAAAAGGTTGGTCTCATTAAGGGTCAGGTCAGGAGATGTACAAATGCCCTCAAGGCGAAGGCTTAAAGGCGGTACAACCCTGGGCTTATGTTCGAACAAACGAGCAAACCGAGAATGTTGCAAAGCACCATTGGATAGGAAAAAATTCTGGAAGCATAAGTCACAGCAAGATAACGTCGTCTGTGCCTAAGTGACATCTGATTAGATTCAGCGTACAAGCTGGAAAGGGGGGATGTGCGGAAGGCACCTGTAGCGAGCCTTAAACCGAGATGATGCACAGGATCTAGCATTTTGAGTGCAGAAGGCCTCGCTGAGACGTAAACTATAGTACCATAGTCCAGACGTGACCGGATAAGGGAGTTGTATTGGCGTAGCAGACATATTCTATCGGATCCCCATGACTTGTGCGCAAAGACTTTAAGAATATTGGCTGATTTAAGGCACTTCTTTTTCATGCCCTTCAGGTGGGAAACGAAGTTTAACTTTTTATCAAACGTTATGCCAAAAAATGTATGCTCTGTTTTTACACAGATAGGAACCCTGTTTAACGTCAGTTCTGGATCTAGAAACAACCCCCTACGCAGTGAAAATGGCACACAGATAGTCTTCTCAGGCGAAAACTTAAACCCATTTTCGTCAGCCCACTTACTAATTTTGTTGATGGTAAGCTGCAGTTGCCGCCCACAGCTAGACAAATTACAAGAAGAAACCAAAATGTGAATATCATCCACATAGAGGGAGTATGAAACGGAAGGTGGAATTACCTTTGACAACGAGTTAATCTTTACGGCAAACAAGGTGACACTCAATACACCTCCTTGCGGCACACCGTTTTCCTGGACGTACTGGTCGGATAGTGTGGTGCCAAGTCGAACTTGAAAGGAGCGACCTGTGCGAAAACTGCTTATACACCGCAACATGCGACCACGCACACCAGAGGCATACAAATCGTGAAAGATACCATACCGCCATGTCGTATCATATGCTTTCTCCAGGTCGAAGAAAACAGAGACAATGCTGCCTATTTACGAAAGCTTCACGTATAGTTGTTTCCAGACGGACTATGTGGTCCAAAGTAGACCGCCCTTCTCGAAAGCCACATTGGTTATTATCGAAAAAGTGGTTATGCTCCAAAATATATATTAACCGCCCATTAATGAGGCGTTCGAATTTTTTGCCAAGGCAACTCGTTAACGCGATTGGACGATAACTACGTGGGTCCGAAGGGTCCTTCCCAGCTTTCAGCAAAGGAATTACATGTGGCTGTTTCCAGATTTGAGGAAAGTAAGCTGCTTCCCACAGATAGTTGAAAAAATCTAGTAGTGTGTTCAGCGATTTTCGAGACAATTGACGGAGCATTTCATAGTGAATTCCATCAGGGCCCGGAGCCGACCTCTTCTTGGAGCCCAGAGCCACCTCTAGTTCTTGCATTGTGAAAGGAGTGTTGTATGGCTCAGAGCTACAACCGGACATGGGTATACGGTGACACTCAGCACTTGCTTTAAAACGTTTAAATTCCGTCCGATAATTTCGGGAGCTAGAAACATTCTCGTAGTGCTCTCCAAGCACATTAGCAACATCTTTCAGCGAATTAGCAGGGGAGCTGAATAGAGGAATAACAAAGCAACGGTAATCCCCATTGATTTTTTTGTACCTATCCCAAACTTCCTTCTCTGAGACAAAACTATTTAGGAGGAAATGTACTTGGTCGAGGACTTCCACTTAGCTTTTCGCCTAGTCCATCGGGCCTTTCCTTTTAGTCTTTTAAATTCTATCCTATTTGAAGAAGTAGGGTACTTCCGAAAGGTATCCCATGCCCTATACTGCTTTTTCCTTGTGGTGACACAGTCTTCATTGCACCAAGGCCTACACCTCTTGGGTAAATTTTCAGAGGTGCGAGGAATGGCGTCTTAGGCGGCACTTATGATTTGCTCCGTAACATACACTGTCGCTTCTTTGGGTGACAAATTTGCTAGAATTGACGGGTCAAGCACTGCATCAAGTTTAAAGAGTGCCCAGTCGGCTTTGTCCAGTTTCCACTTAGGGGTTCGTTTTAAAATAGTCGGCAGAGGAACGAGGCTTTCAATTACAACCGGGAAATGATCACTCCCGAAAGGGTTGTTTAAAACCTTCCAAGAAAAACAGGGAAGTAATGATGGTAATGAAATGAAGACGTCGATGGATGTGAAGCAATTGTGAGTGAAACTATAAAATGTTGGTTCTCTCTTATTTAAAAGACATACGTTTGAGGACAGTAAAAATCTTTCTACAACAGCGCCACGAGAGTCAAGGCGCTAACTGCCCCACATGGGACTGTGAGCATTAAAATCACCACAAATTAAAAAAAGGTGTTGGGAGTTGCTGAACCAATCCTTGAAGTTCCTGAAGATGCAGTTGACGATGAGGTGGTAAATACAAGGAAACAAACGTAATGAGACGATCAGCAAGAACACGTACCGCAACTGCTTCTAGTGATGTACGCAGAGGAACTTCCACACACGCTATGCCACTCCGTACCACAATGGCAACATCACAAGAAGGGTGGTCTGAATCCCGATCCTTTCTAAAAACGCGGCGACGATTAAAAACATTTGTATGGGTGTTGTTAAGATATGTCTCCTGCAAGCACACAGCAATGGGCTGTAGCTCATCCAGAAAGAAATGAATGTCATCAATATTTTGCAGGAGACTTCTACAGTTCCACTGTATAAAACTATACGTGTTCATGTTAAAAATGGTTTAAAGTAACAACAAAACAAAAAGGAAACCTCCCCTAGGTGCCCTGGGGCGGTTGAGGTGGGGTTACTCGCGGATTGAGCTTTTTCTGTGATGACTTTTTAAGCCTGGCTTCATCAGGTGGGACCGAACGTGGGGGAGGAGGTTCACCAAGTTCCATCCGCTCCTCCTTAGGCTGAACGGCCCTGGGAGCAGCTGGTACGGGCACCTCCTTAGATGTCGAGGCAGCCTTAAAACGAAACACACCCTCCTTCTTCCTGGGAGTGGTCCGAGTAACCAAGGCAGGCACATCGTTCGATGGCCCGTCCTTTGGAATGGAGGAGGCACCAGTGCCTTCTCCCTGAGGCTGGTGTTGCCGCCTCTCCTCCTGTCTCCCCTCCATTAGCACAGAGGCATCCCTTGCCTCTGCACCATTTGGAGGCCCCTGTGGGTTCTTTGGTTCCAACGACAAACGGAGTCGTGAAGCGAATTTTTTTGAGGCAGGGGGAGGTGGTGGAATTACCAGGTCATTAGGACAGACCTGGGTTTCTACCGAAGACTTTGATGGCACACCCCCTGCACGTGCCACCAAAGAGTAAGTCCCCTTCTGCAGGAAGGAGAATCGCTTCCTGGCTTCGGGGAACGAAATGTTCTCTTTTACTTTGAGTGTTATAATTTCTTTTTCTTCCTTCCATTTCTTGCAAGATCGGGAATAAGCAGGGTGAGGTTCAGAGCAGTTGATGCAGCAAGGTGGATTCCAACAATTCTCTGCAGGGTGATCATTTTTGCCACACCTGGCACATGTTGTCTTTCCACAGCAGCTCTGGGCACTATGGCCATACCTCTGGCAGTGAAAGCAACGCTGAGGGTTTGGCACATACGGCCGTACTTTACAGTTCAGATACCCTGCTTTGAACGATTCTGGGAGTGTTCTCAGCTCAAAAGTCAGAATGATATGCTTTGTCTTAATCTCTTGACCGTCCCGGCGAAAAGAAATTCGTTTTGCGGCAATGACTCCTTGGTCACGAAGGCCATCGACAATTTCATCTTCGGGGGATTCTAGAAGGTCATCTTCTGATATTACGCCTTTAATAGTGTTCAAAGTCCGGTGAGGTGTACAGTAACCCTGTAGTCAGAAACCAAGTTAAGTGCCAGCAGGTCTGAGCTTTGCTGAGAGGTTACAACTTCAACGAGGAGATCTCCAGATGGCATTTTTTTTCGCTTTAAAATTCTTTCCGATTAGTGATTCAAGGGTTTTTGAAACAAGGAAAGGGGATAGCTTGGATAAAGGTTTTTCCGTTTCCGAGTGCATGACGAGAAATCGAGGAAACTTCTCCACGGGTGCAAATGCTTCTCTAACGTGTACTTCGGTCCGGACCCTTTTCAGGGCCCGATCAGGTTTTCGGTTTAGTTTGGAACCCATAAGAAATGGGAAGGCGTTCGGCATCTGCAGCGCACCACCCACCACGGAGCCCAACATGGGGATAGGTAACGCGCCATAGCAATAGAGGTTTTGCTGACGACATTACGCTATCAGTGCTGCCAAGACACTATAATCTAGTGTGGGTCCAGACAAGGGGTCTATCGCCACCCAAGGTTAGCCCTTGCCGCCAAAGATTGTGAATATGAATGAAGGAAGAGTAGAAAAAAGAGAAAGAAAAGAGGGGATAGTAGAAGAAATGGCGACTGACTGAATCATCCTGGTCGGGCCAAGCCAGGACACCCGTCTACGGGAAGCGGGAGCCGAAGTGGTGTATTGCCTCACCCGGGGGGCCCTGAAGGGTCCAAACCTACCCCGGGCTTGGCTCAACCACCAGGGTGCCCTTTTCCCCGGACACGGGAAAGCCACGCACAGCCAGACGTGGGCGGGCGAGCCCGCATGGCTCAGGGTCCGTGGTGACGCCACTCACCAAACGCCTGCTTTCACAGGTGCCCCCTGCGGGGGAATCAATGAAGTCGTCGAGGTCTTAATATCTGAAGGAAATTTTAACATGGACGCCAAACAAAGGAACGCGACTCAGAGACGACTTTAAAGAACCAGTGACTTCTGCAGAGGACGATCCCAATGTGCATTTTTTGTGCAGTCTTTTTGACTGGCTGGACGCCTGGATTGACGTATGGCGGAGTGAGAACCTCACCAGTGGCACGTTAACCAAGGAGACTTACGGAGCACTCCGTCAAACAACCCGTGCTCTTGTAGAGATCACCGAATACTGCTTCACTGAACTCGGGCTGAACTATGTCCTGCTGGGAAAGATTCAGGCTGATAGCTCGGAAGACTGTTTTGGGAAGTACAGGCAGCTGGCTGGCTCAAATTATCACATATCTATAAGGCAGCTTTATGAAGGTAAAAATAAGCTGCGACTGCAGAGTACGTTGCCGACAATCCCTTGTGAAGACGAGCGATGGAAGGAGCTTGAAAAACGAGTAGACACGGCATGGCCCAGCTGCAACATAGTATAGTTACCGAAGAGGCAGTGTCACAGGCTATAAATTAGACCCTTCCAATCCTAGTCTACGTGGCAGGGTACGCAGTTTATGCCGCTTTGAAAAAGCCGAAATGTCAAAGATGCAGGGCGGCGCGTATACTGAAGAAGATAAGACGGCAACAGTTTCACTTCCGCAGAAGAACCGCTCTTTTCTCAAGGAATTGGATCGAGGGGGCTCTTTTATCGAACTATGTTCGCCGTTAATGCCGTGACACACAATTACGTTGTTGCAAAATAACTCTCCAAGCAGGCAGAGTTTCTGAAGGTTCCGAGCCAGCGTCAGTTCGTCACCGAGCTTACAATGGAACTGCTGTCAACCAACGAGACCTCTGACTTCGACGCATGTGAAGGACACAGGGAGCTCGTACTGAAGAACTTGTTCTGATGCAGCAGGAACATTGCGCTTAAAAACTATTGTGGAAAGGTGAGCGAAAAGGTTATGAGGCTAATTCCAAGTCAAAGAAAAGAAAATGTGAAACCCTAATATCTAAATAATAATTTTATATTCAGTGCAACAGTTGTCATAGCACTATTATTGAGAAGCGGCATTGAAGTCTACATGCCGTACATGTGCTGTATCTTAGTGTCGCGAAAGCTACAGAGCGGCATCTAAGTTGATTGTGTTTGGATTGTGTCAAGATGGATACAAGAAGAAAGTATGGATACACGAGAATATACAATTTGAAGCTTTCAAAGGTGAGAGAACTTATATTCACAGCATCTATTCGTAGTGTGAATGAACGCGTTTAGATGTGTGCATGAAGCTCCCACAGCTGCATGTGTCCCTTACTGAAAACTATGCTTTAAGTATGCTAAGTTTGCCTGCACTCGGTTAAATCAAAACTTGTGCACTTCGATCTAGGCGGCCTCTTTCCCTCTTTTTTGTGTCTTTTCGGCGTTTAATGTTTGGTCTTCGTGTCTCAGTCTCAGATTAATTACTTTATGATAAACATTTATTTTAAGCAGCATTGCTTAACCTTGAAACTAAAAAATCTGTAGGACCAGACATGATTCCAAACATTTTCTTGAGACGGTATGCAGAATCCTGCTCAAATTTCTTGCTTGTAATTTTTCATAAGTCAATTTAATTAGGGCAAATCCCCGACGATTAGAAAACTGCTAAAGTAGTCCCAATATTCAAAGCAGGAGATTCCCATCATGTTAATAACTACCGCCCAGTATCAATTTCGAGCAGCACTGCAAAATGGATCGAGCATATTTTGTTTAAGCATATTTTCTCTTTTCTCGAAGAGAATAACTTTTTTAATAGAGGCCAACACGGTTTTAGACGTAATCTATCTACAGTTACGGAACTGGTGCTCACTGTGAATGATTTCGCAAAATCAATTGACTCCGGATATTAGACGGACGTAATTTGTATAGATTTTGCAAAAGCGTTTGGCCGCGTGCCTCACGGAAAACTACCCTTCAAACTGAGATCCTTATTAAGCAATGACCAGATTTTAAAATGGTTAGAAGCATATTTAAATAACAAAAAACAGTTTGTACAAATACAGGAATCCCGCTCATCCACATCAAAAGTAGAATCTTGAGCTCCTCAGGGATCAGTTCTTGCACCCCCACTTTTTCTAATTTTTTATAAATTATATTACAGTAGACAGATCCGTTCAAATTCGCTTATTCGCCGATGATTGTATAATTTATAAGCAAGCTAAATGCTCAAATGACCAAGTAGTCTTAAACAAAAATTTTAGAAATAATCTCAGAATGGTGTGATGATTGCCAAATGTCTCTAAATAACCAAAAATGTGCGCATATGACGATAACTAGGAAAACAAAACCAACTGAATTTTAATTATACTCTTCAAGGAACAGCTTTAAATACGGTATGTGAATAAAAATACCTAGGATTAATCATAACTTCAGATTTGCGTTGGAACTCGCATATTGACTTTATCTCCCGAAAAGCAACGAATAAATTATGGGCATTAAAAAGGAAACTGAAAGACTGCTCGAGCGAAACGAAACTAACCGCGTAAAAAACGTATGTTAGATCTATACTCGTGTATGCCGATGCTGTGTGGGATCCTCCCACGAAATGTAATATTAACAAATTAGAAATAATTCATAAGAAGGCATTAAGATTTATATTTAATAAGTATGGCAGAAACAGCTCGATTTCGGAGCTTTATGAACAGGCCGGCCTTCCGCTTTTACAAAAACGTAGAAAGATCAATCGACTGAAATTTATTTTTAATCTAATAAATGAGAACACAAACTTAGATTATCAAGATTACTTTCACTTCAACACATCTAGGGTCACAAAACATAAACGCAGTAAATCAATCACTGAAATAAAGTGCAGGACTGACTGTTACAAAAACTCTTATTTTCCTCGTACTATCCATGCCTGGAACGTGTAAACCGAACAAATTGTCTCTTCAAATTGTTTGACATTGTTTCTAGCATTGATAAACGAACTACCAGAAGTTTGAGGTTTCAGGCATTGATACCCCTTAAAAGAATATTTTTATGCTCTTAGTGCGTTCGTAATTATACTTGTGAAGTGTTTTTTTTTTGTTTTTCTGTTTTGCTGCGCTACCACACTCTGTGCTTGCTTTTTCTTAAACCTTGGTCCATGTATCCCTCCCACCTTGGCTGCCCTACCTTGGCTGCCCTACGGCCGGTAGTATCAATAAATAAAAAGAAATTCCCCATTTCGCCTGCAGTTTCGTTTTTATTATCATATGTTTACTTCTGGTAAAAAATACCTTTCGACTCATTACATTTTTCGTGCACCAAAAGTCCACATTTTTTAAAATAATCTTCTTTTTGTTAGCATTACGAATTCAGTAACCGCACATGTCATCACCAACTTGATTGTTGCTGTTATGCATTTTGGCGGGTCCCATCACTTACCATAACATTTCGGGGCATTTATTTTTTGTTTGTTTGTGTCTTCTCACTCCTAGAGATAATTAAATCACCCAAAATGTGGATGCATTAAACGAAAACCCATCTCTCTCGAAACGTCGTTAACCTTGTCCTTTCATATCATAACAATAATTGTACGTCCTAATATGCTGCCAGTGTAGCAAAATATGTTTCCCAGTCATATAGATATTTATAAATCCTGTTTTACTAATTAACAAACGTTTGGGTCACTAAAAATGCCCTTCTACGTCGGTAAATCAATGCGCGACGCCTTCAGTGCAGCGCTTTTCCGCGGCGCTCGCCAGCGGACTTGTGTGACGTCACCGGAGGAGCTCTGCGGACTTCAGCTCTAGGTGGTGTTGCCTCAGTACTCTTCTATCCTCCTCCTCAGGAGCTGCGCTCTAATTCGGTGTTACAGGGAGTTGTAAACGGCTTTCATTTTTTTATCCAAAATTCACTTACACTTAAGTCTTGTTATACGAAGGTACTAATTTCAACTCGCGTCTTTGGTGGAAGTTGAGATTATGGCTATGCAAAGGTAGGAAACAATGTAGTCTATCTGAAAATTAAGTTGGCATTAAAAGGAATGATTAAGCGAAGGGTGTTCAATTGGGAGGATGTCGCTTCCTACACTCTTAAAAAAAAGCTAGTAACTGCGGCAGATACTACCTCTTTCTGACCGTTACTACCTTTCCCTAACTATTTACTACCTCAAACACACGATAGGTAGTAAACATTTAGAAAATGCAGCCATTACTAGCTTTTTCTGACCGTTACTACCTTTTTACTAGCTATTTACTACAGCAAAGGCGCGTAGAAGATGGTCGCGCTTGCTTCATACCCGATTACCAGTGTTAGCGACGTACTTGCTGTTTCGGATCGCAGGGAGTGGCATCCACACGCAATCGTAGCGTCAAATATTGTATGAGGGGGCATGTTTAAGGGTTGGAGCTGACTTTATAACGATCGCAGCTTCCGTACCAGCACGACGTGGAAGCCAGCGCTGCAGCGAGCGCAGCAGCCATTGTTGATGCAATGGCCATGCGGCTCACATACTTTCCTTCTCGTTTGCATTCGTTTGTGAGCGTTTATATTTTCATTTTGGTTTTAAGTGGGTTGAAAATAGCCACGTAGCACATACTAAAAACGCTTCCGAAAACAAGACAAGTTCATTCTGTTTTTTTATATTTTTTATTTTTGTATTTCTTTGAAACATGTTTTTCTTTCACAAGATACGCTTGGCAACATTGTCCGGCAAGCAAGTTGGGGCAAGTCGGAGTTCGCAAGACGCTTATTTTTCCGATGTGAACCTGCCGTTTTTGCCTTGTGTAGTGTGCAGTTCTCGTGTTCCCGTGTTGGAGTACATAGTTAACGCTCGTGCGCTCGACGGGGCGAGTGTGTGCGTGGACCTGGACTGCTTCGTGGATAGTTCTAACGAGCCGGTGCCGCTGTCACTGGAATGGGTTTCGTCGTCCAAGAAGTTTTCTTCGCCTCCTCCTACTTGACACTGAGAACTTCACGGTTTGTGTGTGCTTGGTGGTTGAATGATTCTGATTGAGCTGTCTTCGGTCGTGACAGTGCACTGTCAGAACCGTTGATGTGCGTCGTAAATAGTGTATGTAGCTTTGGGACTAATGAAAAAAAAAAAAACTGTTTTGGCATTCTACGAATCTTTCTGAATTTGCTTATATCTTGCCCGAAAACGCGAGCATTCGTCAGTGTACTACAAAAATTAAGATGCGAGCTGCACGCGGTATTAATTTTGCATGCAGTTTTGTAGCGCAGCACGCGAAAGGAGTGCAGCTGCCGTCGTACTCCCCGTCAATTAGAGCCTTCGTTCTCCGCGGGAGACGGCAAGAAAGCATTCTCTCGCCGACGGCGACCGCATTCGTTTAAAAGGCTGAACCGCATGTAATCGATTTAGCCAGCGACGACACGAGCGACGGAGACAGCGATGAGCGACGGCGATTTCTCACAGTCATCGGTCGCGTCGCTCGGTTTTTTAATTTCTAGGGAATTCGCTCATAGCCTTGGTCGCTTGTTCCCGTCGCTTTCATGCGGTTTGCCTCGTCGCGCCACTGACCTAGTGACTGCGAAAGACTGACGTGCTGATTCATGACGACAAGTTTGGGCACTCAAATGGTCAGTATAAAAGACTTAAGGGAAGCCAAGGAACTTAGCGGGGAGGAAGTGGCCGAGTGGGCTAACGCGTCTCAGCTAGAAAGCTTGCGCTGGGAACCTCCCGGGTTCTATCCCCACTGCCCCCGCCCGTAAGTTAGCGATTAGCGTTAAGTAAAGGTGTGTTTGTGTTGAATGCATTGTGTCGATTGTGTGCTAAAAATATGGGGCGTGCATGTTTATAGGTATCTACTTGCAAATGTGGAAGGATTGATATAATTATTATAAATTATCGGCTTCCTTTTTTATGTACGTTTAATTGGACGGTGACTAGCGCCACCTGGATTACTCATTTTCAGTTTCAATTTTTGTTGCGCCTGCCATTTGGTGGTAAGTGGCATAACCCCACACGTCTTTTTTTTTCCACCGGATATCACGTGACTAGTTGCGTTTCCGGTCTTCCGTCGGGAGGTAGCGCTAGTTACTAGCTAGAGGTAGTGAAGTACATGGATTCTACTTTGAGGCTAGTAACAGTTACTACCTTCTTGACCTAGTAACCATTACTAGCTTGACCGTTACTACCTAAGGTTACTAGGTACCTAGTAACATATGTGACATGCGGTTACTAGCTCTTACCTAGTAAATACTACTAGCTTTTTTTTAAGAGTGTAAGACCGGTCGCATGCGTCGGAATCGTCCCTTTTCCCCGCTTTGTGAGCATAAGAACACCCTCCCGACTTCAATGGCATTTGGCAATGCAGGGCGCCGTTACAACGATGCTTGTTTGGGGGTCGGAGATTCACGCGTTCATTAGCAAATTATTCAGTGCACCCACCCCGCCTTCATTTTCTTTTGATCTTTCCCTGTTCTGCATAAATAGTGGTGAGTGGCGTTAAAAATTCACAATGCATGCAGGGAAGACCTGGAGTGATTTAATTACCCTTCCCTTCAGACCGTTGTTCGTAATATGACACATAAATGTTAGAGCCACCGCGTATTTGGCAGAGGGCCGACAGACTCTAAACTGAGCGATGTGCTCATGGCGAAATGAGTTCCATTGGGCTAAAGTATTCAGGACACCTGTCGCTGTAACTTCCGTAGGTAAAGCACAGGTTACTTATTGGGGTGTTGCGGCAATCTGAATCATTCAGTGTGAGTTGTTTTTCCCGATTTCAGTAGCAAAATCATTTTATAAATATGGTAACCTAGAATAAATACTAGACTTCATAAACATAAACTCTTCCTGGGCTCCTTAGTATTCATTGCTTCGAATCTTCGCTTTTGTCTCTGCTGAGTAGCAACTTTGCTAGAGTGCGCGCTAGATTGTGCACGCCATGAAAAAGCGACTGAGATGACTGCAGCTTTGATGTGACAGCTGCGTCAGCGTTCCGCTTGTTGTCAAATTCAATTTATCAGGCAGCAAGCCTATGGCTTCAGGCCTATGTCCACTGGCTGCCCAGGGCCATCGCAATCAGTGGAAGCTCTATGTAACTGAAGGAGGGCGAGCATAGACTTCGCTTAATGTTTTGTACCCTGCTCTTCAAACCGCCCTGTGCAGCGCACAGCTGTGGGAAATAAGTTGGAGGGCTCGGGTATGCGTTACCTATCTTACAGACTCTTAACCTGGGGACAGTTATTGGTTCTGCTATAGTCCGGGCAAGTTGGATGCGACTTGTCACGGTTGTTGGCATGCGTCCTGCAATTGCAAACCTTTTGTTCCCGGTTTTTCTACTGTTTTGTTTTTTTCTTCTCACAGGCTATTTCTGAGGGGTTCTTTATTGGGCGGCCCCTTTCTAGACGGGCTTCCTATCTCGGGTATTTTTTGCCTGACTCTAAAATTCTCCCTGCACTACCTTTACCGCACTACCTTTACCGCAAACTATTGTGATCACTCATGTGTCCTCGTCGACTGACAAAGCCGAAATTGCAATGAGTCACTTGGAATGACGTTAACATGAAAAATGTCGTCCTTATAGGCACATAGCAGATTTATTTTTTTAAGTTAGAACACACTGTCTGCCTTATCGTTAGTTGAGCTCCTATTCCAGATTGAAGTGTTTGAATTTTGAAGTGCAATAAAGAAACGCATGTGCAACCTGCTTCGTGTTGTATTGTGTTAATGGTTCTTTTTACATTATCAATTGCATAGGCATTTTGCAGGCAAGAAAAATATAACCAAACAATCAGTAGGTAAATAGCTAGGACTTCATGTTCTATGTGAACTCACGTGATCAAATAATGCCGATATTTGTTTATATTACTTGTGTTTTGTGTACCGCCGTTTTTTCGGTAGTGTTTGCGTGTTTTTTTAAATTATTCTTGCTTTTCGAAGTTTGTTTGTAATTACCACTCCTATTAATGTCCCTAGCTGGACTTATCGCGTGTCAAATATATAAATAACGAGAGCGCTTTCCAGCTTAAGCTCCATCGAACGGACGACGAAAAAAACACTTAACACAAAGGTATGTACATACAAAAGGTTGCCAAACGAAATCAAACATTTTGAAGTGCTAGATGAGGCAATTAATATACCAATAGCAAATGAACCAACTTATATAAAACAACTGTAGTTCCAACGGAGTTGGTTAGACATTGAATACTTTCATTTTCCAAAGGACCCGCCATGATGTAGTGAAGTGAAATATAGACACAATCAAAGCGCGGCCATGTAGATAATTGTAAAAAGAAAAAGAAATATCGGACAAAGTACATCCTCAAAGACACACCACATTGGCGAAAAAAATAATTTTGTATGGGTTTTGTATTCTGGTATAAATAAACAAGGCCTATTTTAGCATCGGAATTAACGCAAACCTTATTCAGAAAGTGTAATAAAATATTAAATACCATTGTTTAGGGCAGTGTCAATTATCTTAGCCGAAACGAAGCTTCTATTTCCCCTCAATAGTTTAGGAGAGCAAAGAAAAGGCAGACGGAACGTAGAATGCACTCTGTGTGACTTCGAGAAGATGTTGGAGATATAAACTTGTTACGCGTTTTAACCTTGGTTGGTGTGAACATCGTCATACGTTATGTCTCAGAACAAATCCCAGCCAAACCTAGCGCTTCACCGGGAATGTAACGCGAAGTTGACGTGTCTTGCAGCCGCGCAACGCAGCTTTGGCCAAGCTTTTTGGCGCCTCCGCGTTTTCTCCCAAGCACATGAGAGCTCTCTTCTTTCTCGCAACCCACGCACTCTCCTAGCTTATATACAGCCGCGCTCACTGCCTTGTGACGACATTTTTAACACGCACTTCTGGCGTACGCTTCAAAGCAAATGATTCAGAGCCGGTTTCCCAACCGGAGGGTCGTTTGTTCCCCCTACATGCTTTCTGCTGCCATTTTGTTTTGTTTTTTGTTTGTTTTATAATGCCGAAAACTTATGTGACACGCTTCAGCGTTACAGGAATTCGTTACAGGATTATACTTTAGAAGAATGTGCGTTTTAGGAACGTATTTCGCCGTAATCTTCTTTGCTGGATTCTGGTTCACAAAAATGTGTTTTATGGGACACTGCTAGGAACCAGCCATTTTATGTGGAAACCTCTTAAAGTACCTATTCGTACCATCTTCACCGCGTTCCGCACCTTAAATACATTGATTCTTACTCTCACGTTAAACAGCTAATGACCTTGTATGCTGTTCATTTTTTCGCAGCGGAAACCACGAGGAAATATTATTGCTCTCAACAAAACACAGCACTATTTTCGCACTCAACATAACATCTACACCACCGTGTAGAATCTCGAACCATAAAAACTTGACACATCACATGTGAGACCTCTACCCGCCTGCACGGCATAAGACGAAGGGAATCCAAGATTATTTCCTTCTATTACGACATTCTGCGCAGTTAGTGTCTTTCAAATTTGTACTTTCTGTGTGTGTGTGTGTGTTTCCGCGCATTTGTTCCCATTACTTCAAGACACTATATTTATTGGAGCAGTTATGAAGGCCGGTAACAAGGTTTTTATGGCAGCTTTGCGAAAAAGTAAAACAACGTTGTCGCACCGTGTTAAGTTCTCGTGCACTGTGTGCAAAGAGTCGGTCAATAATATAAACGCGAGGCAAGCTATTTGTTTTCTCAGTATTTCTGCCGCGCGCAACTCAGTGTGAACGGCGCAATGTCGGGTGCGTGGGACAAGCCTACAGTCGTAAACGTACCTCGTCACGAATAAAAGCTATAAACGAAAACTTCTCGTCAAATAGTGGGGTACGTTGGGTAAGTTTCAAAGCGAGGAATACATTGGTTGACAATGTGAAAAGTTAAGTGATCATTGTGAAAAGCTTTCGGTTTTTGTTACGCAGTACTTACGCATCTGCTAATTATATTATTTCCAGATGGTATGACAAACTCTTGTGTGTTCAGACTGGCAAAACAACATTACCAATCAAAGAAGGCACCTCAGGATTTATCGTACATTGAGCGAAAAAATTAGATATAAGGCGACGTAATTGTTCGTGGGGTTTACATAACACATAGTGCACAATAATACTAACCCCAGAAATACCAGATACTACCACGAGCGTTCGTACTTTGGGAAAAGTATATTCACCTTGGCGTTTAAAAAAAAAGACTATTCAAATTACAAAACTTCTAGGAGAAACAATAGTTTTTTTTTTCTGATATCTATATGGAGGGAACAAAAATTATTCGTTATTTGTTTTTTAAACTCCCTTGAGCAATTACAAAAGAATGTGGTAGCATCATACGCACCACTAAATTGTGAAGGCCAAACTATTACAGTCATTAAGCACTATATTCTTTGTTTGCAAATATTAGAAAATCAAGGTAAGCTCCACTCCAAAATCAACGGATCTCACCAACCTTGAGCGTCGGTGATTTATTATTGTCGCCCCCCCCCCCTCCCCTTCCCCCCCAAGACGCAGACGCAGAAAAAAAAACTCTCTTAAATCATGCACTGACTTAAATTATTTAAAAGTTAACACAACAAAAACTAAAGCAGTTCTAATCAAGCCAAGCGAAAAGTCGGTATCCTTATCAACAAGCATAATTCGGGATAATAACAAAATTGAATTTCTCCACAACATTAAATCACCGGGCGTATATTTTACAGGACCTGACACGGGGTTGCCATATAAATCAAGTATTCACATAACTGAATAGATTAAGGTGAATAATGAATAAGAACAGATATATTCTACCAAAAAAAAAGCACTAAAAGACTGGTATATAATTTCATGTTTCGATCTAACATAACTGTCCCCATTATTGCAAGTGTCCAAAAGGGTCTCCGCAATATTGCAAAGGCGTCACGGGCTACACATACTCAAAGGCATTTTAGAAAACTTAATATATTTCGTGCCATTTCCCAGTATAATATTCGTATCGCCTGCTTTTTTTTCCGAACAGCAGTTAGAACACGAAATATCATTGCATTGCAAATGTTCAATTTGAGTACATACTTTTCTTCTAACATTACTTGTTATCAAAATTCCTGGAACATTCCCAGATACCGAAAAACTTACGGAGATCAATCAATTTGGTATAACTTGCCCATTGTTTTATATAAATTCTTACATATTAATATCATTCCGGAGATGCCCGCAAAGAAGTTTTTGATCGCAGATTTCATTTCTGCTGAATCTTCCTAATCTTGCGAGAGTTTGTTTTCAATCTGTCTTTTCTATTTTTTTTAAATCTTGTAAGCGCTTATTATTATATCTATAGTCTGTTCTAGGTTTTGCTTTCTTAGTGTTTATGTTTTAATATAGTTCATTGTGTATTTTTGCATTGGCGCCTGTACTGACAAGTGATGAGGCGGGAGCCTCGTCAAGCTCCACCGTGCAAATTTTCTCCCGTCCCTCTCACTCCTCTGGGGTCAAAATGAAGACGATTATTATTATAGTTAACGTACTTATATGTGTGTCACCGACCTAAAAAAAAAAAAAAAAACTCGAATTTGGGGCCAGAGCTTCTAGTTAGGTATCCATCCATTCACATAGTGAACTTATAATTACCAGTGCAAGGCTCTTTCTATCAATATGGACAACATAGATCGAAATAAATTTCCTTCGATTCTGAAATAAACAGTCCGCGCAAAAGTGGACCAAGCCTGCACGAAAATGATGCCTTGCGTCTTAATTACAGAAGTAATCTTTCTGTGCTTCATTTTATCCAGACAGAATTCGTCTGTCCTAATGTATGCCAGTGTTTGTACCCAAGGAAGATGGCAATATGATTATTAAAATATTGTTGCTAATATAAGTTTTTCAAATGCATCATGCAGTTCATGACAAAGGATGGCACTCAGCTGTTGAACCATAGTAAAATCGCAGGAAATATATTAGAACATTAGGAGCCGGAAACTTCAGCACGACCTCGCTTTCCACGTATAATCTTGGTTCAGTGTGCTACATACTTAAACTTATGCCAATATATTTTTCCAGCAACACTTCTCCAATATACGCGATTGCCAATCCTCATTTTCAAAGAACAATTCAAACATACATGAATTCATCACAACTCAAACTGCTACTTTCACTCACACCTGAATCCACCTGACAGTCACAACATCATGAAAAAATACACAACTTTTAAAGGTAAGGCTACCCACTTCAAATTTTTTACGAAAGTGCGGTCGTGAGAAAGCTCCAATTTTATTATCTAAGAATGTAGCAAACCGGGAATTACATGCGAATATATAACTTCGGTGTTGAACTAAGAGGAATATGCATATTTCTTGTCAGAGCGAGCGAAACGACGAAGGTAACTAATTCAGCTTAACCTCTTTAAGAAGAGACAGTAATGAAGATAACAAAATTACACACGTTGACGCTCCTTTGTAAAACAAAATTTGAGCGCAGCTCTTCACGTATGTTGATTTTGTGATATGCCGTGTTAGAGAAATATACATACAATATATATTTACATGTACATGGGTGTTCCACTTCGCCTTGGCCAAGCTTTAAGATTATTTTCGTGCATTTTAGTTTGACCAAACTAAAAGAATAATTTGTTCATTGTTTGGAGCAACTCAGTCTATTGTTTGTATATGGCCCAATTAACTAAATAATTAAGATTTTTAATGAGCTGAAGTATTCAATTTTTAGCAATAATTACAATGACAAAGTTGTGGAGCGTCCACAGAAACATCCAATTCAGTGGTTCTTATCAAGAAACCTTAACACGATTCCGTTTTGTGAGCTTGAAAAAAAGCTCTCGAATTTAGAAAGAAACACGTAACTTTCCGCTTCCGCGCCTTGTATTGAAGCGCTCTCAGCTGTGGCCTAAATAAATTAAGCCCACATGCTGAATAGGGCACTGCTGACAGAGCGTTTTAGAGAGATTCGCGTTTTTACGTGTTTCTTTTAATAACTCGCGCCTTTCTTATAAGCCCTGAAAAACGAACCGTGTTAGAGGTGTCTTGATAAAAAAAAAAAACAGTAAATTAGATTTTTCTGATGACGCTCAACAACTTTGCCTTTAGAACTTATGCTCTAAATTGAATATTTCAGAAGTTTGTTAATTATTCCTAATTTGGTAATTGGGCGAAATACAAAAAAAATATAGTCTGACTTACTCCAAACTATTAACAAACTATCTCCTTTGCTTTGGTCTTTCTAAAATGCACTAACATATTTTGAACCCTTTCTAAAGTATTGTAAAACACCCCGTATATATCAATAATTTTTTTTTCGAGGGTAGGCCAGGGAGAGCGAGGAGTTTACGGTGGGACGGAGCCCCATATTGCAACGCGAACGCCGTTTGCTTCGATGTGAAACCTTTTTAGCTAGTTGCTCCGGATTTCGTGAACCCCCATCTTGTGAAGCCTGGACTGTGACGCCACATGAGGTCACAGTTTCCCGCTGAATTTAGCTGAAAAATTGACTCCATGTGACATCAACACCAAATCTGTTTCCCGCTATATTTAGCGGGGGAAAAAGGCGTCACGTGACTTCGTGTCACATCAACTATGAGCAAATATAGCTTCCCCGCAAGATTTAGCAGCAAACTGACTTCACGTGACCTCAACACCGATTCAGGTGTACCCCTAAATTTAGCCGGAAAAATGATGTCACGTGATTTCATGATAAGTGACTTATAAACAATGTCGGTTTCTCTGTGAAATTTAGCGGGAAAACTGACGCCGCTTCACCACAGCACCAATTTAATTCCTCGCTTAATTTATTGGAAAAGCTGAATTGGTTTTGAGGTCATCTGACTTCAGGTTTGCCCTTAAACTTAGCGGGGAATCTGAGTGCGCAGTGCTGCATTTATAGGACATCACATACCTACACATCAATTCAATTTCTTCGCTAAATTTAGCGGGGAATTGAGTTGGTGTATAGGTCCGTTACATCTCATAATGCAACGCGCGCGGTTACGCCGACGACGAAGGCGACGGCGACGCCACTATACGCGGAAACGGGCACCTAAAAGCTGCGGTCTAATATGAAGCGTGCAATGCGTGAACTCCGAATTTAATGTGCATGCTCCAGTAAAGGAAAAACGAGTGTGTGAACCTCACCGTCCTTTAGGATTCCTGCGTCAACTACCTTCAAGGCAACATTTCCAACGCTACTCGACAAGCAGCGAGGGATCCTTTCTGGTTGGGTGAGACGAACTCAAAGGGTAAAGCAACAACGACAACGCATACTCCCTGCAAAAGATGCGTACGTCTTGGTATTGTCGAAATAAAGCCGATTCTCAAAATAGTTTCTAGACGGACGCATCACCGCTGTTACGAGAAAATAACTCTTACAATTTGTTGGTAACTGTATTTTCTTACCTGGAATGTTACCTCAGTACACGGAACATTTTCGAAAGATCGCGGAAACACGTACACGTTTTCGGAAATGTCTACGTATAATGCACTTGCGCCGGGTGGAAGATGCTCTCCTTCGCGTCACAGAATTAATTGTGTTATTGAATAAATGGGAACTTTTACCCAACCCGGAGATTCATGCTTGTGTTGGCTTATGAGTTTCTCACAAACGTAGACTTAGAACTTCAAAGTTTGAACTGCTATTGGATTGGGCATGTAGTTAATCTGGTTAAGACGCTCGCATCCGCAAGCTCCACCTGGCTCAATCATTTCGGTGTTGCGCGGAAGTATGTGATAGGTTAGAAAAGCACGGCCAAAGGTAAGCAATTCTAGAAAAATGGGCTAAATACGACATTAGTTAATATTAGTTTTCACTTCAAATTAGCGTCTCTCAACTTTGATACCTTCCACCTTCCCACCTAAAAAGGTTGGAAGACTTTCAATTTTGTTTCTTTGAGTTCAAACGGATTAATTCACATTTACTGAAGCACCAAAATAATAACATTTAGAAGGCTTAGTTTTTAATGAACTGCGGGTTTACTACGTATGAAATTAGATTTTCATATAAGTTTCTTAAAACAACACGCATCCTTTGAATGTAAAACAATTACCCTGGTTTCACCTTCAGGAAGTTGACGTCAAATTTGCCAGGCAACTCTGTTGTTCACGTGAAACGTTCTGGCATCACGAACGCTTAGCGATACCTTAAGTTTCGCATATGCACGACGTATACACCTGGCGATCTTCCAGAACTCTCTATGGTCTCAAGCTCCTCCTAGGCTACACCTCTGGTGACGCGACCTGTTGCATTAACGAATCAGCACCAAGTTTCCTGGCCATGCTTATATCAACTTCAACTTATCAGGCTTCACACAATGCGGAGAACCAATCCAAAGAACATTTCACGTTAAGATGACGATTATTTCAAGAGAAGTTTTCTTTTCTTTTTTTAATTAAGTGGAGTATCCCCAACAGAGGGCCTTCAATTTACATACGCGCCATTCCTATAAACTGCAGCTCGCAGTAAAACATTTTTACCGATGAAAAAAAAATCTTAGGTATATATTTTTGTTTTCGGGAAATATTCCCACGCAATAAAAGTTCTTTCAATGCACGCGGCTTTTGTAATCTCGAAAGTGCAGCGCACTTTACGGGGGGAAAAAAACGGTGGCCGTTACGGCGAGTACCTCTTACGACTCTTTCGGCACTAAATGTGGGAGTCTCCGAAAATTTGCATGACCGGACGTCGAGGCACAGAAGAAAGCCGCTCTTTCGTTCGTGGTGCTAATATTTACGGCGAGACTGCCAGCTAGATTTTCTATACTTGCCTTGAATTATTGGGCTACCTTGGAACATTAAAAAAACAACATAAAATATATGGAGTGAATCAGATTTGAACGTATTTATAGCGGCATCTTGTATTTTTTGGGCATTGAGATGGTCGAAAGGTTCAAGAATAAAGTTGGGTTAGGTAGAGACCTCGACTTTCAGGACACTTTAAATTTGTGAAGTGGTGCGTGCGCTCCCTTCACCTTTAAACCCACATTACGTACAGGAAAAAAAAAACGTTAATTTTAATGTTTACTCACATTATAGGGTTTTTGTCTGTAAATCTTGAACTGACAGCATATGTAATAAAGTGAAACAGCATATATGTTTATTTACAACAGGGAAGAACAATTAGGGGGACTTAGAGTAAAGAAAAACATACTTGCATGAGTAACAGAACAGCTAAACATCAGTATGACTTATATTAACGAAGTCTTCATTTATAATGCTATACTTTATTAATTTGCTAGATGATAAGCTGGATAATCGAAATACGTTTACAACGTTCAAATATGTATCATGCGCTCTAAAGGCGAAGTGCGACTGCATCATATTTTATTGGATGTTTTGTTTGAATTTGTGGTGACTCCGACGTTTTAAGCAGTTAATTTTCTCAAAAACTATATATCCAATTCAAAATTAACCAGGCAATACCTACGAATCAACATAACCGCTGTGTTCGAAATAATTTCGCCGTAATTTTGTTTAAAAAGCCAAGGAATTAATCAAGGCGCATTGCATTAAAAGTCATGTACTGCTTCAGTGCGACGACGCCTTAAAAGGCGTGTAAAATTAACACTTCACGTTGGAGTGAAAGTAGCGTATTTCTTTGAGACCCAGCAAATGGTAACACAGTAAGTAACTCTTTGTGCGACTAACAAGTAACAATAATTACTGATTTTGGAAAGCGTGTACGTGTTCGGCCGAATCCTTAGATATATTTACTATGGTACTCTACGATTTAGGGCATATGCTGCATTACTTTCTTATGCCGCTTCCTAAGCAATAAAAATAACATGAGTGACATCAATTGAAAATATTATTTTGCTTTCATTTCAAATAACGGGGACCTGACACCTTGCCCACCAAGGCTCCTTTCACGATGCCCTGCCTTAGACTTAGAAATACCTGCACTCGTCACATCTTCATGGGGGTCAACAAATTCATCAACATTATCGGTTAATCATGTGTGCTAAAGCAAGACATCCTGGACTTTGGTGCACAGAAAATTTAGTCTTTATTTCTAAATGTCGATGCCCACGCAATGATGTGGTTGTACAAATATTATATGAGTTATGAAACAAGCTATGGTGATGAAATTCTTAATAGTAATACAACTTAATACGATATTCAGGAAAGGTTCCGCACCTTTGCTTTACCCTGAGATGAGATGCCAGCAGGTGTGCCGGACAAAAACAGGAGTACGCCAGGCAAACACCTCCAATGGAAAGCCCTTCAAAGGGCACACACTGATACCTAAATAAGAACATATGCCTTGACGTGTCTTTTGGTACAGGAATATTTTTTTCATACAGACAATGAGACATCCAATATAAAATATAAAAGTAAGGTGTAGAAAGCGAAAGAAATCGCAACCATCAAAGGCGCCATTATAGTAAATCAGAGCCTGCTTCCCCATTTTACTGCCTTCTTTGGTGGCAGGTCATGAAAACGGAGGCGCTTCTGCTCGCCCGTTTCTGCACACCGCGGAAGGCAATAGTGTTCTGTGGGGTATTACGGGAAGGTGGCGGAAAATGGCCGGGGAAAGAGCACTGGGGCCTCAGGTCCTACCACATGAGGCCACACGGCAGCTGTACAGGTACCGTGTTCGTAATGAGGGAAAAGCTAATGCAGTCAGCCTTGGCCGTAAAACAGCTTTCACCCCGAGTCGATGGCGAGTCTGTGTTGAGGTTCGTCGTCTGCAGTCTAGTAAATGAATGACAGGGAAGCAGGGGACCAAAAAAATGATCTTACCCCTTATAAATATTGCCATAAAAATAAATATGATGTATTTATGAGCGAGAAGAAGAAGAGAAAAACAAACAGAAGGTAAGTTTATGTTGCCGTAAGACGGTTAATCAGTGCCTGTTGGCGAAACAGATGCTTTCAGTGGCCCTCCCATCGCGTAATGAACAATATTACAGGAGTGCACTTAAAAGGACACTTACATCCCCTCAAATGTTTTTTTCATTTTTTTTTGTTAGGCGATTTATTATGGTGTCGGAAGACTACCCAATTAATATTTCGCTACAGAGTCGCATAAATTTTATAAAGCCAAAAACGCAACTGCTAGAAACCGAAACCGAGAGAGAGCCGGAAGTCACGTGGCTACACACAACCAAGTGCTTTTCTTGTTTTTTTGCGCGCAGCAGACGGTGATGCGTTGCGAGAACCGTCTGCTGCGCGATTCCTTTGCAGTTATGTTTGTTTCGCTCGCTATTCTGTTCTTCACGATGTACATTGAAGAGTTGGAAATGAGTAGGGAGTGCCCGTGGTGAATTCTCGTGACCGGCTCCGAAAAGAATACCCCCAAGATGTTGCGTGAAGAGCTGCCTCACATGTCCTGCATCTGAAAGTGGCATTGTGCGGGAGAGTCTGCACAAGTTCCCGAAAGATCAACGAGATCGGGACCAATGGCTGGCTGCAATTTCTGTAAAACGGGTACCTCGGAAAGCGGGAGCTACCCGATTCATATGCTCCTTGCATTTTGTGGAAAGTGACTACATTGAGTTCGCAGGTGTCAAGAAGAGAATCCCATATCATTTAGTTCAGCTACGTATCGTTCACAGAATTTGTTTTTCAGTGATAATTAAAACAAAAAAGATATGTAAAAATCGCAAGATGTTTTGACAAAAAAAAAAAAAAAAAAAAAAAAAACAGGTACGCCCACACTAGGGATCGAACCTGGGACCGCTGCGTGTGGATCGGCCATCTTTCCACTGAGCTTACTGGTGGAACCTTTCGTACTAATGCAGCCAGTGAACTGTAGTTCGTAAAGTTTGCTGCCGATTTCCTTCCAGCAGAGGCAATTCCGGCTCGAAGTCGGGAAGCTACCACACATTGGCCATATTCGCAACTAGTAAAGAAATCGTACACGTGCAGATTCAACTGTAGTACACACTTCGTGCTTGACTTTCGCACAAGCGATGTCTTAAGTCACGAGAAAGGGCAACGGCTCGGCGATGTCTGCGTACAAATCGGCTTGGTGGTCGGGCGTGTAGTACGGGATGAATACGAATTTCTTCGAATCGGTCCAAAATTTCTCTTTCAAAAGAAGACAGATTCGCTGGTACCGCGGACTGACAGTTCGGAGATAGAAGTCCCACGTCCATCGTCCGCTGTCATCGCCGTCCAGCGCGCGAGACCCACAATACGCGATATGACGCCATGTTGAGAATTTACGCGGTGAATGCACACAATGCTTCCGGTTCTCTGTGCAACTTTTTTTTTTTTTCTTTTCAATCAACGTATTTGCAGCTTTTTGGAAGCCACAAAAAATGGGTTACGTATTTTTGTTTCTATTTTAATACTGAGTGTGTGCTTACAATGACCCACGACTTTGATTAAATTTGGTGGTTGTGTCTAAACCTTAGAAAACGGCCCATGTCCACGAAGAAGAGAGTGAGCGCGACTCAAGCCGGCCAGTTCTTGATCGGCGGTTTTCGGGTTGAAAGAAACCGTATTTTGAGCCGCAAATTCTGTTCTGGGTAGTTGGACTTTCATATGTAAGGTCCAACTAAAAACCTCGGCGAGCATAAATATCTTGTCAGTGTCCCTTTAAGACTGCTTACGTGTAAGAATGCGCAAGCATTATGTTCCCGCGGAAGAAATGTTTTCGAGTATGTTGTCTACAGATGTTAAAGTTCACTACGACGTTTAGGACGACGTCGTGGACGACATCCTAGAGATCGACACCAAGTACTGCGTCTAGGAAGACCTCTAGGACGCCGTCGAGGACGACGTCAAGGACGGCGTCTAGGACACCGCCGAGGACGACCTCTCGGATGACCTCAAGGACGACGTCTAGGACGGAGTCGAGGGCGACGTCTAGGACGTACTCTAGGACGACTTTATGGACGACACCTAGTACGACATCTAGGACGACCTCAAGAACGACGCCTTAAGGACGACGTCTAGAACAACCTCTAGGACGATCTCATGGACGGCGTCATGGAGGGCGCTATACGTGAGCATACGACTGAGTGGCGCGTGCTTGACATATTTTTATGGCCATCTTTCGGGCCGAACGGCGGGCGCCGCGTTTTTACGCAGCGGGACAAGTAAGGCTTTCGCCTTAATACATAGGAGCGGACTATTCGCGCCGAGATATTTCAATGGCGCACTCTTGTGAGTGCGCCATAGTTGTAATGGATAGGGTATCCCAGGTAACCAGGCTTGATCTAAAATGGACCGTAAAACTTGACGCCTGCACGTTGCAATCAAACATTTTCGTCAAAGATGTATTTCACGGGTCCGTTTTATTTTTTGTAGAATTAAAAAGCGTAGCTTCTTCTTGGTTTTAAAAGCGCACAAAGGACGAGGACAGAGTAAGAAACACAAACGACGGAGGAGCGCTCACTCGCAACTGATAGGTTTTATTGGAACCTCAGAAAACACAAAAAGCATCCCCCCCCCCCCCCCCCCAGATCGCTCATGCGCACTGAAGCTCCTTGTTGTCAAACTACACATCTTAAAAACTGTAAAATCACGATGTTTACGTGTTGACACGTGTCGTTGTCTTTAGAAACGCCAACTCGGCCTCAGTCAGTGCAAGGGAGGGTTGGCTTATGCATCCCTCTCCCCGAGAAGCTATCTGAAAGGCCTCCAAGATCTCTCTCGCCCTCTGTTCTTTATACGTGCCCAAATATTTGTGTCACCGAACGCTGGAGAGCAGCCGCACCTGTCACAGTGGACAGCCAGGTGGCCCGACGGAGTCGCTCGAAGAGAGGCACGGTGCTCCCTAAGCCTTTCATTAACACAGCGACCAGTTTGGCCCACGTACACTTTGCCACAGGATAGAGGAATGCAATACACCACACCAACCCGACATCGAACAAAACAGTTCACTTGTTTTTTTCCACAGGAAAATTCAGCTCTCTTCTTCCCCTCCCCCGACTCTCGGACCCTCTTACACAATTGAAGTAATTTGTTGGGAGCCTTAAACACCACCTGTACGTCATACCGCCTCCGAAACATTCTTAAGATTGTGCAAAACACCGTGTAGGTACGGGAGCACCACCGGTCTCTTCGACCTTTCCCGTGGTGCCCGGCTGACAGGACCTTTCAAACCCTTAATCAGCCCCGCCGACACTTCCCCGATTATTCGTAAAGGAAAACATGCTTCCGTCAATTTCCTCACTTGATCATTGAAGCTTTTCTCCACCACGTGGAAGCATGATTTTTTGAGGGCCAAACCAAGGCAAGACGCCGCGATGCCTCTTTTTACTATTTTCGAATGCGCCGACTCGTACGGCAGGAGCGCTTTTCTTGAGCGGGTACTAAAAGCCCAACAAACATGGTTGCTTGACAAACAGAGAGACAAATCCAAAAACTGGAGGCTACCCCCCGACGGTGTCTCGAAGGTAAACTTCAGTCCTTTCCCAAGACCTTCCCTCGTCTTTTGTGCGCTTTTAAAACCAAGATGAATAACTACCAACGAGCCCAACTTTCCACCCTTCTGCGTAGCTTCTTTTCTCTGAAAAATTGAGCCAACAAACTTACCAGGGTAAACGGCGGGTGGCGAAGCAGACAATCGAGTCGAGTTGGGTAGCGCGTTTGGCACTCGTATTGATAGATGGCGCTAGATTCTTATCGAGACCAGAGCCGTATACACCTTTTCCACAAGCGCGCAGCCATCTTGAATATCGTCACTTCTGGTATGCGGTAAAACATCTTTTTGATCTCTCCCCGCAGCTGGAAGGTGTTTACGAAAAATGCGTGATTGTTACACATTCTTGATTTGCCTCATCTATATTTTTTCGCATATTCCAGGTTTAAACGTTTTATTATTTTTTCGCCCCGCATACCAGATACGGAACCCACGTGACTGAGAACGACAGGAAACAGAAAAGGTCTATATATAAACGGCTCTGATCGAGACTAGGGTGCCTACATGTCTGTCTGTCTCAGGGTGAAGACATCCATTGTTGCCCTGAACGTGCCAGCGCGTGACGCTCTCGCGCACTCGGTGCGTGACTTGGGCGCTAAAATGGCGTCTATAGACCTTTCCAATGTTTACAAAATCACAGTCCAGCGTGCGATCTTCACAGTCCAGCACGTGCGTGTTCGTCGCTTCGGAAAGCGAGCGAAGCACGCGCCATTCGCACGAACGCTCAAAATGGCACCGGCCACAAGCTCGTTTTTGGAAAGGTCTATACATTAGCCAAAGCTACGCGCTCGAGCTGAGCGACACCGTATTCCGCGCCCTTCAAAATGCATGAAAAAACTATTGGGCGGAAAAATGGCTGAGATGTCATCACTCAAGCAAAACCGCGCGTGTGTATGAAGGCACTCTAATCGAGACTACTCGCGACCACCGTGGTTAACTAAAATGAACATAATATTTTTGTAATGTACCGTTGGTCACAAAATAAATGCGAACAATTAAAGCAATACTTCAAGTTAAAAAAAAACGCGTTTTCATAAAGGCCGCGCTTTTGTAGCTAAAAGATTTCTGCTTTCTTTCACTGGTTGGCTACACCTTTCGACGCTGCTCCCTCTACTTAGTCGTCTGCGTCGCCACCCGGCGTTGACTCTGGCAAGTTTTTTCGCCCCAATTTTTAGAGAAAGGGAATTACGCTTTGTAATTTTACAAGAAAAAACGTACATGTGAAATACGTCTTTGACGAAAAGGTTAGATTGCTACTTGCTGGTGACGATTTTTACGGTACATTTTAAATCGAGCCTGGTGACTTGGGACGCCCTATATATTTCATGATATTTTCAATGCATTGAAAGGCGTAAAAGTGAACCTGATAGTTGCCAGATAGAGCCTGTCAAATATGCAATTAACATTATATCCTCTTGCTTGGTGCCTATATTCAATCTCAGCTTTCTTTAAAGTCGTGTTTCCAGCGAATGCAATTGTTGCGAGTAAAGTTTTCATTCAAGTAAGGGAATAAGAATGAACTGGGCGACTAGCGACCGTTTGCGGTTTTGTCTGTAATTTGAAATGGCCTGAAAAAACGTTTTGCAATTGAAATGATGTCATTTGCAGATAATCGTAACTTATTATCTCATCTAAATTGGACTTCCGCAAACAAGGGTCCACTGAACTTGCTCTTCTAACACATAAGAAACATATCCTCAATAATTATGACAAAACAACGAACGCTGGATTTGTTCATAGATTTTACAAAGCCTTTTGACTCTCTAAGTCAGTCAGTTCGCGGACCTCTTGTGGATCGGCGGAAATGATGGAGGACCCCGTTCATGGTGAGAGGAGAGGAAACGTATAGGTTAGATATAATAATGATTTAATAAATGAATATAACTGTCGTGCTACAAAAGAGAAATGGAGCAGAAGAAGAAAACGTCGAGAAAGCAGGTTGGAGGAGAAGGGGGCGAAGGAGAGGCAGACGAAGGCTTCTTGTTCGGCCGCAGCCCGTCCAGGTGGAAGCATACCCGGCGACGTCCCGAGGGTGCTCCTGTCGGGCGAAATACCAGCTTGGCGGTGTGCTACCTGAGCATGAACATCCTGCGTGAACGAGGCATTCGGCAGAGACCCGAAGTAGCCGCTGGTGGGAACGAACAACGACTTCGGCGGTGTCCCGGAGCAGAGCATCCCAGACCAGTACCAAGGAACGATCAACGACTTCGGCGGTGTCCCGGAGCAGAGCATCCCAGACCATCACCAAGGAACACAAGGAACACCACTCACCAACAACCAAGCTCGGCTGGAAACCAGGCAGAACCAAGACCCCCCAGCCACACGAGGACGGACTGAAAGTGAGACCCCTTCTGACTTGTACATTTGTATATAACTAGAACGTTTATTATTTTTCTTATTTTTTTTAAATAAATATATCTTGATCAAAGCTCACGGTGTGACTGAATTCCTCCTTCGGCGGTTTGACCTGAACCTATAACATCACAATTTGGCGAGCCTGCCAGGATGCAAACCGCTGAGTGAGGAAAGCCAGTTGTATGGTGAACATTAGTCTGAAATGGATTTTGAAAAGATAATGGCTTTAGGAAGCTCCCTCGGACTAACAAAAGAGGAAGCGTTACATCTTCTGGAGGAGGAACGAAAGCGTGAGAGAGAGGAGAGAGTACACGCTAGAGAAGATTCCAGACTCGAACATGAGAGGGAACAGCAGAATGCTGAGAGGGAACAGCAGAAGGCTGAGAGGGAGAGGGACGACGCCAGACTGAAAGCGGCACATGAGATCGCTATGATAGAGCTTAAGATCAAACTCGCGGAAACAGAACGGGCCAGTGGGGCGACAACAGACGGAGGGGGCGAAGGTCAGTCAAGAGGACGAGCTTGCTTGAAGAAATTGATGCCGCCCTTTGACGAGAAGTGCGATGATTTAGATGCCTACTCGCATAGAGTTGAGAGGATTGCGGTAGGACAAGGATGGGCGAAGGAGGAATGGGCGACGTCTCTTAGTCTGTCTCGTGGGTGAAGCTTTAACCGCATTCGGGAGGATGACAGCAGCTGACTCCCTAGACCACGAGAAGGTTAAGATCACCTTGCTCCAACGATTCAGACTAACTGCAGACGGTTTTAGAGAAAAGTTAAGACGAAGCAAGCCGGAGGAGGCAGAAACTGGACGACAATTCTGTACCAGATTGAGTACTTATTTTGATAGGTGGCTCGAAATGGCGCAGACAGAGAAAACGTTCGAGGCAGTGAGGGATAGGGTAATTGCCGAACAGTTCCTTAGTTGCTGCCACCCTAAGTTGGCCATTTTTTTTAAAAGAACGTAACGTAAATGGAGCGCAAGAAATGGCAGAGCTAGCTGACCAGTACCTGGAAGCTCAGGGAAAATGCAATCTGGGTGCTATGAAAGACGGGGGTTGTACGACACTGAGACCAGACGGCGAGAACAGTAAGGGTACTGGACAAACGGGAGGAGCCCGAAGACCATCGCCTAGATGCTTTCTGTGCAGTAAGGTTGGGCATAACGCAAGTGACTGCAGAAGCGGATATAGACAAAATCAGGCAGGAGTACGATGCTGGGAGTGCGGCAAAATAGGACACAAAGCTGGGCAGTGCGCCAATCACTCCCAGAACAAAGCAGCGTGTGTCCTGGATAAAAGACAGAAGGCATTAACGAGGGACAACAAAGAACAGCGGAGAGTCATAACAGATACAAGATTTGAACATGTTACTGACGCTGATTTAGTACACAATATCGACATGATGATGCCGGTGGTCGAAGGGAGGTTACATGATATTAAGATATTAGTGCTTAGGGATAGTGGAACCAACACAGTACTAGTAAGAAAGAGACTGGTACAAAGTGAAGAGTTCACAGGGACGTCCACTGGGGTTATCCTGGTTGACGGCACCATGAGGGTTATGCCTGAAGCGATAATCAACATAGATACACCTTATTACACGGGGGAAGTACGTGCCAAATGCGTAGAAGAACTGCTGTATGACCTCATACTGGGTAACATCCCAGAGGCTAGAAAAGTGGACTGCCCGGATTCAGGGTGGGGCACTAGTACAAAGAAAATACGCCACCAGGGAGATGAAGTGTATGGCGAAACACCGTCGAATTCAATGAACAGCGTTACATCGCAGGCTAAAAACGACCAACTATTGCAAGAAACCGGAGAAGGGGAGTCGTTGAATGTAGAGCAAATTCATAACGAGGTGTCATTTGCATCAGGAGCAAGAAGAACGTACAAAAGTGAAGAGAAACGATTGCCCCAGCTCAAGGCGCCGGTTATAGAGCTGCTAGAAGTCACAGCTCTTCAATTGACAGGGGAGCAAAAGTCGGATGAGAGTCTGCAGAGGTGTTAGAAGTCTGAATAAACGAGTGCGAAAATGGAGATGTGACGTAACAACGGAATACATCGGGAAGGATGATTTGTTGTTCCGTCGAGTCGAATTCAGAGTTGGGGACGTGAAACACCAACTCATTGAACCAACGGTATTTAGAAAGACTGTAATAGAATTGGCTCACGATGGAATAATCTCGGGCCATCAGGGGGTAAAGAGCACGGTCGCTAGGGTAGCGGAAGAATTCTTTTGGCCTGGTATGCAAGGTGACGTGAAACGCTACATACGGTCTTGTGATGTGTGCCAGCGCACTATACCAAAAGGCACCGTGAAAAAGGCCCCAATGATGAGTATGCCCACAATTGAAGAACCCTTCCACCGGGTAGCGATAGATATCATTGGACCAATAACCCCGAAATCCAGCAAGGGAAACCGATATATCTTGACAATGGTTGATGTAGCCACGAGGTACCCGGACGCCGTGGCATTGAAAACCATTGATACCCCGCAGGTGGCAGAAGCCCTAGTCGAGATGTTCTCCCGGTACGGAGTACCTAAGGATATTCTGAGTGATCGAGGTACGAACTTCACTTCCAATCTTATGAAAGAGATAGGACGTCTATTATCCTTACGGCAGTTGTTAACTACGCCATATCACCCAATGTGTAATGGGCTCTTAGAGTGATTTAATGGTACCATAAAGCAAATGATGAAGAGAATGACCCAAGAACAACCCACGGACTGGGATAGGTATATCCCAGCACTCCTCTTTGCCTATAGAGGAGTACCACAAGCGTCGCAAGGATTCGCACCATTTGAGATGTTTTACGGGCGAAATGTGAGAGGTCCTTTGACCATCCTTAAGGAGGTGTGGTCCAACAAAAGCTTAAACCAGGAGTTAAAAACATCATACGGATACGTGATCGAACTCAAGGACAAACTGAAGAAAACATGTGAAGTGGCGCATGAGATCATGGCAGAGGCGCAAGCAAAACAGAAAAGGTTCTACGACCGGAAGAGCCAGGCTCGAAGGTTCGAGCCAGGGGACAGAGTGCTCATACAACTACCCAGTAATCACAACAAACTAACCATGCAGTGGAAGGCGCCGTACGAAGTTGTCCGGCGAAAAGGGGATGTAAACTACGAACTGCTGGTTGGAGACAAAATAAAAATGTTTCACATAAACATGTTTCAAAAATAAGTATGTCGCGGAAAAAAAAAAAGAAAGTTGTGGGGTGATGGTGGTTCAGGATGAGGTTGAAGATCTAGGGGAGATCACGACGCCCAGCCTAAAAAGGCAACAAGGAGCGCAGGATGTGTTCATCAATCCTAAATTAAACCAAAAGCAAAAGAAAGATCTGGCTGACGAGATCGGAGAGTTTGAAGATATATTCTCTGACGTACCGGGCAGAACAAATGCATTGCATTGCAAACTTCGATTGATGACAGAAGAGCAGGTGTTTGTAAGGCAGTATCCGTTGCCTTTTGCCATTCAGGATGAAGTGGAAGAAGAAGTGGAAGAGATGCTAAGATTAGGCATCATCGAACGATCCACGTCCGCCTACAATGCACCCATAATAATGGTAAAAAAACCTGATGGCTCTAACTGGCTGTGTGTTGACTTTCGGCGATTGGACGCAGTGTTAGTGGCTGACGCTGAACCTATACCAAGGTCGGACGTAGTGTTTGCAAGAGTCGGGCAAAAGAAATATTTTTCTAAATTGGATCTAGCGAAGGGGTATGGGGAGATACCGATGGAAGAATCAGCCAAGGAGAAAACCGCCTTCTCTACGAGAACTGGCCTTTACAAATTCCGGTTTATGCCTTTCGGGTTGAAGACGGCTGCCGCAGTGTTTACCAAGTTGATGAGGTCCGTCCTGGAGGGGGTGCCTAATGTACATCACTCCATTGACGACATTTTGGTGGCCACTGACTCGTGGGAAGATCACTGCCAAACATTTCGGCAAATCTTTGAATGTCTCAAGAGGAATCATCTCACGGTTAAGCCAAACAAATGCGAGGTTGGGTTTGACGCTATAACATTTTTAGGTCACAAGGTTGGTGTGGGCCAAATCGCACCGAAGAGGGAAATAATAGAAAAGATTCAACAAGCATCGGCGCCAACGACAAAATACAGGTGCGAGCCTTTCTAGGTCTTACAGGATATTATCGAGAGTTCATACCCCGTTATGCAGAGATAGCAGACCCACTTACTAACCTCACAAGGAAGGGACAAAGTAACACAGTACAATGGTGCTCTGAACATGACACAAGCTTCAAAGAGCTTAAAAGAAGGCTCGCAGAACCACCCAATTTGTTAGCGCCCGATGTGTCTAATGGCGAATTCCACTGCGCGTTTTGGAGCGCGCCGGGATCAGTTGACCAGATCCGGAATGGAGCACACGATCCGAACGGGATCGCGCCGCCGATGGATCCCCAGTGGAACATGACCACTGCTCCGGGATCGGCGGATGCCTTCCCGTCATTCAACTGCCCGGGAATCCCCTTTCCGTGGCCGCTGCGGTCGTTTCGAAGACGTTTTCGCAGTCGCGGTGCTTACACGTGTTCGACGCACGAGCGGCAGGAATGGCTCAGGTGCTTCTAGCAAAGATTGCCCGCATGCCCGTAGCGCGGCAAAACCTTCTCTTCTCCTTCCTGGAAAACGAACCGGCTGTCGAGCCAAGGGGTAAAGGCCCTGTCACACTGAGGGAACAGTTGGACAACTCTATCCGGCAACACGGGGAAGTCGTGTTGCCGGCGACTTCCCCGTGTTGCCTAGAACGCCATCTCTCGACGACTAGCGGCGAACACCCGGGGGTTCCAACTCCGATCAGAAATGCATGGGGAACGTAAGCAAATCGTTGTTTCTTCAATATTGCGGAGATGTACGGAACGCCAATTGTTTTTGACATAATAAAGGAACATTTTAGAATAATTTGCGCTAAGTTGGGTGCCATGTAAGGACGTAATTGTTTTTAAAAAATTGCCTGAGCGGAATCATGCAGCAGACGACGCGGCGACGTCACGGCGACGTCGCAACGTCCACGTGACCCGCTCCGGCCAACCCAGAATGTCCATCTCCGCTGCGTACAAAAATCGGTTGCTTCAAAAGCCATTGCCTTGGAAATTGCCTTTCAAAACTTTTCACACGCATCCGATATGATGAAAACTTTGATAAAGTGTTTAGTGCTTTACCAACTTCATGACAGACTAGTTTCGAAAAGTGTGAAGTTGGAGTTTATTTTTTAATCTGCCGTGTTGAGTCGATCTCCATGTATTCTCCCATAGGGCGGGCCGCCTCCTGGAACCCTGAGTACCACGTGACTCGCGCCGCGCTGCTCAGTCGGCCATGTTGTCGGCGAAACACGCGGATCAAAGGATTGTGCTACTCTGCTCCGTATGAGCTATATAGTTCTCTATAGACTCTTTTGCTGTTTACAAACATGAGCTGCCTCCTGCGTCGCAAGCGACTTCCGGTCGTTCCGTGCTTGCGAGCCTGTCGAGCCTGCTTATGTCACCAGTGCTAGAAAACATAAATGCTACACGTACATCAAAGTTGGAGATTTAACGAGTGCCCTCGGCTGGACAATTTAACGTCTTAAAGGAGAGAATTTGGTTTACAAGAATATTCGAAAATGTTTAACAGATTTCGCGCTTCTTTGTTCTGTTGGCGTTCACCTGGAGAATTGGTGGTTAAACGTTTCATCGACATTTCAAGCAGCGGTATAAGGTGGGCTTTGTTCATTTTTTTTTTATGAACCGGAAGTTCTCTGGGACGTCAAAGATTGGAGCACCGCCTGGTGGCGTTTGCCATGAAAAGGGTCTATACTTTGTCTCACCTTAGCATGGACTAACTGCAAAGGCTGTGCAAGCGCGAGCGGTCAGCCTTGACTGCCTTGACGGAGCACTCGCTGCACGAGCGCCCGTGCAACCGCCGAGGCTTCATCCGAAGCAACTATAGCTCGCGCTTTTAGCATGCGCGGCTAACAATAGTCCATGCTAAGGTGAGACGGAGTATAATCGCGGTAACAACAACAGTCGGGCAACACGTTGCTGCCGGTTGGCAACCGTGTTGTCCGATTTGTTGTCCGACAACCCTGTCACACCGCGCTGACGGCGAGGGCAACACGGGGAACACTTCGCCATCTTGATTGTTTACCTTCGTTCGTGTGCGGCGCGGAATCGCTGGAAATGTGACTCTACAAAGTGCTAGTGCGGTCGAAGGGCCGGGAATTACCACGGTGGGACATCAACCAGTGATTGTGATTAGAATACTTGACACGGGGAGTATTTTCCGCTCTTTATTTTATCGAAATGGTCTTCATTCGCTGACAAAGCAGTAGCCCTAACCGAGGAAAGTGACATCGCTGATATATGTTCGGGATTTACGCCACCGTATGAAGTGTTTCTGTCCGGTTCTTTCATGCAATTCCTATTTCTACTGTAAAATTGCGTTAGCACCGGCAGTACCCCAAAGCGTCTTTTGTAACGTGGTGTTGAGTTGAACTGACAGTGCTTCGAAATTGCGACACCGACACCATCGGCCTTCATAACAATCGGTGGAATAAATATTTTTCAACGCTGTCTACTTGTCTACCGCCTGCTATGTGATCGATTCATTCCCCCAAAACGTCCTGGGTATTTTTAAAACAAATCAGGTGTCTGGTAGCGGCTGTTTCCAAGTTCCAAGCATCAACGTTTACGCAATCGCGGCGCTAACACGTGTTCGACGCACGAGCGGCAGGAATGGCTCATGAGCGTCTAGCAAAGATTTCCGGAGTGCCCGTAGCGCGGCAAAACCTTCTCTTCTCTTCTCCTTCCTGGAAAACGAACCGGCTGTTGAGCCAAGGGGTAAGCAAGCGGCCATTACCAATTCTTCTGAGGCGAGATCAGGCGAGATGCCCCGCGAGAAAGGAAGTCACGTGTGTGCGCCGAGGGCTGGCCCGGCTGGCTTCCGGTTGAATCCGCCGAAATCGGGGGAGCGACTTTTCTCGGATCCAGATCGAGATCTGGAGCGGGAGCTAATCCCAAACGACCAGTGGAACACGTCCGTCTCGATCCCGATCGTCCAGTGAAATAGGCTCGCTCCAGAAAAGTCGATCCCGGCGCGCTCCAAAAGGACCAGTGGAATAGGAGCTCCTGCGCCATCTTTGCCGCTCGTGCGTCGAACACGTGTTTGCGCCGCGATTGCGAAAACGTCTTCGAATCGACCGCGCTCCACTCCGGATCTGGTCAAATGATCCCGGCGCGCTCCAAAACGCCCAGTGGAATTCACTATCGGATCCAGATCGAGATCTGGAGCGGGAGCTAATCCAAAACGACCAGTGGAACACGTCCATCTCGATCCCAATTGCCGAGTGAAATAGGCTCGCTCCAGAAAAGTCGATCCCGGCGCGCTCCAAAACGACCAGTGGAATTCGCCATAAGCAATTCGTCCAGCGTACGGATGCATCAGACTTCGGCGGTGTCCCGGAGCAGAGCATCCCAGACCAGTACCAAGGAACGATCAACGACTTCGGCGGTGTCCCGGAGCAGAGCATCCCAGACCATCACCAAGGAAATGAACTACAGCGGAAAATCGGTGAACTGGAGGGAAGGATTTCACAAAGGAATGAAGAGGTTGGCGAACTAAGAATGGCTATCGACAATGCAGAGCTCTACTATAGACGCCAGAATATTGAAATCCATGGTATAGTCCAACGACCGAATGAAGATATTATGAGCATAATCAACACAGTGGCAACGAAGCTGGACCTATCCCCAGTGACTCCGAATGACATTGAGGCTGCCCACAGGCTAAAAGCTAAAGAAGGAAGAATCACACCTATATTGGTGAGATTCACCGAGAGGCGTACAAGGAACTTGTGGGTGAGAAAAAGAACTACACTTAGAAATGAGAACATTTAAATAAGTGAAAACTTGACTAGAGCGCCGAAAAGTTTGTTAAGGTCCACCAAGGCACGTGCGAAGGAAAAAGGGTACATGTATACTCGGATGAAGAACGAAAACATATTCGTAAGGAGGAAGGAGGGAGCGGCTGTGATTCAAATTGAGAGCGAACGAGACTTAATCAAAATTAGGTAATCATGGAATTGCTTTTTGAATCGTTCCGTGAGTGGGATGCATATACAGAAAGTTCTAGGGCGGAAAAAAGTAACGCTGACACTAAACTTAGCTTAATTCGTGTAAATTGTAGGAGTATTTACAGCCATTGGGATCAGTTAATGTTAATTTTAACTATGCGACTAGCAAGTTTGGACGTACTTATCTTGAGTGAGGTCAATGCTGATGAGGCAGGTTGCGCTACATTTTCCTTGCCAGGCTTTCATTTTGTTCTGCTTGTGTCGAGAACAAAGGAAAGGTGGCGGAATTATGATGTACATAAATGACAAATGCTTATCAGAAAAAAATAGATGTCTCATTTGTACAAGCAGAAGTGTGTGCTGCTCTTGTTCACAAAATGAATATTTCTTACGTTGTGTGTGCTGTATACAGGCCACCCAGTTCAAATATACCTATATTCTGTGATGAATTGGAGCTATTCCTGCAAAACTTTAATAACAACAAATACCTAGTTCTGGCAGGAGACTTCAATATTGATGCTTTGAATGAGAACAAACAGGGAGTACCGCGTAATCTTGATACCCTCGCTTCATTTTGTCTAGAAAGTGCCATTCAAATTATACGAGGGAGGAATATTATGGTAATAAAATTACAAAATCATGTATTGAACACAGAGTTATAAGAATTAGTAATTTAAAAACAGTGTGTGGAGTCATGAAGCAAAAGGTAGCTGACCATTATATTACTGTACTTTCAATATTAGGCGAAATTACTGCTAAAATTAGATTCAAAAAATGGGTACAAAGTTATACTAGATACTAAAAAAATCGATAACCTAATACAATCGTTCGATTGAAATTCCTTATGCGAGTTCGATCACATTGTAGCCTATGACAAACTAGAGGACACGTTTCAGGCTATTTATTCCAAAGACACCAGAAAAATAATGTTGAAGAAACAAAAACCTGAGAATGTTTGGATAAACGAGGAAATATTAGAATTGTGTGATCAAAAGGAAAGGCGTTGGAGAAGATGTAAGCAAAATCCCGAAAACACAGAATTAAGAAATGAATTTCCTGCAGTGCGCAATAAAGTGACAGCAAAAATACGTTTAGAAAAAGGGAAACATTATTTAAATCAGTTCACCTCCTCCAGAAGAAAGATAAAAAAGACATGGAACCTAATAAACCAATTAACTGGTAGAAGACCACGCTCGAGTCGTCGGTACGGAAGAGCAAGAACAACGCCCACCATGGCTCAGCAGCTAGGGAAAGTAGAACATTTTGAGAACTCTTCCGGGGACTGGTCAAGTTACGAAGAGCGCGTACAAGCTTTCCTTCGTGCGAATAATGTGCCAGAGAAGCTGCAGGTCGACACTTTTATAACTTTGCTAGGACCGAAGACTTACACCCTACTCAAGTCATTAACGTCCCCTGAGTCTCCGTCCTCGAAGTCTTTCGAAGAACTGCTACAGTTGCTTCGTAACCACCTGTCGCCCAAGCTATCCATTATCGGGGAAAGGGCCACGTTTCACCGCCGCTCACAACAAGAGCATGAAACAATTACGTAGTATGTTGCTGAACTGCGGACACTAGCACAAACGTGTGAGTTTGGCGCTTTTCTTGACGAGGCCTTGAGAGACCGTTTCGTTTGCGGTTTGCTTCGGGTAGACATTCAACGTCACTTGTTCGCAGAGGACAAGTGTTTGACATTCCAGCGAGCAGTCGACCGCGCCTTAGCCTTTGAGGCCGCGCTCCAGAACGCCTCAGTGACGCACTCAAAGTCTTCGACAGAGTTCGATGTACACAAGGTACATTCTGCTAACAAAAAGACGTCATCTATGTGTTTCCGGTGTGGGTCTTCGAAGCATGAAGCGAGTTCGTGTCGACACGCAAACGCGACATGTTTTTGCTGTAACAAGAAAGGACAGTTTCAGCGTGCTTGCCGGAGTCGACAGCCGAATAAAACGTCGAGTAAGTCGAGGTCAGAAGTAAGGACTCTTGCCTTGCCTCAAAGGGAACTCCAGAGCGTAAAAACGTCAGAAGTAACAAGAGAAGAGCCCATCATGGTAGAAGTCACAGTTGAAGGAATTCCGTTAAAGATGGAGCTTGACACAGGTGCAGCCGTATCGGTGATATCTGCGGGACGGTTTCGTTCACTTTTTCCTAGTATTCGTCTGCTCAGAACCAGTCTCACGTTGCGGACTTACACCAATGAAGCCGTCAAGCCTTGCGGAGTTGCCTTCGTAGCTGTCCAGCACAACGCCCAGTGCCAGCGCCTGCCGCTCTACGTGCTTCGCCAGGACGGTCCACCCCTGCTCGGGCGCAACTGGCTTCAGCAGATAAGGCTCGATTGGACGCAACTTCAGGGCCTTCGTCATCTGCAGCACCAGAACACCGGCAGTGTGGAACAACTTCCTGAGCTCCAGGCTTTGCTGAACCGCTACCAAGACGTGTTTAAGGACGAACTGGGAACAGTCCAAGGTGAGAAAGCGAAGCTTTTCTTTAAAGACCACCAACATCCAAAGTTTTGCAAGGCTAGAAACGTGCCTCTTGCTCTGAAGGCAGCCGTCGAAGAAGCGTTATCTAAGCTGGTAGGGCTCGGTATACTTTCGCCGGTTGCTACAAGTCAGTACGCGACGCCAGTCGTACCTGTAATCAAGCGAGACGGGTCAATCAGACTCTGCGGAGATTACAAGGTTACCCTGAACCTAATACTGGACATCGAAAGGTATCCGCTGCCCAAAGCTGACGAGTTGTTTTCGGCACTTGCTGGAGGACAACATTTTTCTAAGATCGACCTAAACAGAGCGTACCAGCAGGTCGAAATGGACGAAGAATCAAGACAATACCTTACGTTGAACACGCACAAGGGACTTTTTCTGGTAAACCGTCTTCCGTTTGGCATTACGTCAGCTCCCGCAATGTTCCAGCGCATAATGAATAATGTGATAAAAGGCCTAAATTCTGTCACCTGTTACATCGATGACATCTTGATAACCGGTCGCACGAAAGAAGAGCACCTGCGTAACCTTGAAGCTGTTTTGAAAAGGCTGTCCGAACGAGGAATTCGTGTGAAGCCGTCAAAGTGCGATTTCTTTCGTGATCAACTGCAGTATTTGGGCCATGTCATCACTAAAGACGGTATTCACCCGACGGATGATAAGCTCGCCGCGATAGCGAACGCGCCAGCGCCTGCTGACAAGCAGCAGCTACAGGCGCTTCTTGGGCTTATCAATTATTATGGAAAGTTTGTTCCGAACTTGTCCTAGGTGCTGTTTCCTTTGAACAGGCTCTTGCGAAAAGATGCAGCGTGGATCTGGGACGCTTCTTGCGAGAACGCTTTTCGTCAAATCAAGAAACTGCTGTCGTCAGGACCCATTTTGGCTCACTACGACCCCAACCTACCCTTGCAACTGTCCTGTGACGCTTCTGCTTACGGGGTAGGTGCCGTTTTGTCGCACGTTTTTCATGACGGGCAGACTCACCCCGTAGCCTATGCTTCACGTTCGTTCACTAAGGCTGAGCAAGGGTACAGCCAGTTAGAAAAAGAGGCTTTGGCGCTTGTCTTTGGTGTGAAAAAGTTTCATTACTTTGTCTATGCGCGTCCTTTCGTTTTGCTTACAGATCATAAGCCACTAGAGACCATTTTTGGTCCAAAGACAGGCATCCCGACAATCGCTGCCGCGAGGCTTCAGCGCTGGGCAGTCACGTTGTCTGCGTACTCGTTTTCCTTGAAGTTTCGCCCTTCGGCGCAAAATGCTGACGCTGATTGCTTATCACGTCTGCCACTCAAGCAGGCGGGCCCGGACGAGTCCGAGGAAACATTTTACAGTTTACGATTTGACACTTTGCCTGTCAGCAGTAAGCAAATCGCTCAAGAAACTGCACGGGATCCACTTCTTCGCAAAGTGACTCAGTACATCTTGTCTGGTTGGCCGCACCGTGTTTCTGACGAGATCAAGCCATTCTTTTATCGGAAGCTCGAACTGTCGTTGTATCGTGGCTGCATCATGCTAGGAATGCGTGTTGTCGTGCCGAGCAAGTTTCAACGATTTCTTCAGGATGAATTGCATCAAGGACATCCAGGTGTGGTGCGAACCAAGGAACTAGCAAGAAGCTATGTGTGGTGGCCAACCATAGATCAGGACATAGAACGTTGCGTTGCGTCGTGTAACGCGTGCATGGACACGCGCAACCTGCCAGTGAAAGCTCCACTTCACCCGTGGGCTTGGCCCACGCGCCCATGGCAACGTATGCATGTGGATTTTGCAGGCCCAAAGAACGGACTATGGTACTTAGTTGTGGTCGACGCACATTCGAAGTGGCCAGAAGTTTTTCCTATGAAGACGACCAATGCTCAGGCCACAATTGCTTGTCTTCACGATGTCTTTTGTAGATTCGGGTTTCCCGAAACCCTCGTGTCTGACAACGGCACGCAATTCACATCTACGGAGTTTCAATCCTACATGCAGGAGATCGGGACAAGGCATGTGCGAACCGCACCATACCATCCGAGCAGCAACGGCCTGGCGGAACGCTTTGTCCAGACCTTGAAGGCTGCGCTGCGCAAGACCCGCCAGCGCCCATTGCCGTCCGAGCTCTCGGACTTCCTGCTTGCGTACCGCAACACGCCGCACGCATCTACAGGAGAGGCCCCGGCAGTTTTGCTCATGGGGAGGCGACTTCGGACCAGGCTGGACTTGGTGAGACCCTCTGTTGAAGAGCGGGTTTCACAGCGCCAGTTCCAGCAGTCTACACGCCGTGCCAGCCGCGAGTACGTCTTTGCGGAAGGTGACCTCGTCCGAGTCAGGAACTTCCGTCCTGTACCTAAGTGGCTGAGCGCGACAGTGCTTGCCCGTACGGGTCCCGTGTCCTATCGGTTAAGTGTTGTGACGCCGCGTGGTGTTTGTGAATGGGTGCGACATCGAAACCACATCGTCCGCGCTCCAGACACCGACAGCACCGCATTGACTGTACTTCCAGACTTTGATGGTTCACCCGAACTTCCGGCGCAAGGACCATCTACTCCAGCGTCAACAGCCAGCGCCAGTGTTACTGAGCAGATGCCGGCACAGACCAACGGCTCGGGCACCGCTACAAGTTCGCGCTACCCACAAAGACACCGTCAGCCGCCTGAACGATACGTGCCGTGACTCTTGCAGTGTCGTGACTCTAATTAAGTGCAGAGGGGTGTAGCGTATCCGTGACTATGCGGTTCCCGCGCCATCGGAAGTGATAACCACCCTCGCCATCAGAGGTGATAACCGCTCGCCCGCAGTGCCGGCGCACTCCACTTGCTTCTAGTCGTTTCTTCAGTATGAATCGGCAGCTAAGCAGCTGCCCGGTCACCAGCAAGCAATAAAGCGTTTACGTAAGGTGTACGCGCCCCGTCTCGTTACGTTCGTCAGACGCGACAGGATGGTACAATTAAAAAAAAGCTTTTCCGGATTAGATTCTTATTTAACGTTATCGGAATCATTTAATAACTGTTTCGTTGACTCCGTAAGAAGCGTGAAGAATAACAGTTCACTGATTGGTCCCAATCCCATCACTCCACAGGTCAGATGCTCTAGTTTGGCGTACTTACCTCAGATGACGGAGAGCGAACTTTTGAGGATTATAAATGCTATGCCGATAACTAAAACACCAGGATTTGATAATATTAGAATACAAGATATTCGGTATAATTTTGATAAATTAAAACACGTTTTAATGAAAATAATTAATGACACCTTTCATACCGGCAGAACGTCCACTGTATGAAAAGGGTAAACAACAGAAATTGGAGAGCTTCAGACCCATTTCCATTCTACCTGCATTAGCTGCTCATATAATCGAAAAATGGGTACAACTAGCAAAGACCAGTTTTTGTGATAAATTTAATTTATTTTCTAGTACGCAATATGGCTTTCGACAGTAAAAAAGTACTATTACACTTTTAGAGGATTTTTCTGACTGTGTTGACGAAGCACTATACAATAACAAGGCTGCCCTGGAACTTTTTATAGATCTATCGAAGGCTTTTGATACCATTGATCATTCTCTGTTACTTGAAAAGCTTTACAGATTATGTTTCAGGGGACAGTTTTATAATTTGTTTTCAGAACTACTTTAACGACAGACTACAAATGGTTAAAATAACGAATAGTATAAGTAGTACAGCTAAATTCGAATGTGGTGTACCACAAGGTAGCACTCTGGGACGAATTTTATTTAACGTTTACATAAATGATTTGGGTACTCTACCACAAGCTATTTCAGTATGCTGACGATACGGTGCTAATTTTACCCTATGAAGTCTACGACGATGCTGATTTAGTCTTCCAAAGAGATATAAATGCACTAATAGGTTGTTTTAACTCGAATGCCTTTTCAGTAAATTTTGCCAAAACTAAGTTACTGTGTTTCCAAAATTCTCATGAACGGTGTTGATATGTCACCTAGAATTTTACTTCATTCGACACCGTGTAATAATTGTACTTGTAAACCTTTGCCATACGATAATTGTGTAAAATATCTAGGATTATACGTGGACGAACATTTAACATGGAATCAACATGTGGAATTTGTGACTAAAAGACTACGTGCCGTTTCAGGATATCTGTACAGAATAAGAAGCTCGTGCAGCGTAAAGATAAGAGTACTGTTGTACAGGTCGTTATCTGAATCTATTCTACGATATGGAATCACTTTATATGGGCACTGTTCTCCATTCAAGACAAATGCAATAGACAGAATTTTAAAACATATGGTCAAAAACATTAGATACGGAACTCCGTACGGTACATTAGATATGAAAGATAAAGCAAAGAGACTCAAAATTTTATTTTTTTTTTAAATTTTCATAGATATGTTACGTTAATAAATTATTTCTTCGATTCTACGTCAAGGTTCCAGTGGACAAGCCTAGGGACCTAAGGCGTAAAGAAAGGTTTCAAATCCCCATAAGTTACACGCGATAAGGAAAAAGATGCAGAACTCACTTTATTCTCACCTCATTTAATGAACTCACTGAGCCTTCAATGAAAATAAAGTCGATAAAAGTACTAAAAAAAAATTGGTGCCTCTCATTACCTTCATAAACACTGCCTTACTCTCATCCCAGTATACTTGCGTCTTAATGATTTCGATAGCGGTGTTCATTTTGTATTTTTGTCAAATTTTGGCTCTGCTTTGTATGAATGTTGGTATCAATGGCCACATTATACTCGTTCGATTTTTTACCATGCTGTATTGATGTGTATTTCGCTGGATTGTCTGGTCCTACGCACAAGCAGGATACTGCTTTTTTAAGTCAGCATTATTTATATGTATTTATAAAGTGAATAAAAACATTATTATTATTATTATTATTATTATTAGTTTAGTAGGTTTAATATGACGCAATACATTTATCTTGCCACCTAAAATAAAGTTGTGAATACAGTCATTGTTTTACTCACGCATAAAGTATTGTCCCCTAATATGGGCACAACTAGTCGAACCAATAAAAAAATATATATTTATATTGCAAAAAAAGATATTAAGAAGCATGCGAAATGTTTCAATTTAATACAAAGCGAATCAGCTTTTTAATCAACTTGTTATGAAAATGTTTGATTTATATAAGTATTCTCTATTGCTTAAAATAAAGCACTGAACAAACTGTGCGCATAAGTTATCTTGAAGATAGGCAAATCTTAAAGAGAAAGAGTACTCATACCAAACATGGATTATGTTACCTTGGTAAGTACCTTTTTTAGGACACATTACGGCCGTCAATCTACGGCGTGAAGATGTAAGATCATTCTTAACCAGCTGAATGCATATAACCTGTTCTATCGTGGCCAAGATACGGAGACCAGACTCATGTCGGAGCGAATCGAACAAGAAGAACGTTTATTTGTTGCGTACTCTATTTATACAGTCGCCGCTATCAGGGCGATGACGTCATGTGGCTGGCGTCAGGGTAGCGTGTTTATCAGTACATGACACCTTAACAAAACAAAGGTTTGTAAATTAATCTAGGCTACTTGGCCTTCGCTCTGTAATCATCGGCTTGGTACTTGTCGGGGGGTCGCCGGGTGCGGTTGCTTCGCCGCAGTACCGGTGCTTCACCTTGAACCCTTGCGGCGGTGGACGTCGCTTCTCCGGCGTTGCCTGGAGCCGTCCGAGTCCCGTCGAAGTCTGCAACGCCATGAGATGAGGTTGCTGGTGATGACCTCCTGTTACCTTCGGCTCGGCCATCGGAGTACGATGATCCCTCGTTGAGAAGTTGGGGTTCTTCTGCTGATGATAGGGCACGGTCGTGCAGCTCTTCAACAGCAGAACTGGACTCTGTTGACTGGCTGTTCTTCCAAGGGTTGCGTTGATCATCGGGTCGGCTGTCCGGGATCGCTGTAACATGTTGACCTGATGTAAAAGATGGTCTCGATGCCATACACCATCGTTTCCGCAAGTGGTCAGCATGGGTGAATCGCACGTTGTCTTTTACCCTGACGAGGTACGTAGCGGGGCTGACGACTTGTTCGACGATTCCCTCCTGCCATGATTCGACTTCTCCTCGCGTTGTTTTGACGTAAACCTTCTCATTGACGTATAAGAACTCCGCTGGTCCTCTTTGCTGATTGAGTTGGTCGGCGCTCCTTTGTTGACGGTCTGCCATGTCACCTGCAAAGCATGGCTTGAGCAGAGACAACTTTATGCGAGGCACTCGCTTTAGGAAGAGCTCCGCTGGAGACTTTGCCGTCACCGAGTTTGGCGTGCACCTGTACGACAACAAGAAATCGTTAAGGCGCTCTTGTATTGTGCGCTTCACTCCTGCCAAGTTGTCGCAAAGAGCTTGCTTGAGCAGCGCTGTCTTCGTGGTTCGCACCAGTCTTTCAGCGGCTCCGTTCGATGCAGCATGGTAGGGAGGTGTCCTCGTATGCCTGATACCACGGTGTTGCAGGAACTCTTGAAACTAGTCGGAGGTAAACTGTTGGCCGTTGTCAGTTACAAGTTCCTCCGGGTAGCCGTAGGCTGCGAAGAGTGTGTCCAAAATATGGGCTGTCTGTGCACTTGTCGTTTTACTCATGCAAAAAACTTCGATCCACTTGGAGTAAGCGTCGACCAGCACGAGCAGATTAACTCCGTCTTTGACTGCGTAGTCTGCGTGAACGCGTTGCCACACTCTGGTTGGATAGGGCCACGGCTGCAGTGGACCGGGAGTCTTCGCTGGGAGGACGCTTTGGCAAATACGACAAAGGCGTACCGTGTCTTCCACTTCCTTGTCGAGGAGAGGCCACCCAACGTAAGACCGGGCTAACATTTTCATCCGAGTCATACCTGGGTGGGCTTCGTGTAGTATAGAGCGAGCACGTGCGCTTGCAAGGTTTTGGGAATGATGACCCGATGTCCCCAAGTCAAACATCCTCCTTCCACTGACAGCTCGTCCCTACGCACAAAGAAGGCTTGCATTTCTTCAGGATGCTTTCTTGGCCACCCCGAGAGCGTGTAGTTCATAACTGCCGTGAGGACCAGATCATGCTTTGTTTCCCTCGCCACTTCTTGGGCGGTGAGCGGCATTGCGTCGAAGACAGCTAGACATTCTGGATCGTCATCCTTGTCTTTCGCCGCTAGTGGCAGCCGTGACAACGCATCCGCAACTTGCATGTTGTGGCCGTTCCGGAACTTGAGCTTGTACTGATATGCGGAGAGTGCTACAGCCCATCTTTGAATTCTTGCGGCTGCTAGTGTTGGAATTGGTTTGTCCTGTCCTAGAATGCCAACCAGAGGTCGGTGATCAGTGTACAGACTGAAGCTACGTCCATACAAATACCGGTGAAATATTTTCAGGCCAAAAATAATAGCAAGCGCTTCCTTCTCTCCTTGCGCGTAGTTACGTTCACTGCTTGTGAGAGTGCGCGAGGCAAACGCTATTGGCCTTTCACTGCCGTCCGGCATTTCATGAAAAGCACAGCTCCCAGACCGTATGAGGATGAATCACAGCTGAGCCCGATGGGCTTGGTTACGTCAAAGAATGTGAGCGCATCGCTGTTGATGATCATGTCTTTCGTGGCCTCGAAAGCTTTCCTGCACTGTTTTGACCAGTGCCATTTCTGTTCTTTCTTCAACAGTGAGTAGAGGGGCTCGGCCACCGTTGCAAAATTTCTTAAGAACTTGGCGTAGAAGTTCAAAAGTCCCAGATAGGCTCTCAGTTCTGTGAGGTTTGTTGGCTTGGGTGCGTCTCGAATTGCCTTGATTTTTGTCGATGTCGGGTAGATGCCTTCGGCCGAAACCTTGTGACCCAAGTAAACAACCGAGTCGCGAAAGAATTCACATTTTCCTTCCTTGAGCGAGATGTTATAGTCTCTTAGCCGTCGGAAAACTTTTGTGACTGTGTTGTAGCAGTCTTGCTTGCTACTGCCCGTGACGATAACATCGTCTATGTAGCATCCTACGTTAGGGATGCCTTCCAGAACCTTGTCCATCAGTGCCTGGAAGATTGCGGGCGCACTGGCGATTCCCCCCGAACGGAAGTCTCTGATATTCAAAGAGTCCCAAGTACGGGTTAATCGTGAGCAGGGGCTTGGCTTCTTCACTGAGTGGCACCTGCTGGAAAGCGGAGGACAAGTCCAAGACGCAAAAGACCTTGCCACCAGCAAGCATGGAGTAGAGATCTTCTGGCAGCGGTAGCGGGTAGCTGTCAGTCTTTAGTACTTGGTTTATGGTCACCTTATAGTCTCCGCAGAGCCTTATTCCTCCGCCGCGCTTAGGAACGACTACTACAGGGGTCGCCCAGTCACTATGGGTTACTCTTTTTACGATGCCGTCGTTTTCTAACCTGCGTAGTTCTGCCGCAACGGCTTCTTTGGTTGCGAATGGTATGGGTCTCGCCTTGCAGTACACTGGTGTGCTGTTCGCTTTTAGAACGACCTTTGCCTCGTAGTTGGACACAACTCCCGGTGTGCTACGGAAGACTTCTGGAAACTTATCCTTTAGAGACTTGACTTTGTCGTCCTCTGTTACTGCACAGACCGCTTTCCAATCAAGTTGCAACTCTTCTAACCAGTCGCGACCTAGTAGTGCGGGTAGAGTTCTTTGGTTATCGTCTACCACGAAAAGGGGGAGCGTCGCGCTGCGTCCGTTGTGCTCTACGTTTACAGCTGCCTTTCCTTTTATCTTCAAAGGTTCTCCAGTGTATGTTCTCAAGGAAACCTTGGTTGGTTTGCATGCGACTTTCGCGAAGTTCGACTTGTAGATGCTTTCAGGAATCAGCGTAACTGCTGCGCCCGTGTCCAGCAACATTGAGATCGGCTTCCCTTCTATGTTTACGGAAACCTTGTACCCACGCTTGTCGCTTGCTGCACAGAGCACGACGTGATAAACTTGCGATGCTTCGGAGTCATCGTCTGACGTATCAACATAGTGTATCGGACGCCGTTTCTTTTCTTGGCACAATGCTTCCAAATGTCCTGTCTTTGCGCACGCCCGGCATTTCGTATTTCGATACCAGTATCGGTCAGGCGCGTGTCCTTTCCCACAGCGATAACAACCACGCTTCGTCTTTGACGCGCCTTCCTTCTTTAATCGTGACGCGCGAGTTTCCCGCTTGGTTTCTTTTTCTTGGTTCTTTGATCGTGACGCGTGCGTTTTTCCGCATGTGCCGCCGCTGATAGCGTGAACTTCTGTCGGTCTCGCTTCTGCAGTACGCAGCTCGCTGGTTTGCCGCGATGCGAGTTCCTTTTCAAGAGCTATTTTACATGCGCCTTCAAAAGTCAGACCCTCCGTAGCAAACAATATTCTCTGTGTCTCTTCGTCGCGTAAGCCTGCTACAAGGCGGTCTCTCACAGCTTCATTCAGAAATGCCTTGAATTCGCAGTTGCGTGCTAGGTGCTTCAATTCTGTCATAAAATCCTTCACGCTTTCACCTTCCTGTTGCACTCGCCTGTTGAATTTGCAGCGTTCGGCAATTACGGAATACTCCGGACTGAAGTGGTTTTCTAGCAACTCCCGCACTTGCTCGAAAGTTTTGTCGGTGGGCTTCTGCGGAACTAGAATGTTCTTGAGCTCCTCGTAAGCCTGACCACCCTCCACGTTCAAGAACAACTTCAGTTTTTTCGCCGCGGGTACTTCGTTAATGTCAACAAAATTTTCAAACCTGTCGAATTACGACCTAATGTGTTCGCTCTTTGGGTTGAACTCGGACATGCCTCCTAGGCGTTGCTGAGGATGAGGCGTTGACATAATGTCGGTCGAAACAGTGCACTTATCTGTTCCGTTGATCTCGCCCGCTCCGTCCTCCGTCGTTTCCGTGACGCTTGCTCCGGGCTTCCGCGGTGCTGCGTTGTTACTTGACTGGCCGTTGTGCCGAGATGCCGCCGATGCCGATGCCGCCGATGCCGCCGTGAAATCCCATTCTCGTTCGCCAGTTGTTCTATCGTGGTCGAGATACGGAGACCAGACTCATGTCGGAGCGAATCGAACAAGAAGAACGTTTATTTGTTGCGTACTCTATTTATTCAGTCGCCGCTATCAGGGCGATGACGTCATGTGGCTGACGTCAGGGTAGCGTGTTTATCAGTACATGACATACGCTATAATTTAAGGGACTACTCGGGGGTAGTATTCTAGATATGATACTCTCTTAGCAGATCGGTTACGACTGACGATGTACCGCTTTGCTTGGGCCGAAGTGCTTATTTGAGTTTTATATTTGTTCAAGTTTTAGTTCAGGCAGGGTATGACAATGCTTTCTATAATCTTGTTTGCTTTTATTCTTCGTGCGCTGTGTCGCGACTGCTGGCGGCGGAGGGGCATGGGACCAGTAAAGCTGTTTAAACAGCTTTCTATCCAAATCCTCTTCCAACAAATATTATTATTATTGTATTTTGCTGTTGGTAAATATTGTTACGGTGATTATGGTATACTATATTTTACAATGAACGAGAGGTTGAAAGATGGCGGTCCTGTGAAGCCCCAGAAGCGCTGCTGCTTCCTCTTCTTTCTCGAACAGCCGAGCTCAAACTTCCTTCTCCTCTTCGTATCACTACTCGCCCGTCGGAGGAAACGGCGTCTCGCCGTTTTCAGGAGTTTTGTATGGCTTGAGTTGCAGGACATGCACTGTCTTGGGGTGATGAGGGTGCTGATTTCGATGATTGCCAGAAGGCTCGACAACATAATTGACGTCGGACGTTTGGCGGATAATCCTGTGCGGGCCGCGGTACCGTGGGAGAAGCTTCTCAGCGAGGCCTACGCAACGCTGAGGTGTCCAGAGCAACACCAAATCACCAGGGGAATAAATGGCGAGGTTGTGCCTGTGATTGTAGCGGGCACACTGACGGTCCTGGGAGTCTAGTGCCCGAAGGCGTGCCAGTTGGCGCGCCTCCTCGGCATGGAATGTGGCGTCGATCGTATGGCCGGTTAGCGTGGAGTTGTGTTGCAGTGGAAGCAGGGAATCTAGCATGAGCGATGGTTCCCGGCCGAATAGAAGGCAGAAGGGTGAATAACCCGTGGTGTCGTGTCGAGAGGTGTTGTAAGCAAAAGTGACATATGGGAGGATTGTATCCCAATTGTGGTGGTCGGAAGATATATACATAGAAAGCATCTCGGAGATGGTCGTTTTGAGTCTCTCAACCATCCATTGGTCTGGGGATGATAGGCCGTTGTTTGTTTGTGCACGATGGAGCAGTATTGAAAAATTTCAGCAACGACTTTCGATACAAAAGGTCGGCCTCAGTCAGAAAGAATTTCTCGTGGTGCGCCATGCTTCAGAATGACGTCTTGAAGAAGGAATTCGGCGACGACGACAGCAGTCCCAGTCAGGAGTGAACCTGTAACCGCGTAGCGTGTGGCATAATCAACTGCAACTGCGACCCAGCGTTTGCGAGTGTAGGATTCTGGGAATTGGCCGAGCAGGTCCACGCCCAGTCGCTGAAAGGGGTGTTCAGGAGGTGCCAGAGGGTGAAGTAGGCCTGCTGGTCGCGTAGATGGCGTTTTGCGACGTAGGCAGGAGTCACATGAGGAGACATACCGTATTCGAGGGGGGATTGTGTTGTGTCTACAAGCTGATTCTGGCTGCTGGTAGACGAAGAGGGAGAAGGGGGATACGAACGGAGCACGAGATGGAGCAGCTGGTTTTTCTGTACTGTCTGACATAGGCGTTCGTATTAAAAACACAACAGTTTTGTATCGACCAAAGAGGTGTGGGACCGGTATCGCAAAATCAAGGGCGAATATCGTTCATTTGCGATTCCTTTTTTTTTATTTCTCCTGCCGCCTCGCTGAGGGATGTTGCCAATGTGCTTGACTAGCTCTGTTGGTTACAGGAAATATTTTTAGGCAGTTCAAGGCTTGTGAGAATGCCATCGTAATGGAATGTCTGGTGAAAATCCCGCAGAATATGACAAGCCTTTCACAATGTACGAGCATATACTAGCTCTCTGTCTTAAGAAGCAGTCGGCCCCTGTGCCTGACAGGGTTCATTACGAGATGATTCGTCATTTGGCCCTGGAATTTCATGAAACTTTGCTTTGTTTTACAATCGGCTGTGGGCGCAGGCACATTTTCCCCAAGCCTGGTAGCAGGCCCATGTTGTACCGCTGTTGAAACCCGGTAAAGACCCCTCAAATTCATCCAGCGGTCGCCCTATTTTGCTTATGAGTAGCCTTGGCAAAATATTTGAGTGGATAATAAAGAGGCGACTTGTCTTTCACATCGAAACGCACGGTTTGTTTGATCAGAACAGGTGGGGTTTCGGGGGAGGGGGGTCGGCAGTCTATCAATTTGTGCGCCTGGAAGCAGTTATACGCAATGCGTTTGTGAATAGGCAGTACTGCGTGTAAATCTTCTTTGATTTGAAGAAGGCGTACGACACGACATGGTGATACGGAATTCTTAGGGACTTGTTGCATATGGTTCACGAGATCGTCTGCTCTCCTGTTTAAAAACAATTCCTGTCTTATTGAACCTTCAAAGTTAGACTAGTTGCTACATATTCTGACCCTTGTACTCAAGAAAATGGTGTGCCACAAGGGGACATCTTGAGCGTAATATCATTTGCGTTAAGATTAACTCTCTTTCGAAGGCAATACCGCACACCGTCTCATATTCCTTGTACGTTGATGCCGTCCAGATTTCTGTCCCTTTTTGCACTTTGTCCAGCTGCGAGGGCAACCAGCCGCCCGCAATAATTAAAATGAGTAAGTGGACCAAAGACAATGGCCTCCATTTTTCACCTGAAAAAAAAAAACAAAAAAAAACTGTGGGCCTACCTTACTCTCTTCGTCGAGAAATAACGTTTGATCCGGCTTCGGAGATTAAAATAACTCCCACATGTATCTGCTAGAAACACAAGTTTCTCTGCCACTACTTTTACAAGAAGTTAAATTATATCTTTCATCTGAAGCGGTTGAAATTCAAATGTCTAAAATATGCAAATATTCTCAAAGTTCTTTCACCTAAGCCATTGCCAACCAACAGAAAGTGTCTAGTGCGTCTGTATAATGATCTCGTAAGATCCCGGCTCAATTACGGAGCAATAGTGTAGAGATCGACGGCACTAAAAATGCACAATCCTGTTCATTGCCCTGTCCTTCGACTTGCAACAGGCGCTTTTCGGACATCACCAACACTCAGCTTATATGTAAAAACTCATCTGTCACAAGAAAAAGGCGGAAATATCTCTGCTTGAGTTACGCTTACAAATTCCTGCACGACCCTAGCCATTCAACATACTGCAGTGTACAAGGCTCTAGATTTCCCTGTATTTTTGAAAATAAACCTAGCATTGTTCAACCATTCAGTCTGCGCATTGAGGACGTTCATCAATCCTTTTGACTGAAAGTGTATGACATCAACCTACTCCAAAGGACTAACAGTGTTGCACCTTGCAACATTTTGCCAGTCAGGTGACGTTGGCAGTTAATAAATTTAAACAAACACAACGTTTCTTCAAGTCATTCAGCATGAGTTTGATGAGGTATTAAAGAAATACAACGATTATGCCCATTTTTATACCGTCGGGGAAACGTCATTTTCATTTGTCGGATCTGCCATGTACTCCGAATAATTCACTCGAATGCAACGGTTGTGTTACGTTGTAAGTTTATATACTGCAGAACTTCATGCTGTTTTAACAACTGTAGAGTTGTTAAAACGCAAAGCCAATTCCCGAAGAGTCATCATCGAAATTATTTCGTTAAATATTCAAAACATAACCTTATTCAACTGAAGCCTGCCAAAATTAGAGGGGCCTACAAACTGGATATGATATAAGATTTCGTTGGGCACCCACCCATGTTAGGCTTAACGGCGATGAGAAGGCAGACCGACCCGCAGCTTCTTCCAAGATTATTTCTGAACTGTGTACGTACTTCCCACAACAGGACCTCAACCCAATTTCCAAATCAGCCATTTCTTGTAAATGGCATTCAGAGTGGGACCAAGAGTATAATAATAATCTGCATGCCATCAAGCCTGTCTTAGGACATGGGAGAAGTCTTCCCATAAAACCTGGTCTCGTTTAAGGCTTGGCCATTCTTATGCCACCCACGGGTACTTGCTGCGTAGGGCAAATGAGCCATTATGCGAACACTACGGCGAGGTATTGGCAGTCTGGAACGTTCTCGGTCTTTGCCATGGCCTTGCTCAGCAAAGATAGTCTTTTTTCAGACGTTTTGCGGTATCATATATATCATATAAAATTTCAACCTGCACTTTTGCATAACGAGCTGCCGTTTATTCCTTTCAAACGTGTGGTCATTTTGCGTGAAAAAATGTGCTTACTTTCTAGCTCCTCCAACACACCATTTTTTGTTGTACAAGCCTTACACAGCTGAATACATCTTCCTTGGCATTTTATCTTTCGCCTTGCTAATTGACTGTTACAATTCATAGCGATATCCACTTTGGTGCTACATCGAAAAATGTCAGTTTGGTTCAGAATGGCTACGTCGTTATTGGGTCAAAAAGTCCCGAATCAATCAAACTGTAATTAGACTGCACACCAGCCCGGAGGACATGAGCGAATGCTCTCACTGTAGAACCCAGGAATCCAGGGTTCGGTCCACACCCCTGCCCGTTTCGGTGTGGATGAGTATTGTACCGGCGTGCGGCCTTGTACACTACTGCGTGGTGCGCATTAAAGGTTTCAAGCTAGCGATTGTACCGCACCGGCTGAATTGCTTATCTACAGCTGGGAGAAAAGTCGCCCGTTGACGCAGACTAAGTTCTAGGCTGTATAAACATACACACAGCCCTTTTGTTTACAAAAACACATACTTTTATTTAACGCTTTTAACGCATAACTTTATTATGCGAAATGAAGCAATTAACTCCAGACACTTTCCCGACAATAGCCAAAAATGACCACCTGAGAGTAATGCAGTAATGCAGCGTAGGTGGTTTTGTAATGGAAGAAAATCATTGACACCAAAATAAAATAAAACGAAAGCTTTTTTTTTGCTCCGATAATTTTTACCTTTGTTAATGATGGTCACTGAGACAATTACGACTACGGCACACTGACCAGGCACTTGTACAATAACGCGATAGTGCAGAGGGGAGGATAGCGAGCGAGAGTCGAAACGACTCATGGATATCTCATCTTATTCTTTGCCAGATGATATGTTCAGGTGCGTTCGTTCCCCAAGTTTATGAAGGGCCCATCAACCGCCGCCGCGGAAAGCCTTTCAAATCTATATATCATCAGAGCACCAATCTTACCAGAGGATCCCAACAAGAATACGATATCATTACCGCGCATCGCACAGGGTGTCTTGTACTGTCCTACATACTGAGAAAAGAATGCCAAGAAGAAAACGAATTTGGAGAAGTTTTTAACGCCCTAGTAGAAATATTATGCTATGTCCCCTCCCCTTAAATCCAACTGCTATCTAGAGCTCGCTCTGTTTCGAGTTACTACCTGGGCAAAAAATAGTAAAACATCGAGAAAGGAACAGCACTCCCAAAGAGAATTGAGCTTTGAGGTACACCTGCGTGCTTTGAGACAACAAGAAGAAGCACATTATTACACAAACCACAGCGCACTATGGCAAACAACACTCACTCCCTTACACACGAAAAATAGAGCAAAATTCAAACAAACCGCGCTGACTGACAACTCTTTTTATAGAACTTTGTCTTCTTCAACCTCTAGCAACACCGAATTTTCCCAAATCACGCGCGCAAATCTCCTAGATGCCTAAAATGTCTTTCTCTTTTTCTGTCAGGTGTAAAGAAGGTGTACTAATACAGGTGTTAGAATTCCTGGCGATATGTTCTGCTTCGATAATTTCTCGTGTTAATTGGTTACTGTTCCTACCTAAAATGGTACAGGATGGCAGTTGAACGTCGCACCCGCAATCACGGCAGTGTATGCCTAGATGGCCTGAGTTGGCTCTGGTGCTGTTGGTTTTGTGTTCCCGGAGCCTATCATTGAGGCATCGTCCGGTCTGACCTATGTACACTTTCCCGCACGAAAGGGTAAATGAGTACACCACTTCATTAGCACACTCAACGAACCTGTTCTGATGGTTTTTGGTGCAGCAAACTGTTCGGTGGGAAACAGGCGAGTTGACTTGTTTACACAAGTTGCCAAGCTTATTGGGTGCAGTGAAGACGACATTGATGTTGAATTTGTTTGCGATTTTCTTGATGCCATGGGAGAACCTGTGGAAGTATGGAAGAACGACAGGTCTCGTAGATCTGTCTCTGGCTCGTGGTGTGACATATGTTCCCTTATTTTTTGTTTTCAAGACGCTCTCTGCAATCGATGTTAATAACGACATGGGATATCCGGCGGATGTTAATCTGGAAATTTGCGCATGAAAGCTTTCTGAAATAGAGTTGCCGCAGGATTTCTGAAGAGAGTTGTTTAGACATAATTTGACGATTCCTCTTTTGACCAGCTTAGAATGTGCCGAATTGTACGGAAGAATTGGTTTTTTACCCCTTGGCTCATACTTTCAGCAGATATGAGTGTGTAGTAAATTGAGCCTGAGATCGAGGAATCGGATTGATCTGTCTTCCGGAAGCTCATGGGTAACTTCCAGTGGTTTTAGGCAGTTTTTAAATGTTGATAGAACACCGGCTACAGTGGTTGGAACATTACTGTTCTCGGCGTCAAGGATGATCAAATAATCGTCAACGTACCGAAATACTCTAGCAACTCTGGTGGAGTCAAGGCTATTGTTCAAGAGTCTGAATTTTGCTTTATTTTTCGTGTGTAAGGGAGTGAGTGTTGTTTGCTATAGTGCGCTGTGGTGTGTGTAATAATGTGCAACCAACTCGCCCAAGCTGCTACGTTAACAAGAAGAAGCAGGATATTTAACGAGGAAACATATTTGATGAGTGAAACGCACAATCCAAACAAAGGTAGCTCTATAGCATTTATACCCTCGCTGTTTGTGCTCATCGTACACAGTCAGCTCGAATGTGTTTTATTCACAAACTGCATGTATGAGAGTAAAGCACCAACACGAGGAAAGGAAAGGGTTACAATGCCGAAAACCTAACATTGTTTTCCCTCAATTGAGAAAGCTTATTCTCTTTTCTCATAATATGATAAACGTAAAACGTGGCCCGCATAAACAAAATCAAAAGCCGAGTTCTGGGACCAGCACAATACAACCCCGGAGGGTACTGAATATAAATACGATTTTTGTGTTCTGGGATGAAAGCGAACGACGGCAGTAGTCACAAAACAAAACAAATGATGCGGAAGTTCATACGTTTGAATTTAAAGCTGGAGCGAAAGACAAGAAATCAAAGTCGACTGTATGAGATCGTGGATGGAGCCCGCTGAAATCGCTACGGCAGAGTTTCGAGCTTCGCCGCTTTCTCTTATTGTCTTTTACTGCTTCTTTCAATATGTGTTACCGAACACACTTGACACCGAGGTTTATTTTATTTTTTTTTCACGCTATGCGGTTTTTGTTTTCTCAAATTTGACTTTATTCTTGGTGCTTTCCACCAGTCTTTGTGAGGAATAAAGACACGAAATGACTAAATTTATATGAAAAAGTAGTCACTGCACATGCAGCGTCTCAGGGAGCTATATAAAATTACGATTGCAATCGTAAATATGTTTCGCTGCTCTCAAGCGAAATAATTGCAGTCATTTCGCTTTCGTGCGAGAACACATATTTTGAAATTGTTTTAAAAATAATTGGAAACCTTGTACAGGATCAAAGAAAAACTGTCGAAGAAAAGAACAGCCAACACATTTCAAAGAAGGCGACTCTATGCGTAATTTTGAAAGGAAATCATACAATTCAGCTTTATACTCTCCGGGGGTGTGCGTGGCTTATGAATGTGGACATTTTTAAAATTTTGGTTAGTTAAGAATTTTATAATAACATTGGTATATATCATTCGAAAGACGCAAGAAAATCTTATTTTTCGCCTGACTGTTGAAACTGTAAGAATTTTGAAGAAAGTTTAGGTTTGCATTCCAAAACAAAGTATCAACATATTTTTTGAATTTTTAATTATAAGAATGCGAGTAGGCTGCGGTCCTAGTTGCTTTAACGTGCACTTTAACCCCCCCCCCCCCTTTCCCCCCCGCCAAAACAAAACAAAAACAAATTGCTGCCGCCGAGCAAACTTTTGTAGATTTTTAGTGACATATTTTCTTTTTTTTTATATCTGCGTACGTGAATGACGCAAGAATTTATACGAATTTCTCGTCTAAAAATACCTGCATTGAGGAAAGAAAAACAAGTCTGATCACGCTTTCATTATCTGACACAAAATTTAAATAATGTCCTCTTGTTTCAAAACATGATCACCTTCTTGGTTATTAATTATTGTGGGAGAAATGTACATTTTAAAAGATATACAAGCATATTAAAAGAGCGGTACGTGGAAAGCTATTTTCCTGTGGTGTAATTTAAACAAGTGCTCGAAATTTTGTTTAATTGTTCATTCGCAACGTTTCTACAAGTAATCATTATGTTTCCGCTACCAAACAACGATATATCGATTAAGAAGGTGGCAGCAGCGAAAAATAATACAAAAATATAAATTTGTAAGTCGCACTCTTGGGCAGTGTATTAACATTTTAAATATATTTTTATATAAACCCGGTACAAGATTCTACGGTATCTATTTCTGCAACACGGCATGTAAACACTACCGGAAATCACAGGTGGGTGCAAGGCTTCGGGAAAGATTGCCAAAAAAAGAATTAGCTTACAATGCAGTTATCAAAATTTGCTTTTTGAAAAAGGGCCAATTTAGGTATTGTAAAATTCACGATGCGGACCACGGTGGCGCAAGGTTCCTCGCGCTCCTGCAGTAGACGACAAGGGGTGAGGTATTCGAGGCCAAAGCAGAAGATAAGGTGAAGTTTTCATTTCGGTGCCTTGCTTGTTTACTGCCGTAGAATGCGGCGTCATTTAAAAACCTTGAAATTGACACTATTGTTATTGTACTTATGGCGTAAGAAACATATTGTCTATAAGATACAGATATTTAAAATATTTGAATGAACAAAACGTTCGCGAAATATGCGTAAAATATCTAATACCTTAATATGCCAAAATGTTCTGTCCGCGGAACAAAAAAAAAACAACAAAAAAACAAGATAAAGCTTTATCTTTCGGGAACAAGGTTGACAAGAGCGATTTTATTTTAGACTTGACTGCGTAAATTCGATAGCATCGCTTCCGAGACGAGCAACCTTGAAGAGGAACAAAAAAATAAACACCCAAGTGTAGGAGAAAATGCTACACTTTGTTTGAGAAGTGGACGGCCCCCTTTCGAATACATTAATCTCCTGAGCAAGTTGATGGCCGCGGATTGTCCAATGTGGCTCACTATGATAATGGAATGTCCACTTGTCTATGTTTTCTCGCTGTATTGAAACTATGATGGCCGGGAGAAATGTCGCAAAACTCGAAAGAATTAGCAGCAAGACTGCTCTCTGACTTTCTTCTCCTGAGTAGATGCAAACGAGGCAGAAGACATAAAATCATCAAACGTGAAATGCAGATAGGAAAATGATAAACACTTGAAACCCTTCATATGTGCATATCCACCAAATATTTTTACTTCGGTAAATTACAGCATAAAGCATAAAAGTGAGTAGATAGTGCATTGCTAAATAAAACAAATATGAAATAGTTACTAATGATCCGGAAAGGTGGTTTCATTCAGACGACGTTCTGGGGATGAACGAGTCGACGTAAGTTCGAGTTTCACTGCGAGCTATGACAGCTTTAAGACTGTGATATATTCGGGCAGAAATGAAAGAGAGCTGATGAACAGTTTGTCTTTTAGAAAGCGTTGAAATGATACATTTCATAAAAGAGGCATGAACGAGATATTTAACGGCGTGAAAATAGAAAAGGCAGAGATGGGGTCCTTTTCAAAGATGAAACACTTGCTGTGCGATGGTAGTTACATACTATGAGACGTGCGGCGAGATTTTGCAGTGATTCAATACTTGTTACAAGCGTCGAGTGACCGGGATCCCAAATTGCAGCGGCATATCCCAGCTTTGAACGTATTAAAGTCTAATACTGCAGACGTTTTAGGGGCATAGTGGTTGAAGAACAGCTTTGTTTTAAATATCCAAGCATCGAATTAGCGTTACCGATTATAGGATCAGAATGAGTTTTGCATGATATGTAAAGAGCGATTTGAGCACCAAGACACTTGAATGAGGTTACAGATGTGTTCTGAGTTTCACAAATTGAGCATGGTGATGGTGATGTGTTACGTTTAGACCCCCTCATCCTTTTACATTTGTTAGTATTGAGAGTCATTTGCCATAAGTTACACAATTGGGGTTGTGGGGATATTTAGACAGCCTGTAGTTGGTCAGCCATTTCACAGATGCGACGAGTCACTCGCTGTAGACGAGAAATTTAACCAGTGCAGTACAACCGCTAGCCTGGGCTCTTTAACGTGCACTATGGAGCAGTGATACACGACCCCACGTCGGTACGATGCTCAGTAAGCCTGTACGATGCGCCGGTACGATGCCATAAGTTACAGAATAGTCATTTTCCGCCTTCTTTTCTCTGTGTACTTCTGTCACTTATTACATAATCGAAAACCAACTGTACCAACTTGCTGGTTTAATGCAAGCTAAATTAGCTGTTTGTGTTACGAGAGTCTTTAAGTGCAATAATAGTAGTGCCTATTAAACGTCGCATTTCTGCCTTGTGGAAGCAGATTACTGCACTACTAATGTTAGCTGTTTTAGTGTTTGCATCCTTGCAATTTATTTCTTCGTTTTTGATGATACTTTCCCGCCCAAGAATGCAATGACCTTAGAAGCTTGCCAAGCTGTAGGAACAGCATTTTGTCCCGGTTTACTACATTTTGGAAAAAAAAACAAGGACTATAAAAGCCTTATTATTATAATATATCTGGTTTTCCAAGGTAAAGCGAAACGATGTTCATACCCAAACGCCTATAAAGGAATGAGATACCTCTTCATTGTTGATGATATCTGCTAACAGAAATCAAGTATACACGACCAAAGAATTAACTCCGCATAAAATAATATTGCGTCTTGTAATATATTAAGGCATACTTACCCATTTCTTGTAGTTGCCAAATGCCCCTCAAGCGTTTCCGCCATAGATATGAAGTGCTAAGAACCCCAGCATAAAGTGAGAGTACCTTGGCCAGTGAACGGCGTGCAATCGCAATTCGTAGCTGACACTGCTATAAAACAGACTGCCTTACACATTCTGTAAGAAGACCGAAACCTGCAAGATGGTCTGTATACAATAAGCACGCCTCGGTCAGGTCCTGCTGTGTCCTAGAAAGGGCCACTAAGATCCTCCTTAATCAATTACTCGAGGAGAAGCACATTACTTTAGTAGTTTTTCTTTCGAGCTACTGACCTGGCATTCGATCATGGATAAATAGAAGTAACTCGAATTTATGTTGTGTTTTATCTCCACGCTCTCAAATATTTTTAATAAGTTGCAATGTAGAACAATTTATTGGCGAGTGTTTCGCAAGTTGTATTCGTTTTAGTCTGAAACAGCTAACCCCAAATATATGCCACTCGTCCCTACCCAAGGCAATCATTTCATTGGTGAATCACATCCTGCGTTAACATGTTAATATTACGCGCCTGGATGTTGTTGAGTTATTCGATGCCTTACGTGTATATTTGGGGTATTTTCTGTGCTCTCGTGTATGCGATACTATTTACAAAGATATTTCAGGCAAATAGGAAAACATTTTTATCCTGCAACGCCATACTATTTTAAGGAGTAGACTTGCACACTCTTCTTCGGTTACTCAAAGAAGTTGTGGAGTCTTGTGTACTTCTACTAAAATATTTTAATTTATTTAACTGATTGCTGTTCTTCGCACCACCCGTTGTGGTGAGCCACGCGTTCGTACTGGTTGATCCAGCCTTCGACGTCCTCGTAGATCTCGCCGAGGAAGGGAGCAGGTGTCCGCGGAGCGACGAGCAGGACGGCGACTGGCGCGGTGGTCATGGTCGGGATCTTCTTCTGTTACTCGGGCAGAGACCAAGTTCGGGGGACTGGCCTCTGGTACGACGGCTTGTTTGGGCTTCGGTGTCTTCGGCGAGGGGTGGCCTACCGGGGCTGAGCACGTCGCTGGGCCGGGGCGCCTTCGGAAGGGTACGCTTTACGAGCATATAATGCACTATCGGGCACCTCAACTAAAATGTCACGAAGGACAAATGATGAGGTGACAGAAACTGAAACAAACTAAACGGTTAACGGGGCGAACGTGTTCCCAAAATATTAAAAGGAAACAGAAGATAACAATAGAGCGTCGCGGGCGTCGATAGCGGCGTAACAGTAGGATCAACGCTGGGGACAGACTGACCCCGGCTTGCACGCGGAGCCCTTTTTGTACACGTGTGGGCTTCTGGAACAATCAGCGTAGAAGTTTCGGCGCGTAGAACATTGTAACCTCGAATTAGAAACACGGTTCTCAGATTTACCAGCAACACAAATGTGTACCCGCCGCCAGGAATCGAACCTTGGCTTTTTGCGTGGCAGTCAAGAGCAATAACCGTTAGGCCACGAGTGTTTTTTTTCTTTATTATAATAACAAGCAACAATTCACGTCAATACCAGTTAAAGATGCACCACAAGGCTTTTGCAGTGCACATTAAAAAGCCCGCAATTCGAGGAGTGCTTTACACAAGCCCAACCACTCTGGCTTTGGCTCGCGTGTGGCAAAAATACTTTCGACCTGTTTTACGACTAAAAATAAATAGAAGCGTACTTCTTTGGTACTGGGGTCCGCATGCCGAACTGCCACGTGACACCGCCGAATTCTACACACCCCCAAAAGAAAAAACATGTCATATGGCACACAATCATCATATGTCACTTTCAAGCAACGTATGACAGATGTGAGTGCGCTGTATGCTTGGTCAGCTGCGCTCGCGGCAATACTTGAAGGCTTTCAATTCAAACACTTTGGTCTCTTATCTTAAACTTCCTCCGTCCTAGGTGATAACGCTTCGCCACAGGGATTGACAGCCATTTGCCGGAGCTCACACCATTCATCAATTCAAAACCACGATTTCCGACCCACACTACAATGAGAATTCAATTATGCCTTCGCTTAACATTCCATAGACGGTCAAACATAGTTCTTTTGGTGCTGCTCTATAGGAGGTACTCACGTAAGTACTTAAAATTACCTACCAGGAGAAGTGTCCAAAGTCTGTCACACACACCGCGGATGTCTGCATCATCCTGCTGGCTCCGTTCCGGTATGCTTATATGATTTTGTTTTGTGTACCACGGAATTTGCGATTACGAAAGATGTTTGAAGTTATCCGTGTCCACAAGGCTCTTGCCAAGACAGATACTGAAGTAAGCCACATCAACTTCTAACTCGACCAGTCAGTCGACCTCCCAGGTTATCCTAAACCGCGAAGGCTTGAAAAATTAGCGCGCTTGAGGCTTGAGACTATGCAGGGCGTTTTCGGATAGGATCGAACACCATGTCCGGTGACCGTTTTCAACTTTGATGGAAAAAAGTATACTTTTCTGGCTTCATGCCAAGAAGAATAAAACCAATTCTTGTTTTAGGGGAAAAACGTTTTGTCGTTGCGAAAAAATTGTTTAAGCACCCTCCCAGTCACGTGCGCGTTTTGCGTATAGCGCGAAGTTGGTAATTCGGGCGGCTTCCCTAGAAACACTGTTCCGGCTACGGGTCTACAAATATTTACTGCTAAAGTAGGCATAGGAAGGATTGACGAAAAGTATTAACCGCCGAGTTTTAAGGCCGTTATTTTGAGAAACAAAATCGCAAATACGGCCCAGTGAGCAATAACGCTCTGGATTAAAGATTCTTTTCTTTGTATATCAAAAATTTAAGGTCTTAAACCTTTGCCAGTGTGTTGACCTATATATAGTTTATCTGAGCATAAAATATTGTTGTCCTGGTTAACGGGGATAAATTTACAAGAATTGCTCACACAGGGGCATTTAACTAGAAATGTATGATTTTGAAAATCATTGAAAAAAAAAAAAAAGGTCATCAATACTTTTCTTCAAACTCCCCGAAATTAACATTTATAATATGTACTAACAGATTCTGCAAAACATAATGCAATATTTGTGTCGCCTTAAAGTTATAAACCGAGAAATATGGCCAAATTAACGCTAACGCGATTGCAATAAATGGGGCGTGCACATATCCATTCTTTACAATTTCATTATTAATAAAAAGCGTAAACTTGCTACGTGGTGGTCAGGAAGAAACAAAATGACAGCAAAGAGGTGGATGGTCGTTTTGAAGAGAAAATTCCTAATACATTTTTGTACAACTGACCCAAAAATGCCCATGGGCCGAAGCGACCGAGAGGCGCCATTCTGTAACATGCTTCGCTGTGCCTCTTTCAACAGCCGACATATAGCCTCTCCGTCTACGCGACATAATGGAAGCAACCGGAGCGACCTTGCAAACAGATCAGCCTACAACCTTGGCGGTAACATGATATAGGAGGTAAGAACCGCCACACCCTCAACCTGCCCCGCCTGTGAGCGACAATATATCCGCCGCCGTAAAGGGCGGCACAACACAAAAACAAAAACACAAAAATACAGCAAAAAAATTTGATTGATTGAGATTGTCTGTATGCCACGTTTTCGAATAGGATCGAAAGACCGTATCTGGTCGACATTTCTTTCTTTCTAGTTTTTACCAAAAGATATATTTTACATGTGCAACCGCAAAAACATATTCGAACATTGTTTTTCAGAAAATAAAATTACTCTTGAGGAACGAAAATCACAAAGTCTCTGTCGGTATACGCGAGCATCTTTGCGCCTTGCGTGAAACCGTGCTTTTCGACATTTATAAAAAGAAAAACAGTGGTCGTCTTAGGTTTTGCATTTTTTGCGTAATGAGTCTGCGTAAAGCAAAAGCAGCTAAACATGTATTATTGATTACCAAGCAATTCAAAACTTTATGAATCCGGATCTTAAAAGACTGTAAATTCACATTTTTAACATGATTTGAACGCGTTTGTTTAATATTCGGATAAATTGTCATTGAAATTGAAAACGATAACCTTTCTAAAAAAAATACACTTAAATCTAGACAGGTTATCGATTTTGCAATAATTAGAAAATAAGTTTAAAATGAAGGCCATCTTAATTTGTCTTTAGCTTTTCACAGATCAAGGCTCATTATGTGTCCAATCAGGTCTTTCGAAATTGCTTTGCAATAATTTTGTATTTGATTTTTTCCATTTACAGAGCGTTAAATATGCATAATTGCCGTAACGGGAGTAGAGAAATATAGTCGTTGCCGATTTCAAAGAAAGCCAGAAAGTGGTCGAAAAATGTAGAAAATCTGTGAAGAGAAAGCACTGTAACAGGAGTTTGTGAAAATAATAATTCATACAAAATATTACAGGTGAGTTTGAAGCATGCACAAGGCAACAGTTTAAATACAGATTTCTCAGATCAGTGAAATTCGGAACCTACCCTTCGTAGGAAGGCTGGGCTGCTAGCGACCACGTTTAGATAGTGATGAGAAATAAAACATGTTTGAAATGGTACGATTGAAATGAGTTTTATGAATCAAGATCCTGTGCTCACATTCGGCGCTTGTAGCGTGCATACTTTCTGCCGCACGGTGACTGGTGTCGGTCACGGCGTTCGCCTGGCACTCCGAGGATGAGCGTTTTTTTCCCGTTTTGTCTGTAGCGATCACTGTTCGCTTCTTCTCAGTGGCACCCCAAGCTCGCGACATCGATCTGCATTTCGCAGCCATATAAGACTTTACTTTCAAAGATATATCTTTTCTGCGCCTACTGTTCTTGCTAAGAGAGGTGTAGTTGTGAAATGTGGGACCGCGTACACTGCGACAAGTGACAGGACCAAATTCCACGCACAACAGAAACAGAGTCCCACTCCTTTGCTTTAATGTCCCTGAACGCTTTGACGTGAGCTTTCGGGAGGTGGATTAGTTTCACGTTTGGCAGTTTTGTGTTCAGTTGGCCAAACATCTCTGACGCCGACTTGGTCACCGATATGGTGGGCCGTCGGAGGTGGTACAACGTTACCTGGTGCTTGGCACGACCCCCGATTTTATCGCAGGCACTCTTGCCATGTCCAGTGGCGGAAAAACTCCACTCCGTTGACGTGTACTTGTTGCTCTGCAGCTCGTGTAGTCGGTACTTGTTCTTAAAGTGGCTTGCTGCACTATCACTGACGTAGGTCACATGAGCATACCCTAATTGAATTTCACGATTCTCCAAACCGTTGTCATATAGAGTAAGTTACAGACAATCTAATTCAATCGCAATTTTTGGGGCAATATATATATATATATATATATATATATATATATATTGCGCGTTGTGCGGTTTTTTTACGGCGGCGGATCTATTGGCGCTCACAGGCGGCGCAGGTTCAGGTTCTGCCGCGCACTGCCTCCTATATCATATTACAGCCAAGGTTGTAGGCTGATCTGTTTACGAAGTCGCTCCAGTTGCTTCCTTTACTTCGCGTAGACAGAGACTGTACACGCCGGCTGTTGAAAGAGGCACCGCGAAGCATGTTACAGAATGGCGCCTCTCGATCGCTCGGGCCCTTGGGCATTTTCGGGTCAGTTGTACAAAAATGTATTAGGAAGTTTTCCCTTCAAAACTACCGCCCGCCTCTGTGCTGCTGGTTTGTATTTTCCTGACCACCCCGTAGCATTTTTTACACTTTTTAATAATAATGAAATTGTGAAGAATGAGTATGTGCAGTGTGTGCACGTCCCATTTATGGCAACCGCGTTAGCGTAAATTTGGCCATTATTCTCGGTTTATAACTTCAAAGACATACAAATATTGCATTATGTTTTTGCAGATTGTGTTAGTACATATTATAATTGTTAATATCAGAGAGTTTAAAGAAAATTAAATATGACCTTTTCTTAATTTGGTTTTCAAAATAATTATCTTTTAGTTAAATGTCCCTGTGTGAGCGATTCTTGTAAATTTATGCTGTTAACCAGCACAACGACATTTCATGCACAGATGAACAATATACTGAAAAACACACAGGCAAGGTTTGAAGACCTAGAGCGTTATTGCGCAATGTGCCGTATTCGCGATATTGTTTCTCAAAATAACGACCCTAACACTCGGTGATAAATACTTTTAGGCAATTCTTCCTATACCTAATTTGTCAGTAAATTGTCCTAGACCTGTAGCCAGAACAGTTTTTTGGGGGATGCTGCCCCAAATGCCAACATCGCGCGACACGCAAAACGCGCACTTGACTGAGAGTGTGTTTACAATTTTTTTCCGCAAAGACAAAATTGTTTTTCCAAAAACAAGGATTCCTTTTTATTCTTCTTCGCATGAAGCCAGCAAAATATATTTTTATCATCTAAATTAAAAATGGTCCACGGACATGGTTGTTCGATCTTATCTGAAAATGCCCTATAGGAAGGTGGACTAAATTATTAACGAGGTAACTGAGTTTGAGACGTCCTCCTGCCTATTTTCTGTCTCTTCTGCGTTTTAATGTTTCTTCGTTACCCCAGGTTCAGGTCAAATCAACATGGTTAAGTTTTGAACGCTTCGCTTTTTGTCTATAAATAAGTAACAAGAGATTGGCTCCGGATCCAAGCTGTGTAGGGCACTGGTAAAAGCGAGCGAGTTGAACATGAATACTTAAACTCGAAATACTAAAACACGGAGGACAAGCACAGGACAACCACGTTCTTTTATATAGAAACGACGTTTATGACCCTTTCATCTCCCAGTTTGCCTCCCCCCTTATCACCCCATTCCTTAGTTAGGGTCTCGTGCAGGGTGCAATTTTGCTGCCAAAATAAACGTCATTGCTAAATGAAAGAACTTGGTTGTCCTGTGCTTGTCCACCGTATTTTATTCTTTCGAATTTAAGTAGGGGACTCTAGTCGGTGATATTTAGAAAACACATAGCGTACAGCAAGGCGTTCGATTCTTTCTACGTCCAGTTCAAGCCATATCACGTAAGGGTCCGACATTTCTGACAAATATTCGAGTAAATGTCTAGGACGTTTTGTATACGTCCATAACCTAGTTTCAACAGAGGCCTGCTTCAGGAATCTTTGGAGAGAACGAAATATACTATTCGATTTTACCTATATTCCGGACATGCGTACACTATCTTAAATCGTTTGTTATAGTGACGCTAATACATGTATATTCATCTAGGAATGTTAACAAAGAACCATTAATATTGTATGGAAACGTTAAGGGCTGACGTTTGTGGTTGATGGTCAAGCATAATATTGTTTTATATATTTAGGGATATTTGCCAGGAAGCAATTCGCACTAACCTATATTTGTCAAATAACTATTTTGTTTCTCCTGATTGCTGACTGTCTAACCTCAGTAAATTCTAGATAGTCGCTGCAAACACTTTTGTGTGCACATTTTCGTAACCTAAGCTCGACTTTAAATAATCCAAAACTCACTGAGCTGATCATATATCATAATTTTGCTCTATCAAGTCCTGTATCCGCGTTATCAAGTTGAGGCTATTTACAAAATATTTGGCGTAGCTTAAAAGGAAACTGAATATAATTTGTATATGAGGAAAAAAAATTCAATCGTCTTCATTTGGTCTCCAGATTCACGAATATCGGGATTACTTTTTTTTTCAATTTTGATGCACAGAAGATCCAGAAAATTATTTTCTGAGTTCCGATGAAGCCCTCCCTTGCGGGAGCGCAACTTTATATTGAGAGTTTTCAGAAACTCCGCTTTCGCGCGTTATCAGCGCTCACTCAAGCTATGCACGCCACGACTGGTGTCACTGCGGAGGAATACACGTGGCAGAATGCATTTGCAAGCGCTCCACACGAGCGGACACGCGCATAGCGCGCGAAAGATATGCGGATGACGTAGCGACTACTCGGATATTTTTTGTTCTTTCTCGAATTTAGTTACAACTTCAGGGAAAGCGAACGCGATATTCAGATTCGTGGGAAAAAAATACTCTAGAATTCACCTATAACTCAGTTTTTTTTTTCCAAGCTTCTTAAAAAAAATTAAATTATTAGTTTGCTCAATGACTTGATATTAAGTATTTTATTTCAATCAAAAACTTGAAGGACGCTTAATTTTCGCCTTTAAGAGTGGAACGAGATAACGTTATCGGGCTTCGATTGTATCGCCTTGTCATTTGCTTGTGATGCTCTTCCTGCCAGTGAGCAGGAAGTTTGGAGGACATGGACTGCTCAGTAGCGTGTCTTGGACGCACCCGAAGTGTCGTAGGTTGAAATCCCGCCTAAAGTGCTTCCATTTTTTAAGGCGAATTAATTACATTATAAAGTGTGACAGTGGACCACGATATAAAATGAACAAGGAGAGCGAACGAAGGGAATAAGAGGACCCTATTGAAAGATCTCATTTATATGAGAACTTTCTCTGTCCAATAAACACATATGAATCATATAAGATATATAAGAACATATAAGAGCCATATAAGAACTATATAAGATATATAAGAACCATATAAGAAATTTATTACAAGTTTCTTTTAAGTTGCCTATAAGTTTCTTCTAAGGTTGTTATGTGTTCTTATATACTCATATAGTTATTATATAGTTCTTATATGGTTCCTATATGTTCTTATATATATTGCATGGTTCCTATGTGTTTGTAGGACACAGGAAATTTCTCATACAAGTGGCTTCTTCACTAGGGAAAGAAGTGTTGCAAACGAAAGGGACGGGCTTCTAGATTATCGTATAATGTAAGTGATTTCAATTGCCTTTAAAAAATTATTACATTTTGGTGCAACCAACAGGATTATTATGTTGATTACCATGACCCCGCAAGATGACGCCCAAGGTGAGCTGCTCGTCACCTCTTGTATGCCGCAAGATGAAGAAGCCTTTCGGCTCCCCGATCGCATCACAACTCCAGACATTATTCGACTGGTCTGCGATAAATCAGGAATGGACGTCAATACCCTATTGAAGAAAAGAATATACAAGATTAAGATAAAGGTAGCAGACTCTCAGACCTTCATTGAACCAAGCCAATCCCCGAGGCGACGCCGCTTTTCTTAAAAGCCTTCGCAGTACGGTTACTGCTCATTCGGAGGATGCTAATTACCTCGTTCACCAGATTCTAGTTTCACAGTACATCAAATCACGCAAAACCAGCAACGTCATGGAGTTATTGATTGAAAATTTAAATATACAAGAATCTCCACTCTTTTAAATAGTGAAACCTGAGCAGTTTGATGGTCAGTTGACGAATTCTGAAGCCTGGCTATTCTTTTATGAGTAAACTTGTAATGAATGGCGAAGTGGTATGAACCGTACCTAACCGACCATCTCGGTGACTCCTGGGAAGAGCAGGAAAGTAGTTTTCGGTCTGCATTCGAAGAGAATACTGTGGCGAAGTGGGATAAAGCTATATGCTACAAATACAAGGCACGAAACGTCATAAAATATTTCTACGAAAAACGACGCTTGCTTAACCTTGCAGACTACTCCTTACAAGCGTCATCTGTAGTTCTACTAGTGATACACGTACTACCCAAAGAGCGGCAAAAACAAATCCAAGTGAAAACTCCTTTGACTGTCGAGAATTTTCTCGAGTGCTTCCGAACTTTATGCGTAAATGTCAGGCCACGTCGGTGCAAAAGTGTGAAGGAGCCAGTGAGTTCCAGAGCTATGGCAGCCACGGTCCAAAGGCTACACCCCGGCACTCTCAGGCGGTGCCACACAATGAGTCGGCCAATCACGCGGCAAACTTTGAAGGTGACGAATCGTCTGATTTTCGCACAATACAAAACATTAATAAATGAGGGTGTGCAGTCCCACCTTTCGATAACAAATGGGTCTGCCTACCTGGCACAATCATCACGTTTTTTTTATATATATGAATGCCAGTGGACGAGTTTTCATAGCTCTTGTAACTAGTGGAGCGTCTGTGACCATAGTCGACGAAGAGGCCGTCGACAGTAAAAAGTCTTTTGAGGGTCCTGCTAACGAGGTTCAAAGATACGGTGAAATGAAATGAGTGCACAAGAAATTAATTCACTTCATCACTCAACATGAGTCCCAAGAAATGCACACCGAAGCTCTAGTGATTAATGAACTGAATTATTATCTGCTACTTTCTCAACCGCATATAAAGCGGATGCACAATAAAATATTCTGGGATGATACCGTCAAGGTATCTAATGCGAACCTTTCCAGTGACACCAAAAAAAAAAAGAAATATGTGCGACCGCTATGCTATATATTTTCAACTACCCAGAGATTGTACTGGTGAGCAAGTATCCACCCGCAACCACTTTACTTCGAAGTGCACTTCGATATGGCGCAAACAACTATTGTAGGACGGAATATTATACATGTCTCAAAAAAAGAATCACTGATCCACAAAAGATATGCAAGGCATGCTGGACGCCGCGATCATTTGATCTTCAATATCTTCATTCGCATCGCCAATACCCATAGTCTCAAAAAGGCCGGATGACAGGGGCTATGCACAGATTATCGAATGATCAATCATCCGACCGAACGTTTCCATTCTTTATTCCTAGGATTGGCAACATCATTGATGAGACAGGTGGATGCACAGTATTTTCAAGGCTCGATTTGTGCAAAGGAATTCCACAAGTACCTTTACCCTACGAGTACAAAATATATACAGCATCCCTGACACCCCTTGATGTATACGAGTACAAAAGGCTCCCCTTCGGATGGAAGAATTCACCAGCCAGGTTCCAAAAGACGATGAATCAAGTACTTAGTCCATTTCTGGCGACGTTTTGCAACATGTAGATTGACGTCATTATCGTATACTCAAAAAGTCTCAAAGAGCACGCTCATTCATATCTTCCTTTACACTCTAATGCCTACCCAATCTTTGGCTTCCCTATGCTTTGGCGTCGTTGCGCCTGCTTCAAGCAACCACCTCCAGGGGTGACACATCCCCATACAATGAAGACAATGCTTGTCCGCTGCGCACTGGATGCTATCGTGACGTGTGTGATTCTAATACCTCCGAAACTTATGTTTCATAGTGGGTGGCCTGCAACACATGTTTTTTACAAAAGTGAATAAATGTAGTGCAAGGTTGGTATCAGTGTTGCGGAGTGGGCACCCCCATTCGATTCCAATTCCATTCCGGGTAATTCGAGTTTTAGATAATTCCATTTCTTTCAACTCCTAGGAATGGGGACACTGGGCCCATTCCCACTCCTGGAATGGCTGAATCGTTCCATTTAATTCCTCAAATTCCTAAACGTAAAAGGTGTCACATGGCAACTGCATTGCGTTGCAGGGTTGGGCAGAAATATTCAAAAATGTATTTTGAACTAAAAATACTGGGATAGATGAAAATAGTTGCTAAAGTACTGATACTCACGTCTCAAATATATCTGTAAAAATGTATCGCGATACGTGTCGGAAATGCATTTTAAAAAGAACAAAAACACTTTGGAAATACAAATACAGGAATATATTTTAGGGAGGGGAGAAATATAAATACTGATAATAATGCAATACATTTTTTCAAATTTCTTTGAGACGCCAACTGAGATGAGGGTTTAAGTTTGAAGTGGAAGCTTTTGTTGTTTTTTTTGTCCCGAAATTACTTTCCCGCAGGATTGGCACTTCGCCTTGAAGATAGTGGTTCCGAACGAAGAGTCTTCAATGGGTTCAAAAAACGTGAAATCAAGGATTGACCGCGGTCCCTTCCCTGGCATCCTGTCTGTCTGACCAGTGATGCGAAAAGACTTCGACCCCTAAATAAATTCCATCTAAACATCACCACTTCCCTGTCCCATAAGGGTGCCCCTGTCAGCACTGATCACATGACGTCACGGTGGGATGAACTAATATTCTTGTATCTGTAGGTGCTGCCTTGAACATGACACTTCAAACACGCTGCTGTATGAAAGGACAATACCTACTTTCGTTGTAGGTGACCTCGTTGAAGACCATGCAAGCAGTTGCATTTGGAATTTTTGAGAACAGTAAACCATCTGAAGCATCCTGAAGCACATGTCTTATATTCTGTTACGGTTGAAAAATCGATACGGTGTCATCCCTGTTGTGCCGGTTCTACCTGCCGACCCTCCGCCTCCAGCGCATAAATGGCAGTCCTCAAGTTTCGCCTAGCATCATTCAAACAGAGACCTCGTGGATTGCGACCTGAGATGGCCGGCACAGGTGCGATCTCTCCGAGAAACAGCGCGCTCGAGACGAGTCGCAGGTGTACGAAGTCTGGGTCCGCACAGCGAGGCAACGTCTGGCCTCCTCCCTGGGTATCGGATCACCAGAGCACCGGGTCACGTTCACGTCGACTGATGACGTACCCTTGAGCCGTACAATATCACAGGCGCAGACGCATTCGGATATGTGTTGAACTTCACTGGTGAAAGGCGCCACCACCCCCCCCCCCCCTCCCCGTTTGTTCTTTGCTTTGGCACTTTTGTTTGTATTGCATTTTTTTGCGTATAAGTCTGTTAGGGCCCCACGCGGGTTTGCAATTTCCTGCTCGTTTTATTTCTGAACAACTGACTCGCTCACTGGCTCGGTATAGCTGAACGTAAAAAAAATTAATAAATGAATGAATAAAAAATATAAGGAACCTGGCCGATTCCATTCCGGGCAAGAGGCATCTAATTACATTCCCATTCCATCCCGCTGAACGTTGCCGCCATTCCATTCCGGGGTCGCGAAAATGCGGAATGATTCCGGAATCAATCCAACCCCGGAGTGGCCACTCCGCAACACTGGTTGGTATGACCCAACACAAATTACAAAGCGGAAAGACGAGCTGGTAAACTTTCACAATATCAGAACACCCAACACTGAAACTTTCCTTTATTTCTGAGACCCAAGGTCAGGTGAAGAGTAGAAGGCGAAGAGGAATTTCAACGGGGGGCAGGATCCTCTGGTGTTACAATCGTTTCGAAGTCCCGTAAGCAGTGTTGAAGGTGGCAGCTGATATTTCCTAATAACGGACTGTGCCTATCGTCATATGCCCTTCATTACCTCGAGATGAGAGAGAAAGATGTCTCCACATCTTTCTCCCTCTCGGAGGGGTACATGGGCTGATGTAGCTTTGACGCCAGAGGCCTGAGCTTCTCTGGCGTCAAAGTTGTGTTTTGAGTGAATGAGTGAAGCATAAGCAGGATACACGAAGGGGGACCAGACAGACCGTTTTTAGTATGCGTCACAAAAAGGTGTCTACCGCATACCGTTGAGCAGCAGGAGGTTAAATTTGAGACGCAGTCATTCCTCGAAATGAGTTTCAGTCACTTACCATGGTCCCGGGTTTTGCTTGGGGTCACGTGAAACGACAGCCTCGTCAGTTTCTTGCATACTGTTGTCACGACAAATAATTAAAAGAGCGCCAATAGTGCAAGAACACGCAATAGAGGCTCATTTACGTCGTACACGTCGTTCACAATTTCTGTCTTGTATGGGGAAGCGGCGCACAATTGTGGTTGTAGCTGGCAACTCGCGATTGGTAGGCATTGTCAGTATACAGGAGGCTATGGTTCATCATTTGACATACGTAGAAGAAGTTCTAAAAGAAGCACACCTCACGATCAATGTAAAAAAAGTGAATGTTTTCAAGAAAATGTTAAATTTTTTGGATGGAGCTTTGACTGATGATTTAAGACCAGAAAATAAGAATCTCTGACGCAAATCTCCCGCCTCAGAAAACCCTTTGACGTCCACTCTCAGAGTTTTTCTTGGGCTCTCTGGAAATTTTAGACCTTCATTCAAGATTTTGCAAAGAAGCACGACTGACCCACCATGATGTGTCATTTCAGTGTTCCAATGAATGTGAAGAGTGCTAAAGTATCTTGTTCACGCGATCTCTTTTTACTCTACATTGATGTTACCAGATTTTGACCTACCTTTCGAACTGAACACGGACGCATCACACTACGGCGCAGGTGCTGGCCTTTACCAACGTAATTTGTCATAGACAACATTTCGGCAACTGAGCGTCATAGGGTATCTCCCGTAAATTGTTTCCAAGGCCGAAGTAAATTACATAACGACTGAAAAAGAATGCCTCGCTGTCCCTAAGGCAGTACGATACTTACGTTCGTACCTAGATGGCCACACGTCCAAGATTTTCACAGACCATCAAGCTCGAACGTGCCTTCTCAGCATGTCGAAGCCTAAAGAAAAAACAGCCCGATAAAAAAATTAACTTCAACATTTTTCTTTCGAAGTATTTTGTCAGCAAGTAGTCCACCTCAAAGAGACGAATGCATTGTCCCGCATGTCACTTTCAGAGGTGGGGCATGAGACGATGCAAGTCTTCTACACAAGACTATGAGAAGGAAGTGAAGATTTAACTGTCCAAGATGGAAAGTTTTAAGTTCCAGACATGGATGTTAGGTCTATTCTCAAACTATGCTATGACAGTCCAGAGTGCAGTGGACATGATGGCTTTTGGAAGACAGCTAGCAGACCGGTTCTCTAAGCGTAAAATTAAAGGAAACTGCTACTAGTATGTCCATTCGTGCTACGAATGTCAGATGAACAAAGCGAAACAAAGTAAAGATTTAATAAGGCGGCTTGGCCAAATTATTCCACTGTTCCATCCGAAGTAGTTCATCTGAACTTCGCTGAAGTAAAAGAAAAAAGAGGCGTGAGGGTGTTGCTAGAACGCAGGCTTTCCTTACAGCCATCGACGGGTGCGAACGAACGGCAGCATCAAGAGGAGGAAAATAAGATACGAACAGCGTCACGGCAATGCTGGAAGGGGCATGTTTAGGAACACCAGGGTGATCGTTCCCAAAAATGTTGCCGCGTTCCGGAGTAAAAGGTTTCAACAGTGGGCAAGATCAAGAGGCATCGAGTTGCGCTACGCCGCCCCATATCATCCGGAGACAAACGGGCTCGCGGAGAGACAGCCCTATTGGAAAACCCCAATATGAACAGCGTATTATGGATATCGGTATACAATATTCTTTTATTGTATTACAATACGATCTGGATAGTGTATTGGAAAACATTACATTTATCGTATTGTATTACAATAAGGGTTTGTTATGGGATTCCAATATCCATAATACGATAAAAATATTGAACTCCCATACCGTATAAACCCTTATTAAATCCCCATGTGTCGTATGGGGATCCAATAAGGGTTTATGATTCCAGTGTACTTGGCGTATTATGGATACTGGAATCCAATATATTCTATCGGCCACCAATAAAATTATATACGTGTGGGAATATCATGTTCAGCACGACATTTCTTTGCATGCAATCTCCATGTGTGTATTTCTGAGTGATCAAATAAAAAATGTTGCTGTTGTCAAATTATGAATAAAGAAGCAAAACGCTGGGCTTATCCATACTAAATATATGTCACATATTCCTGAACTGGAGGATCCAGCATTTACTGCAAAAGAAAGTTAATTGTTTAGGACCCTCATTCAAAAGCTTGTTGTTTGAAAATAGAGTGTGGAATCCTCACCTTTTAATGAAAACAGCACCTGCTAGCTGCAGCCATATAGAAACTGCAAGATAAAAATTTGTGATTAGGTTGCGACAAGTAGCAATTCCTCACTAAGCCGGATAGATTCAAAATCATGTCTGCGTTGATTGTGGAAAAATAAGCTTCAATGCCACTGCCCCGGGTCATTCTGAGCTCGGTCAATCAAATATACGTATCCGCTCGCCTGGCTTCAGTATTCCTGCTTCGCACCGAACTAGAGTTAGAGTATCTGGAATGCTCACCTTTGAAGAAAAACGAACTGGTGCTTGCTGGCTTGTAGGCCATTGAAACTGGAAGAGAGATTTGCGATTAGTTGCGTCCAAGTAGCACTTCCTTTAAGTAGCCACGTAAAGTACACTAAGTCGGAAAGATTCAAATTTACATGTGTGGGACATCGATATCCTCTAGCGACGTAACTGGGCACACGTCAATGTCGCCAGCATGTATGACAGAAAAATAAGCTTCAATGCAGGAGCCCCCCGTCGTTCTGTCTATCTATGCTTGGACGCAAACAAAATGAAAAAAAAAAACTGCATCCGGCACTGATTGGCTAGTCTCTCGGGTCACGTGACATTACGTTGAAATGTCGTTTTTATTTATGCAGTTCGAGCTATGCTCGTAAAATGATGCAGTTGCCGGTGACGTGAAATTGTCGTCACGATGCACTTTGACGACGCAGTTAACAGAGTGGTCGAGACGCGGCCGGGTTTTTTTTCGGGTCGTAAACGGCCGGAATACTGCATGCCAATTGTTCTATAATTGCCATTTTTTTCAACCGGAGTTCGTTGAATTCTTGTGATGTGTTTGTTGGAAAGCTTCGCAACAACTCCTCCTTCGCCGACGACGGGAGACCTCAGTTGAATGCTCGCAACTATTCCTTCTCGATTGTGTTTTTGTGGGGTGCCTGAGATGAGTATGCATCTACTATCAAGGATTACATGATATCGCTATTTATTAGTTAAGTACACTGCAAGCGTGCTTCTCCAGATAGTAGTCCTGCTTTCCTCTGCAATCTCCGCGGTTTTTTGTGTGATGAGTTTGTTTGGCATGAGGACGTATTAATTTTATTTTATAATTTGCTTTCTTTTCACGAGAAATGTGCCTTTGTAAATATTCGAGAGTAAAGCTGGTGTAAGTTATTGGTTTAATAAACTTCTGGTAAGTGATCGAAAACAATTTTTCTTGTCTTATATGTGATGGATAGCACAAATTTAGTATGCAACTACACATATTGCACCGACGTTCCGCCAAAAGAGGAGCAGGACGCTCGTAAGTATTCGCACAATATTGCGCGAACGCTAGGCCGGGGCAAAATGGCTGTACGGCAATACCTGCCGGATATCAAACGGTGGTGCAAAACTGGACTTTTGAGCGATATTGGAACCGACTTTCACCCGGTACTGGCACGATACTGCAAAGTATTGCCGGGCTGCTTGGGAACGGAGGTGATGGCATCTGACCATCGTGTTTCTAACGCTTATTTATTTTAATTCTCTTCTGGGGCGCGTGAAAGAGCACTTCTGTGACACACCAGAGATATTCCATACTCGGGCAGGCCTCTCGGCTTTCTTTGCCACTTTTGGCACTTATTTGGCGCTTCAGTGGGTAGCCAGAGAAGAGCCAAACTTCGGCATGCCCCGAATCGCCAAATTAAGATTTACTGCGGCAGTTATGGCTCAAGTATGGCACTTACTTTGGCAGAACCGTGGCGCACCAGAGAAAAGCCAAACTTGGCATGTCCGAAATACCCATATTAGGCATTGCTTTGGCAGTTATGGCTCAAGTCTGGCACTTAATTTGGCACAACTGTGGCGGAGCAGAGAAAAGTCAAACTTGGCGTGGCCGAAATACCCGAATTAGGCGTTGCTTTGGCAGTAATTGTTCAACTTTGGCACTTACTTTGGCAGAACTGTGGCAGACCAAAGAAAGGCCAAACTTGGCATGTCCGAAATACCCAAATAAGGCGTTGCTTTGGCAGTTATGGCTCAAGTCTGGCACTTACTTTGGCACAACTATGGCGGACCAGAGAAAAGCCAAACTTTGTGTGACCGAAATACCCAAATTAGGCGTTGCTCTGGCAGTTATGGTTCAAGTCTTGCACTTTGGCAGAACTGTGGCGGACCAGAGAAAGGCCAAACTTGGCATGTCCGAAATACCCAAATTCGGCGTGACTTTGGCAGTTATGGCTCAAGTATGACACCAACTTTGAAGCTCCTCTGGCGCACCAAAGAAGAGCCAAACTTTGGCATGCCCTAGGATCGCCCAACTAAGGCTATAGTCAGGCACTGTACTTTGGCACTGATGAATGCCATGGTGCAAAAACCTAACTGCGCCAAAGTTGGGCCCTTATGTTCGCCAGACCTTTGCCCAAGTTTGGCATTCCTCTGGCGTGCTACCTGGGAAGTATCTTGTTCACGCGATCTCTTCTGACCCTACATTGATGTTACCAGATTTTGACCTACCTTTCTAACTGAATACGGACCGTTCACACTACGGCGCAGGTGCTGTCCTTTACCAACGTAATTTGTCTTAAACAACATCTCGGCAACTGAGCGTCATAGGGTATCTCCCGTAAATCTTTTCCAAGGCCGAAGTCAATTACATAACGACTGAAAAAGAATGCCTCGCTGTCCCTAAGGCAGTACGATACTTGCGTTCGTACCTAGATGGCCACACGTTCAAGCTTTTCACAGACCATCAAGCTCGAACGTGCCTTCTCAGCATGTCGAAGCCTAAAGGAAAAACAGCCCGAAGAAAAACTTAACTTCAACATTTTTATTTCGAAGTATTTTGGTATTTTGTCAGCAAGTAGTCTACCTCAAAAAGACGAATGCATTGTCCCGCATGTCACTTTCAGAGGTGGGGCATGAGACGATGCAAGTCTTCTACACAAGACTATGAGAAGGAAGTGAAGATTTAACTGTCCAATATGGAAAGTTTTAAGTCCCAGACATAGATGTTAGGTCTGTTCTCAAACTATGCCATGACAGTCCAGATTCCAGTGGACATGATGGGTTTTGGAAGACAGCTAGCAGACCATTTTTCTAAGTGTAGAATTAAAGGAAACTGCTACTAGTATGTACATTCGTGCTACGAATGTTAGATGAACAGAGCGAAACAAAATAAAGATTTAATGAGGCGGCTTGGCCAATCTATTCTACTGTTCCATCCGAAGTAGCTCATCTGGACTTCGCTGAAGTAAGGAAAAAGAGACGTGAGGGTGTTGCTAGAACGCAGGCTTTCCTTACAGTCATCGACGGGTGCGAACGAATGGCAGCATCAAAAGCAGGCAAATAAGATACCAACAGCGTCACGGCAATGCTGGAAGGGGCATGTCTAGGGACACCAAGGTGATCGTTCCCAAAAATGACGCCGCGTTCCGGAGTACAATGTTTCAACAGTGGGCAAGATCAAGAGGCATCGAGTTCCCCTTCGCCGCCCCATATCATCCGGAGACAAACGGCCTCGCGGAGAGACAGTTGCGAGACCTGGAACAGTACCTGTCGATGTATCCTAACTTTGTCGGCTGTTGAAAATGTGCCCCAGAGGCAGTGGTGGCCCAACATAACCGCTCATACACGACTGCCTTAGAATGTAGCTTCAACTTTGAGGCCTTTAGAGAAGCATCTTACTTGGCCGCGGATATAAAGATTGGAATCGAAGACTATTTGGCGTTGATGTAAGAAGATATGTCCAGCCAACAAACTGAGCTGTATTGAAAAAGAATGAAAAAAAAAATACTTTGACAAGCTATTCCGTTCAGCACCAAACATTCAAGTGGAAACTTTGTCACCATTCGAGAAGGCATCCATGAGATACGCGCAAAGTTTTCTGGGCCATACCAAGTGATGAAAGCCGCTAGCACGCAAGGCATCCTGAATACCATTTAGTATACAACCGAAAACAACGTCACCAAATGGGCCTCCATAGGGATTGTGCTTCAATATCATTCCAGGAGGGATGAATAAAAAATGCTGGGATAGTGTTACGGTAAACCACGACACAGAAGAAAAGAAGTGAAGGAAGTTATTCAAATGAAAGGAAGCGGCAAGTTAAGTGTCGTTTATCGAAGTGATTTCAATTGCCACTAAAGAAGATTACATAAACTGAAATCATTTGAGACGTGCGGCGACATTTCATTCGCATTACATGATCAGTTTTTATTACTTGAATTTCACGCTTGACGTTACGTTTCGCGTGAGCGTTGTGGGTTGTTCGAAATTCCCGCACGAGGTCATGTGGCTGTGAAGTCATGACCCTATCGACCAATCAGATTTTCCCGGTAACAACGCCGCCGATGCCGACGCCGGTTTTTCGGCAACGTGAGCTCCCTGACGTTACGCGTTAAAACAACTAGTGTTATATCCCAAACAAAAAAACACAAACGACAGAGCGACAAGTTCTCGCGCTCTTCGTGCCACTCAAAAGCCGTCAGCAGAAAGCTCTTCAGCTGCCTGTGGCGCGTTTCAAGAGAAGGGACGATGCCGATTGGCGGGCCCGTTTAGTAAGTTTAATTCGCACCGATTTATTAAAGATTTCTATAGAGGGCGCTAATCGCCAGGCCTTCGCGGTGTTAACAATCTGGCTCGGGTATTTTGAATGCCCCTTGTTGATACAGGAAAATAATATTTTATCCGTCGCCACTATGTTGTGAATCTTTATATCAGTGCTATACGTACTTCTAATGTTGATATTGTTCTGCTGTATATATCATCAAAAGGCAATCGAGACGCGCGTGCATGCTGCATCGAGAACTTCGCCAATAGCATCGAATATGGTAGATGCCTGACAAACAATTATGCGCGAATTTCGTTTACCGAAAGAACCGGCAACTTGGCACCTTTACTACGGTCGAAGCGCATCACAGGCTGCGCAAACACTTCCGTCGAAAACCGTTTTGTGACAGGAAGAGCTCGAGACGTTGTCGCTCCCTCATTTGCGTTTCTTTCTTATGGTACTTACATTGTGTACATAACAAATATTTTGTATGATGATATTATTCTGGAACAGGCGTGAAACCAATGCGACCTGTATTTGCCAAGAGAATTCAATGCCGCTTCTCAAATTTCTTTCTTCAAAATAATCCCAAGGTTCATACCTCGCTCTACTCTTTTTCACCTTGTGTTGTACCGCAGGAAAGGCTACAGCCCGAGCTCCTTGCTGTGGGGCACATCTCGGCGGCACAAGCTCTCGTGCACCAAGGGCAGCTACCAACGCTATGAGCTCGCGCTCTAGCCTTCGCTGCGGTACAACCGTAAGATGAAACGGAGTATAGTCGCACGAACAGCGAACATGCGTTATTCGTGGTCTCGTGTACGGGCTCGCGCTGACGCGGCCGAGCGAGTGATACGTAAATATTCCTATAAAACGAAACGAGGCAGACTCCGGCTACGTCCGCTTTTCCGGAAACTTAGGATCCCCTCGCCTGTTTCTATTCAATTATCGAAGGATAATTATTCAGGTGGGACACCGGAATGGTCTTTCTTTTATCTGGAATTTAGCCGGCGTCACGCAAGTACGACGCGAATCGCTGCCGACTCCCGGCGCCCCCGTAGCTGGGCCGTGCAACGCAATTATTCAGGAAGCCCGGTAGAAGCTTACCTTCAGGCTCGTTGGCTCTCATCTTGGTCTTACAAAACACATTATTTGCAATGCTAATGCCCTGCCTTGACCCATGCGTATTTTGCAGGACAGCTTAAGCGTAAGTCCGAGAGTTATTTTTTTTTCCTGTATTTCGGCAGTTTCAAATTACGCAAGAGACGTCGCGTTTTCTTTTTCCTCGTTTCCTTTTCTTTTTATTTGCAGCATGTAAAGTTACTTCGCAGCAAGGAGAACGCAACAAGCTTACCAGTTCAAGTAAGAGGGCCGAGTAATAGCGTAACGCGGTTTCACAGTAACTAACTCTTTCTCTGTTCTAAGCGGATTAGTGAGTATCTTGAAAACGACAATCGGGAATGCGTCTGCTCATTTGCGCGAACATTTAAAGATGAGGGCAATACGCATCCAGGCATCCATAAATTACGAGGGGATTGTAATCGGAGTTGAGGACCACCTCGTTAAGCTGAGTATACTTCACTGTTCCCCATGAAGTAGAAGATAAACAAGTTTAATGTTTGATGTGGGTTGGGAGTCGATCGAACGTGTTCATTCGAAAAGGTTGTTTTCTTGCTTACTGTTTTAGAAAAATCGTTCATTTTAAACAGGTTACTTTCTTTACTCCTAAATGTCGCAATGACGTGTGTGAGAAGGGAAACTGCAATTTGTTTCTTTTCTAAATACGACCAGAATATGACTTTAATTATCTATAAACATCCTGATTCCCACATTCCATGGCGCTAGCATCAAAGAGCTTAAAATTTGTAGGGAAGAAAAAAAATAATTAGCAACGACGTTAAGTTTTCAACCGGTCGCTGGACACCGCCTTTGTGCCGACCAATGCCTGAACGTGAGGCCAGATGTTCTGCCGCAAGCAGGAGCAGCACCGACGTAGGAACTCCTGGTTCTGTGGGACCAGTGCTCGGAGATATCGACATCGTTCCTGCTTGTGCCAGAGTCTCTAGGGACTCTCTATGATGCGAAGTAGTGATTCGCAAGGCCAGGGCAAGGGCCACCCTCACCGAGCAGCTCGGCAATATTCAACTTACTTACAAAGGAAGAAAAAGCCTTGTGTTACTTTTCGCGCGTAAACACATGGCACCGTGCCCGGTTTCTGTCGCCGCTGTGTTCTCAGCTGTTCACCCATGCCTATCGCAAGATCCTTTCCATAATCCTCTTCGTTCCGAGAAAAACAAAAATTGGGGTGTGTGTATGTTTATACAGCCTAGAACTTGGTTTGCCTCAACGGGCTACGAGTCTCCCAGCTGTAGGTGAAAAATTTAGCCAGTACAGTAAAACCACTAGCCTGGGGTCTTTAACGTGCATCACGCAGTAGTGACACACGACCGCAAGTCGGTACGATGCTCATCCTAATCGAAACGGGCAGGGGTGGGGATTGAACCCAGGATACTGGGTTCTCCAGCACTAGCTTACGCTCGACGTGTACAAGCTGGTGTGCGCTAGCCCACTCGGCCACCGATCCAACTCTCGTTCCGAGACGCGATGCGACCTCCGTTTATATGGGCTGTATCCTGTATGAATTCGCATTCGCAATATCGATCCACCTCCATCTAGCAGCTTGAACGCGATTAGCTTCCTTAGGACATTATGCCGTTAACATGACTGCACTGACTGTGACTACTTGAAGTTGATGCGCTGAAGTCGCATTCATGTAAACATGGATATGGGTGGAAACAAATTTCAATAGGCTCAAGACAAAATCCAGATTGCGTTTAAATCTTGTTCACCAGTTTGATTCAGTTCGTGTCATTCACTGTGGCGAGGTTCATTGGCATTTAATTGGGCAAACACATTTGTGGCCGAGCGTACGAAGACGAAAATGCTGCAATAATGCGACTGTAAACCAGCCACATGCGCTAACAGTGGTGCAGAAGAGGGACCCTCAAGCAAACTTTTCCAACAGTTGGCATTTAACATTCCAGTAATGAGGTCATTGTGGCAGTTTTTACCAGTTATCCGGTGTCTTCACCTTTACCTTGCCTGTAACACGGCGTCAATGAGTTGTGCTTGCCCAGATTTGCCTGCCTCCCTGCCGCTAGACTGGGGCAACATCATGGAGGTCGCGGTTGCTGCGTCACCAGCCAAGAACCCAACTCCTCTACCTCCTCATACTCCGCGTGTGGTCGTCTGAGTGAGGACGACTGAAGGCCGCACCGATGCTTTTGAGCAAATGCTTGCTTCTGAGAAGGAGGCCGGTGTGGCCGCTCTCAACAAGGAGGAACAAAGCAAGAATGAGCTGCACCTGCTGCAGGTGCAGCAACGTCAGTGTCAAGTTGCCTATTAGCAGGCGCAGGCCTAGGGTTTTTCTCAGCAAAAGCGCAACGAGCTGGTTCAAGCTTGAGCTGCTGCCGCTCGAAAAACTAATCGAGCTGCAAGAACTGCTTGTTCTCGGGGCCCAGCCACAACAGTGGGCTGACTTATTCGATTTGTTTTATCTTCCTTTTTAGTGATTACAATGTTTTACATTCTCTTTTGTGTTTAAAATTGCATTGTTAAAGTGCCCAACTTGCTTCATTTTGTCCCGGACCTGAAATAGTTGCAATTATTGTCCGTTTCTCATTCAGCAAACCTAGCATTTTTTTAACTTGTTTCCCGAATCTTTATTTGTAGTGAACATTTTATGCAAAAGACAGTTACGTCGGCTTTAAATGTAATTTCTTAAAGCGGAGGAAGTAACCGAGTATTTGTCTTTGCAACTAATTACATTGTTTCTATGTTTTGACACTGCAAAGTTAGTCAGCCCCTGTGAGCGACCGCTATCTTCACTGTACACGAGATATTTAGCCAGTGTCGTACCACAGCTATCCTAGGATCTTTATCTTGCATTGCAGTTGTGATACACAACCGCATGCCGGTACAATGATCCTTCATATCGATACGAGCAGGGGCAGGGATTGAACTAGAGACTTCTATGTTCTGTTGTGCGAGCTTTCACTCCACATGCTCCAAACTGTAATGCGTTAGTGCAATCGACCATCGATCCCCCTGAAGGAAATATAGGCATCTATGTATTAATGTGTATAGCCGGGTGGTTTCTAAACTTTGACACTGTTATTTATGTAATGTATATTTCATTATTGTGTTGACCACGTGCAGCCTCGTTCATTATATTCTGTTGTCACTGAGTTTTTCCATAGTTTTCATTGAGTTCAGATATGTCTCATTTTGAGTTCACGGGTTTGTGCCTCGCAATACTCTCTGGACTTGCACTGCCTCCCAGAGTAAGGTCAACACGACATTGACGAGGATTGGCCACTGCCTTTTCACTGCGGAGATGGCACCGTGTCACCGAGCTTTTGGTTGCTCGTCAAAAGATCCCCAGGTGGTCAAAATTAACCCTCAGTTCTCTGTTGGGGCGTGTCAGATGCCCGTCGTTAATTTGGCACGTAAAACACCCAAATTTGACTTCACTGTCTTTTCACGGCGCACAACTACAGTGCCGATGTAGCAATTGTGCCCACGTTTGCAGCTTACCACATGCTGACACAGCAATTGAACAGCGGTTCCAGTTAAACCCTGGTGTGGCGCTCAAATCATTCATGCTCGCGCTCAGTAATAGTGTGATACCATCAGTTTGAGTACATGGGCCGTGCATGCTTGTATTGTTAGGGACTGTTAGGTAGAACATTTTGACCGCCCAACACCGAAGGTTTCCCTTCAAGGAATTGCTTCACTATTGCAATATTTATTCTAACCGAACATTCTTCATGCAGGGTCACAGCTGCAAGATATGATTTGAGACATTTTAAATATAAGTTCTTTTTAAAACAAATGTGCACTGAACAACTCGCTGAAAAGTCTCGAGTATGAGCATGGCAAACGTTTGAGTTCTTTGAATGTAATTACCTGAAGTTTCCCCTTCCTTCGTATTCTGCTACCCCTCTGCTTTGTGTGATGACAACGATTCAATTATTCTCAAGCAAAATGTTTCCGGAACAAAGAAGGCAAGTTTGTTTGCTTTTTCTTGAAGATTCACAAAACACCAACCACCATCATAGTTACAAACACTGCCGTCCAGCTGGAACCTGAGTAGAACAAAGACACTGAAACAATCTGTGGTAACCAACTAACTGACAAGCCGGCGGATGTTTTCGGGATCCGGTCAAAATGGTCCCGGTCAAAATGGTCCCGGACAAAATGGTCCCGAACAAAATGGTCCCGGACGAAATGGTCCCGGACAGAATGGTCCCAACTGCCATTCCGGATAGAAGGGTCCCAGCGTGGCATTATTTATTTGCTGTTTGCAGGTTTTTGTATTTTCTACCCTTGATGGATATTAGCAGCGGCTTGTAACTTTGCACACAGTACGTGCAAGGGCTCCGTCCCTTGAACGACTTTTTGAGGGGTGTGGGTCATATGAATACATTTTCGTTTTAGGCCTTCGCTTTAGCAGCGTCGACTTCTTGTCTCTTAAGTGGTCTATGTAATAAATATGTTCATAATTGCGAAATTAATTTTTGATTTCTTTAATATACATTGTTCAGGCAGAGCGATGCTGTTTCAGAAAAATAGAACACGGTGGTACGACAGGTTCATTTCAAGAAACCACGTCAAGAACCTGTAGTTCTGTTATGATAATAATTTTTATTCCGAATATCGTTTTGAAGCTCGATAGCGCTAATTTGAAAACAGGTTCTGGCGATAGAAAGATATTGATTACACACGTGGAATATATCGGTAGAAATTAAGAACCTTTGAGAAATAGAGCTACGCGGTATAGATAGAAGGGATTTAAACTTTGTTTCAAATAATTATAATGAAAATGTTGATATTATCCTTGAAAGTGTGTCAAAATAAAAGTACCAAACCATTGTGTCCTTTTAAGAGCGCTCAAAGTATTAATAAATTCACCTGGGACCATTTTGTCCGGGTTGGCAATTGGGACATTTTGTCCGGGACCATTTTGTCCGGAACCATTTTGTCCGGGACCATTTTGACCGGGACCATTCTGACCGGGACCATTTTGTCCTACACCGAATTTTTTTCGGTTAAAACTAGAAAGTGGGTGACCTAGTAAAAGGTTGATTTGTTTCTGGCCCGATTGCATTTTGAGCTTGAACATGGCCAGTGACCTGATTGTTCGGTGACCTAAGCTAAACAGGACGTGTTCTGCATTCAGTGCCTATTGGAAGCACCACGCAATTAGTTGAGCCCGCAACCGTGCCTTGTTGAATGTGTCCACGGGGCCTGGAGTCGATGGCAGATAAGGCTGCCTTAGACATCATCAGAGGGGGGGGGGGGGGGGAGAGACTGGCGGAGCAGAAAATAGCTCATTCTGCAGGCAGGCAAAGTTTTGCAGTGCACGTCCACCAGTGATCATCATCACAGCTGACCATTCACGGTTGTGCTGCAACCACATGCAGCACAAAATGGAGAAGATGGAGATGGAGAAGTATCCATTTTTGTTTCAAAAAAACGTCCAGGGGCCCTAAGCTTGACACTTGGCGAAAAAGTTGACGAGAAATCCCGCGGCTCTGATTGGCCGGCGCCAAGGTCAAGTGCGGCGTTGGCCAATCACGCCCGCCAGATTTCCGGCGAGTTTCTAGCCAAGTGTCCAGATTAGGGCCCCAGATCGGGACCGCCGGGTTCACTTATCAATTGCCGCGCTATCCGCGAACTTCACCTTGAGGGTGAAGATGGTCCGTGCGAGGAGCCGCGAAACTCGCTCTACAACCCGGCACACTGTCGGCTGCGGCACGTTCACGTCGCTCCCGTAACAACGTGGAACGTCCCGGCACCATAAAAGCTCAAAGCAACGAGGAGCTGCAGCATCGGCGAGGGCGGCAGGCCCCGAGTACTCGCGCTCCCGGCAGAGACAACAGAGTGCTCTGTATGCTCGCATTTGTGAAGCGGTACTGCACAAGAAATGCCCGGTCACTGAACTGTTCCTAGCGGGTTCAGGCGTTCTCTGAAACACCGTCTTGTCCACATATCTCGATTGGCTGTCGCCTGCGTCGTCGTGGAAGATATCTTCTGTGCTTAAAACTAAGTGCACGAACTCCGCGAACGACTCGTCGGTCGCCATGACACTCCAAACTCAAGTCGAGGAGTGGCTCGAGGAAGCGTCGGACCTACCTTGAGATTCTCGTGGAAAGAGTCGAGTATTTCCACGAGTCGAGGAGCGTTTGATGTGGAGGTCGGTTTATGAAGCGCAAAACCGGCCTCGAGGGGAGTTTCGAGTCGAGTTCAATTCGAGTTAGAGTCGAGGCCCGTTTATGAATTCGGCTGTAAGTGTGTCTTCTATATGCTCTGGGATGCCTATGCGTTGCGAGCTTTAGGCTATGCGGGTTTTATGTCCCATTGTCCTGCGTGCAACGCGTTTTCGGCATGCTCAATTACTGAAGCTTTGGCATACCACCATGTAAATAAAGGCACTCTTGTATTAATAAGTGTTACTAGCAACGAATTTATACTTTAAAATAGACCTAACGAGGGTTTTATATTCAATTAATTTAACATATTTAATAAAACATTTTAAGTGCGTTTGAAGGTGCCTCGAAAGCACTGTGTTGAAAGTCATTTGAACTGACATTACGGGTGAACGCGACAACAACACATTATTAAGAAAGGAAACATTTTACTTATAGAAAAAATCGTAAGGGTGCAGGCGAGCTAGTGAATATTAACCATGTTGAATTAACCTGAGACTGGGGTAGAGAAGAAACATCAAAACGTAGAAGGGAGAGACAATAGACAGGACGACGTCTCAAACTCAGCTCAGACGACGTATCAAACTCAGCTGAGTTTGAGACGTTGTCCTGTCTATTTTCTGTCCCTTCTACGTTTTGATGTGTCTTCTCTACCCCAGTCTCAGGTTAATTCAACATAGTTAATTTTACTTATAGATGGGGTTTGTGTTATGTAAATGGCTTAAATGCGAACACGTAAAACGTCGAAAACAGCCACCATTTTTATGAAGTTCAAAGCATGTCAATGTCATAGAAACGCCTTTAAGATGAAAGATAAGGCACTTTGCAACTACAATCTTATTGGCGTCAAAAATATAGTATGATGCTATGTACACTGGTTGTAGGCCAAACTTTTATTTATCCATGTGTAGGGTTTTTAGGGCTGTCACAACCGGGAAAGCGTAAGTGAGAAGATGATGATGATATTCTTTATTGTAGAAGGGATGGCGCTATGGCCTCAGTGGGGAAGGGGGCTAGGGAAGCACAAGTTCACATTCTGCGGTCGACGCCAGTCGAGCGCGCAAACTTCCATAACGAGAGTAGTGTCTCTTTAGTGTGAGCGTCGTTTTTTGGGGTGACCCAGTCCTGGAGATTTTGGATGCTTGGGTTTAGGTACTCGGCTCTTTTTTCCCGTAAGCCGGTGCAGTCCCATAAGAGGTGCTGAATAGTGGGAAGAACGCCGGCAGAGCACGTAGTGCAAGTTACCGGCGCTTTTGATCCCGACGCTTCCTCGTTCTCCGGCGTCTGATCAGGTGGGCGGCCCCTCTGTGGCTTGTAGTCTCGCCATCTGGCAAGCACATCCTCTGTGAGCGCAGCGCCGGTGCGGGCTTTGTGTACCAGCACTTGCGCCCCCCTAGGCAGTCCCTTGGGTAACGGTGCGGGGTTGTGAGGTGTCTGTTCTCGCAGCCGACGGCGATCTTCTTGGCGGGCCACAGCTTTCCGTTCGAGGGGATCTGGGTCCGGCAATGCGAGCGGGACTGAGATTCCCAGGTTGGAGCGGTCTTCCCTGTGCTCGCTCGCCCACGTGTAGGCGGCTTCGTTACCGACGCCGCCTGCGTGTCCCGGGATCCAATCCACTCGTATTTCGATATTTTTAGCCGTTAACCAATCGGAGCACAGGCTCTTAATCCGCTGGCAGAGCGTGCCTTCGCGAGGGGTCTTTCCTAGGCGTGTGAGGGCCTCCCTGCAGTCCGTAAAGATTGTTATACGAGTAAGAACGTCTGCTCGGTCGCAAAGTTCTTGCATGCGAGAGAGCGCTAAATGTATGGCATCAAGTTCGAGACGACTCGTGCTGGGCTTCCTGTCATATTGGAGAGTCTGAGCGTAGCAGTTCCGACCGGTCGCATACGCTAGGGTGGCCCGTTTTGTTTCTTCACACCACGCGGCCTTTGTGAAGACCGCGTGCGCCACAAGGTCCGTACGCGCTGCAAGTGCGGCCCTTACTTCAGGGTGGTCTTCAGGCCTCTCCTTGCGAGTGAGCGGTTTCGGTTGTCTCACCATAACGTCTTCCCAAGGTGGTATGCTTCTCAAAGGCGGGTTCTCTGCTACAAATGGCCGCCAACCCTGTAGTTCCAGGAGACACTGACCGGCCCTAGTCAAGGTTCGGCGCCTATGATGGCCGGCTACGCGGGTCTCAATAATGGCTTGCAAAGTAGGAAGGTCCGAGTATCGGTACAGCTCTTCCGGTCTGGTGTGTCTTGGAAGGCCTGTAATCGCACGCAGGCATTCTCGATGTAAGACTTCCAGCTGCTTGTGCTGTGCCTTGGTCAGGTCGAAGCACGTGGCCCCGTAACAGGCTTTCGATGTGAGGACTGCCTGAGTTAGCAAGCGGATGGTTTGCATGCCTGCGCCACCGAAGCGGTTGCCTATTCTTTTGATCTGGTGGAGTTGCCGTCGCCATGCGGGTTTTAGTTGCTTCATCCATTCCTGTGCGCCACCTTGCTCGTGCAGGGCGGGACCCCCAGTACCCGAATCCAGCGTACAGGAGAGCGCTGAATGGGCTGACCGCCCAGTGTTAGGTGTATCTGACCTCTGGAGTGCTCAAGGCCGCCGACGATCAAGAACGCCGTCTTATCCGGGGAGGGCTGCATGCCTGTGGTCTGCAGGCACTGGTCGAGTGTGTCCAAGGCCGTCTGCATGGTGGCCAGCGTTTCCTGGGTGTCAAGCTTTGTGTTCCGAGGGTCCACCCAAAGGGTAATGTCGTCTGCATACGTTGTGTGTTGAAGGTGGGGGACGGCGCGCAACGCTCTCGTTATCTTTCTCATCACCAAGTTAAAAAGGGTAGGCGAGAGTATGGCTCCTTGAGGCACTCCACGGACGTTGCTGAAAGTGCGAGGTTGCTTGGCGCCCGAGCTGATCTCGAAGGTGCGATTCCTGAGGAAACTCCTAACGATGTTAACGGTGCGGGTGCTCGCGCCGCTCTCTTCGAGTGCCTCAATCACCGCCGAATGGTCAACGGTGTCAAAGGCTTTCTTGAGGTCGACCGCCACCAAGAGCCCGGGTACCTTCTTGGTGCACCGCCGCCTTTTGCCCACAAAGCTCCTGAGTAGGTGTAGGCTGTCGTGGGTGCACAGGCCAGGGCGGAACCCAGTCTGCCCAGCGTCGTAGTGAGGGTAGTGCCCAGCTTCCTCCAAGATGTAAGTAAGTCGAGTCAGCCCCAGCCGTTCGACGAGCTTGCACAGCGTAGACGTGAGTGAAATAGGACGCAGGTTTTGGAAGCAATCCGGCCTTTTCCCCGGCTTTGGAATGGGGTACACCACCGAGTGTTTCCATTCGGACGGTAGTTCTCCCGACGCCCAGACGTCGTTAAGTTCTTCTAAGAGTTTTCGCCTTTCCGGCTCATTCAAATTGCGCAGCATGCGCCATGTGATCCCGTCCTTACCCGGGGCGCTGCACTCGTTGATCGAGTCCAGGGCTAGGGTTAATTCTTGCATCGTGAACGGGGCGTCGCATCCGCTGTCGCCCGGAGTTTGCAGTTCATACAGGCTTGGGTCAGGGTGGATGGCAGGTTGTGGGAAGAAGGCCTTGGCGGCCGCCTCCTCAAACTGCTCTGACGTCTGGTCGGTCGCCAGCTGGATGTTACGTGCCGTGTTGGGCGTCTTGGTCTTGCCGATCAAAGACCTGTGGGTGTACCAAAGCTTGCGGGTACCCGTCCGCTCGTCAAAGGTGGCACAATGGTCAAACCACCTCGATCGAGCCAGGCGCTTGGCGTATCTACGTGCCTGTGCCGTCTTGTTCCGTAACCGCACGAGGTCTTTGAAACGTTTGCCATTGGTCACGAAGATCTTGTGGAGCCGCGCACGTGCCTCCCATATGTTGGTCAAGTGTTTGTCAGGTACCGGGTCGCCCTCACCCACGACCAGGTGTCGCGTGGCCATTTGCGCTGCTCTCAGTAGTCTTGCAGTCACAGGAACCGCGTCTTCGCACGGCGCTACCGCTTTTCGGAAGGCGTCCCAATCGATGGTCTGGGTTGAGCGCGTACGCCCGGCCCTGCCGCCAGTCGATAGTTCCAGCCAAATAGGGTAATGGTCAGATCCCATAGGGTGCGGTCCGCACCTCCAGTCGGTCACAAGGTCTGAGTCCGCCCACGTCAGGTCCAAGATAGTGTCTCGTTGACCCTCATGCAGCGCATGACGCGTCGGATAGGCTAGGTCGTTGGCCAAAATCAGGTGTGCCATCTCCGCCGCCTCTTGAAGTCGCGTGCCCCTGATGTTTGCCTTAGAGTGGCCCCAGTGTGGGTGGTGAGCGTTGAAATCGCCCCCCACAAGCAGGCGGTCCCCCTGGTATCGTTGCCGGAGGTCCGTCAGCCACTGGAACCTGGCGCAGTCGGCGTGACCATGTCGGGAACAGCTAGATCCTGGTCTCGCGTAGTAGGAAATCAGGATCACCCGGCGACGGCCAAGTGTGCAGCGGACCGCTACCACTTCCTGAAACGGGTCGCAGTAGTTCGACGTGTCTATCGGCGCCTGCGGGATGTCTTTGCGCACAAACACCGCAGCTTGCGCCTCGATATTCCGAGAACTGTCACTGGATCTGGCCCTCGGCTCGTGCTGTATTGTTGGTTGGAAGTATCCGTTGAAACCCGAGATGTTCTGACTCATCCCCCCGTGTTTCCTGCAGAAGCAGCGCCGCCGCCCTCCCGGTTAAGCGGAAGAGCTCGACGAGCTCTTCCGCAGTTCCACTGCAGTTCCACTGCAGTACATCGGGAGGGCGCTCAAGTGAATTCAATTCAATTCACTTCATATGACAAATTTAGATTTCATAACCTAACAGATTTGAGAAACGCAAAAATACTCTGATACTAACGCGTTGAAACAAAACCGTGTTACACTCAAGTGAGAAGATAAAAAAACAATTAAACAATTACAACTACCCCACAATCGAAGGGTTTGAATATACAAGTAAAATTAGTATTGACACGTACATAAAAAACAAAAATAAAACAAAATAATAATCAAGGAATAAATTCATACACTAAGAGTAAATTTTTGCGTTTTCATTAAACATTTTATAAAGCATACTTAAAGTATACATTTCGGTTACGAATAGCATATTAAAGATTTACATTTAGTAGGCACACCTTAGTTGCCAGACATTTTTGACGCGAAACCGCACCACTAAAATACAAAGTGTACTAAAAGTAAATTAAATGACTACTTCCTGATATAGAAATGGAACTAAAAATATAAATAATGTGTACTTTTCTATTTAAAAAAATACAAAATAAGCATTCTATTATTTTGTTGCTTTTAAACACGGGTAGAATTAACGATAATATACGAACATCACTGGAGAGCATGTTATACCTATTTTTGCTCTAAAAAATACCCGTAAAATTAATAGATAATTGAATTCACTTAGAACGAGACCCTCCACACCCCCTTCCAGCTAGCACAGTTTTTTGTACAAAACTGAGATTTTTTTTATCTGGGAATATAAGCCCTTAAGAAGCCAGAAGCCAAATTAGAGCCAGGCTTGACTTTCTGTTGATAGAGTCGTTATCATGGCAAACAACTGCCAAAGTTGATAGGGTCGGTATCATGGCAAAACAAGTGCCAAAGTTAGGCTCCACGTATGGTAGTTATGCTATCATCTGCTCTCATGCTGTCTAAATTTCCAAATACCAGAGTTAGAGTTTACTTCTGGTTGTTCGAACTTCATATGACAAATTTAGATTTCATAACCTAACAGATTTGAGAAACGCAAAAATACTCTGATACTAACGCGTTGAAACAAAACCGTGTTACACTCAAGTTGGCCCGTAGGAATGCGAAATTTGTGCCAAGTTCTTGAGTTTCTTTGGAGAGCTACCTGCACTCGTAGAACCAGGAAGAAGGTGTGACCTCAAGTAGATTGATCTAACCGCATGAAGAAAATGCAACGACGCGGATTCTTCGCACCCCCAAAACGAACCATAGGTTCTAATACCGCCACATTGCGCTATATAGTCAAAGCGCTCCTCACCCCTGAAGGGAGCCCGGAGACAGATCGACACCTTATGGCGGTCAATGCCATTTGTCACCAAAGTGCAGTATTAATATTTCGGTAGCCTTTCAAATCTCAGTTTCTGTTCCTTTATCATTTGTGACGCGTGTGCATCTAATGTGATACCCCTTGTCCATCCTTTCAAATTCCTCTCTTCGTAGACAGCAGGCACAATAAGTAAAAATCGAAATATCGACGCAGTCGTGTTGTACAGCGATAGCTGTAATGAGCTGTTCCCACCAATGTAAGTTATATCCGTTGTAGTTCTGGTAGTTGTCGATGTTGTCGTACTAAGGCATAGGGTGTCCGTCGTCGATGTTGGTGAATTCTTTAAAAATATCGCTCGCCATACGTAGGATTCGATCACGGTTCCGCTGCGTGTAAATCAGTCGAGTGACCACTGAGCTTTTCCACAGCTCTTTTACAGCGGAGCTGTTAAGAGCAGGGTGTTGGAACGAAATGTTTTTCGTTCCTGTTTCAATTTCGTTCCATAGAAAAAAGTTCCGTTCCGTTTCCACTCCGGAACGAAAAAATAATGCTCCGTAACGGTTCGTAACGGTTTCTTTCCATGAAAAAAAAAATTCAGAACAAAAATTAAAAGGAACGTAACGTTTATTTTTACACAAAAATAGATAATTCAGGCGCTCTAGAGGAATCCGCGGAAACGACATTGCCTCTGAGATAATGTTCCTTGCCTTGAAAATGAGATCATGATCAAGGCACCGAGCATGATCTCAGAAGCAGCACGTCATCAAGTGTGCTCGGTGAAAGGCAAGACCTCTGGTCCGATAAAATAAACTTCAGCGCCGAGAAGGCCCTCTCCACGTTGACCTGTGTGGCTGGCACACCTAGGGCAACTTTCGCTAAAAAATACAGTTCCGGTTGGCGTTCCTTCCGCTCTTCCCAAAATGCCAGTACATTTGTGGTTCTTGGAAGACGTGGTTATTTGTCCAGCATTTCCAACAAACATGCGATGTCCACCGGGCCTAGCCCACTTGCTTCAGGGTGAGCGCCAGCCTCAGCTTCCTTTTCCATTAGCAACGCTTCGAGGGTATCTTGCGGCTCCGCTGGAGCTGCTGCCGCGCTTGCTTGGATGCATTTGCTGTCCTGCTTCGGTTGAAGGCCTGTAATTCGTTTCCAGGTCTTGCTCAGGGGTAGCCTTGCTTGGCATTTTTGCTCGGTGATAAAAAGAAGGCGGTAGCGAGAATCCATGTACAGTGCAGCGCAAACAATATTCGTGTCGCAGAGATCTCGCTCCCTCTTCTTCATGGACTTAACCAGGGCCTTTTCCAGTGGCGACGGTATCTCGGAGGTGTTTAAGACACAGGTCAACTATGCATCATAGAAGTCTCCAATTGTCAGCTGCTCTCTCTGAAGCGTCTTCGTGGCCACTTGTGCCGGCTCAAGGGACACCGTGAGCATTTCAACTTCTGCCCACATGCTTTCGATCCAGCGGGAGCGTTCTTCCTCCGATGAAAAGTCCTCGAAGAAGCCCTTCAATTCAGTCAACCTGACCAACATATTCAACGTCAACATCCATCGTGTTGGGCAATCGATGACAGGCTTCTTTAGCCCTAGCTTCCTTATCAAGCCCATTGCACTCTGTACGCGGAGTTTCTTCACGAGCGCGCGACACTCAGCGACGATGGTGCAGGAACCAGACTCTTTGAGGGCATCAGTAACGGCCAGCTGAAGCGTGTGCGCGGCACACCTGACGCCTAACATCAAGTCTGCGTCGTCGAGACCTGGAAGCATAGTAACCTCTGGGTCGTCCAGCAGAGAGATTAAGCCTTAGGTTCCAAATGCGCGCTCGCCGCTATCGGCCTCTTCGTCTGAACTGCAGTCATCACTTTCAACATCAGCTTCACCGAGAAGACGAACAGCCATAAGCATGTTAGCTCCGTTGTATGTTGTTACACTGTACACCTGGCTGATGCTGAGCTCGTAGCGAGGCAGTGTGCTTTTAACTTGAAACCTCAGGTGTTTCCTAGTGTGTGTGTCAAAAAGGTCCTTCATGGCCATTGGCTGAAGAACTAGCCTTCCATTTTCCGCGTACTGTACATTGATTCCGAGCAAAGCCCGGTCAAGTCGGGACGCGCAGTCAATTTTGAAAGAAAACATCCTTCCTCTAAGCGACGAAGAAATCTACTCTCGCATGCTCTGGGCTTCTTCCTTTACTCTGTCCTTAAAGGGGCTATGCAACAATTTTTTTACTATGCGCAAATACCGCTTAGAACGGATCCCTGACGTTAATGACCTATGAAACACGCGTTCGTTTTTCACCCCAAGCAATAGAAGTCCCAGAAAAAAATTAAAGAAAAACGAGCAGCGTTCACGCCCTCAACTCGCAGCCAGAACAAGCGGCCACGTGATCTGGAGCCGATTACATGCGCCAATGTTGATCATAGCCACGCGCTGGGGTTGGAAAAGCACAGGACATGCGCTGAGTTCCAGACATTGTTATTGCTCGGCTATTGTCGTCGTTGCAGCGATTGGACACGGGCCACTACCCGAATGCTTCTCGAGCTATCAATTATGACGAGCCTAAATCGAGCGCCCACGCAATGCTCGGGTCCAATCTATGAACCGCATTTAAATATCGTCATATGGGTGTACTGCGATCCCCGCGTTACGTCATCGAATTTTGCGAAGGAGAGATTGAATGAAAATGATCGCTTTTGTCCTTGAAATTGCACCGCAACAAAGGAGCTTTTTGGTCAGTGGCATTGCATGCGAGTATCCTTGAGTCCCACTAGTGCCAGTAAGCTCGTGTAAAGTGAAAAAACATTCCAATTAAATATCGTTCCACAGCTCCTTTAACTGTCGCCGCTGTTATAGCCCGTCTGGCGCCGAGTGCTTTGAGGACCGGATCAATAATCTGGCGAAAGCCGGAGTCATCGACGAGTCGGAACGGCCGTTCGTTTCTCGTCACGAGCTCGACGCAACTTTTCATCGTGCTGTCCTCATTTATTTCAAGCGAAACGCACTTCGATGAAGTCGGCTGAAGCATGCTTGTTATGTCTACTTGCCTGAGCTTTGCGGCAGGAGAGTCTTCATCCCTGCCCGGCTTTCTCAGCAAGCAACTTGTCGCATTCCCCTTTGTGGCGCCGCTGCAAATGTCGCTCCAAGTTTCCGCCGTGGTCTCCAGAAACAACGTGCTAGCAGTCTTCAATCTGACACGTCGATTTGTTTGAGACGCTGTCATAGCTGAAAAATCTTCGGGCGCGATTAGTTCTCTCGCGCCCCACAGGGATGAAGAAGTACACTTTTGCAACAGAGTCTCAGACTGCTGTATCCGTAGAAAAACAAAAGATGAACTTCTACAGCGCCGGGTCGCAAACTCCCCGCGCTTGCCGTGATCTGTTGTCTGTCTGTGTCGTCCGAAGAAAGCGATGAGGGAGAGGGCGCAAGAGCCAAGGAGAGCATTGCGAGCGCGTGGAGGCGTCGCGCCACCGCGCTCTCATTGGCGGGAAGCAATGGCGCCTTGCGTCATGTTTTTTTTTTTTTCTCTTTGTATTTTTTGTCTTTGTTTTTGCTATGCTTGTTCGCCCGGAGTTTAGACGCGGGGGCGAGGGCTTGCTTGTCTTCTCCTTAATTATGGCACAAACCAACGGCAGTCTCTTCGCTGCGTGAAACCAATTACTGAAACACCTGATATTTTCTCTTGAACCGAAAACCGATACGAAAATTTTTCAGTTTCACTCCGGAACAAAATAATAAATAACGTTTCGGTTACGTTTCCGTTCCGCCCCAAAATATCGTTCTTTTCGTTTTTCGTTTTTGGTTTCGTGCGCGACGCTTTCGGTCGCGCACGTCGCCAATAACTGTCAATGGCAGGAGCTCGTGCCAGGAACCGCGCTCTCACGCGGTCTAGAAAAAAAAAATAGCGTTCGGAAAAAAAACATTATCAGGTATTCATTTTGTTCCAGACGTGTTCAAAAAGAAAAATTGTGTTGTTTGTATGTTCATACAGCCTAGAACTTGGTCTGCCTCAACGGGCGACGAGTCTCCCAGCTGTAAATGAGAAATTTATCCAGTGCAGTACAACCGCCAGTAAGAGGTCTTTAACGTGCACCCCGCAGTATTGATACACGACCGTACGCCGTACCTGGAGCGATACTCATCCAGATCGAAATTAACAGGGGCGGGGATTGAACCCAGGATCCCTGGGTTCTGAAGCTCGAGCTTTCGCTCCACGTGCTCCGAGCTGGTGTGCGCTAGTTTAATCGGCCACCGATCCCCCCAGACGCCTTCACGCACTCCACGGTATGTGAACGCGACGCCGTGTGGGATTGGTGGCCGAGTAAACTAGCGCACTCCAGCTCGGAGCACGTGGAGCGAAAGCTCGCGCTGCAGCCCTGCCCGTTTCGATCTGGATGAGCATCGCACAGAGTTATTATAATGTACGCTAGAGGTTCAAGTGGCGCTAGTATGCTGACGCAAATTGAAGCCGACAGCAACCTGTCCAAAATTGACTTCCGGTAAAGCATTTCTATGGGGAAAAATAAGTGCATTTTCTCCCAGCGCTCGATCAAAAGAGCAAATATCCCAAATAATTCGTACATACTAGGTAGCTTGGAACATTTCTCAGTCAGGCCAACGAAATAATTGGTCAGTTACGGCGTTTTTTTTCAAATTTATCGCATTAAAAATGGTGCTAAAACGGCTTCGTGCGTGTATTTATGTGCATTGTCGGACACTCTTAGCGCGAACACGACGTCGGCGCTTTTCAGCATGAGGGATATACGTGCCAAACGAACGAAGAACATCTGGAAATTAAGGGAGAAGGCAAGAACTATGCAGTAACACTGGATCAGTAACTACCCGTGCATGTACGATCCAAATAAATTTAAGGCCGCGTAATCTATTCCGATTTTAAATAAGTAAGTACCGCTTTATTCTTTCTGCTCTGAGCGAAGATGTTCGTTATACGTTCAAAATGTCACCCGTACGCTCGAAAGCTTTGAGAACAAGTGCCCGATAAAAGCTGCCCGGCAGAGAAAACAATACGAAGAGACACCTTTCATAGCCCACCGACTCTATTCTCTACAATTTTAATGTTTTAATCTGCTCACGCACGACGGGGTCATGTTCATATCGTGACAGGACTGGCATATTATCAATATATAAGCGACACCGGAATGCTGGCGAGCCTTGAACACACTCTATATTCCTTTCTATTGTGAATTTGCTTTGAATCGTCGCTTGTTTTTACACACCTGCTGCGGAACACACGTTTGGGACTGAAATGTAGCGAAGTTAAGCATCGTTCACTGATGAAGAAAAATGCGCTAACTAAAGCAATTACACTTTTACAGTGTTAATCAAGGCACATACTATTTGGTACGACCCAAATAACCAAAGTGTTCAGTGTTATTTTCCGGCGAAGGGACAAAGTGCACGCGCGTTTTCCCATAGGAATGCACAGGGGCACCGCAAGAGTAGACTGGTTGCTGTCTGCTTCAATTTGCGTCACGGATGTTGCATAGACACTAGCGCCAGTTGAACCTCTAGCGTACATTATAATAACTCTATGGAGCATCGTACCCAACGTTACTGGATCGGATAAGTTGACAAGCTCCGAAAAAAAAAAAGTGACACGCTGCCATTCACTGCCGCGTAGCGGCGCTCGTGCAGGAGCCCGCCCGACCCGCTTCTCTGACTTGGTTCACAAAGTGTATACCAACGACAGTTGTCAGTGTAATAATGTCCAAATTGAGACAGCGTTCCCGGGAGGCTATTGAGGTAAATTCACTCCCACCGGGTCCTTCGTAGTTTTGGGAGTCTTCGACATTCGGCACCGATGTAAGCAAGCTCGGAGAAATGGCTGCCGTCTATCGTGGTTTCCGGCCACTCGACCGCTCTGTTTTGGCCGTTTGCGGACTGAAATACCGTGAATTTCCTCTTCAGGTATCCTGTGTTAGTCTAAACACCGTTTAAGAACTGAAGAAATCGTAAGCGTGCATATTTACAATCATGTAGCTGCAGCAGAATATACTTGCAGCGCCCATTTAAAAAAAAAAAAAAAAAAAGAAGTGCGCAAAGGCCGCCGACCGCCTGATTTTGCGATGAAAAGCCAACGTCGCGTGCTTGCCCGGAGCCTGGCCGGCCTCGCGGACCGGGCGTGCTGTGACGACAGCGCCACCACGTTGGCACGAACGGAGGGGGCCGCATTTCCGAAGCGCGGCTAATGCGGAGCTTGTAAACTGAGTTGATCCAGTAACGTTGATCGTACCGGCTTGCGGTCGTGTATCACTACTGCGTAGTGCACGTTAGACCCCAGGCTAGCGGTTGTACTGCACTGGCTAAATTTCTCATCAACAGCCGGTGACTCGTCGCAACTTTGAAATGGCTGACCAACTTCACGCAGTGTAAAGATCCACACAACCCCAATTATTAACGCGACGCCGATGCCCAAAGACTTCACCATATTGTGTTGCAGCTAGCGCTGTGATTATAGTATAGATTAACAAAGGATTCCTAATTTTTAATGAAGTTCGCCCTGACGAACTGTCAGCCCTTAATTTAGGCACGGAGAAATAATGGTTAAACGAGAGGGGAGAAGGACTTCCAAAAGATCCGCAGTATTGCGTATATTTGAATATATCTTTTAGGGGCGAAGCTCCTTAGGGGAGCTATCTTATATATATTATATATATTTTAGGGGCGAAGCCTTGTCCGTCCGTTCGTCCGTCCGTCCGTCCCATCTGTCTTCCTAAAAAAAGAAAAACAAATGTTTGCGCAGTCGACAGGATTCTAACCTGTGCGGGGAGACCCCAATGAATTTCTAGGCCATCGCCTTAACCACTCGGCCACGACTGCGGGACGAGTAGGAGGCTCTGAGTTGTGGTAGTAACTCAAGAGCTGGGGATGTCATGGATGAAACGTTGCATGTAGCCGCTCAATGTCTATACAGGAGAGGCCGCCGCGGTCAAATGCGTCTATAATCGCGTTAAACTTTGCATGCATTGGATCAACGTTTATAGACGAGAGGGCGCTGCGGTGAAATGGATGGATCCTCTAGAAGAACCACTGGCTCTGCATTTCACCGGCCATAAAGCTGTAATAATTAGGTCGAAACGCAACCCGGAACTCAGCACTACTTATGAGTAATAAAAAAGAATCAGCACCATCAGCACTACCTATGAACAAAATCAGTATCATCAGCACCACCAGAGCTTCGCCCCAATCAACATCATTCACCACGTGGAGATGCGGTCATTTTCTTTTGTCGAGAGATTTGGTTGAAGGGCAAATATTGTGCTTACCTGAAAATATCCAGACTACCATATTAGAAGAAAGGTTCGGCCTTGTACGCTCTCGCACAGAACGAGCTCCTCAACCAAATATTTGCGGTCTGTCCATGGGGCCAACAAACGATGGAGCGCTAAACCGCTCAACTTATTTCTGACCAAAAAGACATAAAGTGTATTTTCCAGTATGTGGGCGCCGTTTTACACCGCGTGTAATTGTTGTATTCCTATTTGCCTAAGATACAAACAAAGCGTGCGCGTATTTTTCGCCAGCAAACTGAGTACATCCACTGCAATAGGCACGTAATTATGCAACCAGAAAACTTTTTTAACAAAACATTATTATGCGACGTGCTGCATATTACGACTTCCCACGTCATTCCCAGTAACGCAGAATTTTCATGTCGAAACATGTTCCTCGACTCATAATTTACCGAGCTTAAGACATAGATACCTACGATTGATTATCCAGGGGTTTTCCGTACAGCCGGGGTTACAGTGCTTCTACATAGCCTACTTTATACTGCTAATGCCTGCCACATCTATGGCTTCCTTCTGCTTTGATGACGTTGCGCCTGATTCACGCAACCACCGCCAGGGGCGCCACCTTCCAATAGAATGAGGACGCTGTTTGTCTGCTGCGCCTTGGCTACCATCGCAACGTACCTGATTCCACTATTTTCAGAGTCAATATTTTATAGCGGCTGGGCAGGGATATTTTCCAGAAGTAAATAAATGTCGCTGATTGTTGTTATGACCAAACACAAATTACAGGCCTGATAGACGACAGAAAAATGGGTATGAGGCAGGCTAGGTGGCGGACAATCATACTTTAAAAAAGCTCGAGACAGGAGAAAAATAATGGACAAACACAACGAAGTCTGAAATTCGAAAACAAAAAAGAAACCGAACATGTCTCGGAAACTGCACTAGGTAAGTTACAAAAATACAGGTTGTTCCGCAGCCTAGCTAGTGAACGTTCATACTTAAAAAAAAACAATAGAGGGGAAAAGGAAGACACAAACACAACGAAGTGTTTGATATTGCGTGGAGCTTGTTCCGTACTTTTTTCTTGTCTCGTTTTTTATATATATAGATATGAGCAGATAGACGAGCTCCCTACCGAAAAACCCAGTATAACCTTTCACTATCTGGATTATGGAACTTGATTTTTTTTCTGGAAACTTGAAATCCGGATTGCATACAAAGGAATAATTTCTGAAAACCTAAAATCCACATAGAGTCCAGATAGAATCCATATACATTTCCGGTCCCATAATCCAGATAGCGAAACGTTATACTGGGTTTTTCGGTAGGGCTGCTAAACTTTCACGATGTCGAAACAGCGACCACTGAGAAGTTTTATTTCTGAGGCCAAAAACCAGGCTAAGAGCAGAAAATGTAGAGGAATTGCAACGACCAAGGTCTTCGGGGGTTACAGCCGCTACGAGGTCACCTGAGCGATGTGGAAGGTGCAAGCTTTACCGGGGCTCACGGTAGGTAACGACTCACTATGCCCGTCGTCAGGAACCCGTCCCTGTATAGAAGTACGCGAGAAAGATTCGGAAAGGCAAGTACTGAGAGCCACTCATGCAAAGCCGAAAGCGGATCTGGAAGGGTACAAGTGCTCATCCAGCTTCGATGCCAAGGAGGATTGAGCCAAGCTGGGATCTCAGTGAAGCCTCAGCAGGATTAACTTAGGGAAACCAGAGAAACCTTTCTTAATGTCAGTCCCAAACAAGTACCTACCGCATACTGTTGAGTAGCAGGAGCAGCAGGAGGTAGAATTTGGGACGCCGTCTTTTCTCGAAATGAGATTCAGTCAATTTCAACTGTCCCGGCTGTTGCTTGGGGTCTCTAAAACGACAGCCATGAACGTCCTTGCCCACAGCTAGCACGACAAATTAAAAAAAAATGCAAGAATGCACAAGAGAGCCTTATTAACACCGTTCACGTCGCTCACATTTACGGTCTTGCATTAGCGGCGAGATGTTTTGGTGGCGCCACCTATGGTTCCCTCTCGTGACGTCATGACCTTGCGAACAGCAAATTCAGTGGTGTTTGTAATGAGCATGGTCGAAGCTTGAAATCATTGCGCTCTTAAAGCAACACTGCCAACACCGCCAAAATTGAAGTTCTTCCATTCCTCTTATTTCCGTCAAAGAGAAATCATTTGCTGACGTCATAGTCAGCACTGGGCCAATCGTGGAAGGCAGATGAGAGCGACGCTTTCGATCGCGCACGTCGCCAATAAGGAGTATTCATTGGCGTCCATAGCTGTGGGCGCAACTGATGAGCGTGTGTTGACAACGAGCTTCTACGGTTCTTTTGCAACGTGCATTCCACACCATCAAGATTACCGGTCCTTGGCAGCCTATTAACGTGAGCTCGTTCTGAGCATGCTCTCTAAACCTCGTCCTCAAATATGGCGTCCACTGAATACCCTCTATTAGCGGCGAGATGTTTCGGTGGCGCCCTCGTTCGGTTACCTTTCGTGACGTCATTACCTTGTGAAAAGCAAGTTCGATGGTGTTTTGTAATAAGCATGGTGGAAGTCTGAAATCATAGCGCTCTCAAAGCAACACTGTCAAAACCGTCAAAATTGAAGTTTTTACATTCCTCTTATTTCCGTCGATGAGACATCCTTTGCTGACGTCATAGTCAGCATTCGGCCAATTGTGGTGGGCCGACCACAGCGACGCCTTCGATCGCTCACGTCGCCAATTCGGCTCTCTCTCGTCAATGTTGGCTGATGAACGTGCACTTCAGCTCGATCTTGCAAACTTTTCACGACGTTAAGGAGGATTCGTGGTTCTCAAACCAGTGCCTGGCAGTTTCTTCCATGAGAGGTATAGGTTCTGCAGGAGCTGGTTGTCCGTCTACCCACTCTGGCGGGCGACAAGGTCATAAATTTCAATCCAGTTCTCGACGTCTTCAGACACCTTGCGTGAAAGGGCATCAGAGTGCGAGGTGCGACGGGCAAGCAAACGATGGTGGGAGCGGACGCGGTTTGCTGCTACAGGTTTGTCATTGTTGGCTTAGTCAGCTTCTGTTTTTCTGGCAAAAGACCGAATTCCGGTGGTTCTTGCTGGTATAGCAGCGACTGGCTCGGATTTCAGGTTCTTCGTGGTGTATTTCCGAGGTTCGTCCTTGTGGTACTCACTCGTCTTGCGGTTTTTCTCCCGGGCTCGGGATAGGACTTGGTTCCCGGCTCGCCGGGGGTTTAAGACGCGGGATAATCCGCCACCCGTGTCTTGTTATCGGGCAACTCGGCTGAGGAGCCGCCAGGGTCGGCACAGAGTGAAGGGCTATGGGAAAAGTGCGCAGCACCTCCACGAGAACATACGATGACAGCTGAGCATGGCCTGGAACTTTCCAGAATAGTAAATATTAATAGAAAATAGGACTGGAGCAAGCATCCGTGACAATATAACAAAACAGACAGACAAGAGTCTATCCTGACCACTAAAGAAACTGCACGTACTGCTTTAGTGGCATTCTGTCCGATGGATGAATGGATGGATGGTAATGGCTATTCCTTTTGTGTCGGGCGGCAGCTTGCGCCACCTAGCCAATAAATCGTCTCTTTTGGGGTTTGGCGACTGCTGTGGACGAACTGAACTGAAATGGATGTGGGAGCACTTTTCTGGTAATGAGCCGCTGCAGACTGCCCAGGTAGCACAAAACATTATAATAACATTAATTTTTTGTTGTGTAAGTTGAAATAACGTTTTGTGTTAAGTGTAAATGTTACAGCAACGTTCAAATAGAACACACAACGTTTTAGGTATGTTCTCAATGTTAGTGTAACGTTCAAATTAAACATACAACGATATTGTTGTGTACAAAACGTTATAACAACATTCAATACATAACTGTAAAGCAATGTTATGAGCACTAACATTAAAGTAACATTTAGTAACATTATGCTCCAAAACATTATTTGAAGTTTACAATGAAACTTTATAGTAACAGTGAATGCAGAACCGTGAAATAATGTTGCAGGAAGTAACATCAAAATAACATTTTAACATATATTTCCAATGTTATTTTGAAGTTTACAAGGAAACATAACATTCAATGCAAAATAGTAAATAAATGTTATAAATAGTAGCACTAAAATAATGTATTGGTTTGATCACATATCTGTTTTTCAAACTTTAAATAATTGTTCCAAATACGAACATTCAAGAAATTATTTGACAATATTGTGTTTTTAACATTATTTTGAAGTGTACAATGAAACACCACGTACAGTTACAATTTATTGGTATAACGTTTTGAAAAGAGTATAACATTTTTGCAAATGTTGTAAGAAAATGTAGTACACTATTTTAGTTTCAGATTTTATTGAAATGTAGCGTGAAGGTACAAAAAACGGCAAGGAAAATGAAAATATATGCTATTCTACTTTTTTGGATTTCATGTCTTTTGCCCTATAAAGATGGAAGCGTTTCGATTAAGCTTTTCTGTAGCAGCTGCTAACTCCAAAAAACGGAAAATCTTGAAAGCCTAAATGTAAAATGTGATCCATAGAAAGACGACCATAAATTGAATGTACTTGTTTTACTTGTTTTTTGTTTCACATGAATAGATTCACTTCCATTTACCAGGAAGGTCTGAGGGGAGAGGTGGTGATTATGTCGACTATGGAGCTTGTGGATAAGTAAAGCGATGATGTGTATCACAACAGCCCTTTCGTCCCTTCTTCATCAACGGTCAGTCTCTCGGCTTGCCAGCTTGATCCTTCTAAGGTGTTCACTATATTTCCTTGGCCCTCTAGAAGTGACCTGCATCACGCTACGATTTACTACAGAGATGCCCGAAGGTGGTGGATTAATTATCTGAAAGTATAAAAACATGTTCCGCCTTAAATAAAAAAAAAGATGTTTTTTTTTTCTTATGAAGAAATTTCCATCATGCTTTTTTTTTTTCAAAATGATCAAAAATGATTCTGGGCATATCGGGTGTTTATTACGACTAAATAACATGTGGAATGGGAAGAAAATAAAATTGGCAAACATAATATTCGTTTCATTCGGCCAGAATAAACATCTCAGTGTCCCAAACAATAAAAAAATTTTCTTTTCCCTTACTTGAATTAGATATATGTATAATATATTTACTGCACTTTGTATGTAGGGAATGTACATAGGTGTGCTGGTGCTGTGGGAAGGCTGGCATCCATGCAACTATGTGTCCGAGGTTCCTTCGTTGTTGGCATGTGAACTGAAACGGCACAATCAGGGCAACTCCGTCCCCTCTCGACGAGTCCCTGCACTGTAAAAAATTTCCGTAATTTTACAAACACTTTGTTGTAATTCTGCCGAAATCTGTGTCCGTTCCTTAGTTAACGGGCATAAAACCCGTTTTTGTTAGGTTGAATAAAATAGTATACAGTTGTGTGCCTAAGAGTACCATAGTAGAGGATAAAAGCATTAAAAGTGTCTTTATCGTTTAATCCTGCTAAAAGAAATTCCTTATAGTAAAGAGGCCAAAGACTGTACCAAGAAACCTACAGTATCCTGCAAAAGGAACAAATTAAAGGGGTTGGGGGGGAACCACTGAATAGAAATTAAGTAAAATCCATAATTCACAGTAAAGCACATAGCTCTACCTCACTGGGAGTGAAGGTGGCAAGTTGCCCGTCTACAGATGTTTTCGAGCTTGTGACGATTGTTAGGGCGGTTTTGCGTGAGTGCACATAAAGGGATTGCCAGAGCAGTGAAGACCACACCAAGAAGGAATGCTGTTGCTCTACGGTAAGAAACGGTTGAAAGGCACCGGCACAATTCTTGCAAACAACTCCCTTCAGTGCTGTCTCGTGACCTTGCAGTTCCACAACGTTGTCTAGGAGGCATAATAAGATCGCAGGAGGTGAATAACAGGACAACCAATGCACAGCAAATAGGTCGAGCACGGTACATGGCACAATGGTGGCCGCCGCCATGTTGAAATGAAACGAAGCCAATCTTCAGTTTAGTACACAATGCGCTTCAACAATGGTTTATCACAAATAATTATATAAATATTGAAACAATTTTTTGTATCTGAAAGTTTTAATTTAAGTCGACTAAAACAAGCAAATTCACGTTGCGTCAAATAAACTTGGTCGGAACTCGGAACCAACGATCATCGCCGCATCGCCATCGCTATCGTAACAAAACACAAAAACGAAGCGAGTTTCAAAACTTTCGGGCGCTTTCAGACTTTAGGAACAAATATCGAAGACGTTCTCGGAAAAAGGAAGTGTCCTAGGTGCCGGCGTGCCCATGGAACCAGCTGTGGATATGAGTCTAATTGGTGAGTGCTCGCCCACTTGTGTTACTTTTTCAGTCCTTTCTGTTCGGAACGTTTATGACGTGTTCTTGTGTGTGCAGTCAGCGTGAAAGCGAACGTGTGCGGTTCCTTGTCGCACAGCTGCTTTCCGCATTGGATGACCCTCGAGCTTTTGCCAAGGAAGTCCCGGAACCGACCTGTCACTGAACGAGCACTCAGATTGCGGGAACGCACCCACAGGCAAAGGTCCCACCGGAGGCAAGGGGCACGACCATAAGGGGGGCCAAGCGAGGCACTTGGTGAGTGTATCAGGGAGCTTTATCTCGTAGATCGGTGGACAAGGCTTGATTTCTGCAAATCGGGTGTCGGCTTGGTACCACCTAGCTAGGCGGTGTGTTTTGCGGAACCTATGACTGCTAAAGGTACCCGTTAGCGTGCTGGAGCTCGTATTCGCTTCCACTGTGGGAGGTTGGATTCAAGTTCGAATTTATTCCTCGGAAACTACTCGAAACATTGCGTGACGCGCGCCTTTAGAAGTAGAGTCTGTATTGATTATGTTGCTTGCGAAGAGTATAGAGAGTTCTTTTTCGACTGGGGCACTGACTTTTTACACAAAATCCTGTATATGTTGCGCCACAGGCAGTACTTCATTGTGAAGGTTGGAAGAAAAAACTATAACGCGCATTGAGTAGTGACAAAAGAAACACAAAAAGCGTTGAATACTGTCTGAGGACCTATGTAGCTTCCATGGAATCCGGCAAGGTGAGTGCAGCTGTTTTCACATGACCCCGATCTCCGGCGGCAATGGGTTGCGTCCGTAAACCAAAAAGACTTTTCCCCAATGCCATCCTCTCAACTGTGCTCGGAACATTTTGTGAATAGAGCACGCACCAAACTTAACGCTGTACTGTCAATGAACATGGGGTACGCTTGCAAGGTGCGTGCAAGTTTTCTTGTGATAATTGCTGTTTCAGCTTGGAAATTTTTGTAACTGAATTTATCTTAATATTGATATTTTGAAATGTTGACAATGACTCAATTTTATCAGCTACAACACTTAGTTGAAGGCTGATTTCCGCCGCCGGGTGTGGCTGGAAATTGTCGAAAAGCTAGTTCTATCGGTTTTCCTGAACCGCAATCTCCTGCGTGATACCAGAGAGCTGTGAACCTATGTTGACTGTCACAATGCGACTAGATTCTTCTTATTTTTAAACTTAGTATATAATGTAGATGGAAAAAAACCTTCAATTTCTGTTGCTGAAAGTTAAAACATGCTCGTGTATCAGGCACGTATCCAGGGGGGGGGGGGCCCATGGGGCCCGGGCCCCCCCCCCCCCCCGAAATCTTCCATTTTGCTGGGACATCCTCTCCCCCCTCCCCCTCATACAGCATTTTGTCATGGGCGGGCCCCCCCCGAAACAAAATCCTGGCTACGTGCCTGTCGTGTATCGATGTTGAATCGTTGAATCACTGATCGACTCGCTCCGGCAATCGGCCCATCTCGACTTTGCTCTTTTCAGTTCTCGACAAAAGACACACTCGTCAGCACGGGATCCTCAAATGAAATGTTTATAAACACCGGTGCATGAGCATGTTTCAACGTTTATAAACATCAATGCATCGAGCATGTTTCAACTTTCAGCAACAGAAATTGAAGGTTTCTTTCCAGCTACATTATGTACTAATTATGAAAATAAGAAGAATCTAGTCGCGTTGTGACGGTCAGCATAGGTTCACGGCTCTCTGGTTTCGCGCAGGAGATCGCGATTCAGGCAAAGCGATAGAACTAACTTTTTGACAATTTCCAGCCACACCCGGCGGCGGAAATCAGCCTTCAACCAAGTGCTGTAGATAATAAAATCGAGCCATTGTCACCACTTCAAAATATTGATATTAAAATAAATTCAGTTCCAAAAAGTTACAAGCTTTTATAGCAATTATCAGGAGAAAACTTGCACGCACCTTGCGAGCGTACCCCATGTTCATCGACGGTACAGCGTCAAGTGCGGTGCGCGCTCCATTCACAAAATGTTCCGAGCACAGTCGAGAGGATGGCGTTGGGGAAAAGTCTTTTCGATTTAGGGATGCAAGCCACTGCCACCGGAAATCGGGGTCATGTGGAAAGCCATGAAGCTTAAAGACATTGCAGCCGCACTCACCTTGCCGGATTCCGTACAAGCTACATGGATCCTCAAACAGTATTCTATGCTTTCTGTCGTTATTCGTGCACCTTATAACTGAGCAACGGTGTCCCGATGACCGGGGGACTGTCGCCATCCAAGCCCGTGCTTCTAATTAAGTTTGGGAGTTTAAAACAGAGAAGAAAACGCGAACGAAGTTCGGGCAATGCCTACACCCAACACCGGCAAAGCCTCTCATCTGGGACTTTCACTCTTTCTAACGCTCCAGCAAGAAGGAAAGCGCCGGTAGCCCTTTCCCCTTTTCTCCCTCGCCCTCTTTCAGTAAAACTGTCTATATATGGCTCTGCTTTGCTTTAGCCCTGTTAAGCGGGCTTCTTACCGAGCCCTGGTGCACTGCGGAAAAGCAACACCAGCGGAAGCAAGCTCCACGGATGTTGCTTCTCCGCAGTTCACCAGTGCTCGGAAAGAAGTGCGCTCAACGGTGCCGCGAGAACAAAAAGTATGAATTACACGAAAACGCTGTTCGAGTGAAGCGGCTTATGAATACATTGAAAAAGTAGCAGGACAACCCAAGTTTTGAAAATTGTTTGACTTAACCAGAAGTATTAAATTTCCGAGTTTGAATTATCGCGAGCCTACTGTATACACAAAGGGAGATATGGCTCAGTTTAATGTGCTTAATATCACTGAATAGTTGTGCAATTCTAATTTGCTAGTTTTATTTCTCAAACACTTGTTGTATGGGGTATTCAAATCAATGTAAATTTTTACATTAGAAAGCTGGGGAACTGGGCTATTTGGTAAGCACGTTGCTCACTCACTTTAACCATGTATGTCACATACAATTTGTTGTGATTGTGTATTGATTTCGAATCCTCTTCTGCTCTTTATTTCAAGCTGCACTTACATGCACCATGAAGATACCGAAGAAGTCTTTAACTGAAGGACAACTATAAGCACTAGCATAAAGGGGCATCTAGATGGCCAGCGCAAGGACAACTATAATGTAAATTTTCTCTAAAGTGAAAGCAAGGCATGCCTTCTTCCAATAAAGGTATTGTGGCAAGTAGGTATGGCTCAGCTTCAAGCCGTCACAATATATACTCTTGTTTGTTCATTTCTAATCACCTGCTCTAGTCGCCATTTCTAGTCAGTTTCAAGCTTGTTGCTGTAGTACATACAGATTTGTTTTAAATTTTTGGTGAGTCATTTTAACAGCTGAGTCTAGCAGCATCCTTGCTCGTATGTATATGCTTCTTTTGGTTTAATTTGAAACCACAATAAATCTGTTTTAGTACATGTACCTGACTGATTTCATCTTTGCAAGGGTAGTAAATTGCAATTAATTTTGTTTCAATATGTGCTGTGATGAAAAGGAGCTTGGTAATGGTCGTGCATTCTAGCGTTGTTATTAATAGTGTGCAGTATTGTGCCTTTCACAAACATTCTTTTCCTCAGCTAACGGACATGCTACGATCAAGCTTCTTCAAAAGGTGCATGCAGTCAATTCTCTGCAGTTATGTATATAGTGCACTGGAGTCCGGTGGTTCATCTTCTGGAAAACATTGCTATGTATGCGAAAAAGGACCTCCTCGAAGACCCAGGACGCAATATTTTGCTGCAAATCTTAGCTTTTTCAGTCCTTGGAAAAGCCATGTCTGTAGCGAAACACTGCCTGTCTTGGGTTTCAAGGAGGTTCCTTTCCAACACCTTTCTTCCAGCTTTGACTATCTACGGTTTTGTTGGTACGCAAGTTTATAAAACATTAAATTCACATCCAAGAAAATGGTACTGCTACACTAGCAGAATATCCACAAAATGTTAGAAAGAACTTTTCAGTTGACGAAGACAAAAGTATTGTAGTCAGACGCAATTGCTACCCATGCAGTTCGCCTCGTTCACAGCAGAGGCGTAACTGCATGGGTAGCGGTTGCGTCTGATTTACAATATTTTTGTCTTCGTCAACTGAAAAGTTCTTTCGAACATTCTTTTGGATATTCTGGAAGTGTAGCAGTACCATTTTATTTAATGTGAATTTAATGTTTTACAAACGTTGCATACCGGTTGTAAAAGTGTTTCATGAATGTTAATATAATGTTTCCTTCAATGTTAGTTTATTGTTTTGCAAACATTAAATTTATGTTGTAGGAACGTTTCCTGTGTGTTCAAATAATGTTTGGAAAAACATTAATCTAACGTACACATAAACATTGTGAAAACATTAAATTCAATGACATTAAGGACATTTTTCAAACGTTTGGGCAAACAAAAAAATAACATTATTATAATGTTTTGGTGCTACCTGGGTGTCGTCGCAAAGCGCCGTGAACGGATGGACTGGGTAGGTTACACGCGCGATGAAATGTCCATATAGCTTCCAATTCGCGTAACGAGTGTTGATAAAACTTTTGTATCGACCAAATGTGCGACAGGCCAGCGGAATAAATACCAACTGCAACACCTGTGCTCCGTGAAAGTACACGTCTACGCCAGAACAATTTAGGAAGCAGCACAGCACCACCTAAACCACAGCACAGGAACTAACAGCTTGAAGGCAGCTCTTCGGTGCGCCGCGCACCTGTGCTCCGTGAAAGTGCACGTCTACGCCGGAACAATTTGGGAAGCAGCACAGTATCATTTCGCACGGCACGGGAACTACAAGCTTCAAGGCAGCTCTCCGGTGCACCGCACAACCAAAGTGAGCCTTCAGTCATTTGAACGAAGCGGCACCACGATTGCACACTGCCAAGCACGACTCACGCAACTTCCGTCGCTAAACTGTGTATCCAAATATATTGCACACGCTTCACTGCAGACCTCGAAGATTTCGATGGTCAACGAGAGCACAGAAACGTCGCCTTAAAATTTATCCTAGTGGTATCCGAATCAATCCGAGGTCCGAGCAACGTAGGGCCGACTGTCTCTTTCGTGGCAATATCCCCGTCAGTCACCTGCGAAATGCACACCGTTCCTCCGTATTTTCACGTTATACCTACGTCAGACGCCACGCTGAACCCTGAAGTCGTTTTCGACCGGCCTCATATGACGGCTTCCGCGTCTGAAATCAACTCGCCGAGACGAACGACAACGAACAAAGCATCCGACAAGCTCCGGCCAATGCTCCGGCCCAGCTGGGGCCAGCCGCTGCATGGACGCTGCCATCTTTCCTGTGACGTCACGTATTTGGTTTGGTGACGTGACCAGGGGTCAAATTTGCGTACAATGGCAGCGGCCTTATGGGGGCCACTTTCGAGTGCAGACCGGAACCCCGGTTTATCGCTCTAAGCCCCTCTACCTCGTTGCATAGCGCTTACTTTGCTTTTTGTTCTGAAGCGCGTGAAAGGGTGTGTCCCTGCACGCGCTCGTGGTGCTGACGTGTTAAAGTGACTTTCGTTTTTGAAGATTTCTTTTTATTAATCCCGTGAGCACGCGCTGTAGGCATCGGGTAATACAATAGGAAGTATTCACTGGCGGCCATAGCTGTGTGCACGACTGCTGAGCGCGTGCTGATGGCGAGCTTCCACAGTTCTTTTGTAACGTGCATTTCGCACCCTCAAGATTGCCGGTCTTAGCAGCCTATTAATGTGGGCTCGTCCAGAGCATGCGCTCTAGACATCACCCACAAATATGGCGCCCAGTGAATACTCCTTATACCTGGCATCACACTAACCAGAAGTAGAGTTCCTGTAGAGGTTGCCTATGGAAGACAAAGTTGGGCGGTCAACAATCTTAAGGCTGAACTCAATGGGACGAATATGCTGCGAATAACCGACGAGTTTTGCCCGGCGGCTTTTGCTCTGCGCGTGGAATCAACACAGTGGCTGCTACGTCGCGCGCAAAGCGAGCGTGCCGTCGGGCGGCGTTCGCTAGTTATTCGTCACATAATTCGTCCCATGGAGTTCAGCCTTTAGGAAAGCTTTCCTCGTCGGTTTGTAGCCGTGCTTCATCGATTGTGGCCAGTCGCGTGACTGAATTTTGTGAATAACAGCGCCGCGCGCGCTGCCGCGCATGAAAAACAGGAAAGAAGGAGAAGGAGGGATAGTTTGATACTTTAAACACATGTTACGGATTCAAAAATCAGGGCGCGGGAGGGGAAAAATTACACAATCTTCCCGAGGGGAACCATGGGGTGATGCGGAGCATCGTGTTGGTTCCGAGGAAAGAGTCAGTTGCGTGCTGACGTCGAGAGATGGCGCCACCGACTGCCCTAGCGTTACCCCCTACGCGAGCCTTCGTCGCGGCTCGCGGCAGAGAAAGTTGGAACGCTCGCCGCTCGCCGTTTATTTTATTTTTTTCACACTTGAAGGAGAGGAGACAAGAGGAGGAGAGTTGCGCGTGCGCGCGCGGTGTGAGGAGAAGCCAACGCACGCGCAGTGCACGCAGCTGGTAGAGAGAGAGAGCGGAGAGAGTAACGCGCAGCTGTTGGAGAGAGGGAAGGAGGAGAGTTGCGCGTGCGTAGTTCGAGTGCCGACTACATCGCGGACGCGGGACATAGACCCGAGCAAGAGATGCTCCGCATCTAAAAGAAAAACACGCTTTCCGTGTAAAGCTTGCCAAATTATGAGACGCTGTACAAAATGAGCCTTCTGCGTTAAGTTCTTATTTCGAACTCTTTTTTTCGCGTTCCGCCCATTGAAAAGCATGCGGGAAGCGCCTCAGCATGCATCTCGTATTGCAACGCCGTAGTTTTCTTTCGCAGCATAAAGTCCGTTTGCTTTCATCGCCGTCACAATAGCAACGACCGCAGGATGACCTTTTCGAACGGGGCGTGTATCACAGGGGAGCCTGTTAAGTCCCATCCACCCCCCCCCCCCCCCCCCCAGGCCTGCTTTCACGGCGCTTCGCGGCGACAGTCTTTGGCTGCTCAATACAAAACTATTCAACTCTGGCTAGCGGACGTCGGTGAGAAAATGGCGTCAGCTGTTGCTGGCTTCAGGCGGTGGTGCCGTGCCTGCTTCCATTCATTAGACGTTCATTTCCATGATGACGGCAATGAAAGCAAAGGGCCCTTATGCTGTGGAAGAAAACTTCAGTGCAGCGGTACGAGGTGCGTACTGAGGCCCTTCCCGCTTGATTTTAAATGGGCGGAACGCGAACAAAAAGAGTTAAAACTAAGGACTTAACGCAGAAAGCTCGTCTTTTTACAGCACCTCATACTTTCACTAGCCTTACGCGAAAAGCATATTTTTAGACCGGAGTTTAGGGATAGTTTTTTTTTTTACAACAACATAGGTCTGAAGTATCAACGTGCCGAAGGAGGCAAGAGCACGGGAACATACGCCGGGGCGCGTGCAACGTCAGCTAAGCGACTTTTCTGCACTGCGCAGGATTCTTTGCACTTCACGTGATCGATATCGGCGAATAGCGGCGCGGCGGCACGTGGAATACAGACGCACGACTCTGGCTCCCATAGGGAGCCCATACAAAAAATTTTAACAGAAGGACATTGAGGCACCCTACGGTGGCTGAATGGGCTAGCGCATATCTCTTCAGAGCACGGGAAGCGATAGCTCGCGCTCAGAACCTAGGGATCCTGTGTTTCATCCCTATCGTCCGCCCCTTTCGATGTGGCATAGCCTCCTTTATACTCACAAAGCCTGTCGGTTCGACTACAGAGCAATAAAGAATGCCCGGTCGCAGATTTGGAACGCGAGGATATCGTAGCAGAGAGCAATTCTCGGGGAAACTGCTATTCAGCGCACAGCTTTTGCAGCGGCAAGGATTTGAAACATGGTTTTCGTACCCGGCGTGACAAGAAGCAGTAGCGCGAGGAACTCGAGGAGCACGAGCGGACATTCCATCGCTCGGCGGAAGTGTGTTGCGGCGTGTCGCCGCAGCGGGTCTTTAGACACTTCTCTCATCCGTTGTCTGCCGCTCTAAGTTTCACTTTCGAAGGCCGCGTCTGGTTGCGATCTGCCAGCCTTTGTCAGTATAGAAGATGGCTATGGATGTGGACGACAATCGTACCGGCATGCGCTCGTGTACCACTACTTTGTGACCCACGTTAAAGGGATGCTAAACCGAAATCTAGATTTCGCCAAATAAGGCGAGACAAGCGTTGAACGGAACGCTACGAACTCCCAGACTCTAACACCGATATCTCAAACGGATGGCAGTAATTTTTGAAAAGAGCGGCGCGATCAAGCAAGGAAAGGGACGTCACGATTTCTTGGATCAGATGAGAATGAGGGGAAGCGACCTTACATTTTCATTCCTCGCTTCTGTTCACCTGCTCGAGGGGACAAACTGAAGAGGAAAGTGAATTAGAATTGCGACTTCACATGTCTCGTCGGCCTCGTCGGCCATGTTCATTCGCTACCTATTTTCCAAAAATGCGCCCGTCCGCTACAGATATCGTTGTATAAGTGATGTTTTACATCAAAGCGGTATATGACTCGTTGGTCCGGTTTCTTCGTGTAGGCGTCCTCACGGGAAAAAAGCCCTTCAGAGGTTGAAGCGAAAAGTGGATATCACACAAACAACATACATCACAGCATTCATTTATAAAAAGAACAAGCACAGAACAAGCATCCGAACCACACAATTGATAATAAGGCGCTCCTGATAAAAATACAAAGCACGTAGTGCTCACCGTATACGTTAATCGGTAAAGACACTTATTGCCCAAGCTGCCGCGGCAACGGCAGCTTGGGACGTGGGGAGTGACGTCGTTAGCTTTTCATATATAAAATGTTTAGTACCGTGCAATATTTTTGTCAATCATTTGGTATAGTGCAGTGAGCAATCGTTGCAGGTAATACCACAGCTTCGCTTGCCAACCACCTTCACAGCGTCCATTGGAGCCTCAAAGCTTGTGGGTTTCGCAGCGTCCCGCCTATCACACCAGCCTTGTTTTGTAACCTCCAAGTTTCGGTTCATCATCCCTTTAAAGGCCCCAGACTAGAAGTCTTTACTGCACTAGAAAAAGGTACCAACTAAAGTGTGTAACAATGTCGCCATGATCTGACAGACTAATGCTCCCTGTATAAACAGCAAACGACTAATTAGTTTGTTTTGTTTTCTATCTGCAATATGAGAAATGCCGGTATTCTAAAATACTAGATAAATCGAAATGATGCTGAATTAGCATAAGCTCTTTCTCCCTCATTTGTTAACTTAACTCCTACCCTGCCGTGCCTTATAAAGCTGGTGATCGATAAATTAGAGAAAGGGGATTGCTTAAAGGTTGTAATGCACTGGGGCCTGGAAATGCGAAAGTTTGGTCCAATATCAATGTGCGCAGATCATTCTTATATCTGAAAATATTTTGCAAGCATCGAAGACCTTTTACCGTGATATAAATGATTTGGTACACATATGTTTTGGGACCAAGGTAGTCACGTGTTCATTAGTAGTAACCCATTTTTGAATCACCCCACTAGACACGGCACCTGTCATTGTACAAATTTGTCAGTTCAACAAGTACCAAAAATCATTGAGGTGGGCAAGTGGATTTAACTACCTTCGAGCCATTATCAGCGAGCGATTATTAATTTTTTCATGAGGCCTAAGAGAAAGGTCTATGTCCCAGACCTTCCATTTTGTCACACGGCAGCATTTTGTATATTCGGTACACTCATTAGCTTAACTAACATTTTTACATCAATATCGCGCATTTCAAAACCACGCCATGGTATGTGCATTTATGAGTCACAAATCTGAGCTGCCGTGTCTGCGTCAGTTTTATCATATCTATACAACAAAAAAATCCCTGCTGTGTTTTAACCCATACAAAAATTATCAATGAGTTTCAATTGGGTTTATAATGTATTGTTACAAAATACGTTAGAAACTCAATTGAAACTTATTGATAATTTTTCTAAGGTTTGGGTCGTCGGCGGGATGGGTAGCGTTTTTAGGTATGAAAGGCTTTATCATACACTTGTCCTGTGCGTCCAATATACCAAAGACACAAGCTCGGAGATTTATCAATTGTCTCCTATAAGACTTCAAACACAAGAACAAAAGTTGCGAAAAATACAAAGAGACATATAGACCAACTCATGTTTACCAACAAACCGGAGCGCTCCTAGCGGACGCCACCGGCGCCACGCATGCGCGATGGAGTGTGAGCAAGAAGCTCGCCGTAGTCCATAAAGAGACCATTGAAATGCGATGTTGTCGGCGCCTGTGTGAGTCCCCGTGTTCTTTTTCGCGTTGGAATTGTTGATTCTACGTCTTCCTGGCGATGTCTGACTATTTAAGCGGCCTCAGCGGAATTACCGAGGCACGTTACACCGCAAAACTTCGCGTGAATAATGTGACATGCAGCGATTCATTCCGCGTGGACACCGCAGCATGGACGCTAAAGCCTGATTCGCATGACGAGATTCCGCTCGAAATTTTGAGTTGCGACGTCGCTCAGGGCTCCAAAAGCGTGAATCGTAGCTGAGATGGTCGACGTCGATACTGAAAATCGCAAGCAGACTCGAACCAAGTGAATCAGGCATAACAAGTCGGTGGTGGCCACTAGTAACAATGAACAACATCTCATTGTGCCTGCTGTTTACACCGAGCCTGTTTACCCCAACCAACCTTCAAACTTAGAAGTCTTTTGAGGCCTGCACTTACTTCTTATCGCAATTACCGGGTCAACGTTTGGTCAACGAGCATGTGTCATCTGCAAGAGCAGGCGACAAGCAGAAATGTCTGAAAGAGCTGGCGACAGTTCGAACGGTCAGACGGCCGTTTGAACTTGAAGAATCACTGAACGTAATCCGCCCATGGTCCGTAAAGCTTGACAGTTTTCCAGAGTTCATGTTGGAACATAAGAAATAAATCTGCTGACCAAAACTACCTGTGAATTCAACCCAAAGTGCTTCCCGCCCAATCAATCATGGTCCGACGGCGTCTGGTTTTCCCATTTCACAACATATATCCACGTTTTCGAACGAACCGAGCACATGAAAACTGACCTTCAAGTCTTTCTTGACCCTTTGGTACAATCCAAGTCGCACTTTTCGACGAGAAGGCAGGTTTTTGTCTGTTTTATTTCTAAACAACGCAGAAATGCACGTCCTGAATGGTGACTTCCGCCTACAGCCCCAGACCGGAAGTGCGCTCGACGCGCCACCACCGCGCCGTGACGTAGCAGAGATGAGTTCGTGTATATGTTTGCTGTTTGCGTCTGCTTGAGTTCACAACCCCCGATATAGTTAAACCAACACGTTCTTCTTTTCAGCCCGTTCATTCTTTCATCCAAGCCTCAACCGTACGCCCTCGGAGACTCACGCAACCGCTCACATCCACGAACACACGAACGATGCGGCGTGTCGGTCGCGTGAACGAATGTGAGGCTGGTGCGTGTCCGCCCGGATTATAACTTTCTCTAAACGACCGTCTCGCACGCCAACTTTGACACATGACACCTCCGTGCGAACGTCTCCCCGACCGGCTTTAGCGAGCAATCCGAACCACGGCTCGCGTGTGCACTCACCAGAAAACGGATGTCTGCGCCTACTTAAACTCTGTAGTGCACGAGAGGACGACTGACAAGCAGGCAGGCACGAACGCAAATACAAATGTGAGCGATCAATATTCAACGTCACTCCTCTGTTATAATCGGTTGAACGTTGTCAAAAAGACTCGCGAATAAATATTTCATTTGTCATATCCACTGGGGAAAATGATTTCCGGAGAGGCTTATTTTACGCAGGCAATAAAATTTAATATGTCACTAATTTTACAGAAAACGAATCTAATCGCTATTGCTTCACGAGCATTTTTGGGGGCGAAGTATTTCTTATTTCGCAATTTTGTGCGGCTTTTCGAGCGTCATAAATGACCCCGACACATAACCCGGACGGCTGTAGTGTACGACGTTCCAGACCGAAGTAGCTTTATTCAAGGCGGACTTTTTTGCGTACATATATATTGTGTACGAAAGTGCACGCTCAGATGTGTCGTTTTCCTTACTAAAGATCACCGTCCGAATTCGGTTTTTCATGCTGCCCTTTCAAAAACAAAATTGAAGTGAACACAAGCAGCATTTTATTCCTCCGGAGCCATTTCAATAACACTGAGTCTGAACCTCTCTTCTTTGTACATACGTCAATCTTTTTTACAATTTAACAAGATTGATATGAATGAATGTATGAGTTAGAGCACAAATATATTAGCGGAAAAAATATGCACGTGCTTTCCTGGTATTTTTAATATAGTAAAATAACGACAAATGCTTGCGTTTCGGTAGACCCTAAGTGTATTTTACTTGATTAATATGCTTGTTCTAGTCGCCAAAAGTGTGTTGCAATTGATGCATGCTCAAATATTAGGGCATACATTCGTAACTACGTCACGTGGTTGTACATAAAACGCATAGAATACGAATAGCAAGCGGAGTCGATGATCTTCGCTAATGATTACATCATTAAAGTTCTTATCCCCAACCTTGTATTTGAACAAAACGCTGCATAAACCTATCGCGTTAAAAAAACGCCGATTTGAATATGACAAAACAGGTAATAAGGTAAAAGTCATCTTCTTGAAGTGCATACTCATGTTGGCGTTGAGTGTAACGTATTTTTAAGCAACATATTGTTGTACATTCAGCCCAGGGGGGTTATGTTCGACAAATATTTCGTTTCTGCTAAAAAGAAACGGAAGTGACGGAAGTGGCGATATCGCGTCTGGTTGGTTAGAGGCGCAAATGATGAAAGAAGGCACTTTCGTAATTTGAGCCTCTAACCGATCAGACGCGATATCGTCACTTCCGTCACTTCCGTTTCTTTTTAAGAGAAACGAAACATTCGTCGAACAAAGCCCTCCTGATGGTAGGGAGCGAAACGGACACATTTTCTTGGAGGAAAAAATCGACGTCCTAGTATTTTACGAGTGACAATATTTGTGTTGTACCTCTGCAATGTTTTCTTTTCAAATAATAATTATGATAACTCTGCTAAAACAGTCAATACGTAAAGCATAGAGCCATATATAAGGAGATTTCTGTCAATAGGATGACAATGGCTGTAGGGACAACTGCGATATTGTCATTTATTTGCATCCGCGACCGAAACAAGAAAATGAGGCTTCAGCAGGTTGTATTTCGCATAAAAATAACTCCCCTCGACCACAGGCCGACAGAAAGACGCAGCATCACTTTGTTCCCCTATTGAACACGATCTTGTTTGATAAGCGTTGTTTGTGAGCTGCCATACACGACGAGCTATTATTCTACCTCAGGGACGTGCAACATAGAAGCTGATTGGGGTTTACATGTTGGCACCCCCCCCCCCCCCCCTCCCCTATATTTAGTAGATATTCCAAGTTTTTGACTGGCCAAAGGATGTGGTTGAAATCAAACCAATCCGAGTTAGGCTGACAGTGTTCCTTTATGTTTGCTCCGGATTTGGAATGAATTTACGAATTTCACCTTTTATAAGGCTCTGCTCAAGAGACTTTACACAATTGGATATTCTTGCGCTACCATCAAATTTCACATCATATTTCTAAAATGGCGTTCTGGCAGTATCATACATATACAAGACATAGCTCACGAGCTTATAATGTAAGGCCAGCACACTACGATATCGTTTAAATAAGGAGTAAGACTGGCGTTCTTCCTTAGCATGCTTCTGGGAGTCGGATCCAAATTGATGAGTCGACAATCATTGCAGCAGGTTGACCTCACACGAAGAAAATAAAAAAAAATAGAACAGTACTTGTTTATTCAAATCGAGGCAGTTCCCTTCTTAGCACTTCAAGTGCCACCGGCTAATGTCGCGTAAATTGCGGTGCGACAATACTCTTCGAAATAAGAAGAAATAAAACGCAGGGCGTATCCAGTCCCGAGCCTCTCATTATTACTTCACACTTAATGGAAATGCGGCGGTAGCCATTGTAACGCCAAAAAACATATCAAGCAAGAAATATGAAAACGATGAGCTACGCTTTGCGTTTATATATATTGCCACACGGGTCGCTGAGCGAGCGCATACGTGGCCGAATGTTTACCGTGCTGGCTTTCGCCGAAGATCTGGGTTCGATTCCAGGCAGCGGAATGTTATTTTATTTATTCTTTCTAGTTTCTTCTAATCGAGTTACGAATGTTCAACGCGCCGAACGTTCTAGACCGAATGTTCTAGAGACCCCCGCGTCAACAAAAGGTGCCCCGCGTGGCAAGCCGCAGTCAGTCTCGCACCAGCGTTCGATCCTGATGTTACGCCGCCATCGACGCCCACGATGCTCTTTTGTTATATTCTGTCTGATTTTCATTGTGGGCACAGGTTCGTCCCATTAAGCGTTTAGTTTTTTTTTTCAGTTTTAGTCGCATCCTCAATTGTCATTTGTGACACTATGTTAGAACTGCAGCATTATATTATTTGTATTTTCAGTTGAAGTTTGGACGTCATTGTGGGTGGTCTATTTGTTCGTTGGTTAGGATATGCATCGGCCGATCATAAATGCTTTAAAAGTGTGAGGTGATTGAATTACAGAGGTAGCGACTGTGGTTAATGCATATTCGTATGCTATTCGAAGTACAACAATATAGTATTGAATACAATAGTAACAAAGCATCTGCCACGTGCTGTAGCAATGTGCATGTTAAGAAGAAGTCAAACACCTTACGTGATTCTTGGTGGAAGCCCGCAGTGTGCAAAATTCATCATACAGGCGAAGGTATGCAACCAATTTTCAGTTTATCCGTGCAAATGAGCAATCCTTTTAGAACTAAATGGTCGAAACAAACTAAATTTAAAAACAAACTTCAGAGCGACAACAATGCCATCGATCGAGCGGCTACAAGTGGTACACGGCACTAGAAGGTAAGCGCCAAGACTTGGCTGGTGAATGTTTGCTTCCTCATAAAATATCGACAACATTTTGATGAGCATTTTTTATGCTAAGTTCGGTTTCTCGCATTCGCCATTTCCACAATTGCTATTCAAAAGAGTTAGAAAGCGAATACTGGTTATTCAGTAGCTCTTAATGGACGTGCTTTTTTTCTTTTATTCGTTCACTTGCGTCGTTTTTTTGAATTTCGATATTAGAGATGCAAATGTCGTATACACAAATTTATTTATAAAGTTATAATATTTGAATAATACGTACTAACAAGGTGGAAGAGAAGTGCAAATGCCCATCTGCGGAGTTTCTATTTTGAAACTCAATTACCGGTTCAGTCTAAGTCGTGACGTACCACCACGCTGTTAGTTAATCAGGCCGCTTGTAAGTACTCGTGTTGCTTCCTAAAAGGGAAACGCCCCAATCCTAAAACGGGCAACGGTGCGCTCGCTACGTGACATCACGTCTTCAAAGCCGATGCTGCTGAAGCGAGATAATGGACGAAAAAGCTCATGGCGAAACTTTTCTGAGGGTGATGAAATATGGCTAAGGTGTGGTTGAGTACGGCTAGGCACACGTCCAACAATAACCTTCTTTTATTGAAATTCTGCTGGGGAGAAGGCATAAAAATATGATATACCTTTGATCAAGGTTATGCTCATCTGATAGAACTAAAATGCGCCTTTAGCTGTTTTCAGAGTAGTTTAGAAAATGCCGACAGGTGCGGCGCGTCTATGCACAAAGAGGAGAAATGAAGAAATACACTAGAGAGCACACCGTAGAAGTCTGGTGAGCTTGTCACGTGCCTGGCTGCAGCATGCGAATTGGTTCACCGGGGCCTTAGCGATATCCATTCGATAAGGCAAAGCCGTTTGTCTGTATTAGACTTCGCTCGTACGGCCTAATCATTGGCAGGCTGTAAGAGCGTTATGTCTACCAGATTAACTTGCTGGGCTCATAGCTGGAGGAGTCACACATTGCAAAAGAAAAGTCCTGTGAAGAAAGACAGCATCGAAGACTGCAGTGGTGCTGAAATGTTATTTTAAAGCAGACCACACAATTAGTAAACTCTACTATATCACCCACCCCCCAGTGAAATTAATACGCGGTTTCTGGTCAAAAGCAGAAAGACTCGGGTAGTTGATCCATAATCCTGGCGAAAGGTCGTTGCACAATTACTAATATCGCGTGCTTATCTCTGTATCAGTTCGCAATTTATTCCACGGACATGCGTTAGTCATTTTGTGGCTTCCCGCATCTCGAAAACGCACCATATTGGGTTCTTTAGTTTATGCTACTCAAAACATTATATAATTTTTATTGCTAAGTAAAGTTCACATCATGTCAATGCCACCACTGAGTCATCAAGTAGAAATAGGTCTAGCGTTCTACAACCATATTAGAAGTAAGGCTCTTGCGTTGATTGGCCATCGCACCGCTACGCTCGGTATCCGCCAGCAACCATTCGTGATGACCAGCGCCAACATTTTTAAGAAATCTCGCGCGCGGCGAAAGAGAAACGAAGCAATCTAGTAGTTGAGGCTAAGCTATGCTAAACCTAGGCAGAAAAGCTACCGGTGTATTTAGTCTACCGCGTCCCGTGCGTCAGAGGTATACAGCAGCTCGGCCGGCGTTTTCCTAATTCGCTATCATTTGAGATTATTAGTAGGCCGTACGCTGCTGCGGATTGCGTGCCTAGACGGCGCGGGCTCAATTCATACTTTTAAGTGACAGCGCCAGCTCCCGTTACCAACTAGAAGGCCAAGTACACGGTCGACTGAAATTTCACATTGTGGCACCATTGCTCCATATGCGCCACCGCCTCAGCACGAGTCTGGAAATTTTCACGCCAATTTTTTTGCATCAGCTACCATACCTCGTCAATTCGTGACTCGTCTATGACGAGCCTCTTCAGCGCGCTGTAAGAAAAAATAGCGTTCTTTGGACCCGCAAAGGTACTTCAGAGGTGCAGTATGTGGCTTGCAAGTTCGTCTGCTTGGATTGGTTCGCGCATGCGGCGACACGTTCTACAGCCACAACTACTATAAAATTTGACAAGGTAAAAATGGCAAGTCACCTCTTACTAACGTCCGACCTCCAGCATGCCTCTTTGTCTTTTGCCGTGATTTGGAGTCGCATGAGTGCTCGAGGCTCAGAAGACGTCGAAGCGCTATCAACGGTAGAAAAACAATATTATATACCTCCTTTAATTCACTATACTCCATCTTACAAATGTCTGCAGTAAAGGCAAATGAATAGGCGCGCTTGCCAAGATCAGCACTATCATTTTTGTTTGTACGAGGACTCTACTTCTCCGTTTACTCCCGCAGGGGGCACCTGTGAAAGCAGGTGTTTGGAGAGTGGCGTCTTAACGGACCCTGAGCCCCGCAGGGGGCGCCTGAATCTTAGGTGCTAGGTGTTTGATGAGTAGCTTCACAACGGACTCGAGCCTGGTGGGCCACCATACCCGCACGCTGGGGGCCCCTACTTTAGTAGGTGCTTGGTGAGTGGCGTCACTGCGAACCCCGAGCCAAGTGGGTTCGCCCACCCACGCCTGGCTGTGTATGGCTTAGCCTGTGTACGGGGAAAAGGGAATCCTGGTGGTTGAGCTTAGCCCGGGGTTAGAGATATAAAGGTGTTGAAAAAAAGCGGAAAATTCAGAAAAAGCGGTTTTTTGTGTTTGTTTCAAAGAGCCAAATGTCGAAAAAAACCTTCAAAATTTCTAGTCACAATTTTCCTTCACAGTAACACTATTTTGAGCAGTCCTACTTTTGATTTTATTTTAGGAGAACAATAATGTGACTCATTCAAGTTGACATTTTCAAATGTACAAGCTCTGTAACTCTTTGAAATAGCATTTATATATTTCGTTTCATCGAAGTGGTAAATTTTTGGCGATTTTGACGATGTGTTTCACGCGCACTTCAACATTTTCAAACATCTTTCGTTGTGGAAATTGTCTACTGCAACCAATTATCAGCAATTTTTATTACTACAAAGTATCACACTGAACCGTGAAAAATTGTGGGAGAAAATCCTTTTTTTGTTACATCAGAAGGCTGAACACGTAAAAAAATATTAAAATTTCCATTCACAATTATGTCTTCACAATATCATATTTTATGCAGTTCGGGTTTCGGTTTTGTTTTGCGAATACAAGGCGTACTTCAATGAAATCGCGACCAGCAATCGCCATCGCCATTTTCATATGGCGTTGATCGAAACTATCTCATTCAACGTGTATCTCATCGGAGAACGCGCAACGTGAAGAATTTCACAACATGGTTCGTCCGCAGTCTAGCGTTCGGAAGCATTTTAAAGTCTTACAAACGTCGACCGCGGGGAAAAAACAAACAAGCAGTATGTAAGTACTGCCAAGTGTCGCACGGATTTCCGAATGCTACACGCCTTACAAGGCTTTTGCTGTCGTGCAAGAAGAGTCCCCAAGACGTCAAGGAGCCGTGTGCAAAAGAACATGGAAAAAATCCCTCTGGGAGCTCATCAGTGCCCACATCAAGTGAGTCTGAGGCCAGCCGACGCGCAGCGGAATCTACGTCGCAAACAAATGCGCGAACATTTCTTCGTTTGTTGACAAATAACCCCTGCGCTTCAAAGGCCAAGCTGACACAGCTTTAGCTAGGGCGATGTACTCAGCCAAAACGCTATTCTCCTTAGCGGAAAACGAGCATTGGCAAGCGGCCTTCAAGATGCTTCGACCATCGTACACACCGCCTAGCCGATACCTATTGAGTGGGCCTCTACTTGACGCAGAGTATGAGCGTGTGAAAAGTCATGTGGAGGAGACTTTGAAAGACGCTACGTGCCTCACACTGCTGACTGATGGGTGGACCAACATTCAAGGGGAATCGGTGATAAACGTTGTCGTAGCTACGCCGCAGCCAGTGTTCTACACGTCAATTGAAACAGGCACAAACCGGCACACTGCGTCTTATATCAGCGGCGAAATATGTGATGTCATTGATTCCCTCGAAAGTGAAAAGGTTTTGGCACTGGTCACGGACAACGCTAGCAACATGCAAGCGGCATGTCAAATGGTTACATGCACATTTCCACACATCGCAAAGATCGGATGTGCTGCTCACGGGCTGAACCTGCTCCTGAATGATCTCATGAGGCTAAAAACCTTGGAAAAGGTCCATCAGACATCCAGAGAAGTGATCAAGTATGTGAAACAGACTCACGTAGTTGCTGCCACGTTCCAACAAAAGCAAGAGTCCAGAGATGGCAAAGGAAGTTCCACGACCCTCAAGCTGCCCAGCAAGACAAGATGGGGCGGCGTTACCCTCTCACTTCAAAGTTTGCTCAGGAACAAAGAAGCTCTGCAAGAGACCGTGATCTTGGAAGGTCTGAAAGTAAACAAATTAGTGCGGCAAGCCGTCTTGGACGAGGATGGATTCTGGAAACCCTTGCGCAGCTGTTTGGAACTGGTGACACCCATTTCCTCTGCCATTGCAGAATTAGGAGTCGGAGAAGGCTTTGCTGTCGGACGTTCCGGTAGTTCTCCATTCCATAAAAACCGAAGTAATCACGAAGCTGGTGACCAGCACTTTAACAGACCAGGAGAAGGCTCGCGCAAAAGAGATCATGTGCAGGAGCGGAGAGTTTTGCTTGCGACCCATTCATGTCGCTGATAACTTGCTGGATGCAAGATATAGAAGGAGGAACCTTGATGACGCACAGATTGCAGACACATTTGACTGGATCTCCAAGCAGGCTGAGCACCTTTCGCTTGACATCGGGAAGCTGCTTCATAATCTCGCAGAATATAGGGCGTCTACGGGGATTTGGTCCAGGGCAGCACATTGGGAGTCTGCGAAGCACGTGGAACCATCCACCTGGTGGCAAGGACTCTGCACTAACCAGCCATTGACACCCCTGGCATGTCGGCTTTTGCAGATTTTCCCATCGTCTGCAACGTGTGAACAAAACTGGTCTCAGTTTGGGAATGTACACACAAAACTGCGCAACCGGCTTGCAGGTGAACGTGTGAAAAAACCTTGTGTGTGTGCACTCGAATCTGAGCCTGGAAAAATCTTCGACCGACGTGAACGCGAGAGTTCCTCTATCCAGCGATTCCGACTCGGAATAACAAGTGCTCGGGGACATATGCAACGCTGTTTAGCCTTACCAAAATATGGTATTTCTGCTTGGTAAGCTGTTGATATTACATACACCTTAATTTGAAGTATTTCAGATATTGAAACTTCCCAAATGGTCCTGCCTTATCATATTGTGTTGACGTAATAAATGCGTCCATGCAGCAATCTCAATTTTTCAAAACTTTCCAATTTTTCCTGAAAAAAACCTGAAAAAAACGTTTTTTTTTTTTCGGGCCATCCAATATTTCACGAAAATTTACATCTCTACCCGGGGTACGTTTGGACCCTTCGGGGCCCCCCGGGCGAGGCAATATACCGCTTCGGCCCCTGCTTCTCGTAGACGGGTGTCCTGGCTTCGCCCGGCCAGGATGATTCAGTCAGTCGCCTCTTCTACCCTCTTTTTCCTTCTTTCACTTTTCCTCCCACCTCTTTCTTTTTTCTTCTACACTGTGTTCCTTCCTTTTCACCTTCATAGGCAGCAAGGGACAACCTTGAGTGGAAACAGGTCCTGTCCCTGCAACCACACTAGGGTATAGTGCAAGGGCAGCACTCGTAGAGTAATTGTGTCAGCCAAGCCTATCTTGCCATGGCACATTACCTACACCCTTGTTGGGCACCGCGGTGGGCGATGCACCCGGGCACTGAATTTCATTCCCATCTTTATGGGTTCCAAGCTAAACAAAAACTCTGATCGGGCTCTGAAACGGGCCCGTATCAAGGACAAGCTCCCAAAGAACCATACCACGGCGCCAGAAACTTTTCCAAACCTTTTGGTTATGCACTCCGTAAACGACGACAAACCACTTGCAAAACGTTCTCCTTTCCTAGTCGCGAAGACGTTGGAGCTGGTGATTGGAAAAATATTCAAAGCAAAGAAGCTTTTTTTTCCGGTGACATCCTTGTTGAAGTCGATACAGCAGAGCAGAGTACTGCACTACTTGTTCTCACCAAAGTCCTAGACTATGCCGTGTCTGTGACCGTGCACCGCTCTTTCAACAGCACGCAGGGCGTCATCTCTGAGGATGATCTACTTGGAAGCTCGAACGAAGAAATCCTTGAAGGTCTTAAAGTTCAGGAGGTTCGTCGCTGTGCGACACATCGCTATTCGTCGTGATGGCCAGAAAAGGGACATTAAGCATATTGTTTTGGCGTTTAACTCAAGAAGTCTCCCCTCCGCAGGCAAGCCCGGCTACCTTAACTCCGAAGTGAGGCCCTACATCCCCAACCCAAGGCGCTGCTTCCGCTGCCAACGTTTTGGCCGTGGATCAACCACATGCAAAGGAAAAACAACATGTGCCAAATGTACTAGCAACGATCATCCCACAGACAACTGTGCTAGTGACACTCACACCTGCGTGAACTGCCGAGGTACCTCACCCGGCATACTCCCGCTCATGCCCTAAATTCAAACAGGAAAAGGAAATAATAACTCGAAAGACAAAGGAAAACTTGACCTACCAGGAGGCACGTAAGCGTTTCTCCTTCCTGCAAGGAGGCACGTATGCCGGGGCAGCAGCCAGGGGGGGGGCTGCTCCCGGCACAATATCCGCCCAGGATATTGTGTCCCCACCTAGCCCCCCTCTCCTTAGAAGACCAAGGGTGGATAACGCACCCTTACAGACTCCCACGACGCAAACAACCGACACGTCGGTGCGTCTTGGTGGTCTCTCGAACCTCGACAGCGTGCAGAGGAGGCACCTCGGGGCTCTGCATCCTCCTCTTCTCCTCACTCAGGAACTGCTGTCAGAACATCGGCAACTTCAAACGTCAAGGTTCAGGAGAAGGTGAAATCCATCAAATTATCTTCATTTAGACGCTCCAAAAAGGTTGTGTAACCTTCCCGTGCTACATGACAAACAACCTAGTACACCTTATTCAAATGCCCTGGATGCGTCCCAGTGTAATCGTGGTTCATCCTGCTCGCATCGTGAACCTCCTGGTGTACAAGGAGGTATGGCCGAATCCTGCACTGATCCTGCAGAGCAGGGTACCCCCATGGAAGTTGATAAGCAACCAAAAAAGAAACAGAGTCCCCGCATAACAAGACCGCCTTAGCATAATGCTAGTGAACATAGTGCAGTGTAACTGCAGGGGAGCACGCTCAAACATTGATGACTTAAAGGAACTGGCGCCGGCCCTAGACCCAGAGGTGACCTGTCTTCAGGAAACCTTCCTTTCTGAGTCGGCCCCCTTCAGATTTGACAGATGTGCAGTATATCGCAAAGACTGTCCTTCTGATGTAAGAGGTCGAGGATTGGCTCTCATTGTGCAGCCATCATGTCCTTCAGAGCAGATCCCTCTAACCTCAAACTTGGAAGCAGTTGGTGCGCGTATTTACATCGCTTTCATGGTAACTGTATGTTCTCTTTATCTCCCTCCTAATGCCCATTTCAAACTGACGGATCTAGAACAGCTTGTGAGTGAACTCCCAAGCCCTTACCTGCTCCTCGGAGACGCAATTTTCACAATAGACTATGAGGAAGTCAATTGGATGACTCTAGAGGCAAAGTGGTAAAAACAATTTTGCTAAAATTTCAGTCAATCTTTTAAATGACAAGTCTCCTACGCATACTACCCTAAACTTGCCTGGGAAATATTCTACCATAAATTTATCGTTCTGTTCAGCTTCCCTCTTTACGAAATTGTCCTAGCGTGTTTACCAAAACCCATATAACAGTGATCACTTTCCTATTCTCATCCAACACTCGTGTGCTACCCCTTCTGTTCCGAAAAGAGTGCCTCGGTGGGTCATTGAGAAGGCAGACTGAACGAAATACAGTGAACAGGCCCAGATTCCTGAGGATGGCTTCACTACACTTAATATCGATGAAGCCACATCTGCTTTGACAACTGCCATAATTGACGCAGCTATAGTTTCAATTCCAACAACATCGTCACGGTTTCCAAAATACCCAAAACCCTGGTGGTCTCCAGAATATAGAGAAGCCAAGCAAAAGAAAAATAAGTGTTGGAGAAAGTTTAAGAGGTCTCCCACTTCTGAGTGGCTGATTGCCATTAAGAGAAGCAAAGCCGAGCTACACCGTATAGTTAGAAGCTAGAAGAAAAACTCCTGGTTCAAGTACATCACAGACATTACCAAGGACACATCAATAAATCAAATCTGGGACAACGTCCGGAAGATGGAGGGCTTGTATATTGATACCCGATTCTCTATTCTCAAAGATGTGACCGTTCAAGTGTGCTCTCTCACAGAATATGGCAAATCTTTTGGGACATACATTCTCAGAAGTATCCAGCAAGTCTTCGTATCAAAAACGTTTTCTAGCTTTCTGCAGACAAGTAGAAAGAAAAACCCTACCAATAAAACTCAGTAGCGAGGAAGCTTACAGCAGACCTTTCTCGTTTCCAAAGCTAGAGTTATCTACCCTGCATGGGCGGAACTCTGCAGTTGGCGTAGACAACATATACCACAAAATGATTACAAACTTATCCCGTGATTCCAAACTTGCTCTACATAAGTTCTTCAACAGAATATGGGACATGGCGGTGTTCCCAACATCCTGAAGAAAAGCAATCGTTAAAACCATTTCAAAGCCAGGCAAATATCACGCAAATCCTCAGAACTACAGACCAAAAGCTCTCACCAGTTGTCTCTACAAGGTCCTAAGCGCATGATAAATTCAAGACTTGTTTTTTGTCTAGAGGCAAAAAACTTACTATCACGAGCTCAGTGTGGGTTCCGTAAAAACCACTCTACCCTTGGTCATCTTGTGTCCCTGGAGATGGAGGTTCGCTCGGCCTTTGTGAGGCGTGAACATCTGGCGGCAGTTTTTCTTCATCTCGCTAAGGCATATGATACAACATCAAGGCATGGCATCCTTAGTAACTTGGTGTCAGGGGGTTTAAATGGTAACATGATGTTTTTCATTAAAACTTCTTGACAGACCGCACTTTTCAGGTGCGCCGGGGCGCTGTTCTTTCTGGCGAATTTATGCAGGAGACGGGAGTTCCCCAGGGGTGAATTTTGAGTGATGCATTGTTTTTGGTTCAGATAAATTCACTTTCCCGTGAAATTTCCCGCCCCATCGAGCACTCTTTATATGCCGATGACCTTAAAATTTCTATCAGGTCTTCATACCAGCGTGTTGTTGAGCGACAACTTCAGATTTGCATAAACAAACTGGGCAAAGTGGCGTTTTCGAAACGGATTTCAGTGGTCGGCAGAAAGAAGTGTCATAGTACAATTTAAGCATAAACGTGGACTGTACCCCGATCCCAAACTGTCACTAAACGGTACACAACTCGCTTGTAAAAACTCTAAAAAAATTTCTGGGAGTCATTTTTGACCGGAAACTAATATTTGGAGAGCCTATAGCCTGGGTTCGCAAAAACTGCATAAAAAAAACTAAATACTTTTAAGGTGCTCGCGCACACATCTTGGGGAGGACAAGTGGAGTCTCTTTGCATATTAAAAGGGCTAAAGTGCGTTCGAAACTGGATTATGGTAGCTTTGTTTACGAATCGCCCAGACAAAGCACAATTCGACAGCTTGATCCTGTTCACCACCAGGGAATTTGTTGGTGCACGGGAGCATTTCGGACATCACCAGTGGAGATTGGGTCTATACCTAACAGCTCATGAACAGCCCCTACGTCTTAGGAGAGAATTGCTAGGTCTATTTTATGCAGGTAGAATTTCAATGTACAAGGACAATCCAGCCTACCCTCATTTTCTATTCCCATCTTTCACTGAGCTGTTTGCCCAACGACCATCAATCGCATAACCTTTTGGAATTTGTGTGGAGCAAGTTCTGTCAGACACTCGGCTTTCAATAAGCGAGGTCGCACCCTTTCCTCCACCTCTCCCCCCTTGGTATGGCCCAAGCATTTCTTGTGATCTGCGGGTAACAAAATTCAAAAGCCATGTACTACTCCTCTAGCGTACCAACAGTTTTTTTTCTAGAAATTATTAAAAAGCTCAATGACTACCAGGCATTTTGCACTGATGGTTCCAAAATGGGTAAAGCAGCCTTTGTCTCTGGCACCACCATAATTGTTTTCTAGTTATCTCCAATTGCGTCTGTCTTCACATCCAAATTGAATGCGATTGTTGCCCCAATTAAGCACATCAGAAAGTTCCAGACCAAGAAATCTCTCATATGCTCCGACTCTTTAAGTGCAATACTGTCTATCTGTGCTATAGTGCCTAAGAAACACCCTTTTTTGAAGATATTCGTGCGCTGTTACGAGAAATTCAGTCAGTAGGCGGACATCTTCAGTTCCTCTGGGTTCCAGGGCATAGTGGCATCTCAGGAAATGAGCTTGCCGACAAAACGGACCCACAGGGTCCTTTAAAAGACAGAACAGACATGTCCTTGCCCTTTAGTGTCATTCGCAGTGATATGCCCAAGTGTGTCGTGGCAACATGGTTGCAGCAATGGAAGAAATTTGAAGGTAACAAGTTTCATACTCTTCACCCTACTACAGATAAGTTTCAGGACCATCGTCACCTCTCGCGTCATGACAGTGTATTGTTAACACGACTGCGCATTGGAGATACACGCTTAACACACTCGCATCTCTTAATGGACAATGAATCTACTATTTGCAAAACATGTGATTCAGACCTTACAGTAATGCATCTCTTTGTTTGCAGGAAGCTCCAGCCTTTCCTTAAACCACTTTTAGAGCCACTAAGAAGTTTTAACATTCCATTTCGTCCGCGTTTGGTTTTAGGTCACGAACCTCAGATTCCGCTCAAACACTTATTCGCGTCCCTTCAAAGAGTGGCCTCAAGTTTCTTCTCTAATATACATCAAGTTTTAGAGCCTTTACACTCTATAGGTCTCATTAGCTATTTCTGTATAAGCTAAACACAGCACATTAGTTTTACCCATACGCGCTAACATACTGCATATTCATTAGCTAAACTAAATCCTTGCGCTATTTGGCCCTCGTGTTGCCCTTGCGCCATAAAACATCAAAACATCATCGTCATCTCCGTTCACCCTTATGCTGAAACTAGAAGCTCCACGTACAGCGCGAGCTTTATTCCCTTGCTCACACAAGTGTGAACGGGACGGCACGCGCAACCAAAGCACTGCGGAAGCCTCCGAGCACGCGCTGAAGGTGAAGCTTTTTGTCTTAACTTGAGGGTGAACGGACTATAAAACCACGCACTCGTGTCCATGCGTTTGTCTTAAGTGCGGATGTTTGTAAGATGGAGTACAACAATTTTCCCGGCGATAGCTCGATGAAATAAAAATTAGACCAAAAAAAAAAAACAATGCGCTCGCATAAACTTCGAGTGCATTTAGTCTACCGTGGAACGAGCGTCACAACGACAGCAGTTTCGTGCTAGCGTAATTCGCTCGCACGCAGCGACGCCAGGAGGATCGCGTTTGCTACTTCGCGGCGTCTGTCGACGAACGTCAGCATGTTAGCCGCTGGGGGGTGGGTCGGGAATTTACTAACGATAGCGTCATGCGCAAACCTTGTATTCTAGGTGGTATTAGTTAAGTCCGAACACCGGAGCGCGAGAGCTTGGCGCTCTTTTTACTGAACGGAGTGGAGTACCACAGGAGATTGATACTCCAGAGTGTCTTTCGTGCAGATATTTTCTTGAAGCGCGATTGACTTCATCGCGCTCCGTGACGTCAGTTACACGAACCGAACTTCAACAAACAAGATGGCTGCTCCGATAGGAACGTTGTTCGGGCAAAGACTGGAGTCAGAACGCTCCACCTTTAAAGTTGAATGAGGCTTAGTCCATCGAGTTAAAAATGTATTGGTGCCTTGATCAGTATGACAATTCCGGGGGTACATAATATGTCGTGCGGCAATTGTGCGCGCGTTATAATGTCTTATGCTTGGCTAGGAGAGATTCGGATAGTTTCGGAACTGCCGCAGACACTACAAACTTTTGTGTTTTCTGAGTTTATCGATTGAGCTAGGATTTTTGGTACAAAATTAGTGTTGAACTTGGAACAAAATTGGAAGAGGGCATTTTCAAACATCCGGACACTTTCCGGGACATTGTACGCTTCTCTGAGTGCGCTCAGAGAGTATATTACCGTAGAAATGTTTTTATTTTTTATTTTTTCATAACACACCTGCTGGTGTCGTGCGCTGAAGGAAATAGTCAGCAACATCTCAAGTGTTTGTTTGCAGAGGCTGTGCCCTTTCTCTGTTAACAAATTCTTAAAGCCAGAGAACAATTGCTCGAATTGCACAGAGACAAGCGGCAAACACCTAAGGGCTCATTTAGCATCCCATTCAGAAACGTCATTTTAGTTTTTGGTGAACGTACCCACTCTATGTCAGGGTTTTTCTCATTCGACTTACGAAGTTTGTCTTTCGCAGAGCCGTCCTACAACGGCGCGCCAACAGGAGGACACGCGAAAACGGCAATGCGTCATCGGAAGCCATCGCAGATTATTTGGAGCGAGCGCGGATCTTTCAGGTGTAAATGCTGAGATAAGGTGACTCGTCAGCAGCAACCATTAGGAGCGTGCGCGGCACAATCGGTCGGTGGTTTAGTATATCCAGCGCTTTAGAAGGCAGGGAAGGCAGCAGGCTCGTATAAGGCCGTGCATGCTGTTTGAACGACGTTGGAGACGTCGGCGTATGAATGTCTCGCTGGCTTTTGCCGATCCCAAATATTATTAAAGGAGAAGGGCACATTTTATACAATTTTCTATATATTATAGAAAATTGGTGCAATCGGGACAATATTGAGCCTTTCGAGACATTCGACATAAAATTCGGACAATTCGGGTCAACAAAGTTGATGGAAACCAAAAGAAAATTGCTTGAGAGCTGTGTACTGGTAGCTGACACTGTTATGGGGACACTAATGAAATTCGCCACACCTCCCGGAAATCCCATCTCTACTCATAATCACCAAAGAAATGAACAAAATAGTTTTTTTTTTTCAGCTGGAGAAAGAGATGCCTGTTTGATGAGGTGAGATTTGGCTAGAATGGTGGATAGAACACCAGATTAAAACCAGAGGAGTGGATAACAGCTATCGCCACAGCGGAGCGGTGTGTGGGCGCAGTGTACTGATGAAACAAGACTTCCATCTGGAGCACCCTGCGGTATATGGCCTTGATGGTGACCCTAAGCGATGAACCAGGTTTGCCTAGTAGTTTGAGGTAATCGATGAGCACCATGGCCTCTGAATCCCAGAAGCCAGTGGCCATCACCTCGACTGCTGATAGAACAACCCGATTCCTTTCGGCGATGGAGAGGAGGGGTGTTTCCACTGTTAAGACTGGAATTTGCTGTCCGGATGAAAGTGATCAACCTAGGTTTTGCCCAAGGAGAGAAATCGGGCACAGACGCCTCCGTGGTCTCAAACGAGCAGTTCAAGATTGTCCCTTAACGTGGTGTAGCGGATGCATTTTGGTCACGCGAGAGCAGTCTTGGAATCCATCTGGCTGAAACCTTGTGCATTTGAAGAGGCGCTGAACTGGGATATTCTAGATTCTTAAGACCTTTGCGATAATCCATAGTTTTGCTCGGCGATCTGCCATTACCTCATCGTGCACATGCTCCCTATTTTCTTGCGCGGTCACTTCCGCGGGTATGTTAAGGCGGGGGTCGTCTTCGAGTCTTTCCGATATTTGATTGAATTCCGCCGCAAACCTCATCACCGTGCTGTACAATGGGACATCCTGTCTCTTCGCCTACATCATGCCTTTGTGAATGCCTGTCGGAATCAGGCCTTTCAGTGTCATATATTCAATCACTAAACGTGTTTTCACTTTCTCAGTTATTTTTCGAGTGCGCGGAGTTTCGCCTGCCGACGGCCGTCACAGGAAAACTGGGTTTTGTGCGCACGCGCAATTTTGGTTATCACCAATTTTGTAAAGTACCCATGTGTAAAGGTTCGCCTTCGTGCTCACATTCGTGCTCACGACCTTCGTGCTCACATTCGTGCTCACGACCTTCGTGTTTGGAAAATGCATCAATGCCACTCTGCCATATCAGAGCTGCTGAAACATTCATGGAGCTCGCAATGGACCAAGCTACCCGTACAACTTTTTGACACCAGCAAGATAGATGAAAGGCAAACTAATTATTTATGCATTAAGATTAGCCTGGCATATAACCGTAGCCAGCCGAAGTGAACTGACTAAATGGAGAAAGTAAAAACAGATAGTAAGTGATCCATGACGACAGTGCGTGCCTACAGTGCACGCCTTTCATTAAAGAGGCATTCTAAATCAACGACGCAACATTTGTTTGAACCCATAAACTCAATATAATCGACACAGCCCGCAATCTTGTACAAATCGAAGGCATAGCTATGTCGTTATGTTTCTAGTTACAAAACAATGATTCTGAGAAACACATCGACACGAAGAGACTTACTTTTGAAATACCATTACATCTATGTAGACCTACACTTTTATTGTTTCAAAGCGTATATTAAAGAATATGAAGATGTGTCCTGTAAACGTCATTTTTGCACGTAATTAACCTTACGCAATGAATTTCTTTTTATAGAGAGGTTTGACGAACATAAGGTGTGGCTGAAATTATGAAGAAAGTAACTTTTCTTTACGAAAACAAATTTTTATGTATTACGCTTGCTGCCAAACGGGAATAATACTGTCATATTGTTGTAGGTGTATTACTTTTTTGCTGGTTTTGTTTAAGAAAAAAATGCAAAACAGTTAGTAAGTCCAGATGTGCAAATAGTCAAATATATAATGATCCAAGAGGTCACATTTAATGTGACAAACGACAAAAAATATATTCTCAGTTTCAGTGTTTTTTTAATAAATTAATACTGACGCAGCTCTATAGATGGACTTCCAAACTATTTAAGAGTTTATGCGCAGAACGTACAACACTTGCGTGGTTTCCAATAGCTAACCTATTGATTGCTAACCAAAACCTGCGGTCTCATTAGTAGCAACGTCGCCGATGACCAAAGTTGATATGAGAATAAACATTTACTGAGCAGGACGAATCCTATCAGGCCCTATTACATTAAGAGAAAATAATGATTATGATGGCTCCATTCCTGAAATTACCTTTACCAATTGTGGTAGAAAGATTGTTGGCAATATTGCGATTTTTTGTAGCGTGAGCTACACTGGCCGAGGTTGAGCAGTTTCGCGTGGCTTCCAAAGAGCCGTGCTGCGCATGCGCAAGGAGCAGTGACGTCACACGGCGCTCTGCTGTCGCGCCGGAGCCGCCGCCGCCGCGCGCTCCGCCGCCGTCGCGCGGGCCTCGCCGGTCTGCGCATTCCGGAGGAGTGATGTCATAGCCGCGGCAGACGCACTGGCGCCGCCGCGTGCCCAGCTGTGCGCCTCTGTTGCGCAGTAGCCAAGTCTGACGCTGCACCGGAGCCGCCTGATAGTGCCTCTCATTTTGTGCGCCTAAGCTTACGTTACGTAAATCCTGGCATAGGCCAGCTAAGCCACAGCAATTTTTGTAGAACGCTGCTTTGAATAAGAAATTAAATTTCCAACGCGAGTAAAGTAATTCAATAATAAATCTTGATAGGTATATATCTGAATAGAGGTAACTCTCATCGATCACCCGCGAGTAAATAGTATTAAAATGTTATTGTTATTATGTCAGTGTTGTAAATAACATGTTGCATATGAGGACGATGCTTCCAACGCGTTACATCTTCCAATAACACAAAACGTACTCGCTAGATTCTAAATGTCTAACGAGTAAAATATTTCCGTGACTATTTTATGGAACGGGCTATCGAATTGCGTTAGTAGTTCTTTGCAGTGTATTTTAGTTAAAAAAAAAGAAGTTAATTTGCATTCTTAAAATTTTGCTGAAATAAAGATTTATTTATATTTTCTTCTCCGCGCCATTATCTCTCCAATCCAATTAAGAAGAACGCTTATTCTGCAAAAGTTATTCAAAACTATGATAAACACAATCGCATTAACAGTTTACATGTCGAAGTTCGTATTCACAACTTATAACTACCAAATATTGGTGAAACCAATATAACGCTAAAATAAGACTCTTCGTTTGTTTGTTGAAGGAAATCTAATGGTGTTTCGTCGCATTTGGAGGAGAGTACCGCGTCACAGTAACGCGTTACGTTTTTGCGATCTGAGTTGCGCTATTTTCTCATTTATATTTAGTGACGTGCACAAAACTGGTTCGTGCACATGTGAGCTAATGAGCTGGCAGGGGTTAAACATGGTAAAGCCCACGAGACTGGTATTTGTGTAAAACTGAAACAGCTGGACGTCTCGAGACACCTGTTTTTTATTTGTCTCCTAGGTAGCCCGGTACCTGGTTCCTTTCACCAGTAAAATAAACATTAGTTTCTGAATTAGTATGTATTTATATTCGACATAAAGAATATTGAAACTATCATAATGCTTGAAACGTTCAAAAATAGCTCTACAATGTTAATCCGGCGTCGTGCCAGCAATATTCTTGACGGCATCTACGCCTTTCCATAAATATATGTCGCCGAAATTTTTCCGATGATGATGCAACTGGTGCGAATGTCGCGACAAGTAACTAGAAACGTTCTGCTGCCTTTAGCTGTTGAAACCTACTTAGCTCGATACTCCGCTGTTTTCTTAGGTTTTGTATTCCAACTTTCGACTTCTCCTCGAAGTTCCCGCTTGTTTCTCGTTAGGCGCGCCGTGCTCTCTTTTTGTGAAATCGTGCACTGACAGAACAAGGGCTGGTAGTGCAAGTGCCTGTCATTCGGGCGTTTCTGCATGGCATTTGCAGGAAAGAATAAAAATGAAGAACGTCGAAGTAATCTCGACGCGATTTTGAAAACAATGTCGACTGCTTTCCCCTTAAATAATCCCCGAAGAGTCAGTCTTAACCAAAATTATGTAATCGGGTTGTGGTGGAGGAAACACCAGTCGCCTCCCTTCCTTTGCCTAGGTGCTGGTTCTGCGAAAAAAAGCAAGCTCTCCCCAAATTGTGCTCCAAACCAAGGCCCACTAGGATTCCGTCCAATCGCCGAGAAGGGAAAATTGTCGACACACTACACAGTTGATATGCTGTGTTGCCTGATATGTTACTTAAATAAACCTTCTTTTGTTAGATAACACTGCACAGTAGAATATATTGATAGCTTGATGACAAATGTTGAATTTAATACCAGACTCTTGTCGTTTAAGTTGGTAATCACGTTATTTGCACGCGATGAACATGCATGCTTATCGAATATCTTGTCTAGCAAACTATTTTCGAGAGCAAATAAAGTTGTCGATGCCCTTGACCGAGCAGGAGGCGCCGGCAAACTCAGCGCAAAATAAAACAAATATTCTAGTCACGTTTGTATTGTCGCGTACCTATAGATCTTACAGTTGCTTTTTTGACTTCAAATGTTGTACGATGTTCTCATAATTGTATCAAGAAAGTATATAAACCACGAAACGCAAAAGGAGCAGGAGAATACAAGTATTTAGCCGTCAGCAGTAACAAAGCCTATACGAATAAACAGCACAGTCGGTTTGGGCTAGCAGGGACACCTGTGCAAGGCTGTCATCATGACAGCTGACATCATGACGTGACATCGACAAGTTAAGTCACGTTGGACCGGTTCGCCACGCGACTTAATGACGTAAGGTGAAACCGTGAGTCACGTGATATCGTGACGTCCCGTGACACTCTGACGTCCCGTGAAAACACATTGTCACGTGATGCCATGACGGCACGTACAAACATAAACATGCGACAGCTGAGAACGGAAACAATATAAACAAAGCGTTTTCGCCAATTATGCCAAAATTATTAAAGCTGAAAGTACACGCTAAGCCAGCGAAACCACGGCCGTGAAATTAGGCGATGCTACACACTTGAGACTTTAGTGCGTGATTTCGGAAGTGTTCTTCAGTGACCAGAAGGCGGTGTTAGTTTTGTGTCCAATAACATTGCATAAAACATTCAGGCAGGCACGCCAATGTGAGGGAACGGTTCCTGCATATACATGCAGTTTTGTCGCTTCCTGAAATTCAAACTTGTGCGCGCGAATTCTGAAGATTTTTATTTTTTTTTTTTTTACCACAAGGCAGTCCAAGTTTCTGTCCTCTAAAACTGTTTAACATTTTCACGATATGCTCTCTACTTAATACACCCTTATTGGTTCCAAAACGCTACGGAATTTGTGCCCGGTGTGTTACTCGATTTAACACGAAACGCCTTTGCTCGCACCTTTACACTTCATTCAGTCCATCTGCTCCGAAATGAGACCTTAGCGGCTACGACGTCACGCCTCAGCTGCCGTAGTGTTCAAACTTACGGTTGGCCTAAGTTTTTACCAATTTGTTTATTTATTTTGTTCGAAGTTTACTCCGCAGCGCCCAGCGACGTTATAACAGAGTTGTAAAAAATGTGCCTTTGTTGAAGCAGCACACTTCCTCTTGTGCCAACCGGTTCCACTCTGCACTCTTTCACATGTCAGCAGAAAGAATAAACACACACAAAAAAAAAGTATTTCACAAACAATTCTGAACTTCGTAAAGCCGAAAGGTTTTTTTTTTTTTTTTTTTTTTTTTTTTAACAAGGAGCCATACAAGATACAGAACATTCGTGTTACACGGTCACAATAAAAAATAAAAAAATAAAAGGTATAATGAGACAAGTAAGTGACTCGAGCAACTGAAAACGACGACCTGTAATCCCAGAATGCAGAGATATTTTTTGACCTCACACCCATGTGATATGAACGTTCAGCTTTCTACTCGAACCTTCCTACATTACCTGAAAGGAAAGAGAGAGAGAGAAAAAAAAATGGTGGCTTTAAGAGTTTAACGAAAAGAGAAAATGAAAAAAAAAAACGAAAGGGACGGAAACAATCGATGTCACCACTATAAGTTTCCCCGCTGTTTATTTTCTTGGAAACCCATGTAATGTGTATCCACAAGCACAGCAAGGGTCCCGGGCTGGAGCCTCGCAACTCCAAGGGTTCGGAAACACCCCTTGCGTGTTCCCTCTCCGGTTGGAACCAAGGTAGGTGGAGCCGCCGTGAGTTCGATGGCTATTTATACGAGTTACCCACGAGAGAGTAAACAAATAGGACGGAACACTGAACACGACATCGTGCCGTGTCCCATGCTCCTTTCTATTTGTTTATTCTTTCGTGTGTAAATTAAGCCTTACAAGCACGCTAAGGTTAAATATATATATATATATATATATATATATATATATATATATATATATATATATATATATAAGAAAGAACAGCCCCTGGGATGAAAAGAAGACACTCGAGAGTAATATAATCAAAAAATATTTGCCCTTAAAGGGGTACTCCGGCGATTTTTTGAGCTACCTCAACTAACTATATTTTCTGATTCCCCGGCCTTTACCCTTTCCGGTATGCTATGTAGTATCGCGAAATTCATAATAGTTATTGTGAAGTTGGCAAATGAAAATGATGCAAAAACCAACATTCAAATATACCCGCACTTTTCAGTGCCGTGACGTCAGTGGCGGGCAGGCTTGCCAGTCGAGCAAGCAGTCTAAAAACTAGATTATGCCAATCATTTGTTCCGTGCTGGAGCGCGGGGACTGGAGCGAGCTTCCAAAGCATTCATTTGACACCATGAAACTGCTTCGAATCAGTTGGGAACAAATACTATACTTCGTTTCAGCTTCGGTCCGAGCGCGGAAGATGGTATGAACCGAAGGGCCAATCAAACAGCGCAAAAAGCGCAACGCCATGGCGTGCTCTCTGCACTTGATAGGACTAGCCGGCGTAGGAGCACGCACAGAGAGACGGCGAATACCCGCTGGTCCTATCAACTGCAGAGGGCACGCCATGACGTTGTGCCTCTTCGCTGTTTGATTGGCCCTTCGGCTCATGACATCGGCCGCGCTCGGACCGAAGCTGAAACGAAGTATACAGCCCAAAGAGCGAACCCCTGCCTTCCACTGACGTCACTTTTTCGTTGTGTCCAGTAGAGACTCTCAGTTTGAAAAACACGGTGAGGACCAAAATTGTAAATGCAATAACTTTGTGAAAAAAAATTATTTTGACCTAATACTTGGGATACTATTTTAGCGATGTTGTTTGGCGAGTTTAGCAAAATTTCAAGCAAATGGGGGACCATGAAGAAATCGCCGGAGTATCCCTTTAAGGAGATGCTCGTCCAAATCAAGGAGAAGGACGCCAAAAATGTTGTGTATGCAGAAACGTTTCAAGCCTGGTAGGCTCTTTAACAAACTGACGAAGAGCCCACCAGGCTTAAAACCTTTCGGCATACACAACATTTCTGGCGACCTTCTTCTTGATTTGGACGATCATCTCCTTAAGGGCAAATATTTTTGACTATATATATATATATATATATATATAGATCGACAGATAGATAGATAGATAGATAGAATTATACGAGCATTGAGGCGGACAGACTTGCACGATTAGCGCCAAAATAGCCTCGCACACTTATGCTCAGAAATTTCCTAATTAATTTTCTTTTAAAGGCCAACGGCAATTTTCCTGTAATATCGGATAGATGTCATAACGGTAACCCTGCTGCTAGTAAAAGTAGCACCGTAAAGTGGGGCATCTTTTGGCTGAACCACATCAACATTACTATTTTAAGAACTTAAAAAAAAGATTGACAACCATTTTAAACTTATACTCACATCTTACCTAGATAAAGATATATACGAGGGGCGTTCATAAAGCTCGTATTATCGGCACAAAAAAATTTAAAAAGAGGGAACAAAACAGGCATCAACATGAGCGTGGGTCCCTCTAGTTTCCGCACAGTATAAACATCGCATGCTATAGTAGCTCGGAACGCCGCTAGGGAGTCGAAACTAAAATGGCACCGCCCGTCGGTGCCAAGCACACGCAGTGATCCGTTGTTTTCATTTGAAGGGAAGCAATACCAAGGATATTCATTCCAATGTGGAAGCGTTGTTCGGGGACAACACCTCAGTTTATGACACTTTGGTTAAATGGCACAGACGCTTCCAGTGTGGCCAAATAAGAGGAAATCATTTCAAGGACGGCGACTAAGTGATTGCTCAAGTGGAGCGATTCCTGAACACTCAATACGAGGAGTTCTACAACAATGGCTACCGGCATGTGGTGAATCGCTGGGAAAAGTGGGTAACTTTTGATGGCGATCATGTAGACAAAGTCTCGATTCCTACTCGAGTTTGATTGCTGAATCTCTATTCCTTCGTGACAATAATACGAACTTTATGAACGCCCCTCGTATATGCTTTCGGGTCCCATATTCGCTTTACAGGAAGAATGGTGACAGCGGCGGTTTTTTTTTTTGTTTTCGTTCTTAAGGACATGCAGCGCTTTTTATTTTGGATACTATGGCCTTCGTTTCGGTTAGTTTGGCTTTAATTACTTTTCATCTAGTTCAAAATGACAATGTGTTATCGATTATAATTTGTTAACAGAACACCTCAATGTAGTGACCCATCGTCACCACAGTGGGGCATTGACTACTTTAACACTCCCGGCGAAATTCCTGTCTGTGCAACCCGCTGGGGCGAATAGTTATGAGGGGGTTCTTATTTGACATGTGCAACGGAAGGTCAGTGGACTTGTGGAACACCAGGAAGTCTCGGCGCTATACATTTGTTTTTGTTTGTGAATGTTTAACTTTAAGAGACTATACTTCCATTTATCCCATCATGCAGCATTGCACGCACTGCGTTGTGGGCACCAGTTGGCCACGGAGCGGAGTGACATAGTTTTTATTTCGATTCCCCTTTCACCGAAAAGTTTGTTGCGAGATTATACGTGCATCCTAAACTACACAGTCCATTATTTTGTACTTTGTCTTTCATACATCGCGCCGTGTAGACGTCCCGAGCGCATGAAAATTCATGGCCTCTGAACTACTGTACGACAAAAATGAAGATTTAATTTTTTTTTGTGTGTGTGTGTGTGGACGTTCAAAATACGTTTAAGAGAAAGTGCAGGTTTAAAATAGTGTCATTAAAATATTTTATACTATCTCCCTCGCTAATACTTAAGACCGCGAAAATTAAAATACAACTGTAACTCTCAAGGCCGTAGAAAGAATAAAGATTTGTAAATGAAGGCAATGTCGGTAGCTCTAAAAATGATACCACTATGTGGGGTACATTCAGAAATCAGCCGGTGAACTACTGCTATTCGCTCGGGCGGACATGAAAGATTATGGTGATTAGTTAGCCGCTTCTGCTACTAGGATGGAGAACAATTTTTTGTCGGTGTTCACACGCAATAACAAAACTGGCGCATCCTTTATGGAAGTACGCCGTCCCGTGTGAGCCCACAATGCCAAACAAAACCTGTAAAACAGGAGAAAACAAAAAAAAAAACAAAAAAACACTCGGAACGCCTTTCCGGACGTCGAGAATTCTTGTTGATTGTGGATGCAGCAAAAAAGTAAGGATGAACGAAGCCTTAGAGGAGCAGCAAAGCCCAAACCAGGAAGCTCCTAGAAAGAAAACGAGCATCGCCGATCAATCTAGCACTCGAAGACACCTGGTGTGAAAGAGGTGATTGCTGGGCTGGCTGCGTGCGTGCGTCACAGTCTCAGTGTCCCTTCTGTTCCCCCTTCACTAGTTATATTTCATCTCACTGGCGTAGGACACGCGGAAAACGAGCTAAATCTTGCCGCTTTTGTGGCGACGAGATGAAATAAACGCCTGCGTCAGTCATCGTCGTAACTGCCTTCTCCGTACTTGACATTGTGGGCGTCGTATATATATCACGAAACTGGAAAAGAACGAAAAGAAAATCGATGTCTGAAAAGCGCCCAACCAAACGGCGTTTTTATTGTAGTCGCCCAAACGGTTAGTCCTACATTCGGGAAACACGAAGGCCCCGATTCCGAGGCCGACTGGTTTCGTACAGGCACGGAGTCAAAGAGAAGTCACGTTTGCACGACACGTTGACACAGGTTAGAGAAAGTGTGAAGCAGAATCATTATTACATGATGTATAAAAAAATGCATTTGTCCAACATTTGTTTTTCGTGCGTGTGTGTGTCTGTGTGTAAGGAGGAACGCCACTGCAACTGCTTACCAGTCTAATATCAGAGAAGAAACAAGAAATGGCGAAAGTGAAGGACTTATTCAAGCAAGAACGGATTGCAGGAGGAAAGGTTCAATTAGTTTGTGTGGAAGAGTCAGGTCAAAAAGTGCGTGGCTTTCGGACGTTCACGGTGCTAGGGAGGGTACAGCACAGGAGAAAAGTTTCAAGCTCGCATCTGTGCAGTGTAGTGAAGTGTTTTGCACAATGAAGGGCGATGTTTAGAAATTGATGTTCAGAGTGATACGTCGCCACCAAAAGGGTGTCGCTCGCGGAAGCGTCTATTGTCATGCGACAAACTGTGCGTTTAGGAACCATATACTATCATTTTATAAACCGAGGTATGAAAAACTAAAGTAATTGGAATCCAGTAATTTAGTAAATATCACGATGCTACTTTAAAATAAAAAGAATCAGAGGTTTTGATTTTCCTTTATTAAATTTCCCACTTCATTTGCCACATCGCTATTTTTAATTTTTTGTTTTGTTTTACGTAACAAATATTTACAACGTTTATTGAGTGTACAGCAATGCAAAGTTCAGACTACATGCTTCATCTCACCGATGTGTTTTTTGCACATTGTCAACAAAATGAAAACTTTCGGTAGCAGCCCCTATCTATGTAACTCTGCATAATTTGTTTAACGAATCATTTCAAACAACCTGCAGTCTTCATCTAATGTGTCGATCACGAACGGCCGTAGTTACAACGACCGCAGTGACCCCAAATATTTCTGTGCGCGCCCACCGCTCGGCCGCGCGCAATTGAGACTCCGGTAAAAGCAGCACAGTCCAGCTTCATCGTTCCACCAACCCGTGGCGCGAGAATCGGAGAGTGACGTCACGGGTCTGCCGCCAGACCACGTGGACGGGCGCAGTGTCTAAAAAAAAAAAAAACTGCGATCGACTGCCGGACGGAAACGATCCCGTGCTACGGACGGAGGTGCGACACGGAGTTCGGAGCTCTCGGTTGGAAGTTAAAAGGTCCCTGGTTGGACGCCGCTTAGCTTTAAATTAAGACAACAAACCAACGGTCATGCAATCTTCCTGGATTGTCAGCTTGAAACCAAGTGGTGCCAGATGCGACGCTAGCCCAGCAAATACAAGCCTCCAGAGTTTTCTGCCGGACGGACTCTAGCCTAGACCGATGGAAGTACACGCGAAACTGCAGAGACCCAAGCGACCCAAGTAAAAGCGGCTAAGTGCTTGCGTTTTGATTATTGTGACCTCGAACAATGATGACTCCTTGCAGGATTGTCTTATTCATCCTGATTTTTTCTGCTTCGAAAGGTGAGTCCTGCATCTTGTGTCAAATTCCAACACCAATATAGGTACATCACGAAACCAACGCCTCATACTGCGTCGACTAGATTTTCGCATCGGCTGGCCCGTCCTTATCGAAAAGATTTGAACATACGATATTTAGATCTTTTTTTTTTTACTTATATTTCGAGTAGCATCACTTTGTGCCATCAGTACGCATATCATTATAGCACCTCTGTCTGATTACGTATGATTACACCAACTTAATTGTCATATTTATGTGCTCCGTGATTTTTTCCTTTCTCCTTGAGAGCGTTTTTGACAAATACCAGGTTTTTTTACTTTTTAAGTTGTGTGTTGTTATTCGAGAAAACAAAGGTGTCCGGGCCAAATTGATTGTTAATCTACTCCAAATAATCTAGTGGTCCTTCGTTGAAAGTGACCAGCTTTGCAGCAGTAAGCGTTTCAATCAGAGAACGTCGTCCAAGTTTTCTTCAGCTTCAGCGCACACCTGCTAAATCATTTGAAAACGGGATTATTATATAAGACTCGGCGCGTGCTCCATAATTTCCGTAACTTTAGTGATTAGCGGCCAGTGTAAAACTATATGTGCACAGTAAATTTAGCTGCGATTGCAATCCGCTGCCATTTAATTCTGTAGTGTGTGGTTCATGAGACATGGTGAAGTTAGTCGGAAACAACGGGCTTGTAATGTGTCTGCTGTAATTGAGAGATGCAGCCAGTGCAGCAGCACTGCTAGATATGGGTATTCAACGTCCATTACGCAGTTGTGATACATGACCGCACGCCCGCGGGGTGCGTATCCAGATGGCAGCGGGCAGGGTGGAAATTGAATCCACGAGTCCAGAATTTCCTCCACTTTCTCCAAGCTATGATGCTTTAATTCGCTGGACCACTGATCCCCTCCCGCTACAATTTACTGTAGCATTATTGATGGGGAAAAACAATAAGCCAAAGGAAAGATGTCATCGCGCATTTCTAGAAATTTAATGCAGGAAGTCTCTAATCTTGCAAGGCGAAGCAAGAAGAGTTACTAAATATAGAAGTCCAATAGTCGTTGGCTACAGAAAAAGGCGAAATTTTTTAATAAACATTTAAGAACTATGTACAGCCGAAAAAACACTCCGGATAAAATTTTGGTCAATTCGGATTTATTCAATAAACTCGGATTTTTTTATGTTCCAATGCGACTCCCACCCCCACCTCCTTTCCCGCTAAAAAAAAAGTAAAATATTTTTTTCTTTAATTTGATTAGCGCAGGGTCAACGGTCCTTGAAAATGTCACCCTAATTATCTTCCAAATCTCGGACCGTTGTCAAAAGCGGTCCTACCGCTTGTCTCGTCAAGGTTGATTCAGGGAAACAGGTCATTGTACATTCGGGTTGCAACAAAACCTACTCTTGGTTTCCAGTATGCGATTTGTGATTTAGAGAAAGGAGAGGTTGTGTTTGTGTAACAGTGAAAGATATGAACCACAGAGGTTTTATAAACTAGGAGAGAGGGGCAGTTGAAACTTCTCTATTACATCCTTAACCACTCCACCTCGCGCGGCCGTGGGCTAGATTGATGGAACAGGATGTGATGACTACGAGCTTCCTAGCGACTACCTCCGGGAGTTTATTGAGTTTAAGGTATCAACGTTTATCGAAGCAACACTTCTGTGCAATTTTCGTCGTGGGACAAATTAGTATTGCCAATGGCAATGGCACCTACGCCGAATTCAACTGAAGAACTTATAATTGATACAAGCGAGTTCTTTTTTTTTATCTGGCATACGTTTACATCCCGTTATTATTTATTTATTTTTAATAGAAAGCACTGCGAAGTTAAACTTCGAATTTCGAAAAATTGCGAATCAAACAAATATAAACCTCGATAAAATTCCAATTTTCGGCAAAACAAAAACTCCGAGAAACACCCTCCAAATGGGACGAATAATAAACGCAGGAAACACGGAACCCTGATTATAACTGACAGGGCATTTCCTATTAAACATATTCTCTTTTCTTAAAGCGACAAAAAACGCCCAGAACACGATCACTCTTAAGCTGCGATTAATCTTCCCTAGATAGTTCTTTACCAGGTTCTCCCATTCAGTTTCTGCGAACGTGTCATCTCGATAGCTTACGGAAGGAACAGCGAGTGAACAAAACTGGCGCAGAAAGAAAAATGTCTAGTTTTGACTCAGAAAAATAGAGAAAAACATATAAAAATATATCTATCTATATATATATATATATATATATCTTTAACTCAAGAAGAGACGATCAAAGTCCACAGCCCACACAGTATTCCATATAGACATGCACAACGAGATTGTCTGCGAGCTCAGACGGAAGACTGGCGCGTTGTTAGGGCGAGTCAAACACTCCTAGATTTGCTACCATTTTTTTCCCGGACAAACAGGGCCACTTGCGAAACAACGCCGGCTCGATGCCTCGGAAAGAGGAGGCTGAGAACGCGTCCAACTTGGCCCGAAGGGGAAGAGAAGACAATCTTCCTCGCGTCACGGGTCGGCGTCTTCCCGTCCTTTTAAGCGAACCTCGTGTCCTCGTGCCACCGCGCGAGGTTCGCGACCGCGGTTTAGACGTCACAGACCCGCTTTCTTCGATCTCCCCTTAAGACGCTCCTCTCCGTATGTCGTTTCCTCTTGTACCGCGTGTCATCTAGAGGTTCTTGCACCTGCCGTCCCCTGAGCCTCTGCACGGATTACGAACTCCTGGGATCGAACATTTACAACGCCTGACGCTTTGTTCCATAAAAGCTCACTCTAAGTTTCCGAGTTCGTCGCATTTCTTTTGTTGCCCTGCTCGCTTGTTTGGCACTTTCTTATTTTTGGAAAGGGAGGAGGAGGTTTGTCACGTCTTTCCGGAAATTCTCTTCTTTTGGTTTATTTCGGCAAGTGTTTTCGACGTTGTTCGTAGTCCTTTTGTTTTATTTATTTTGCTTCGTTTGTTTATTCGAGGAATAATGAAATATATCCCGTTAAGCGCTTTCAGAACGGATCCTTTTTTTTTTATTATTTTCTTCATGAACATTTCTTGTTCGTTATTGGTAATATTTTTCTTTTATCGTACCGTTAAATTTTAGAGTAAATAAATTAAAGAAGGGGGGGGGGGGGTGTTCCAATGGACAAAGATCCTGGATCAGAAATGCAAACGACAAGTGGTTCGGCTTTGCTGGATCTTGAATAAAATGTGAGATACAGACATTACTCAACTTAGGTAGTACAGTGCTTTGGACCAAAATTTGTTTTTATCTGGGTTTTCGGGGCCTTAAAAGCACCTAAGAAGTCAATGTACCAAACTTTACCTTCGGTGCCTAGAGCCTGGGTATCTTGGCCCTTATTCGACAAGCAAGTGGCAAAGCTGGGCTTTGCAGCGGGGGGATTGGCAAGCCGGGTGCAGCTGTAGCCTCCTTTGTAGTAGCGAAAAACTACCAACACCAATCGTTGTGGCAGAATAAAGAACTAGGTCCGGGTAAAAAGTAAAATATGCAGATACCTGCTCAGAGATGGCACTGACGGCGCCAAACACGCGAGCCGCGAGCCCCCTCCCCTTCTTCGCCGCCCTTTTCCTCTCTCCGTTCATTCCGCCTATTCTCTGTTCTTGCCGTTCGTGACTCTAACCGCTGGTTGGATGGTGTTTTTCAATTATCGCTGGTTTGAGCCCGGAACAATTCAATACAGCTCTTGTGCTCAACAGCTATTTTTGAAAGACGCACGACCCAGAGAGTTACAAGCCCACGGGATTATATCAAACAAGAAATATATCTGCCAATTTTGTTTTTTTCTTTTAAACGAACATTGCGTGTTCCTTCTCCGGTTTGAACCCAGGTAGGAGGAGCCGTTGTGAGTTCGATGGCTATTTATGCGAGTTACCCACGAGAGAATAAACAAAATCGGGCGAAGCACTGAACTCGGCATCGTTTCGTGTTCTCTGCTTTTTCGATTTGTTTATTATTTCGTGCGTGAATTAAACCTTAACACGCTAGGTTTAAAAAAAAAAGACGACTCCGAGGTACACCTAAGTACTTCTTATGTGTTGTGAATGCGAAAGCACGCACGTCCTTCTTCCGCTTTACTTTTTTCGTCTGCAGAATATTTGCGTCGACGGCCAGAGCGCGCCCTCTCCTTGCCGCTCTGACCTTGAACGTTTCGTGTTATCGGCGCGCTGACGGACACGCAGCGCCATGGGGTGGCCGTCGTTGAAACTGACTCGCAGCGGCCAATAGGAGCCTCGTCGACCCGCACCAGCCAATGTGACCGAAGCGGAAATCTATCAGCTTTACTCCGCTTGATTGGGATCGGAGAAGCAGGGAGCCGCTTGGCTAGGATTTTCGCGTGGTTTCATAGCTGGGAGCTGCTTCGAAGCTGATGACATCAGCTCGCTCCATGGGGCAGTTAATGCTTTCGCATTAAAAAGCGTCAGAAACGTAAAAAGTTCTGTGGCACTATCCCTTGGCCTTGGATCAATACATAATTGGGCCGAAGTTAGGACCGCATAATTGCTAAGTTTGTCCCAAACCCGGCGCTTCACGGGCGTGCTAGCGTGGCTTTAATTTACATAATAGAAAGTTATTTTTAAGACTATAGAAACACAACGAAAAACAGAAGCAACTGAGATTTACAACTTAACATGAGCGCCTTCTAGAGGTGATTCCAAAGCCATTGAAACAGACTCTGAGGATCTAAAATATTTCAAGCAATTGCATCATGAACCATAAAATTAAAGAAGTGATCAGTATTAATCAGGTTGACATTAAAGTAATTATGTCCACAGAGCACAAAACTTTTTATCCCGTAAGTCGGCTCGTTCAATCCACTCAAGGAGCCGTGAATAACGTAATAATGTCACGAATGACGAGGTGACGAACAAGGAATAACTGAGGAAACTGAAACGTTCAATGGGGCGAACTTGTGCCAAAACACAAAACAAAATGAAAGACGTTTACAATCCCCTGTAACGCCGAATTAGAGCGCACATCTTGGGGAGGAGAAGGGGAAAGTACGGAGACGAGGCTATACCCCTCCTCTCCTCCGATTTAGGGGAAAATGTTCCTCTAAATTTAGCGGGGAAGTTTTCCCGCTAAATTGAGCGGGGACATGTTTTCGCTCCATTTAGCGAGGAATGTTTTCCACTAAATTTAACGGGAATTTTTCCTGCTAAATTTGGCGGGGAATTTTTTCCGCTAAAGTTAGCAGGGAAACTTTTTCCGCTATATTTAGCGGGGAATTTTTTCCGCTCAACTAGCGAGAAAGTTTTTCCGCTAACTTTAGCGGGGGAATTTTTTCGCTAAATTTAGCGGGAAAAGTTTTCCACTAAATATAGCGGGGAAATTTAGCCATAATGCACCGCGCGGTTGCGCCGACGCCGACGCCGACGCCGCTCAAGCCGGAAACGGGTAAAAGGAAACAGAAGATAAAATTATTAAAACCAACCTGGAGTTGAAACCTCGAACCGTTAGAACCAAACTAGCCCGTCTTGCTTTCCTTCATGGCATCTACTACTCATCATCGGAATTTCGTAGCCTCAATCTTCAAGATCCATCATACATTCCAAAGCGCCGCGGTCATCCACTAAATATCCAGCCTCTCTTCTCCGGAACTAACAAATTGCGAAATTCCCCCGTTCCTTGCAGTTGCCGACTGGAATTCCCTACCCGCTCACATCGTCCATGAAACTGATACTAATAACTTTCGCGACATTTGTAATTCTCATTTGTAAAGTGTAATCAGTGAATGTTATTTTGTTGTTGTTTTGCTGTTTAGGTTTTAATATTTTGCATTGAATGTTGTATCGATTCCCCCCTCATGTAATGTAGCGCAATTGAGATACCTTTGAGGAAATAAAGTCTGATCCGATCTGATCTGAACAACAGAGCGTCGCGGGCGTCGAGGTCGGCGTAACAGCAGGACCGAACGCTGGGGCGAGACTGACTCCGGCTTGCCACGCGGAGCCCCTTTTCTACACTCGTTGGCTTTTGGAGCAATCAATTTAGAAGGTTCGTGCATAGAACTTTCTAACCTCCAATCAACAACACGGTTCTTGAATTTACCAGAACATCGCGTTACAGAGTCCACAAAATGTGTACCCTTGGCCAGGTATCGAACTCTGGATTCTTGCGTGAAAGGCACGTGCGATAACGGTTAGGCCACGAGCGCGCTGCCTGCTTGGTCAGGTGCGCGCTCCGCAATCTGGCGCAGAACGTGAACCGACGCATAATTTATTAAACTAAATCGTCATTGTTCTAAGTGGTAGGTTTTGGGCACGTCTCATATATGATGGAAAATTCGACATCCTATAAATGAGAGAAACCAAAAGCAAATGTTTCAGTTGAAATCGCAGGATGAGGTATCCTAACGGAATGACTCACATTCTATCAACATAAGTTATACACCAACACGTTGTTTCCAAACATGCAGACTTTGCGCAAATCGGGAACTCTAATCTGGACACTTGGCGAACAAATCGAAGAGGAATTCGACCGCCGTGATTGACCGGTGACAAGGGTCAAGCACGACGCCGGCCATTCACGGCCACCGTTTTCCTCGCCGCCCTTTTCTCCAAGTGTCCATATCAGAGCACCGCGTGTGAGTACTAAGAGCTCGTAGAAAGTAGAGCTTTGGGACGTAATGTGTATATGCCTGCGCAGTGCCATTCGCAGCGCCACCGCTGCGGACGACTTCAAAAACACATTTGGTTCATGTGGTGTTCCACACACTACGCACTATGCTCTGTGTGCCACCCTCCAGTTCTATGCCGAAACACGTGGTGACCAATGTTAAGGAAGGTCACCGGAGCTAAATATAACGCTAATTCGAAAAACATGCGTTATGGAATATTAAGAACCGAGGGAGATTGAAAGCTGTGACGGTACGGAGATTTCATCCATTTATTTTCAGCCAACATTTGTATCGTTCGAGCAAGTTTCTTTCTGATTCGTGTGTAACAGTCGTCTAGTTCACCATGCTCCTCTGTACTGACATCTGAGGCACAGTTTTACCGTTAGCTTTTCTTCAAATGAAAGCAAATAAAAAATTGTAGGTACCAAAAGCTTTTCAAAACATGGCGAGTGGCAGCAGCTTTGTGTTTGTGCGAGGGACATAAGATTGGAATCGGTCCATGAACAAAAAATTCGCTTTTTCGGGCCAGTTGGTAGTTTCAATTCAGTTCTCAGCGCAAGGATTATCAATTGCCACCATGAAGGCAGGCAGTAGGGCCTATGAGATAATATACACTTTTCCTTTAATTCACGTCGCCATCATGGAGCTGGGAGTCCTGCTGAAACACCTTACACTGTAGGAACGAAAAGTTTCAAGGCAGCAATGTTTCTAAAAATCTGTTTTATTTCATCGCCATGTTGGAATTGGTACTTCAAAGGAGAATTACTATTTCATCAAAATAATTTTGATTCATTCGTAATTAAGAAAATGTGCCGACATTCATTAGTTCTGCAACAGGGGATGTGACTTATAAACTATATTGTGAATTATTCACACTTTTGGTGTGTTAGCTGCTTCTTAAGGTAATGCGAAAATAGAAGTTTTAACTTTGCTTTTATCTGATATCAACTGGACTAAAAACAAATACCATGATACAATAAATGTTCATAATTATTATATTAGCTATGGATAAAGAGTGTTTTATCATACATTTGTTCAATGCCTTCTAAAAAGGTTTCCGTTTTGGCAGAGTTGTAGCCAGACCTTGTTAATGTATTTAGAAAACATAGTTTAATAATCCATAAGAGTATTAGGAATTATGCTCCATCATTTATCGCCATTATTGAGAAAACCTGCTATCTAGCTCGATAACTGCTTTGCAAATAATTTTTTTTTTGTAATTAGACTACAATATTGCGAAATTCTGGTTGTAATTGGTTTGTAATATCGGAATACATGACGCATCTTCAGGTACCTATATAAACAAATCCTGACCTATTACTGGATATCAACATCGGAAATACTCAAGTATCATTTTTGACCACTATCGAAAATCTGGGCGTATTACTGGATACCAATGTCGGAGCTGCTGGAGTATTATTGGGTAAAAATATTAGAGAACATCACGGCACCATATTGACTACATATATTGGTCTTTGACTAGATAAAATATAATGCCAATATTCGCAGAACAATGAAAGTAATAATTTGCTATATATAGGCATTTTCAGTTGACTAACGTTGGAGGGGGTTGCACCCCAATATTACGTCGATATTTATTTATTCATTATATACTTTCAAAGCCGAGGCATTACAGAGAGGACTGCGTGAAGCAAACACACAAAAAATCATAAACGTCAAAATAAACACAACGCAAGTGTTTTAAAAAATGGTTTAAAATGTCAGATTTGAAGCGGACGATGGCTATATTGGAATCTAATTTATTCAATATTATGCCAACGTTATACCAACAGTGGTGCGCTACCTGGGACTTTTATCTTGTTCAAAGTTAGCCTACTCCGTGTGTTGATATTGGGGGAGAGGGGGGGGGGAGGTCTTAGAGACCACAAATATCAAGAACGCGGTATTAAAAAGCAGATCACAAGACGAAGTATTCATTACATATGAGGGGAAAATTACAAAGTGCTTTTAATACCTTGAAGCTTCATTCATGTTGTCTTATGATGAAAAAACACAAACTTAATCACGATAATTAAAACTATATGGGATCCGAAAACTGTTTAACAGCAAAAAAAAAAGTGTCTTAAAGTCAAAATTATATTGAAAACTAAACCAAATATCGAACTTGCTGGAAGACAAACAGGCGGAAAGAGCCTATATCAACAACAACGAAAGGATAAGCCCTACTTTCCATCACTCGCGCGGATAAGGAGAGCTTCTTTATTGCAGTCTAAAAATAGCATCACACAGTACCACCGCGCTGCGTAGTCAGTCACGATACCTACGCATTGCTCGTCGATTCGTATAAATTACATGTTTTCTGGGTTCTCTATATTTTTGCCATGCATTTTTTGTTCAAATTTCCACTTACAGTTCTTATCTCCGCTTCAAGAAATACACAAAACAAATTTGCTTAAAAACAAAAAAAGAAACAGTCCGGTTCATCTTCCCCGGTTCACCTTTCACTCGCAGCAACGCGAGTTTGGTTGCTTGGCTTCGCATTTTCGCGCTCGATCCTCTCGACGTGCGTTCATTCTCTCCCCTCCATTTTTTGCGTAATTTTTCTTTTTTTTTTTTGTAGTACACTATTTTTTTTCGCTCTCTTTAGTCGCTGCCCGCATTTTCCGCTTCTCAGCTGTTTTCAAATTCACCGCTTCGGTGAAAATCCAACTGAAATAGAGCGCTGTAAGCGCACAAATCAGATTGCAGCCCAACGAGCGTTAAAAAAAAAAAAAAATAAAAAAATGACACAAAAGAAAAAAAGAGTTATTATGTAAACAACATTGCGAACAAATGACCGGAAGTAAACTGAGTGAGTGGGAAAAGTTCTTAAAGACCTGGTTCAGCCTAATCGAAGGTAGCACGCAAGCTCAGCAATCCACATGGAAAAGATTCGCAAGCGAAAACGATCCAAGAGTACATTGTGTTTTGCTTCCTTCGGGCAAGAAAAACAAATAATAAAATGTTAGTTCTTGTTGTTCTTTTAGCGTAGTTTGTGCTTCTTTTAGAATTCTCTCGAGCTAAACTGGGCTAATTATTCGAAGACTTTAGTTTGCAAAGCAATTTTTTATCGTGTGTTGAAAACGATACATTGAAACACACAGCTTCGGCATTCCCACTTTATGCATTTCTATCTTTACTCACTTTATTTTTGTTCGTGCATAATTTCTAAGCGAAATACCACTCCTCGTACGATGTGCACCGGCCCCGCGTTTATATAAGTTTCTAGTTTTAGCTATTGTATCTTAATTATCCACACGCGGTAAATTTGTCTCTGAACCCTAAAATTCACGTCGCGACTCGTTTTGGTCTTTGTTTTATTATTTGAGTTTTGATTTGTTTACTTCATTTTCCTGTTTTCTATCCCTTTTTTTTATTATTAAGTGCTTCGCCCTCTCACGCTATTGTTTGCAGAAAAAAAAGTGGTTGTTTTATTATTTTAAGGAACCCAACACAGGCGCAGAAGTGCGCTTTTCGCAGTAATGCAAAAAAAAAAAAATCGAAATATAGAATGCTGCGCGGTACCTGAACCATAATTCTTGAAAAGAAAATATCAATTTCCAGACTGACCGATCGTTGACTATCTCTTAAAACCCGCAGATCGACGTTCTTTACGAATTCTAAGCGTGTTTAGTTGTAGTTGTATCGCTGTGATAAAGAATCCATCATTCGATGGAGATATGCGGAATGGAGCGCCAAGTACTTGGTTTTGATATTCAGAAAATCTCTGGAGACGTCCACGGTACCCTCCAAATGGAAAATCGCAAAGGTTATTCCAATTTTAAAGTCTGGCGACTCAAGATCAGTTTCCAATTATAGGCCTATTTCTCTGCTTAGTACGTGCAGTAAGGTGTTGGAGCATGTGGTGTTTAAACACATATCAACATATATTGAACAAAATAAATTTTTTACTAGTTTTCAACATGGTTTTCGCAAAAAAGTATCTACCATTACCCAACTGACAGAAACTGTGCATAAATTTGCATCTGTAATTAATGTGAGGGGGCAAACTGATGTGATTTACTTAGATTTTTCAAAGGCATTCGATCGCGTATCGCATGAAAAGTTACTGATAAAGCTGTCACCAGTTTTAGATAATCCTGCTATCTTGAAGTGGCTTGAAAGTTACTTATCTTTGAGACAGCAGTTTGTTCAAGTTGACACCGCATGCTCCGGTACCACACACGTAACCTCTGGCGTCCCACAGGGATCGGTCCTGGGGCCTTTGTTGTTTTTAATATTCGTGAACGATATTGTTTCTGGAATTCCAGTAAAAATCCGACTGTTTGCGGATGATTGTGTTATTTTTAGAGAAATCAAAAGTTCTGCGGACTGTGAAGTGCTAAACTCCTCGTTAGAAAAACTGTCTAGATGGTGTGATGACTGGAAAATGTCCCTAAATTTATCAAAGACTGTATGTATGTCAATTACTCGAAAAAAGGAGCCTATCACTTTTAATTATTCAATTGGGAACCGCAGCCTTCAGAGAGTAAATTCATATAAATATCGGGGGTTGACAATAACGTCTGATCTTAAATGGAATGTTCATATCAATCAAACAGCTAGTAAAGCAATGCGTAAGCTGGGTTTCTTGCGTAGGTATATGAGGCAGGCCTCCTGTGATACAAAACTACTACTGTATAAAACTCTTGTTCGGCCAGTGCTAGAATATGGAAGAGTCATTTGGGATCCACATACCTTATCTTGTATTTCAGAACTTGAGCGAATTCAAAGACTAGCAGTGCGCTTTGTGTATAATATGTACTCCTCATATGTATCTCCAACAAAACTCCGTAATGACGCAGGCCTGGAAACTCTACAGGAAAGAAGGAGAATAAACCGCCTTAAATTTCTCTAACTTATCGCCAATGACGAGCTTGGAATAGATAAAGATAAATATATAACTTTTTTTTTTGCCCCAGGTCTACCAGATATCAGACATGTATAAATTACTCAAAAAAGGTAGTTAAGTTAAGTTACTGAGTATCGACGCCAAAAGTAATTGGAGTAGAGTAGAAATTACGCATTTGTAATAGTAATTGAGTAAACTACTAACTACTGTAAAAAAGTAGCGAGTTACTTTGAAGTTACTTTCGAAGTTACTTTTTTATATTTTTGTGGTAGAAAAATGAACATCAGTTTTAATCCGTGAAAACTTCTGCGAGCCTAAAATAAACGCAGTCACTTTATGGCTTGCGTTTTCACCAAGATAGTTTATCCGCTCGCAGAAGCAGTTGACTTTCAAAGTTCTTGATAGAAGAGTTTCCCCTTTTTCCTCCTAAAGACGTACCCAGCGAAGCTAAAAAGACGTTCCACCGACGCGCTGGATGGAACGGCAGCGTTGAATTTCATGGTGAATTCCGCTCGCAGATCTCGAGCGCTCCAAAAGCGCTTCATTTGGAGCGCGCATATTCCGCTCGCAGATCTGGCTCGAGCTGGTCATCTTCCCCTCGTAGATCTCTGGCAACGCCCGCTCCACGGAGCGCCTCAAACTTTGCCGAACTTGCTCTGCGGGATTTCACAGATCTTTCCGGAAATTGACAGAGCGGCCCACGTGATTTCCTTCTAAATCGGCAGCGCGCATGCGCGGCGAGGTCGCGAGGTAGGCGAGGTCGGCAAGGTCGGCGGGCTGGACGGGTCGTTGAGTTGGATCTGTTCGGGTGCATCGGTTGTTTACGTGGAATTGTGACGGCTCGAACGCTTCTACCTCGCGTAGATCAGGGATACAAAGCCGGGACTGTGGAGCGTGGTAAATCGTAAGCACTGACATCTGTGATCGTGAGAGGAAGAACGACAGGAAAGCCGGAGGCAGACGCAAGGTTAGGCCTGTTCATTCTGCAGCCAATGATTGTTTACCTTTTTACACGGCATTCCGCCGGCGTTTTCCCGTGCAATAAAGCAAGAAGAGATTAGGCAACGACCGTGCAAGTGATGGTTTGTTACCTCTGTGTTTATTAAAATCGTACCAGAAATCTGAACTCCACCGCTGGCAATCGCTGTCCGTGCCCCGCCGCTTCGACGCGGCCGAAAGGTATGTGACGGTGCCGAACGCGGACTGCGCGGACGTCTTCGTTATTTGTGACATGAGCGCCGTGGCACGTATAATTTCGCACGGCCTGTGTCGCGCGTTATTTCTGCGTCGGAAAGATCAGTCGGCTCAGGCGTTGGTGGGCTTGTCAAGTTTGAGCAGCGGCCATTTTGAATGGCGGAGGGGGAAGCGATGGGGAGGAGTGTGGGGGAGGTCGCTCCAAAAAGGCGAGTTTATCTTCCCCTCGTCGATTCGGAGCGGGTCCCACGGAGCGGAATTTCGCCTCCCTCGCGGATTTTGGAAAGCGCTCCGGATCTACGAGTGGAATTCACCATCAGAAACTGGCTGTGCAGGGTCGGGTAAGCATGTGAGGTTTGCCTCGGCTAGAGGGTCTTTTGTAGCAAACTCTCCTCCTTTTTCCTTTTTTCTTCGGCAAGTTGAGATTGTTATGACTGGCCCCTCTTTATTCCCACGACGTTCGGGGAGTACGCTGGGCGAGTGCACCTGGCCGTCAAGGGTTCAAGTCTCGCGCCACGACGATGAGATCATCCGGACGACTGGGCGCCTTGTAGCAATGCTAGTATTACGCTACTGAAAAAAAAAAATGTTTTGGTTTAACAGAAGATGAAACGAAGTATACTTTGCCGCTGACGCCGGGTCCAACAGGGGGCATGCTGCCCTCCCAAGTGTGACTCGCAATCCTCGCCGGCGACTACGGTATCCTGACGAGCCTGACACGCCTGACAATCAAATCGTTTTAAACAAAGAGGAGGTCTCCCTGGCGTGGAAAGTCGGAAGGACGCGAAGGATTACGTGAACAAGCATCGTCGCGCGTACAATAGGCCATATGCGAAATCCTTGCCAGCTATCATCATCATGCCATTAGGAGCCGCCATATTGGGGGGTTTATCACATCTTCCAGTTGTGGCCGAGGCGCATCTGCATTTAACTCGGTTTTCATGATATTAGGGCAGTTTATTTGTACACTCAATGGGTTGCTGGTTAGTTTCGGATCAAAGAAGAAAAGAAAGACGGCCGCCAAATTCAGGAAAAGGAATTGTCAGCAACGAGGTCGCAAGACTCGTCACTCAAGCAGTGAACTGGGCCATCCAGGTCAATGAACGGTATTTCTCGAAGACGTCCTGTGAAGGGTTCGTACTGGACTTGCAGAAGGTCATCATATTTTAGTTCTACGACTTACACTTTGCCGGGACTATTGTTTTTCGGGTGAAATCGTCGGTACGGGAACCCCCCAATATGAAGGAAATCTGATCATTGATCATGAATACACTAGATGGCGCTTCTTTTTGCATATGGTCTCCCATCAACGGCTTATCCGTGTCTGCGTTTGTCCGCGGGGGAGTCCGGTTTGAAAGGGCGTATGCGCTGACGACGAGGCGACCATGGGAACAGGCGCCCAGCTGCGAGGTCCTTTCGGTGGCGCCTCCCTAGGAACAACCAAACCGCTTCAGTCAGAACTCGCTAAAGGCAGACAACATTAAAACGAACCAACAACCCTCGGAGTGTACCCTTCTTTCACGGTTGCAGCTGGAGGCGCGGCGTCTGCGTGCATTACGGGATTAGGTTAATACCTGACCAAGGCTTGTTGCATCACCTCGTGCTCCTGCGTTTGTGCGCGCCGGTGTTATGTTTTAAGTGCTCGTCACCACCTTGGCCCAAAGACGCCTGTGATGCAGTTTTTACGGCTGCCGAGTATAAGTGCGTGGGAACGGAATGTGAGGGGGCCCCTTGTTCGGGAATGCCACTTCATCTGCCGGCGTCTTATTTATTTCAGCGCTGAAACTTTCGTGATGAGCAAAATTAGCACTATATTTCGAAAGTAGTTAGTAGTTTGAGTAGAAGTTACCTGAAAAAAGTAGTTAAATTAAACTACTAATTACCCAAATAAAGTTGCAATTCAAAGTTACCAAGTTACTCGGAAAAGTAGTTAAACTACAGTAGTTTGAGTAGAGTAGTTGAACTACGTCCAAGTCTGCCAGATATACACATAGCAAAACAATAAAGCCATATAAATATAAAAACGATACATTTAGGTTCTCCTTCTTTCCTCGTACAGTCATCGATTGGAACAGCCTACCACCCGACGTTGTAAATGCTACCACATATTCAGATTTTTGTTTTCTGTTGTCGCAGCAAGTGCATCCTGCTTGAAAGTGTTTCAATGTACCACTCCTGTTACGATCTCGCAAGAAATTAACAGTATCAATAAAGAAAGAAAAATAAGAAAATTATGGTTCCTTGATGTTACCCTCCTTCCATTTTTATCTGCGAATGTTTCTACCGTCTTTAAGGGACTCAAACGTAGTGATTTGCAAATGAAACGGTGATAAGAGATTGATAAGTGAATCTAAGTTTGCGATCTCGCACGTGACTGCTGAACGCGTATGTATATTTAATGATATCTAGAGTATTCTAGTGGCCCTAGATTCTTCAAACACAAAGTTGGGGCCCAAGGTTACGGAGCGCGCCGATCGGGCTATCCTAAAGACGACTCTGCGCTATTGTAGCCGAAGTCCAATCGCCGCGCTTCTCCAACTTTCGCCGAAGCGCACCCAGCGTTACGCGCCGATGTGTCCTAAGCGAATGCGCGGCATAATGGCGTTGGTTGTCTTTTTGGGCGTATGTGTTTGAGCGTTAAATCTAATCAAGAGGCCAGGGTGCACTTTACACTTTTAGCCTGTGTGAACATGCTTATGGTTCTGCTAGCCTCGACTGCGTTCTGACTTGTGATGAAACGAAGCATAGAGCACACCTCTTTCAGCAGTACCGACCTCTTTAACACTCGCCACGAAAAGTAGACGGAAATCAAGGTTGATTCCCCTTATAGAAGAGCTCACTAAGGTACATTCAAACAGAAACAATTCGTAACCTAGACGAGTAGAGGTATTGCTAGCGTAGCTCAAAGAAGGGAACCTCATCATTTCTTCCTTTCCCTGTCCAAAGTAGAGGCGCGACCTTACAGGAACGGGCACGGGTCCGTCTGTAGAGTTCCGATAAGCGGCCCTCGTAGCGATGCCAGTCTTCTTAGGATCCCCGCGAGAAGAAAGTGAAGTGAAGGAGGCTTATCGAGCCGTGCGAAAAAGTTATGGTCAGCGGCAGATAATGTATGTTGCAGGAAGAAGGTCCACGTTGCTTGCTGGGGAGACGGCTCTTGAGCTGGCTGTTTTTCCCCGCAGTCCCGCGGCAGGTCGATATTCTTTTTTTCTGCGGACTCTAGGCGATACAAAGCTTGGTTAGGTGTATCGAAGTCGGAGTCTTTCTTCTTCGCTGCCGCCATGCTGTCGGTCGCTTTTGTGCGAGGTAGCTGTGGCCGGGCTCAGGGGAAAGGAATGAAATGGCCCCTCAGGGTCTTAAAGACAGGTATACATGGCACTAACGCTGAGTGCACTCCGCAGTTCACTCCGGGGTCTGCACTAGAACTGACTTTGCAGTAGAATACATTCCGGCCTCGGTGTGAATACAGGAAGTGCATCGGTGGAAAAAGGAAAAAAAGCAAATGGTATTTGGGGTATTCTTAGCCGCTTCTTGGTGTCGAATTCTATGCCACCAGCGAACAAAAAAAAAGCTATTTTGATAAGTGTATTTTTTGCTAAACCAAGCGCACAAAAAAAACTGCTAATTTAATAAGCGGGAGATATCAAAAGCGAGGTTTATTCATGTTGAGCAATCCTTCCACACACTGATAATGCTTTCGACTACTTCGTGAATCCATATGTCATGAACTGACTATTTTCTTTAAGAATAAAATTGCACAAGTGAGGAAAAAAAAGGTAATCGACCTAACTGAAAATAGTTCCACATTTACACTAGATACTATTTCATATAAAGCTCGATCTTAAACTGTCAGATATTTACGTTAACTAACTTGGTTGTGAACAAAATCATTATTTATTTTTTCATATACCGACTGTTTTGTGATTAGTTTAATTTAATATTTTTTACATGTCACCGGATTGAGAACATCGTAAAATAAATGCAGAGGGGAATAAGTAGCGGTGAGCTGATCGTCCAAAATATGGCTCCCGAAAGTTGTCATGCATGTCTGTTACCCGTTATCTTCCCAGGCTCTGTTAAATAGAAAATAATATTTTGCCGTTTCTGGGCTCAGAGGTCATTTTGCGAAGCATCCGGCGCCAGCAACCAGATATTATTTCTCATGAATTATCTCTGGCAGAAAATGCGATTCTCAAGAATAACTCCGCTTGCAAGAGGCCTCCTATATTTTTAATATTCTTTCAACACCACTAACTAAGATGCGACGACAGAGGGATAAAGACTACATCACAAAAAATGGCAATTTAGATTGCCCCTGAATTCTGCAATACCCCGCTGCGCATTTGGTCTATATTCATTAAGAGGCGGAAGTAACTTGTGCACTTAAGAATGCCAAAAAATGTTTTTTTTTTTGGTTTTTTTTTAATATGTTCTAAACTTTTGCAATGGCCTGTAAAAAAAACAATAACTATTTTGTTCGAGAGCACTCAAAGCGTGTATTTTCCGCAATATTTAGGAAACTATAAGACTTTTTGTTTTACCTTGAAAAGTACGTATATATGGTATAAATAATACACTCATGGATGAAGAAATAATAAAACAATTAAAACAGGGACAACAAAACCACATCTTTCAACTAGCAACAGACGAATAAAATATCCAGCAGCGAGCAGCCGACTATAACCTGGAGGTAAATGGGGGGAGAAGGGGAGAGAAGGGGAGATAAAAAAACTCGAAGTGCAAGTCAGAGAGGTGGGTTTATCTCGGATTTTAGAAATCCAACCTCAGTTTTTCGTCAGCAGGAGGGAAGGGTTTGACACGTTGTTGTTTGCTGTGGACATGACGAATGACTATGATCTCCCTGCCGAATCTGCTGTCATGCCACCCAGGATCTTTGTTTCATCAAAGAGGGGATAACAAAGTGAACACAAACGGGCATGTATGACTATGGGATGATAGGAATCTGGAGAGGCCTTAGAAACTTGCGGTGTGATGATCCCGGAGTTTGTGATTGGTGCATCTGCCGGTCTGACCTATGTATTGATGACCGAAGCTGAAGGGAATAGAATAAACTTTTTTTTCTTTGCATGGAATGAATTTCTTTTTGTGTTTAACAGTGCAGCTAATCTGAATTCAGTTGTGGTTCAGCTGTTGACAGAGTTGCTTAAGACGCATGCGGCACGAGAAGACAACATTCGTGTTGAACTTTGAGGCAATGGATTTTATCTGGTGGTCTGAATTGTGTACGTAAGAAATGACGGCGAATCGGGCTTTCTTTTTTTGTGGCTGGTGACTGGCGATCAGGCCCGCGAATCAGCCTTTTCATTACTGATCGCAGAGGGTTGACGGGAAACCCTGCCCTACGAGCCCCATCCATTGCCTCAAAGTTGGACAGGAATGTTGTCTTCTCGTGCCGCATGCGTCTTAAGCAACTACTCGAGAGATACAGCGCCGAAAAATGGAGATCCTCACTTCACATCGCGGCCAATATTTGACGGTTTCTTTTTAGAAAAATGGGCAAAAGAGTTGCGTATGGAAACTTTTTTCCAGCGGCTGTAGCAATCGTCGCGCCTAAAAGTGGTTACTGATGACGGCGACGAGTCATAGAGGACTCAATGCTGTACGCAGGACCGAACTGGCCACGTCAATAGTTTCAGAAAGATTCACAAGAATAAAAAAAAAAAAAACTTATTTATGAGTAGTCATTCGTTTAATCCCGTTATTTGAGCTTGATGACGAAGATTAAACAACCTTAATACTTCTGTTTTTCTATACTTTTTTACGACATGCGTTTATTCGGCTTTAACAGGTTAGAGGACGTGCACCCTGAGTAACTCTCGAATATTCGTTTCTCAGTTCTTTTTTTAGTAACCTTTGAAATTTGTTGAGATATTGGCAGTTGGGTTTCAATTGAATTCCTTCCTACAACACGTGGAACAATCAGGAGTTAAAGGAACACAGACACCCCCAAAACATGTCTTCTTTTTCAGGCACCTTAATATGGTGTCAGCAGACTACCCAATCAATATTATCTACAGTGTCACGCATATTTTAATTGCATCAAAAACGCAACCGCTTGAAACCAAAACCAAAACATAAGCACGGAGTAAATTGGCACGACATGTAACTGGAGAGGAGGGAACAGGGCGGAGGAAGAGAGAATTGCCGGAAGTCACGTGGCTACACCCTACCACGTTTCTTTTCTTTTCTTCCTCTTCTTTATCGGCCGCGTGAAGCAGACAACAGCGTTGCGGGTGTCGTTTGTCGTGCGATTGTTTTACACTAATATTCCTTCCGCTCGCTGTTCTGCGCTTCAAGATCGGTTGTTTTGTGCCTATAAGACTCGAAATGGAGTAGTGAGTGCCCTCTCAGAACGCTAAATTTAGCCGTCCAGCCCACGACTCCCGCGATACCACGCCATTTTGAGAATTACGTAGTACAAGTACTTCTTGCACTCAGTGCCACTTCTTCTTTCGATCAACGTATTTGCACTTTTGGATGCCTCAAAAAAACACAAAAAAAAACAAAAACAAACGGGTTTTATATGTTTTTTTAATATTTAATATTCAGTGGGTGCCATCGTTGACCAACGATTTTTATTATATTTGGTATGTTTGTCTGAACGGCAAGTGACCACGGAGAAGAATGTGAGCGCGACTCAAACAGGCCAGTTTTCGATCGGCGATTTTCGGGAGGAAACTAATACGAATTTGGATCCGCATATTGCGCTTTGGGTAGCTGGGCACTCATATACCCCGAACAAATGAAAACCTAGGTGAGCATAAATACACTGTCAGTGTACCTTTAAGATAGTGCCGAAAGGACTCGCGAGTTGCAAAAGCCAAGATATGCCATAAAATTCATAAAGAGTTTATTTTGTTTGTCAGCAGCACACGCAGTTTGCCATTCACTGCCATATACCTTGAGGGTCCAGTAAAAAGATGGCGCCCCCTTCCCCCTCCCCCTCCCCACCAAAAAAAAAAGGAAAGAAAGAGAACCAGAAACAAATGTTCGGGGAAGGAAATAATGCGCGCAAGAGAATTCTGCACAATGTTGGTTTCCGCATTCTTCCATCTAACTTCGTGTTGGCGAATGAAACAGCGTTTTTCGCCTCGTTGAACAGACGCGCCCCGTGTTGATTACTGAAAGTGGGAGACTGCTTGCTCTAAAAAAAAAAAAAAAAATGTTACGGGGAACTTCTTTGATATTTAGGGTCATGAAGTACTTAGAAAACACATGGTGAGGCATACAACGTTCTCGATTCTTACGTTTTGATTAATCCTTGGCGCTTTTATCACCTAACGTCCCACTCTTATTGCCTCTGGAGTGATTATAAAACGTTCGCAACTCACCACGCTCTGGGTTTCCTAACCGGTCGCTTACCTATGGCCCATTTCGTAAAGCCTACATATGGCACTGAAGCCGTGCGAGGAGATAAAACGTTTATTTCCGTTCTCTTGGACTTTTTCTCGCTCGTCAGCAGCGGCTTTCGTATAACAGCAAGAAAGTCTACCAAAATGCGCCTTTGGCGCGACCGAACGCCAGAAGGAACGGGCCAGTCAAAACTTGGCAACATGGCGAAGGCTCATGGAACGCACGATGTCGAGGACACCAAGTGCGCGCCACCATTAGTCGAGGCATAGCCTACTTTATACTCACAAAGCCTGGCAGTTCGACGACGGAGCCATAGAATGCCCGGTCGCAGATTTGGAGCGCGAGGATCTGGTAGCACAGAGCATCAAAGAGTCATTTCTCGGGGAACCTGGACGTCAGAGCACTGCTTTTGTAGCGGCGAGGACCCGAAACACACTTGCTCTCTCGGGGGAAGTGTGTTTCAGCGTCTCGCCGCAGCGTGGCGCCAATCACGTGGCTCTACTCCCATCCGTTGTCTGCCGCTCCACCTTTTCCATTTCGGCGGCCGCTTCTCGTGGCGATCTTCCAGGTTTTGTCAGTACATTGGAGGCTAGGGTCGAAAGCACGCGAGAGCGTTTGGGGGGGGGGGGGGGGGTAAACATACGCACGAGGTGATTAAAGCGAACACGAACTTGCCGGCTGCATACCGTGTGCCCACCGTGGGTAAAAGACGCGACACTCACCCGGTTAGCACAAACGAGCTCAGAGTCGTCGGCCTCGCATGGTAGACAACCAAGCATGGCGCAGAGTGCGCCACTCCAAAATCACGCTGGAGCGATCGAGCTCCAGTCGATATGACCCATGCCTAGATCTTCCGCCTCACGTAATCTTGTTCATGCGGTGCGCACACCTATACTATGCGCAGGAGGATCCGGTCAAAATGGTCCCGGTCAAAATGGTCCCGGACAAAATGGTCCCGGACAAAATGGTCCCGGACAAAATGGTCCCGGACAAAATGGTCCCGGACAGAATGGTCCCAACTGCCAACCCGGACAAAATGGTCCCAGCGTGGCATTATTTATTTGCTATTTGCAGGTTTTTTGTATTTTCTACTCTTGATGGATATTAGCAGCGGCTAGTAACTCTGTGCACACAGTACGTGCAACGGCTCCGTCCCTTGAGCTACTTTTTGAGGGGTGTTGGTCATATGAATACATTTTCGTATTAGGCCTTCGCTTCAGCAGCGTCAACTTCTTGTCTCTTAAGTGGTCTATGTAATAAATACGCTCATAATTGCGAAATCAATTTTCGATTTCTTTAATATACAATGTTCAGACAGAGCGATGCTGTTTCTGAAAAATAGAACACGGTGGTACGACAGGTTCATTTCAAAAAACCACGTCAAGAACCTGTAGTACGTGCATGATAATGGTTTTAATTCCAAATATCATTTTGAAGCTCGATAGCGCTAATTGGAAAACAGGTTCTGGCGCAGCAGCGTCGACTTCTTGTCTCTTAAGTGGTCTATGTAATAAATACGCTCATAATTGCGAAATCAATTTTCGATTTCTTTAATATACAATGTTCAGACAGAGCGATGCTGTTTCTGAAAAATAGAACACGGTGGTACGACAGGTTAATTTTAAAAAAACACGTCAAGAACCTGCAGTACGTGTATGATAATGATTTTAATTCCGAATATCATTTTGAAGCTCGATAGCGCAAATTGTAAAACAGGTTCTTGCGATAGAAAGATATTGATTACACACGTGGAATATATCGGTAGAAAACAGGAACCATTAGGAGAAATAGAGCTTCATGGTATAAATAGAAAGGAATTTAAAATTAGTTTCAAATTATTATAATGAAATTGTTGATATTATCCTTGAACGTGTGCCAAAATAAAAGTACCAAACCATTTTGTCCTATTAAGAGTGCTCAAAGTATTGATAAATTCACCTGGGACCATTTTGTCCGGGTTGGCACTTGGGACTTTTTTGTCCGGGACCATTTTGTCCGGGTTGGCACTTGGGACTTTTTTGTCCGGGACCATTTTGTCCGGGACCATTTTGACCGGGACCATTCTGACCGGGACCATTCTGACCGGGACCATTTTGTCCTACACCCATGCGCAGGTGTGGGCTTCTTCATTTAGAAGCGCGTCGGCGTATATGTTTCAAACGCTCGAATGCAATTGTTTTTTTTCACGTTGTTGCAGTGTACATGAACTGTACAAGCTGATGGTAAGGAATCCGACTTGACTTTGCGCTATGTGGGTTTCGAGATACCTATGTCTGACGTGTTGTCTGGTCTAACATCTACCGAAGTAAATGCCATTACCCTAGACCGCACTAGAGCGTGATCAAAGAAGCCGAAATGCGCCCGCGTGTAACTTTTCCTCTTGTCTCCACCCACGGAAGTCATTAGCTAATGGGAGATGCACAAGAGGCGCGCGCCGCTGCATTGCGCCTAGCTGCTCTCCCGGGCCGACCGACACGTCGGCTAACACATACAAAAAGAAATATATATAAAGAAGGATAAACCAACTGCGCGTGCGGTCAGAGGACCGAGATATGTTGGGCGTAGTTTGGTGTTATTGAAGCACTCGGAGATTGGGAAGGCCCTGCCTGAGAAGGAACATGTCTGTTTTGGTGATGAAAAAGATAGCTTTAGTCTATACAGCTGCTCTTGTGAAAAGGAAAAGAGAGTTTATCGTGGCGGAAGAAGATTTTTTTACTTATTTATGACCGCAAAAAAAAACGCAGAAAGATGTAGTACAATGTTGTCAATGCTTCGGGCCGATTCGTTCAGACACTTACTAAGGGATCGGTTTAATCACATTAAAAACATGGGAGGAGTGAGATTCAGGCCGACGCCATAAAGATTCCATGACGATTCCCTTTTGGTACTCCTTGGTGGGACAAATCGGACCGTAGGACTGTGTTCGTTCGGACTTTAGTGAAACAGGACATAACGGTGCAAGTATTAGCAGCGGCACCGAGAACGGCCAACACCACCTAGACAGAAGGCCTCCGCACGCGTCATCACAGTCAAATCGATCGAGGCGTGAGATTGGGCACGAGTGCTGTGTCAATGTTAGGCTGGGGCTTGTGTCCAATTAGCGCGTCGAAGGTCGGGCTCGGGCGTAGTAGCGGAGTTAGCGCGATCCGACTCTGATGGCGTTTTATAGAGGGAGCAGAGACCATGCGGAGGCCGTCTGTCTAGGAGGTGTTGGAAAGGCACGCAAATAAGCGTCTCCAGGAGTGGAACGTGGAGTCGTTTGATACTTTTAGATCCAATGATTTTTGTAAACATCGTCAAAAACCTCTGAGGCCCTTACTCAGATCGTGCGAATTGCATCTGAATGGCCGCAGCGCAGAAGGACTGCATATGGCGAGTCATTCTAGCATAAAATATTCGTGTGATTCTTCCCGCCGCGTGCTGCAGGTAACAAGTTTTGAAGATGGTGAATCAAGCCATAATGGTTAATCTTTTTTTACTCGTAAGATAACTCATTTTTAAATGTCCTCATTACAGCTATCTCTCACTCTCGCGCTTAAAGTGCTATGTCTGCTGCGATTATCCAAATTTTGCGCACGCATTAGTTGCACGGGTGTTTCCGCGATCGTTCAAAAGATAGCACTCGTGATTTTGCTATATTTTTAATGCGATATTACTCGTTAGCTCCCCCCACCCCGATTTCATTTACCTATCGGCCTCCTTTTGGTCTCCTTGTGGCCTCTTAATGCCGTCTAACGCGGTAACGTCACGTGACCTTTGCACCAATTCAGTTCCCCCCCTAAATTTGGCGGGAACTTTGATGTCACGTGACCTATTCACTTCACCGTGTGTTATTAACGCTACTATTTTTATTTAAATGTTCTATTTGTAGAAAAAAAACTGTATATTTTTTGTACTGTTTTATAGATACAAGAAGGCGGTAGTAATGTAGATGTGTTATTCTGTCAACATTAAATTGGGAAAATAAAGCATCTGCATAAAAAAGGACATATTCGCAGCCACTCTTAGAACTGTTTTTGCAGACTTAGAAGTTTCTTTCTATTTCCAATATTAGTGGCACACCATACAAGGTGGCAATATTGAAAATGTGACTGCTCGAGGCCATGAAAAATATTAACTTAACAAATCGGGTGAAAACTTTACGTATCGGGATAAAATACCAACAGCTCTTCTGGCTTTTTCATGTGTGTATTGTATGTTCTCATTCAATGATAAATTATCTGAAAAGATAACACCTAATATCATGAATGATTTTACTACCTCGATTGTTTTCCCGGCTATGGTGATATTTGGGTTAGAATGAACAGCCAGGTTTTTGGCTCGGAACAGGATGCACCTAGTTTCGTTTATGACGATACATAAAATATTTATTTCTGTCCTACTATATAGCTCCGACAGCATACAATTCGACCTTTTTTTTAATATCGTCACATGTAGCGCTTTTCAAAAATAATTTATTGTCATCGGCATTAGCTATGGGTGCAATATGGAACATTGTGTTCAATGTCATTAGAAAATAAAAGACATTATAGAGAGCGTACAACACTTTCTTGAGGCGCTCTTGTACGTACTGTTTTATAGTTGAAGCTGAAATATTGATTTGAACAAATTGCCTCCGTCGAGCCAAAAATGACTTAAACAAATTGAGTATATAATCCCGAATACCACAGCATAATAACTTTTGTAGAAGTATGCTGCGGTTAACAAAGTCAATTGCCTTGGAAAAATAAATACATATGGCTAATGTCAGCAGTTTATCTTCTGTAATATTTACGATGATTTCTTTTTTGGGCCAATAGAGCGAATTTAGTAGACCTTCATTTTCTGAAGCCGTGCTGACTGTTTGTAAACAAGGAAAAATGATCCAAACATGCCGACAGTTTACTATGCAGTATTTTTTTCGAATTCCTTAGAAAAGTTAGAAGTATTGATATTAGCCTATAATTCCTCAACAAGTTAATATCACCACACATAAATAACAAAACCTTGACAATTTGCATAAGTTTAGAAAATGCACCCAATGACATTGAAACATAAAATATAAATGTGAGTGGTGTAGCCAATAGTCTATATCAAATTTAATTGGTTTAGTATTGAGGTCGTTTACATCGTCTCGTTTGCTATTGTTTAGGCTTTGAAATCCCAACATTACGTCATTCTCATCAGTTGGGCTTAAAATACAGCATGCACGGGTTTCTTAATATAACCACATGGGTATTTACTATTTGTTATATCAGAAGTGTTGATGGCTAAAATTACGAAGTATTCATTGAAAGTATTTGCGTGTGACGTGCCAGATAGCTTTGTCCCCCAGTGTACAATTTCTGTTAACGCGTCTTTGTGATCATGAGACTTTAATACGCGGTTAATATTTTTCCAAAAGTTTATCTGGCTAATTTTTTCTAATGTTACCAAATAGAGTGCAAATATCTTCTTTCTTCGCTTTTTTTTTATTAACGTATTTGGTTTGTTTTTATATGTTTTAAATATTGCAATATCATCATTCACTTTAGAATTTAGAAATTTACGACATAAACTATTTTTTACATGAAGTTTCTTTAACAAATCATGAGAAACCCATGTTTGTTTCCCTCTTGCTAGGCTTTATGAACTTATACGGAAAGCCTTTGTTATATATAGTGTAAGTTTTCCAAAAATGTTTCATTTGCTGCGTCAGGTGAATAATTGGCATAAACAGGGTCCGAACTACAGGTACCAATGAAGTCCCTAAATGACTGCAGTGTTTGCGACGTAATGTTACGAATTCTAAACCCTTTTGATTTGTGTTTGGAAGCTGAAAGAGTGCGTGGTGACAAGGCGATAGATGGGCAAAGGATAACTAACGCTGCAACTAATTGAACCTGATGCATAAATGTCTTTCTAGTTGGAGTTTGTAATGAAGTTATCAAGGAAAGTACAGCCATTTTCTGTTATTCTCGTTTTATCCGCAGTAACCCATTAAAAAAATTGATTCAATTACAAAAAAAAATAGTTCATTATGTGTAGTGGTTGTTTTAAGAGATCAATATTAAAATCACGCTCTACAAAAAGTGTATCCCCTTAAACCCATTTGTCCCATAAAATGCACCCCAAAACTTTAGTTCGACGTACAGCGCACTAGAGTCGAAAAGACGGCCCCAAATTTTACGAGGGGCTTGATAGCCATGTGGTACAACTTATTAAATAGTTAAAGTATGTTTCAAAGACCACAAAACGAAAACGAGGCTTTGCGATAGGGCCAAGAAAACCCTGATTATTATGTTTTTGTACATTAGCTATTTTAATAAGGGGTACCACACGGCTATCAAGTCTCTCGTGAACGTTAGCACCGTCAGATCGACGTCGGTGCGCTGTACGTGGAACGAAAACTTTGGGGTGTATTATATGGGACAAAGGGTGTAATAATACAACCTTTTTTTCTGAGTGCACCTCCCAAGACAGGGGTATAATTATTGTCATTAACATAACTGAATAGTTTATAAACTACAGAAAGCAGGATCTTAACATTTCCCGGGGGAGGCCTATATAGCACACTAAAACGTGGTTATCACAAAGTACTGGCAAGTTCAGTAAAATAAAAAAATAAGGCAACAATTCAAAGATGATTCTACAAGCAGTGAAACACCTCCTCTCTTCTGGCATTTCGTCGTATAGAGAAATGTCTGTAGTTAGGCAAGACAAAGTCACTTGAATCAGAAGTATACCACGTTTGTTTCGGAGAGCATAAATACGCTAAAAAAATACATGGTATCAAGAATAACTTCAATGTCATCAACTTTCGATAGCATGAAGCGTACATTCGTGTGAAAAAAGGATAACAGATTGTTTTCGGTTACTTATATCATTTATAAACTCTTCAGGCTTGATGCGTACATTCATGGGAAAAAAGGATAGCACAGATTGTTTTTGGTTACTTAAAGCATTGATAAACCTTTCAGGCTTTGATTGCCTGAACAGTCCTTCTCGTCTTCACAGACGGTCGATTACTCTGAATTCATTATCCATTTATCTTTTCACAAACTCAACAGCTATTCACTCCCTGGACATTCAAAACCGAGTGATTGAAAGATTGACTAAGACATCGAAACCCCCCAAATTGGCTACGAAAACAAAAATTGAAAGAGAAACGTAGATCACAATTTTTGAGCCTTCTTAAGGTGAGGTGGAAGAGTGCGGTGCAAGAACTACGCAGAGCTGTCGGAAGATGTTAGCCCCTTATACTGATGGTGACGTGCACAACTGAATGAATGTTTTAGAAACATGTGAGAGCCTTCACATCTCTCTTATCAATAAAGCCTCCTTATAGATTCAAGGGGAATCAGTAACAATCTGAGGCTTCAATTTGGGACGACGTGCTTGGGTCCGACGTCTGGAGGAGCAGACTAATTACCCTTGAACCTTTAATTCGCTTAAAAAAAAAGCAAGAAGAAAACCACGAATGATTCACAAATGCTCACTCGGACTACAACCGGCAAGTTCCACGCGAGACTCGCCTGAGGTGCTAGGTCAACGTTAAGCGTAACCTCAGCGCTATTTCACACAAAAGCTTCGGACAGCTTCAGTATTGCGGTCAGAACCTCGTTTATTTTGATGCCCCTTTCGACCTCACTTTATTCTCTATTCTCACGAACATAATCGGGAGAGTGCCGCCAGACACGACCTCCCCAAGCACAGGGACAGGCCTTTCTACTCCCGCGTCACTCGGAATCAGAGTCACGAATTTCCTACAACTCGATATAGTTGCCTACAGGATCAAATACTTGCCCGGAAAACCCTCGGATGACAAAATGCACGCGACATTTATGTATGTCCGTTCATAGCGGGGGGGGGGGGGGGGGGGGTTATAAATTAATTACCGGCAGCAGCAACCTGAAGCCTTTGTATTCCACGCGCAAGAGACAGCCTTTGGTCTTTACAGTATTTACAATACAATCGGATACTTTATATAACTTCGTTTACATAGTCCGAAAGTGGCGGGTTTGTAGTATGTAGGATGTTCTTTAATTATTTACAGTTTGTTTCTAGAAAACCCTTTAATGCCCTATTAACGCAGCCTTTGCATATTACTTACATGGCTAGGCGTACACGATACGGAAAGCTAATCGTCACGAAGGGTCAGAGGATAATACACTAGAATAAGTTAAACTGAGTTTTTAGTTTGTAAAAATAAACATATGGTCCCAATTACAAACTTGCTTCGCGTCATCGAAACCCGGTAATTTAGTAAATTTAAAAAATATTTAGAGCGCGTTGGAAGCGCGGTTGTCTGCTACCGTTATCACCCGTGCAACAAGCCCAAGGCTGGGGGCGCGAAAACACGAATAATAAGCGCGCGGTGCTGTTATCGTTTTAGTTATCACACCAACAGCCTTGGGCCAGATGCATGAGCTGTAATTTTAACACATCACCTCACTTCCCAAGCGCTCTAAATCTTTATTAAATTTAATGATCATTGCTTTTCGCTGAAGCCAAGCAAGCTTCTCAGCACTAATCAAAATATATTTAATTTTTAAAATAGTTATATAACTGATATTGACTATCACCTGCGCCTATTCGACCCTCCCCCCCCCCCCCCCCCCCCGCCTTGGCCTTATAACTGGCCTGCACTTACAGGATTAGTGTAGCTTTCACGGCTTTTTTTAACCAAGACTGTACAGCGAAAAAACCTGCTCTATGCGTACAGGGTGTTTCGGAAACAGTAGTCAAATTGTTCCAGTAAAACGTACGCATTGACAGACGAGTGGTGGGTGCCCTATTGGTTTTTTTCATAGCGCGTATTTTAAGAGAATTATTGGGCACGGTAAAAGAAGGTTTTCAGTGACTCAAGTAATTAATATTTTAGTTAGTAAATTCAAAATAATGGCTTCAACCAGATAAGTAATTAGCATCATCATAAACGGCTTACCTAGTAAGCGCACCTTACAAAATTATAGGGTTTGCGTGGTATTTTACGGCCTTAAGAAACGCATTTTGAACAGGTTTAAAACGTTCGGTTTAACCGGAGTTAACAGAAGTTATCTCCTTCCTCCTCTAGATAGACCCGCACATTTCCTTTGATATGAAAATGATAGATCTGGAATATGTGATTTCGTGCCCATCTACCTGATGAAACAACGCAAAAGAGAGGCAGCTTTCTCAATATGGTGCGGTTTTATCTCTCTTTCCTGTTAAATATATGGCACAGCAAGTCCTGCCCGGCTGAGAAGTGGCTATTAGCACACGGGAATATAGGCCTTTGTAGTCTCTGCGGCGACGCGATTAGCGTTGCATGAGTGCGGTGTTCGAGATAAAAGAAACGTACAAAAGAAGGCGCAAACGTTGTCTTCGAGGCTTTTACATTAATGATTTTGCCTGCACAGAGTGCGAGAATCACAAATGCACTTCATGGTGAATAATTCTTTACAGTTGCAAGCACAAGCAGCCGAAGCACAGATATTAAGTGCGTTCCTCTATGTGGTGCTAGAGTGATGGCAGCCGGCAAATCTTATGTGGGACGTTTATTCAAGATTGTGGGAGCGCTAAGCGATTGTGTTTGTTCCCGAGGGTATAAGCCTCAGAAGAAATTAAGAGTATGCTGTAGTTTAATGAAACAAAATATCATAGTTATTCCCATGATAAAATGGACATTCCACACATTACGGAAAAAAAGAGACAATCTGGTTGAGTTTTTTACCGAAAAAAAAAAACGCCGACAAACCTCCGCATCTAATCGCCAAACTGTGCTAATACGTGACAAGCATAGCTGGTATTCCGCCTATAACCACGCCTTTTGAACTGTATACACACTTATTTCACTTGACCACACACAAGAGAGGCTACTGATCACTCAAGCATGTAAGAAAGAGAACATATTGCAGATATGATTAAACGTTCCTGCCCAAGAGAAATAGAGTCACGAAGCGTTCCGTTATCCGAGTAAAAATAACTGAACAAAATGTAAGGGCGCAGACGAGCTGGTGTACATTGCACATGGTTGAGATAACCCCGAGACTGCGGGTAAACGACACGGCACTAAAAAGTCTCTAACACAGCTGAAATTTTTATTTTCCGAAACCTGGTTATATAGGCATTTCGATACAAAAGACAAAAGGGGGAGAGGGTGAGAACCCCAAAGAATGCCACTTTTTCCACCAACGAATCCTCTGACAAAACAACAAGGACAATGGAAAAAAGAGTCATAGTACAGGCTAGCTGGTGGAAGTCAACCATTTCGTCGTCTACCCTGAGACTGGACGACTGGACGAACTAAAGACGAACTATATAAGAGGAGGTTCTTGAAATAAACTTGTAGCTGAGTTTGAGCCCTGTCTGTTTTAGATGCGGAGCATCTCTTGCTCGGGTCTATGTCCCGCGGTGTCGGCGTTGTAGTCTGCACTCACACTACGCATGCGCAACTCTCCTCCTTCCCTCTCTGCAACAGCTGCGCGTTACTCTCTCCGCTCTCTCTCTCTACCAGCTGCGCGTGCACTTCGCGTGCGTTCGATTCTAATCCCACCGCGCGCGCATGCGCAACTCTCCTCCTTCCCTCTCTCCAACAGCTGCACGTTACTCTCTCCGCTCTCTCTCTCTACCAGCTGTGCGTGCACTTCGCGTGCGTTCGATTCTAACCACACCGCGCGCGCATGCGCAACTCTCCTACTCTAGTCTCCTCTCCTTCATCTGTGAGTATAAGCAGCGGTGGCTCCTTCTCTCTCTCTGCGCGCGTTCAGTTCAGCGCTGTTGACTCCACTTCACTCCGTTCTTCCGATGAAGTGTAATGGAAGGAGCAGTCCCGTCAGTTAGTGGGTTGGCGCAAGCAAGCGTCAGCACCACCCCACGAACTCACAGCAACGCTACGTCCACTGAGGACAAAGCTGCGCAGCGAAGGGCACGCGACGCTGAGCATAAACGCTTAAAGCGAGCGGCAGACCCTGAACTACGGCAACGAGAAGCGGCGTCCATTCGTTGTGTGGTAACCAACGCAAGTTAACAACGTAATAACACGCAAGTTAACAACGTTACTAACAACGTTACTAACACCGTTAATAACACCGTTAATTACGATCCGCGATGCTCCGCATCACCCCATGGTTCCCCTCGGGAAGATGGTGTAATTTTATTTTTCTGTTACTTTTGCTCTTCTAAAGAAACCCCAGTCTCAGGGTAAACGACGAAAAGGACAATGGACTCTGCCTCATGCACTTCTCTTATCTTTGACCCCTCGCTTCCCGACCACCAAACACGCTGGTACCCCCAAGCCCAGTAACACACACACACATCTTTCTTTTTGTATGTGTGTTACTGGGCTTGGGGGTACACACTAAACATTGTAACACCCATAAACGTGTTGGTTGGTTTTGGGGTTTTTTGGCGCAGCAGCATCGGGGCTATAGTGCGCCGCCCATAAACGTGTAAAAATGGTGTAAGAAGGGTGTAGGTTAAGAAAAACACCCGTTTTACACCATTTTTACACGATTTCTGAATATCGGTAGGTGTAAAAAGGGTGTCCTGACGTCTTACACCCCTTACACGCCCTTTTTAAACCCTACTTGTAGCAATCGTGTCCAGAATCGTGTAAAAAGGGTGTATGGGCGAATTTTACGCCCTTCATTCACACGGTGTGAAAGGGGTGTAATGGTGATGCTGTCAAATACTCTCATGATTTCACAGCCGTTCATGTCTATTGCTTTGGTGAAGCTGTTGCTGATGTACGGCGGTACAAACATCGAGTATAATTAATCGCCACACGAAGTTGCGTATGGTTAGGACGTTCTAGAGAATAGATTTGCAACTCCGATTGAACTCTCCGTCCGACACGAGCCGAAAATTACGTGTCGCGCGTGCATCAGTTTTATCAGTTCAACTTTGATTTTAAATAAATAATCTCCGCTAGCAAAAATGAACAAAGACGTGTAAATATACAACCGAGGCAGCACACAGTATTGCGCCGTTATGGAATTATATCGGAAAGATTGTGCCGATACTATTTTGGTCTAGCCAATATTTGTGAAAAATGGGATGGGTCGCGCCGACGCCATCCTGACATACCGTACGCGGCGCCGTTTTTGGTTGAGTGTCGAGAGTGTCCTGCGTGAATCGGCTATGCCGGCGAGGTATTTTTCTTTCTTATCTGCCTAAAATCCGACGTCAAAACACAAAACAAAACAAGATTAAGCAAAACGGAATCTGCTTACTTTTAACCCGAGAAAGACTTCCTGCGATGAAGCCTTGAACAAACTCTGGCGCCTTCATATCGGGTATTACAAACTCAGCTGACTGAGTTACGCACTACTTATAGCACCTTCACTGAGATTTTATTTTTGTGTGCAGTTCTGAAAAAACCACATCGCAAGACTATCGAAAGTGCCGGATTCATGACACCCCCGCTATGGTTCACGACTCTTATCTCTGCGTAATGACACCCAAAAATCTAGCGTCCCGACGCTTTTTTTTTTGGTTACGTGAAGCCGCGTCTTTTATTTTTTCGTGCTCTCAGCGTCTTAACTTTGTCCAGTGCTTCGACGGCTTTCAAATTCGTTTTTTGTATTTATTTTGTGATCTCGCGGTCCGCACCAGAGCATGCGCTTCTCCATGAGTGACAGTTTGTTGCGCTCAAGGTTGTACTACGCAAAGCCATTCCAGACGGGTCCCATTTCGCGACCTTCCCGGGGCAGTGCAGGTGGCGATACAAAGCAGCGGAGGGGGATTAGCTGCTTTGCCCTTTGACCTCGTCTGCTGATAAGCCTCCACACCTTCTTTTGTGTCTTCGAGTGGCTGTGAGCGAATGCGAAGGCCGCTTCTAGCAAATCAGAGGGGCGGCGCGAAACACGTGACCGCTCTCCGTAGGACAAAAACGCTTGGACGAAATTGTGTCACGTGAGTCGCTCTTGCGCGCGCTGATGGGCTCACTGAGGCCGTAGTTCTTGCCGTATGCCAAGTTATGGTGAGTTGTAGAGCCACTTAGGTCCGGTTTTCAAAAAGGGGCGCCCGTCAGTGTATTTCTCTGCTTCGTGCGTTGCAGTCACGGCCGGAATTTTTCGTCGTGAACGGCCCGAATACATCCATGCCAACTTTTCAGTAATGGTCGTTTATTTCGTCGGAGTCCATGGAATTATTGTGCTGTGTTTGTTGGACGCGTTTCGACAAAGAGCTGCTCATCAGCGGCCGTGAGACTTCCATTGAATGTGATCGACCGCCTTCAACCTCGACATTGTTTTTCCGTTGTTTTGTGCTGCCCGAATCGGATTACGCATCTACCACGACAGAGTCGGCGACCACGAAACTTCCGTTGAATGTGAGCGACCGCCTTCATCCTCGATATTGTGTTTGTGGATTGTTCTGTGCTGCCCGAATCGGATTATGCATCTCTCACGGATTACATGAGATCGCTCTTTTATTTGTAAGTACTCTGCAAGTATGCTTCTGACAGTAGTCCTGCTTCAGTCTCAATAGAACTGCCGCTTACGTCCCAAGCAACTTCCGGTCGTCTGTCTTTGCAAGCCTGCCAGTTTTGTCCGCGTCACCAGTGCTAGAAAGCATAAATGTCGCAAGAAAAGTAAAGTCGGAGATTGAACTAGGGCCTTCGGGTGTACAATTTAAAGGGGTTATGAAACAATATCCGGTTGGAATGTTCATGATGTTACACGCACAGACCACGACTGGTTCAGAAGCGTCTTGGTCTTGGTGAAATGGTGAGGATAAAGGGGAACTATTGCTCTCAGTCTTGTTCGCCAAGTTTGATGACGCGCGCGTGAACGTAGCTTTGCCCTTTGGCAAGCTTGTAATTGTATGCACTTTCCCGCATAAGCAGAGACATGGCTGCGGCCAAATGACCTGCTTGCTTTCGTCTATAGAGAATTTAGTAGATCCTGGTAGAACCTTGATCGAAAAATAAAAAGTGAACCAGGCATGTTTCGACTCCTTTGCAGTCATTTTTTTCGGGCACTCTTTTGGGTTATTACACCCTACTTTATGGGTGTTGGTCATCGTGTCCTTTTTTTATTTTCCTTTCTGGCGGTGGTACACCCAATTTAGAGGGCGTACTGCGCAGTCATAACACCCTAATAAAAAGGTGTACAGTGGAATCACACCCTATTTTAAGGGTGTTAGGAATAACGCCGTCCTTTAGGGGTGTTAGGAAAAACGCCCTTTTCTTAGGGCGTTTTGCTACACCCATAAGGGTGTTAGTTATAGGACAAGCCATTTACACCCAAAAGGGCGTGATAATGTTTAGTGTGTACCAGTGTGTTTGGTGGTCGGGAAGCGAGGGGTCAAAGATAAGAGAAGTGCATGAGGCAGAGTCCATTGTCCTTGTTGTTTTGTCAGAGGATTCGTTGGTGGAAAAAGTGGCATTCTTTGGGGTTCTCACCCTCTCCCCCTTTTGTCTTTTGTATCGAAATGCCTATATAACCAGGTTTCGGAAAATAAAAATTTCAGCTGTGTTAGAGACTTTTTAGTGCCGTGTCGTTTACCCGCAGTCTCGGACTTATCTCAACCATGTAAAAATAACTATAGTTCGTTCACCCTTAAGATGATAGTGCGGTGGAAGCAACGAACTCACTGGACCAGCCAAACGCCTGTCTTTCGCGACGTGATCATGCTCCCGCCCATACCCACGCACAAATCAGGATAAGGTGACGAAGGGGAGGCGGTGGCTTGGTCCGGCAAGCCCGTTGCTTCCTCCATCAGTGTTGAGGAGTTGCCACTCGGGAGTTGGAATGATTCCGGAATCATTCCGCACTTTGGCGACTCCGGAATGGAATGGGAATGGAATAGCGGCATCGATGAAAAGGATGAAATGGGAATGGAATTAAATCTCTTATGGTCGGAATGAAGTTCGATTGGGATGGGCTCCGTTCTGATGCGAGCTGAGTCGATTTTTATTTAGGGCCTACGGGCTCATGGCGCTATTTGCTGGCACATGGTGAGTGGCTCTTCAAACAGAATCAGTGCAGTGGAGGTGGCTGACGGCTTTATTATCTCATTAGCTTATGCCTGTTCGAGGATGAAAATGGTGCCCCCTCCGTAAAGCAACCAAAACTGAAGAGTTCTGAACGGACAAAGTGCCGTTCCTGGCGTCGTGAGACGCGACAAAGCGGCTCTTGTAATTATGCGCGAATAGTATGCACTCTTCAGCCAGGTTACGAACCAAAACCGAACCGAAAACCGGGAGAAAAATCGTTATTAGGTACTTTTAGAATAGCGCACTCTAAAGCTTTGCGCACGCAAAAAATAGCGGCGTCGCTACTGCGTATGCGCCGAACGCTAACCACGTTTTGCGCTCTGCGCGCGCTATTTTAGCGTACGCCGTTTTTCAGAAATTGCGTGCATACGCAGTCATCGCGCTTTTCCAAGTAGGATTCATCATGAGAAGTTGAGTAAAGCCAAGACGAGCACAGTTAAAAAATGGCGGCTCCCAGGACCATTTCGGCGGCATCCTCCCGACTACGATTTTCTGTGCGGGACGACATTGCACTCGGTTTGCAAAATCCAGTAAGGTGGGCAACGATCACCGGCAAATTGATGCTTACGACGCGCGAGCATTTCTCGGCGAAGTTACGGTGTGCGAAGGTCAGCTCTCTGGACCTCCCTCGCCAAGGCGACGCAAGCGGACATGACCGGTCGACCACTTGCGTCGCATTCTAATGTTTATACAAATCTAAAACGTTAGTCTGGAAAAAAAGCTTCTTTTTTTTTTTTAATCACACGTTACAACTTTTCGTGTGTCAAAAAGAAATTGTGACTATCTTGGTGGCGTTGCAAGCGCGAGATGCTTGGGATTTTGCGTCGCGGCCTAGTAACGCTATTCTAAAATGCTCTTGCGTAGAGTACGCTGACGAAAGCGCTAAATTTAGCGCTAGCCTGCGCTAAAATTGCGTACCTTATTCTAAATCTTCTTATTTTTAACTGAACCTGAATAAAAGTGTAACCAAAATGGCTGTACGACAGAAGACCGCACGACACAAGAGCGCCGGGACACCAGAGCGCCCGACGGGAGAGCGCCGCGACACGAGAGCGCGTGCCATTAGAGCGCGCGTCACGAGAGCGCATGTGCACGCTTTGGTAATGATCGATGTTTGAGTCTTCAAACTCATGTTTTGTCGGATCAAACGCTTTACGTCTTTTTATTGGTTGAGTACGCAGGCCTGTGGAAGTCTAAGAAATGCAATTTTCGCAAAATGGAAATGAAGAAGCAAGATACAGAGTTTCGGAAATATAGTTGTTTATGAATTGCCGCTTCATAATAAAAACAAAATTCAAAGACTGAATGATTCCGCGACACCGCGCAGGTACTTGCTCAGATTCTTCACTACGCGAATGTAGGTGGCCTTGCTGCTCCTTTGAGGCTCTCCACGAAGTACATACGCCAGCTCCTGCTCTGTCAAGATCTACTCTCTTTGAAATGCGGCCACTAACTTGTACGTGTCCGGGTGATGCAGCCCCGAGTACTTCTGGAATGCATTGTGCCAGGACCCGACGCGATTTTTGGTACTCGGGAGCCGTTCGGAGATACGTTCGTAGCAGCTCCAGAAGTCGTGCGGGAAAAGTGCTGGCCTACGCGAGCGGCTCCTTCCGATGCTCCAGGTATGTCAGGTCACTTGGACCGGACAACGACCGGACCTCCCAATGGCCTTGAGAATCAGGGAATCCCAGCGATGGAGAACCCTTTGGTGACATTTGTTCATACTTTACGAACATTTTTTCCACGACTTTTTTTTTCGGGAACATTTTTTCCGTGGACATTTCTTTCGAGGACATTTCTACCGGAACCCCCTAAAAACGACGCTATTAGATGGCGGTACTAGCAATTACAACATGAACCATACAGCCATAAATTAAAGGGGTAATTAAAGACTTTTTACTTAATTGCATAACATATTTTATTGTATATTGTCACGAATGACAAGTGATGAGGCGGAAAATGGCAGAGTAAACTGAACGTTTAATGGGGCGAACTTGTGCCCAGAAATAAAAAGAAAACAAAACGTAACAGCAGAGCGTCGCGGGCGTCGAAGTCGGCGTAAGAGCAGAATCGATCGCTGGGGCGAGACTGACCGCAGATAGTCACGCGGAGCCCCTTATAGACACGTGTGGCCTTCTCGAATAATCGGCGTAGAAGGTTCGCGCATAGAACATTCTAACCTCGAATATGCAACCGAGTTCTCGAATTTTCCAGAAGAATAAATTGCAAGAATAAATAAGAGACGCGTCGCGCCCAGGAATCGAACCCTGGCTTTTCGCATAGGAGGCAAGGACGATAACTGTTAGGCCACGGCCGCGCTGCCCACTTGGCCAGCTACGCGCGCGGCAATATCGAAGACAACATCCACAAAGCACAAAGCCCTACTTTAAACAAATATCGTTTTCATAAAATAAAAAAACGCCCTGTAAGTTACATATAATTTACATTATATTGGGCAACTGATTCCAGCCTGAGTATGCGTCTATTGCGACAAAAACAGATGGGCAACCTGAAAAACAATAAAAAGTATGACAGTAAAGCAACGTTCATTGCTGAACACGTCAGTCGAACACACCAGCTGGGAATGTCCTTCACTCAGCGAACGCAATATGGTTCGTTGGTTGAACCTTCTAGAATCGTGTACAGACCGAATGTTAACCAGGAGGTTGCCAATACGGGATGGCACGGAACCCATTCTCAACTTCAAACATTAGAAGCAGAGAGAACAAAAGAAATAGAGGAATCCCAGATTAACCAGCTCATCCTGAAACACAACGCTGCCGTTCCTTCCAGCGCGTCAGTTGAACGACTCTTCAGCGTCGACGGAGAGGTATTCTCAACGAAGCGGAGAAAAAAAAAAAGATGAAAACTTCGAGACGCAGGTACTGCTTAAGTGCAATGATCATTGACAAGAAAACAATAAGCAGCGAAACAAAAGCAGCAACCGCGTTTGTTTCATGGTTTCTTGTTTTTTTTTTTTTTTTTTTTTGGTCATCAAACTGACAGGAAAAGTAACTTCTTACTTTTAAAGTAAAGTAACACATTCCTTTTGAGAATCGGTAATGAGTAACGTGTTTAGTTACATTTTGAGCGAATGAAGAGTGACGGTATTTAGTTACTTTTTGGGGTAACGTCTTTAGAAATTTGGTTTTTCTTTGTACTTTTGCAAATAAAGACTTCATATAAGTAATAATATCGTGGAACCGTAATATCCAGACAGCCAACTTTTAGTGCTCGCCGTGCCTTGGCCAGTGGTGACCTCCTCCGAAATGACGTTAGTTGCTTTGGCGGCAGATAAGCCAACATTGCTGACTGGGAAGTACACTTCAATGTGAAAACAAGTTTGGCACCTCACAAAAAAAAAAAAAAAGTTTCTTTTTTTTTTTTTTACTGCACACCGATAGTTAGCCTACTCCTCATTTCACCCGAGTAGCACTCGCCTTTAGGTGGGGTACCTCTCGGGATAATACAGTAGATTTATATGTGTCAATTGGCGACATTAAACTATTTTTGGCAGTAAGCAATTTGAATCAATATGTGAAGACAAGAACGTCTCGAGCGTGTATTGAGAGTTCGATGGGCCCGCATATTTCTTCCTTTACAATTACGTTTGTCAAAAAACGCTTGTTTATATTCAATTCCCTACATTGAGTAACATACCAGAATAATTCCTTGAAGGAGTTTTCTGGTTCAGTTTAACACTTCTACATAAGGTCATTTTGAAATCACTTTTGAAGTCGTGAAGGCAAAGGCTATAATGGAGTTCTAGAGATAGTTTGCTTTCGAGGACAGTCATTCAATGCTCTAAAGAGCAATTTAGTCTATTAAGTAAACCGCTAACCTGGCGGTTTTAGTGCGTATTACGAGGTAGTGATCACACGACATCACCCTGCTCCGGTACTCAATCAAATAGAAGGGGATATGTGAGTAGCACACGCAATTGAGATGGGTATAAATATGTTCGTAAAAACGTTTGTGTGGCGAAGACATGGCGATATATTTTAATTTGGATTAGAACATTTGTTCAAGCTAGGGCTTCGTGCCAGGAGTGAAAAACCTTGCTTTCCAGAAAGCGTCGCATACCCGACGACCCCGCACGCGTTGAGTCCCATGGTTCAACGTGCGACCATTAAGACAGCCGAGAAGGGCAATGTTAGCCAAGGAACATCCACAGATCTCAGTCCATCCTAGCCTTTGGATAGTGTTACGGTTGAGACAATAGGCATTCCCCAAGCAGCTGAAATTACATTTTCATACCCTGCTCATATATGTTTCCTAATGTGGCTTTTGACCACTCTCCAAAGGCAGGACGGGACGTCACTTCTTCGAGATGCAGTGCAACATACTATAAAATCGACTGGATAGAAGTATCGAGGCTTTAATACCAGATTCCTTGAGAAACTCCGACCCTCTTCACTCACCGTGGTCACCCGGCTGAAAAATACTTGCGTAATGAAAACTGATGCACTTGTTAGAGCCGAAAACCTAACAAACGCACTCAGATTTCTTTTTATCGGAAATTTTAAATGACGTATTATCAGACTTATGCGCTGGGGCGACGATGGCCATCTTCCGTTGCGCTGGTCGTGCCATCGGTACTTCGGCGGTTAAATTTCGAAGTTTTTTCGGAGATGGTGTTTTTGGCCGGGGATTGGGTTGGCGGGGGAATATGACTTGACACCCCCCCTCGTATCGATATATCATATTCCAGGCCTATCATCAATTTTACGTTCTGAACACTCTTTTTCTTCCCTTACCCGAACGACAACCAACATAATACAACTGTTGATTGCTCTCTATATAAGCGTTGAATACCACTTTTATTGTTTTATTATTTTAGTCTGTTTTATTAAATTTAATATGCAAAGAGAATGCCGCGGGATGATGGAACTCTCGCTTGAACACCACTACCGAGGGAGCACAAGGCCCTTGCTCGCCTTCGCACACTTCGGTCAACGTGAGTGTGCCTGAACCGATAAACTTGTATTCGGACGCCACATAACTTAGTTCGAAGGATGAAGCAAACTCTGCTGGCCATTGGCGCACTGATATTGACTGAAGAGAAAGGGAATTAATTCATAGCTCTAGAGCTGCTGTGATAATGCTGGCGTGAACTGCGGTTTATAACATATTAGAAGAGTCTGAAGAGGGCAGATAACTTAGAGGCGTCATCCGAAATCACCGGAACGTGGCATGCAACACCCGAAAAGCTCCCATAGCCTTCAGAGTTTACCGTTTTGCTAGTAATTTTTAACGGTAACAAAAATAAGTGTAAATGCGATAAAACAAATTGAGGAGCCAGTGCAAAGAGTTACAAAAAGGAAAAAAAACTACCCTCCTGCACTTCAAAAACAAAACAAAGGCTACTCATTTCACCTTTGAAATATAACTTTATACATTTATATATATGGTGTCGTGGATGAAGGTGACAAGAGGATAAATAATGCACTGAAAATAAAAGTTTAATCAGAGAACTTGCGCTAGAAGCAAATGGAGGAACAAATATCGAAAAACAGCAGAGAGCGTTGACGACAGCAGCCGCGATTGAGGTGCGTCGGCGTCACAGCTGGCTAGCGCGAAATTTAATGAATCGACAATACCGCGCTTGGCTCCTTATCTACTCAATTCGGCTTCTCAAAGATTTTGCCTAGAATGTTCGGGAAAGGGTTAAAACAAGAATTACTGGACAAGAACATCCCGGCCTCCTTATTTTTTGCGTTCGGTGTAAGAGTAAACACGAATCTCCTTGATGAACGGAGAAGCTTTCCTCCTCGGTCGTGCATGCGGCTATTTTACCCCTTTGAATGTGCTTCCCACCGAAGCAAACTTAAATAAAGTAACACAGTAAATAACGGCAGACGGTACACTGTGGGCTCGTCTTAACCGTAAATAGTCGTCAGTCCTATCGAGGATAAAACAGCTTGAGACGCACGACGTGCACAACTTTGGGTCGTGGCTGGCGGCGTTCTGACAACCGTATTCCGTCTGGAAGGACCTCGTAGTTCAGGCCAGCGAGACGACGGAGCACCTTGTACGGTCCCAAGTTGTGCTTCAGGAGCTTCTCGCTAAGGCCGCGGCGTCGTATTGGTGCCATTCGTTACTGTCGATGAGCGACGCAGAGATCTCGCGAAGTCTCTGACGAAACGTCCTATATAGGCGCACAGTCCTAGAAATTTTGTCCCACCCTTCTTGTCTCGCGGCGGTGAAACTTTGGCCACTGCGCGTGTCTTTTCAGGGTCTGGACGAACACCTTTGTTGCTTAGGACGTGGCCTAGGCCATTTAGTCCGCTGTAAGCGAACCGTCATTTCGAAGGCTTCAGCGTTAGTCCCGCGGTCTTTATGGCTTGGAACTTAGGTGCGGAGTCGTCACAGGTGTTCGTCGAAATCGCTTGAGAATACCACGATGTCGTCGAGGTAGACGGGACAGCTCTCTCATTTCAGACCCGCCAGCACAGTGTCCATGACACGCTGGAAAGTGCCTGGTGCCGTACAAAGTCGGAAATGCAACACTTTAAAGTCATACAGTCCGTTTGGCCTGACGAAGGCCGTCTTCTCACGGTAGCGCTCGTCGACTTCGATCTTCCAGAAGTCACTCTTCAGGTCCATCGATGGGAGCTAATGGGCGTGGGGTAGTCGATCGAGCGTATCGTCCATGCGTAAAAACAAATAAAGTGCTTTTTTTTTTTGCAGAATGTAGCGTTTAATAGTTCGAGCAGAATCTCAGTGTTCTGTTCTTCTTTATAAGCACAACGGGGGAGGACTGCAGGGACGGTTTGAAGGCTCGATGATGTCGTCCTTCAGCATTTCTTGTACTTGTTCTCAGATGACCTTCCCCGCTTTCACAAAGACACGGTACGGCAATTGGTAGACATGAAGGGCATATTCCTCCGTAACAATACGATGCTTGGAAATCGTCGTTTAGTGCACCCTTGATGACGCGGCGAATATTCGCTGTACTAGGGGAGAAGATCAGTCTGCTGTCGTCGTTGTGGGGCTTGGAGCGTCGAGTCCATGACAAGCTCCGCAGGCGGCGTCCTCTGGTGCCGCAATGTAGATGAGTCTTCTGAGATGGAGGCGATCACGGCTGAGTGCGGAAGTTCCTCGACATGGCCCACGGCAGTGCCCTTTGACAGGTGTTGTGATTTCTTTCGAAATTTCGGCACAAGAGCCACGGTGCGTCTGTCCTTGAGCTCCGTTATGCCCCTGACAATGCCGATTCCTCCTCCTCCCCCCCTCCCCCCCCCCCCCATGCAGGGTGATTGGGCATTTTCTTTCAACAGACCTTCACCGCATATAAATTTTGCGATCTCGACCGGCACGAAGACACCTGACACAAGGAGCATCGTTTCCAGGGTCTGGCACCTCTTCTGTGAAGAAACGACGAAAACACTCTTCAAGCCGCGAAACGCAAAAGTCGTTTTTGAAACGGACTAAAGAAAAAAGTCGCGAAGCGTAGTTACCTATTGACAACTCAGTGTTCCTTGCTGTTTGAACGAAAGCGTGGATGGTTCGCAAGCTCCCTGTAAGTGTGGCTCTTATATTGGGCAAACAGCTAATTTTCACTGTCTTACTTTTTTCTTTTGTTTATTCTGTCAACACTTAAAACAAAATACTCCTTACTAGCGCCAGTACTCCCAAAATAACCACCTAAAATATTTATTTGCATAACAAGCTGCGTGTATGCTAGCATTCCAGTAAAACTGTCGACGCAAACATAAATTCACGCAAACATCTTGCAGTTTACGATCTTCTGTAGATTCTGTAGATTTGTATTAGAAGTCGGTTATGGCAAATTCATAGGACGGATCGCATCGAGATTTTCGTCCGCAGACCGTATATCACATGACCATTATGTTACTGATTCCTGTGATCCGCGTCTCGTCCACGGACGCGAGAACGGAAATAGCCGAGCGCCTTTTCACTCGCGGATTTTTGTCACGGGAATGGCATGAAAACTGTTCAGACTGGCAGAGGCACATTGTTTCCTTTGTATTGTTTATTTGTTTTCGCGCGAGCAAAACAAAAATGGCGCATCATTGTTTCATCCGTTCGCTGATTCACATTGTCCCTGGATTCTTGGTTCCATGCGTAAAGAATCTGCACGAACTTTGTCCGGATGATGCGCCACAAGTTCGGAACTATGTAGAAACTCGTCTAGCACGCCGCAATCCTTTTTGTACGTCCATTGTAGTGTGCTGAAGCGTGCCATATGCCTATTTTTGCTTATCATCAAATAAATTAAGAAGTTTAGTTAATTATCCGACTTTTCCGGTGGATTAGTCCCTTATGATATTTCCCCCTGGCTGTATACCTCCTCTGAACAGACCGCCTTAGTGTACTTGAAACAGGTTAGATAAAAATTAATATTTTCAAAATAAAATCAAAGTTGCCGCTATCTATCGTAGCCTCACTGTCGATACTTTCGTGTGCAACAATTCGCTATCGTTAACCATCAATTTCATATGGATAGGACAAGGCCGCAGACCTGCGACTAGTCTGTGATCGCAGCGAACAAAAACAAACGAACACGTTTCGAAAAGAAAAACTGATAAAAGTAAACTGAACGCCTTTAAAAAAGAGTTCATTGACGTAAGAAAACACACGCAGTGCAATGTTCGAAAGCGAGTCTGAATCTTCGTCTTTCGGTCAGGAAGTAAGAACGAGGGAATAAAAAGCGCCGGTTATTTGCTTTCTTTCCACTCGCTGATCCGCCTTTCAAAGCTACACTCGGGGTGCGTAGGGAAATGAGTGTCGGCGAAATAGGGCCATTTTTATCTTGTTGTTTGCACTCTTGACGTCTTCCCTTCCAAATAGATTTTTTTTTTCTAACGTTTCCTCGTTTACTTTTTTTTTTAATTTTTATTGCGAAATCAGAACCATTGGGATCGTTTCAGTGTCGCTAGTGCCCAGATTGCAGCGCGGTCGTTGCAAAGAGACCTCGACATGGGCTTCTCGTCGCTCATTTCTTTCAAAGCGGAGTAGGGAAGGCGAGGCGGAGGAACCCGGAGTCGTTTGCATGTAAGCACGGTTGAGCACCGAAGTGTTTCAGGGGGAGTCTCGGATTCTCGTACGGATATTTGGCTTTGCGTGCGTCTAGTGTTGAATTGAAAACCAGTCGCCCGAATGAGAGTCCGTATACCGAGACCCTGAAATTTAGAGCGCAGCTATTAGGCGCCCGTTTCCGCGCATAGCGGCGTCGGCGTCGCCGTCGCCGTCGGCGTAGCCTGCGCGCGTTGCATTGTGGCCCGTCACAGACCTATACACCGATTCAGTTCCCAGCTGAATGCAGCGAAGAAACTGGATTGGTGTGTAGGTCTGTGATGTCCCATAATGCGACACTGCGCGTTCGGGTTCCCCGCTAAATTTAGCGGCAAAACTGACGTCACATGACCTCAGCACCAATTCAGTTTCCCGCTAAATTATGCGGGCAATTGAATTTGTGTTGAGATCGTGTGGAGTCAGTTTTCCTGTTAAATCTAGTGGAGAAACTGAATTGGTGTTGAAGTCACGTGACGTTAATTTTCCCGCTAAATCTAGGGGAAGCTAAATTTCTACAGAGGTGACGTGACACATAGTCATGTGACGTCATTTTTCCCGCCAAATTTAGCGGGAAACTGAATTGGTGTTGAGGTCACGTGGCGTCAATTTTCAAGCTAAATTTAGTGGGGAAACTGTGACGTCATGTGACGTCACAGGCCACGGCTTCACGAGATGCGGCTTTACAAAATCCGGAGCAACTAGACAAAAACGCGCGTGCTGTATTATGGGGCTCCCACCGTATCCCCCTCCTCCTCGCTGGCCTACCCTTAAAGAAAACAAAAAAAACAACATATATATATATCGGGAATGATTAAAGATTCACAAGTGCAGCCGTAGTAATATTGTGAACGAGGAGGGAGAAGGTGATTATTGAATTTATTGCATAAAGTTCGGGAAAGAGAAAGGGAAAGAGGTGGCGAAAAATTGGGCCAGGAGCGGGGATTGAACCCGCAACCTTCGCCTGTCCGGGGCGACGCCTGTACCAATTAGACCATCCCGGTTTTTTTTTTTTGTTTTTCTTTATTGTCGCTTAGACCATTCCGGCCGCTGGTTTCGGCGGACTCAATTTATGACCAGCTCTCTGTGTACTATTAGTCTTGAATTCGCTTAAAAGGGTAGACGATAACCGTTGCTGATTTAAGGCCCGCGCTAGTTCCGAATTGAGGCAGTGACGTGGCACGTCATCTCAGCTTTGCAAACGTCGGAAAGGGCCCGTCTTCCAAGATATCTAGGAAACCACTCCTCCACATAGGGACAGGCTGCACCGTATATATAATGGGAATGATTGAAGATTGACAAGTGCAGCCGTAGTAATATTGTGAACGAAGAGGGGAGAAGGTGATTATTGAATTTATTGCACTAAAGTTAGGGAAACCGAAAGGAAAATAGAGCTGGCGAAAAATTGGGCCAGGAGCGGGGATTGAACCCGCAACCTTCGCCTGTCCGGGGCGACGCCTGTACCAAATAGACCATCCCGGTTTTTTTTTTTTTTTTTCTTTATTGTCGCTTAGACCATTCCGGCCGCTGGTTTCGGCGGACTCAATTTATGACCAGCTCTCTGTGTACTATTAGTTTTGAATTCGCTTAAAAGGGTAGACGATAACCGTTGCTGATTTAAGGCCCGCGCTAGTTCCGAATTGAGGCAGTGACGTGGCACGTCATCTCAGCTTTGCAAACGTCGGAAAGGGCCCGTCTTCCAAGATATCTAGGTAACCACTCCTCCACATAGGGACAGGCTGCACCGTATATATAATGGGAATGATTGAAGATTGACAAGTGCAGCCGTAGTAATATTGTGAACGAAGAGGGGAGAAGGTGATTATTGAATTTATTGCACTAAAGTTAGGGAAAGCGAAAGGAAAATAGAGCTGGCGAAAAATTGGGCCAGGAGCGGGGATTGAGCCCGCAACCTTCGCCTGTCCGGGGCGACGCCTTAACCGATTAAAGCATCCCGTCCACTTCCCTTTCTCTAACTTTAATGCAAAAAATTCAATAATCACCTTCTCCCCTCTTCGTTCACAATATTACTACGGTTAAGGCGTCCCCCGGACAGGCGAAGGTTGCGGGTTCAATCCCCGCTCCTGGCCGAATTTTTCGCCAGCTCTCTTTTCCTTTCCCTTTCCATAACTTTAATGCAATAAATTCAAAAATCACCTTATCCCCTCTTCGTTCACAATATTACTATGGCTGCGCTTGTCAATCTTCAATCATTCCCATTATATATACGGTGAAGCCTGTCCCTATGGGGAGGAGTGGTTCACTAGATATCTTGGAAGACGGGCCCTTTCGGACATTTGCAAAGCTGACATGACGTGCCACGTCACTGCCGCAATTAGGAACCAGCTCGGGCCTTAAATCAGCAACGGTTGTCGTCTACCCTTTTAAGCGAATTCGAAACCAATAGTACACAGAGAGCTGGTCAGAAATTGAGTCCGCCGAAACCAGTGGCCGGGATGGTCTAATCGGTTAAGGCGTCGCCCCGTACAGGCGAAGGTTGCGGGTTGAATCCCCGCAACCTTTCTCTTTCTCTTTCCCTTTCTCTTTCCCTAACTTTAATGCAATAAATTCAATAATCACCTTCTCCCCTCTTCGTTCACAATATATATATATATAACCGCAGCATATATTTATATATATATGCTGCGGAGAGATAGTGCCACCGATAGATAGGAGATAGAGATAGGAGAGATGGAGAGATAGTGCAACTAAATACTTTACGAGGGGGAATACAGGACACTCCCAGCGAATACAATGGCCTCGGGGACGACAGGTTTTGCGCCCTTTGAATGGGTGGATGTGTCATGGCATTGCGGTTTTCCCCTTTAGGATCGGATGGTGAGTAGCGCCGTCTCTTGGTGCGGGATATTTTATTACCGGCCGAACGTCTTTCAGTGCGTGCACGCTGTTCGATCGCGGCGGCGTAGGTCGTCTGTTGATTTTAAAAAACCTGCGGACACTTTATTGGTGACTCATTTAAAGGGCGCGTATACGGAGAATGAGCTCTATGTCTATGTTCTGTAATATAAACCGCACGCATGCAGCTGGATCAGCGAGTATCGAAATTTGTACGGGCGGTTTTGAAAGCTGCTCTAATAAGTGTGGTTAGTCGTAATCGAACTTCAAAGCTGTACGGAGCAACTAATATTAAAGAACTATGTCGACACGAGAAGCACGTTTAGCAGGCACAGCAATGTATTGTCATATACTGCACCGCAAAGTATTTGTAACTATGATTATCGCTAAAGCGTCTGAGATTAAGGCACCTTGAATAAACGACCCTATTTTTGCGAGCTCGGTATGTCGGGAATTTTTCAAAGTGATGGTTTCCGTAATGTCTGGCTGGCGCAAAATTCTGATATCAGGAGTGGGGTTCTGTGTATTACATATGAGACGATTTAACCGAGTGATCCATTTCTCGCTATTTTCAAACTGCGAATAGATAGTGCTTTGCAGCAGCCCAAGGCAACAAAAAAATATTCAGAAAGATGGAAATAATTTTTATTACTTCGTGGATAGTCGCCATTACTCCTAATAGACCATGCTGGCCTTGAACAAAGATGGTTTGGATTATTTTAGTATTTCTACAATGATAATTGAAGGCGCGAACTCAGATGCCACTCATAAATGTCATTCGTCAATTTTTTGTTGAAACAATATTTATTGCACATTGAAAAATTATGTACAGCTTTGCATTCAACTAACACAGATCTCTGTTTACAGAGACAATAACATTTTGTACAATAATATACAGCTCATCATTCAACAAACACGGATCATATGTATGTTTTACACACACGTTTTGAATAAGGTAGGTCAGCATGAGAAACGCGACGCCGAAGTTGTTTACTTACGTGATTTGATCTGGAGGGAACCGAAAGAATGACGGGGGTTTACCCTGCGAGGTTCGGATCTTGGAGTGGAGAACGGAGCACACTGTCCCTCCTGCCATCTTCACTGACTGTTTACAGCGGCGAACGCGTCATACTTGGTGCATTACAACAGGACACTGTGGCGTGTAATCCCCGGAGAAGGACGCCGGCATCAACATGTGGTGACAGGTCGCGCAATGCTGGCCGCTGAAAGTCGTCGCGCCTCGCGCCCGGCGCCTGCGTGATCGCCCGCCCGCGTTTGGCGTTTGGAGAGGACCCTATTGAAAAATCCGGCAAAAACTTCCGGTGACATTCGCTGGAAACAGGTTAATTTCCGGTCATTTTCACCAGAAACCTGCGTAGTTTACCAGTTTCTTGGTGGAAATATTACCGGCCGCCACTTTGAGTTACCAGATTTCGGTGGACGTTTTACCGGAGCCACTTTCGGTTAAAATCCGGCAAAAACTTCCAGTGGTATTCGGTAGAAACGGGTTAATTTCCACTCATTTTCACCAGAAACCAGTGTAGTTTACCAGTCTTTGGTAGAAATGTTACCGGCAGTCACTTTCGCTGGAAGTTTTACCAGAACCACTTTCGATTTCCCGTCGCTGGAATCCTACCGGAAGCCACTCTCGTTTGACGGACACCGAACTTCACTGGAAGCCGATGCAAGGGAAACGGCTAAAGGCAAGAAAGCCAAGACGAGCAGGGGGACGGAGCTTGTAATGGTGGCCGCCAATGCAGTGGCATTCTCGTGAGTGTGTGCTTTAGCTCGAGACGATGTTGCAATACTGCAAGAAGTGCGTGCAGCGAACTGTTTTGACGATCCAAAAAGGTGGGCAGCGATCACCGGCAACTTGCTATTTGCGACAAGCAAAAGTCAGAGCCAGAGCAGGAACGAGACCACTCAGGCGGCATTCTCGTGAGTGCGAGTTTTAGCTCGAGACAACGTTGCAATCCTCAAGAAGTGCGTGCAGCGAACAGCTTTGACGATCCAAAAAGGTGGGCACTTTCACCCGTTTTCATCCGAAACCAGTTTACCAGTCTTTGCTAGATTATTTGTCGTCAAACAGATTTCGCTTTAATTTCACCGGCATCGGGTTTCCAGATTTCGCTGGTATGTCACCGGGAACCACCGTTTACCAGACGACCCGGTTTTGCTAGAAATCTTACCCGAAACGGGTGACTCGCTTCCCTGTTTACCGAACTTCACTCGAAGCCGACGCGAGGGGAGGGGGAAGCCGAGACGAGCCGGGGACTGGGTGTCCTTGGTGCCTCGCACCAAGGACGAGTCCCCCACCCACCCTCTCTCCCTCGCATTGGGTTCGTTGGGAAAATGCGAGAGGGTCGTTTTGCTGAATTTGTTTTGAAGAAAGCCGGTTTCTTTGATCCGTCAACGAGCAACGGCCGGCCAGGAACGAACGCTCAGTCTCGAGTTCTCGTTCCATGTGTGCGACCTGTATTTTCCAAAGCAGCTGGGTGTGCAGATGAAAAGAAAATATTTTTCAGTGACCGGTTTCTTACGCCACTTTGTCCGTCCGGCTTCAGAAGCATCCAGCGAGCAAAAAAGACTGCGCCCAAAATTTCTCAACGTCGGCGGATGTTCGTTTCGCGCGTTCGTGGTTTTCGCTAACCGTGCTACTGACAGCGTGTATGTGTCCGCCTGATGTACCCGCGGCGACGACATCAGAGACGACATCGTGACTGTGCCCGTGATTTCTCAATGGTGGCGGATGTTCGTTCCGCGCGTTCGTGGTTTTCGCTAAGCGTGCTTCTGACAGTGTGTATGTGTCCGCCTGGTGCACCCGCGGCCACAGCATGAGGGACGACATCGTGAGTGTGCCCGGGATTTCTCAAAGGCGGCAGATGTTCGTTCCGCGCGGTCGTGGTTTTCCCTAAGCGTGACAGTGTGTACGTGTCCGCCTGGTGCACCCGCGGCAACGACATCAAGGACGACATCGTGATCTGTGCCCGTGATTTCTCAACGGCGGCGGATGTTCGTTCCGCGCGTTCGTGGTTTTCGCTAAATGTGCTACTGGCAGTATACGTGTGTGTGTCCGTGTATTGCACCTGCGCGGTTTTATTAGTTGAACCACCGTACGTCTAGGAATTTACCCTGCGGCATTGTGAGTACCTTGACAGATATCTTTTGTGACGAAGAACTCGGTTGTTCTTATTTGGTCTGATTGCTTTTGTTGACAGCAGTGCAAATTGTTTTACTGGTATCGACCCTGGTAAATAAATACATAGAACCTTCAGGTCTATATTGGCTAACCACTTTAATTGTTACCGAATCTTCCAGCATCTGGTAAACATACACCAAGCACGGTTCACAGGTTTCCTCCTAAGTGCCTTCCGTTGACGTCCGAAAAAAGAAAGAAAAAACACCGTGAATTCTGGCCAATCTGGTGAGCTTCTGATAAATTCTGGCTTTGCTGGAAGTGAAAAGAGTCCCATAATCCAGTAAAAGAGATTTTTACTGGAAATGAACTTCCGTTAAAAATCCGGTAACATTATTGTAAAACAACCGGTGACATTCCAGTAAAAAAATCCGGTGACATTCCGGTAAACTAAGGCTTTACTGGAAGTGAAAACAGTCCCATAATCCAGTAAAATAGACTTTTACTGGAAATGACATTCCGGTAAAAAATATTTTTCAATAGGGGAGGGGAGGAAAAATAGGGAGAGGGAAGCACCCAAAGTATCCCGCGCCACCAGGGGAGGAATTGGCGCGGCCATCGTTCCTCTAATGCAGATGAGCGGAGTGTCCGGTATTCCCCCTAGTAAAGTATTTGGAGCAACCAACCTCTGCTGCTGACGCAGCAGAGGTTGGTTGCACTATCTCTCCACGGGGCGCGGTGCCGCCGGGGCCAAGATGCGCTCCGATAGCAAACCGAAACTTAAAAACCCGTCAAATTTGTGCGGTTTTTCAGAAAAGCCGTAAAATGCTTCGCGTGCCTTCTATCGTTCTGCAATTTATTGATTTAGTGTTCTTCGACGATGCTGAGCAAGTTTCTAATTTAAACCATGCCCTTAAACATAATATTAAAAAAGTTAAGTACGCTAAAATAAATAACAACATAATTATCCCGGACTTTCATAATAATTTTCCTAAATTAAAAAAAAATTATATTAATTATTATTTTATTTATATATTTAATTATTAATTAAATAATAATTAAAAATAAAACGCCACAAGCATTGTTTTGTTGCGATGAGTAGTTTCCGCGGGAGCGATTTGGCCTGCGTTCTCTGAAACACCCTATATATATATATATATATATATATATATATATATATATATATATATATATATATATACATATATATATATATATATATATATATATATATATATATATATATTTCTTTCTCAAATTCTCTACCACTGTATGTTACCAAATCCGCATACCTCAAACGCTGCGCTCTAATTTCGCATTACAGAGAAGCGTAAACGTCTGTTATTTTTATGTGTTCCTTTTATCTCCGCTGAAACACGCTCGCGGATACTTTCTGTAATACTCTCTTCAAGCTGTAAATGGAGCGGAAAAGCCGCAGTGTGGCGAGAGATGATTCAGGTAGTTCTAGTCTTGCATTCGGAAAGCGTTGCTGCGGCTCATTTAGTGCTTTGAACAATGGCTTATATTAGAATGTTGTTTTATATTTTATCGCGTACTTTATGCACTATCCTGCAGAAGGCATTAATATGGTACAACCTCATGAAGCGTTGAGAGGGATGCGACCATAATGCCGCGGTTACTGCCGCAGCGGCAACTCCGGAAATAAAACATACCAAAACGAAAAAAAAAAAGTCTTGCCGCGTGCTGCGGTTTTTGCGTCAACGGCTCAATCGTGGTTGGCCCAATCGAGAAATTGGCACGAAAATATCTGAGAAAGAATAAAGAAAGAAAGAAAACAAGGAAGATATAAGGAAGACAGGCAAAATTTAAAAAAAAAAAAAAAAAACGCGAGCAGTTGGGAGGGACTGGGAGGGACGCTGAAAGCCCGGAGCTCGCTCCTTCAGCGTCTGCTAGGAGAAGCGTACCGTTCCCTGTTCGATCAAGGGATATGATCCACTGGAGTAACTCGGATTTCGTCGCACATAATCTGAAGCGCAGCCAACGCAACGTACTAGCGGGTTCAAATGAAATGAGAACAGCGGAGCGCGTGGACTTCAGGAGGCATGCCGCGCCTTCTGAAGGCCGCTTGAAACTGACAAAACTGCGGGTCGGAAAGTAGTGCACTGCCAGGGTGTGTGTCCTGCTTCGATGCGTTTGACCAACACCACCTAAAATATTAAAAGCCTCCGCATGGCCTCCCTCCCTTCATGAAACGCCATCACAGTCGGATCGCGCTAACTTCCCTATTGGGCCCGAGCCCTACCTTGGACGCGCTGATCGGACACGAGCCCCGGCCGAACATGACACAGCACTATCGCTCAATCTCAGGCCTCCATCGATCGGACTGTGAGGAGGAGGACGATGCGGAGGCCTTCTGCTTGTCTAGGTAATGTTGGTTTGACCCACGCCCAGCACAACCGAAGCTTCGACGCTGCGCTGATGGTACGCTGGAAGTTCCGTCACAACCACTTCCATTTCCAAGGCATGAGCCATGCGAGGAGGCTCTCGCGCGCGTCCGTGGAGCATTACCGCAGCATTATAATCCCTCCTAAAATGCGCTTGTTTTTTTTTGTATTTTTTTACTGCAAAAGTTTTATGTTTCATCATTCAGTCGACCTTGTGATAACGTGGCGACACAAAATGTCCTAAAATACGCCAAAAGTACGTCGTCAGAAAGCGCGCTGTCTTCGCAGGTTCGCTATCACCGGGACCCTTGTAAAACGGCGCCAAAAGTGCGTCGTCAGAGAGCGCGCTGCCTTCGGAGTTCGCTATCACCAGGACCACAGCGGGCGCTACTATTCGAGTGAGCCAATGAAACGGCGCCAAAAGTGCGTCCTCAGAGAGCGCGCTGTCTTCAGTGGTTCGCTATCACCGGGACAATTGAAACGCCTCAAAAGTGCGTCGTCAGAGAGCGCTCTGTCTTCGGAGGTTCGCTATCACATGAACCACAGCCGACGCTACGATCCGAGTGAACCAATAATACGGCGCCAAAAGTGGGTCGTCAAAGAGCGCGGCGCGCTGTCTTCGGAGGTTCGCCGCTATCACCGGGACCACAGCCGACGCTACGATCCAAGTGAGTCAATGAAACGGCGCCAAAAGTGCGTCGTCGGATAGTGCGCTGTCTTCGGAGGGTCGCTCTCCCGTTTACATCGGCGATCGGGCTTTCGCCTTCAAGTCGTCCTAGGGATAAGATAAGAGACCCTGTGGCTTTTCTTTTCTTAATACCCTTTGTCATGGTGGTCGAGGCTGAGAGGAAGCGGCTGTGAGTAAAGCACCTTTATACGGGAAAGTAGCGACAGCCTTTGAAGAATACCGCCTGCTATCTTGGGCCGATCCAGACGGCGCTACCGTCGATGCGCGAAGGAGCAAAATATAACAATATCAGTGTGCATGAGGGACGAGGAGGGAGAAGGAATTCCTATGCTGTCGGAGTGCACTGCATGCTATGAGCTCATATCGCCAATCAAATAACGCCGACTCTGCGACGTCAGGGCTTTTCATCGTCTTTCTTTGAGCACATTCTTTGAGGCTAGTAGACCGTGACAGTGCGCTTTTAGCCTGTGTGTCTGTATTTGCGTGACTTTCAGCCTTTCACTGCGCCCTGACTCATGTATAGGAAGGCCGTCTGCCATATTGGACCGATCCAGGTGGCGCTACAGTAGACGCGCGGGTGTAAAAAAGCAAAATATAAAGATAAAAGGTGTGTGCGTCAGAGGAGGAGGGAAAAGATGTCGGTACAATTTTTATTCAGGGGCATTAGCTATGAGCTTCGGACCTGGTATCCCGCATGATGGAATGTCTACCTCGTCGGATGACTGCCGTTGTAGACGCTGAATGCGACTTTAAAAAGGTGATAATTGACTCCTCACCAAGACCAGTTTAGTCATATACAACAGCGAAACCAAGCCGGCTCAGAAAGTTACTATTCGACACAGTAGTAACCAACTGAGCAAGACAGTACGTCGCCAGCGCAGCTCGACATTCACCCCGAGCTTCCGGGCCCGAAAACATGGCAGTTGACTACCCTCATCGACGAGTACAGCGACTGCTTTATGACGTCGTCGAAGGTGCGCCAAGCCGCCGTTGCGAAGCACCACATCGTTACCGAGGACGACGCGATCCCTGTGCATCGATCGCCACACAGAGTTTCGGTTTAAAAAAGGGGGGTCATCCAGAAGCAAGAGCAAGAAATGGTAAACGACGACGTAATCCGGTCTTTAAGCAGTTCGTGGGCATCTCCCGTCGTACTGGTTAAGAGGAAGGACGTACCGCTTAAGTTCTGCGTGGACTACCGGCAGCTGAACACGGTGACGAAGAAAGACGTCTATCCACTCCCCCGCATCGACGACACGCTAGACAGGCTGTGCTATTCTCGATACTTTTCATCGATGGACCTGAAGAGCGGCTACTGGCAGATCTAAGTCGACGAACGGGACCGAAAGAAGACAGCTTTCGTCACTCCGAATGGACTGTACGAGTTCAAGGTGATGCCCTTTGGACTCTGAACGGCAACAGCAACTTTCCAGCGGGTCACGGACATCGTACTGGCAGGACTGAAATGGCAGAGCTGTCTTATCTAACTTGACGACGTCGTAGTGTTTCCAAGCTACTTCAACGAACGCTTGCGACGACTTGGAGCTGTACTCCAAGCCAATCAGACCTCCTGACTCACCCTCAAGCCATCGAAGTGTCGTGTCGCCTACGACGAATTTACGTTCCTAGGCCACGTTGTAAGTAACGAAGGCGTCCACTCAGACCCAAAGAAGACTCGCGCCGTCGCTGTATTTCCAGCGCCAATAAACAAGAAGGCCGTGCGAAGATTCGTTGGCCTATGTGCCTACTATCGGCGCTTCGCTCGGGATTTTGCAGTATTTTCGCACCACTCACAAACCTCACGATGGACTCCGAGAAGTTCGAATGGGCCGAGGAGCAGTAGCAGGCATTAGACTAGCTGAAACGACTCCAGACTCGTCCAGTTCTTGTACACTTCGATCATGAGGCGGAAACCGAGATTCACATGAACGCAAGTAACGAAGGACTTGGCAGGGTACTGGTTCAAGTGCAAGAAGGCTCTAAGCGAGTCATCGCCTAAACAAGTCGGATACTGTCCAAGGCAGAGAGAAGCTACTTCACGACTGAAAAAGACTGTCTTGCGGTCGTCTGAGCAATTACGAAGTTTCGCCCGTACTTGTACGGGAGCCCGTTCCAAGTAGTCACGGGCCACCACTCGCTCTGCTGGCTTGCGAACCTCAAGGACCCGTCAGGACGCCTCGCTCGATGGAGACTCCGACTACAGGAGTTCAACAGGACTGTGGTGTACAAATCAGGCACCAAACACAGCGACGCCGACTGCCTGCCCAGAGCCCCTGTTGAGACACCTCCCGGCAGGAGCGACGGCTATGACGACGAGTGCTTCCTAGGCACACTGAACACCGACGAATGGCACGACGTCAACGAGACGATCCTCAGTTCCGCGCACTAATAGCGAACCTGGAAGGACGCAGGAGTAAAATGCCACTTGTTTTCTCACGAGCCCTGCCGACCCCCGCCATTCGACAAGGTGTACTCTATAAAGAGAACTTCGGAGATAATCAACTCGCCGTGGGTGCTGGTAATCCCGACCGACCTTCGAGAGGAGATCTTTCATGCATGCCACGACAACCCGACGTCTGACCCGGACACCTTGGTCCCAGTCGGACACTGGCCCGTATTCGTGAAAAGCATTACTGCCCAAGTTCCCCAAAACCGTTCACCTATACACACGATCATGCCACGAGTGCCAGCGACGTAAAAAAAAGCCGACGGAATTGGCAGGTTTCCTGGAGCTAATTCCGCCGCCATCTGCACCGTTTCAGACGATTGAAATAGGTCTACTTGACCCTTTTTCGCCGTCAACGTCGGGAAACTGCTGGATAGTCGTCGCCACAGATTATCTCACGCGGTACGCTGAACCTAAAGCCTTTCCATCAGGGACTGCTACGGAAGTCGGCAGGTTTTTCATCGAGTCCAACGTTCTCCGGCACGGTGCTCCCGAAGCTCTGATTACAGATTGTGGGTCATCGTTCATGGCGGAGCTGATGCAAGAGATCCTCCGTCTCAGCCACACTAACCACCCGCGAAGCACGACGTACTATCGTCAGACTAATGGGCTGACGGACCGCCTAAACAAGCCCATCGCCGACATGATATCGATGTACCTCGACGTAGAACACAAGACGTGGAACGAGGTCTTGCCGTATGTCACGTTCGCCTACAATATAGTGATTCAAGAGACCCCTGATGTTACACCATTCCAGCTGGTGCATGTTCGCCAGGTGACCACGATGCTTGACGCCATGCTACCTCCCGAGCCGGCTGGCGACGGAAGTGACAACGCCTATCTGGCTGCACAACAAGCAGAGGCAGTCCGCCAGCTTGCCCGAGTCCGGATCCAAGACCAGCAACGTGTCGACGCTGGCCTCTACAACCTTCGCCGTCGCGACGTCCACTTTCAGCCCGGAGACAAAGTATGGGTGTGGACACTTATACGCGGCCACGGTCTCAGCGAGAAGCTGTTAAAGCTGTACTTCGTACCCTACAAGCTGCTTCGTCGACTCGGGGACATGAACTACGAGGCGATGCCCGACGGAACAAAAACATCATCACGCCGCCCACTATGACCTGAAGTCCTCTACGTCGTGTGCCTCAAGCCCTACTACGCTCGAGAAGACTTTGAACTGTGATCTCGTACTACGCTCAATAGGGCAGTGTTTTACAAGCCACTGTATTTTCCCCTTCATTTCGTTCGTTTGCTTTGTTTTGTTTCCATGAGTAGAGTCGATGCTCTTTTTAAAAGGGGGAGTAATGCCACGCGCGTCGCAGAGTGAGTGCGTACGTGGCCGAATAGTTACCGTGCTTGACTGTAGCCCGAAGGATCTTGGTTCGATTCCAGGCAGCGGAATGTTCTTCTATTTATTCTTTCCTCTTGTCATTCTCGCAAGTTTGAGAACTTTCTCGTCTCATCGAGTTACGAATGTTCTACGCGCCGAACGTTCTAGGCCGGATGTTACAGAAGCTCACGCCGGTGCAAAAGGTGCTTTGCGTGGCGAGCCAGTGTCAGTCTCGCCCAGTGTTCGACGCTGCTGTCAAGCCGACTTGGACGCCCGTAAAGCTCTGTTATATTCTATCTACTTTTTGTTTTCGGCGCAAGTTTGTTCCATTAAACGTTTGTTTATTCCTTCTATTTATTGTTGTTTTGGTCACCAACCGTGACAATATTAGGAGCAGTTTAATATTGCTCTGCTGCAGACATGATACCGCGGTATTGGGAGATAAAAACGCCGAATAAAGAATCATAAGCCAAGAATTCAGAACATAATCAGACATGTCCTATTTTAAGGTATATTTGACTAATATTAAAAGAAATGCTGATATTGGCAGTGATTCTACTGATGATATGTTCCCTTTTAATATATATATTGGTTCGTTGTTACACGTACAACACCGCGGTGTTATACGTAAATGTGACATAATCTAATTTCGTCCCACGTCGTGTGTTCCACGTCAACCTACATTGACACCATGTTGGCGATTGTCTTGTTTAGCCGTTCCGTCAGGCTGTAGGTCTAGGAATGGCGACGCCGTCGCAGCTCACGTGTTTGACACCCTCTGCTGGTGCTAGTGTTTTTCCTCTACCCTTTTAACTTTTCCTTCTCATTAATAGGTACTATAAAGATACCTTGATGTATTCAAATAGTTTTAGGAATTTTATTGTTTTCCAAAAAAAATGGCGAGAGTTCCTCTTTGATGAGGTCTCTGATTAGAGCCTTCAAATCACTAGTCGGAGCTGATGCCGAGGGGACGCAGTTTTGCAGCCTGGAAACGGTGGCTTGACCAGCGATCCGTCGGTTCCTATGCGCTTCCCGTCGTCGACACTCTCCTTTAATAGAGTCACCGTAGTTGGGTCGTCCTGCAATGCCGAACGAATATTCGCGTGGAGGTGATTGGGGACGACGAACAAGAGAGCAGGACCGTGCGGATGGCAGTTTCGGCGATACAGTATGTTATTCTTGATTACATAAAGGCGGGTTCCTCGTTTGTCATTTTGAGCTAGGTGAGGATTTGAAGAGTAAATATAATCTTCTGTAGTTTGGGGTCCTTCTGCTGTTCGGTGCCGAAATCAACGGAGGATGTTACAGACACTGCGGCTGAGAGTGCTCCATGGTTTCCGGGGCAAGTATCAACTGGATTTCGAGACAGGCAGTCGGGTGCTTCATGGTTTCTTTCCAAATTTGTAGCAGATGGAGACGTCTTACTTTAGCGTCTTGAGCGCCCATCGGCCTAGGCGTCCACTGGGATCCTTTAAATTAGCCAACCAACACAAGGCATGGTGATCGTTGATTAACTTAAGTGAACGTCCAAAGATGTATGGTCGAAAGTTTGTTTTGGCCCAGATTACAGCTCAGCATTCTTTTTCTGAGATGGCGTAGTTCACTTAGGCTTTTGACAATGATCGGCTGGCATATGCGATGACGTGGTCGTGGCCTTGACGCTTTTGAATTAGAACGGCGCCTAGTCCAAAACCGCTCGCGTCTGAGTGTATTTCGGTATCGGCTCGCGGATCAAAATGGGCTAATACGGGTTGTGTTATTAAAGCTGCTTTTAAGGATAGAAATGCCTTCTCCTGAGTTTCGCATCCATATAAATGGTATATCCTTTTTAAGAAGGTGGTTGAGGGGCGCAGAGATGCGAGCAAAATCACGGATGAAGAGACGAAAGTACGAGCACAGACCTAGAAAAGACAGTAGTGTTTTGGGGTATGTCGGACGAGGAAAATGACATACGGTGGTGAGCTTGTCGGGGTCTGGCGTTATCCCCTGTGTATCGACGACATGACCGAGTATCTTGAGCGTCTGAGAGGCGAACTTGCATTTTTTTTTATATTCAACTGCAGAAAAGCATTGCGGAAACACAAGAGAACTGCGCGCAGTCGAGATAGATGGTCATGGAAACGTGTCGCCCATCTCAGGCCACGTAATAAGGTATGCATCATTCTTTCGAATGTGGCAGGGGCATCGCAAAGCCTAAAGGGCACTACGATGGAGAGGACTTCCCTCTCCATCGATGAGATTTGCCGCCTTCTGGACCTCTGCTTAACCAGCGCTTATTTTTCTTTCAAGGGTAGATTCTACAAACAAACTAGTGGAACGGCAATGGGTGCAGCAATTTCCGTCACCGTGGCTAACCTCACGATGGAGGCGATCGAGTGGCAAGCCTTAGAGACATTCGCCCCGAAACCCACCTTGTTCTTACGGTATGTCGACGATTGTTTCTGTGTGGTCAAAACCAGTGAAATCAACAACCTTCACCACCACTTAAACTCCATCGAACCGGCGATGCAATTTACAATTGAGCTGGAGTCTGACGGTTCTCTTCCATTCTTGGACGTGCTCACGAAGAGAAAGTCCAGCCGTTTGACATTCGAAGTTTACAGAAAACCGACACACATCGGCCGATACCTGAACTTCTCGTCCTACCACCCTGCAACGCACAAATCTTCTGTGGCTTCCACACCCTTCAGGCGAGCAATTACTGTCTGCTCCACTGAAGAGGCTCTTAAGAAAGAGGTCACAACGATCAAACACGACCTAAAACAGTATGGCTATCCTGCCAGGTTTTTGAACAACGTGTACAAAAAACTTGAAATGAAACAAAAGACGCCCCTCCTCCACCCAAACGCGTATGTGTCCCGTACATCAAGGCCCCAAGCGAGACTCTCGCGCGCGTTTTACGAAAATACGGTGTCAGTGTGACACATAAACCGGTGTCCACAATTGGACGCCTCTTGCTTCCAAAGGATCGTCCCTCTAAAGAAAAGGCTCAGGGACTGGTCTACAGGATCCCGTGTGGTGACTGCGCCGCCTCCTACGTTGGGGAAACTAAACACTTCCCGGAACGTCTACGCCAGCATCAGTATGACGTCAAAAGGAATAACGTGCAGGGTAGTGTGCTGGCAGAACACGTCCGAAAAGAGGGTCACACGATTGGACTCAATAACTGCTCTATTCTTGGCATGGAAAGAAACTGGCGAAGACGCCTTTTATTAGAGTCCTGGTACATTCAGAACACCGCAAATAACATCAAGCGGTCAGCTGCGACACTACCAAGCGCCTACGTGTCCGGTTTGCGGTGTGTCACGCGAGGCGCTACGAACCATGAAGCACGTGCAGATACAACGGCCGCTTTAAAGAAGCCAACAACACCGGGCAATTTGCAAGACGACGACAAGGACAAAAACAGTCACCCGTGATCAAGGGGCCAAACTGGCCTTGAAACGTCGGGCTCCGTATAAAGTTTTGTTTATAGTTTTCCTTTAATCCATTGCCATTCCTAACCAGGTGGATGTCCACCAAACGTTTTATGTTTAATAGTGATAGATGGCTTTACTTCCCTATAAAAACTGCTCGTGACGACCGTGGTCCATTAATAGGAACACAATGTGTTATGTCGTGTATTTTTGGTTTAAAAATAAATGCAAACGTGGAAAGCAGAACTTCAGGTAAACAAAATAAAGAAAACGCGGTTGCATAACGACGGCTCCTCTTGCTGCCTACGAATTTCGTCTGCGTGCCCTTTGCTTTCTTTCGCTGGTGGGCTACACCTTCCGACGTTGCCCCCGTCGCCATCTATCAGTACGTGCGCTCAACGCGCCCCGCCACCCGACTCGGTCATCTGCTTTGCCGTCCGCCGTTTACCCTGGCAAATGTGTCCGCCTTATTTGTTTACAGAAAAGGAGGTACGATTAGGTATTTAAGAAAAAATAATAATAATGATAATATTTGCATAAAAATGATATCCTGGGCGGCGTGCAAGGCTTTACAGAAAGGTGAAAACCCGTACGCAAGTGAGCCTGCCAGCAAACCGCCCAAGAGGCAGTTTGATACTTTAGACCCATGTTACGGATAAAAAAAAAACAGGACGCGGGATGGCCAAAAAAACATCCTTTTCGTGTAAGGCTCGTCAAATTATGAGGCGCTGGAGAAATTCAGCCTTCTGCGTTAAGTCCTTATTTCGAACTCTTTTGTTCGCCTTCCGCCCATTGAAAAGCATGCGGGAAGGACCTTAGAACGCACCTGGTATCGCTGCGCCGCAGCGTTCTTCCGCAGCATGAAGTTCGTCTGCGTTCCTCACCGTCACCATGGCAACGAACGCCGAATGAATGGAAGCACGAACGGTACCACCGCGTGAAGCCAGCAGCAGCTGACGCCATTTTACGAACTCCGTCTTCTAGCCAAAGCCGAACGCGGTATGTCAGATCAACCGCCTCCGCCGGTGCTCGATCGCCGTCGGCGATCGAGCACCGGCGGAGGCGTTCGTTGCCATGGTGACGGCGAGGAACGCAGACGAACTTCATGTTGCGGAAGAACGCTGCGGCGCAGCGATACCAGGTGCGTTCTAAGGCCCTTCCCGCATGCTTTTCAATGGGCGGAAGGCGATCAAAAGAGTTCGAAATAAGGACTTAACGCAGAAGGCTGAATTTCTCCAGCGCCTCATAATTTGACGAGCCTTACACGAAAAGCATGTTTTTTTGGCCATCCCGCGTCCTGTTTTTTTATCCGCAACATGGGTCTAAAGTATCAATCTGCCGGCATTAATATAAAACCTGTGAAATACACTTTCACGAAAAATTTAAATTGCTAAGTGCAGGCGCCGGATTTTACAGTACGTTTTAGATCAATCCTGCTTTCTTCAGACACCCATATATATATATATATATATATATAAAGAAAGAGAGTGAGAGAGAAAACATAGCGCAGCATGCCGAAAAGTATAAACGGAAGAAAAACGTACCTGGGACGGTTGTTTGGAGTTTCATAACTTCAAAGAACCGTCTCAAGTACGTTTTTTGGCCTTATATATATATATATATATATATATATATATATATATATATAATTGATAATATGAAGATGAATGAACCCTACTTGATCGGATGCATTAAAGTTCACTAAACCGGCGAAAGACGGAAAATATACACCGTATATATGTTGAGTGCTTTTTACTTAATGCTGTGGAAAATTGCAAGTACTCTCTGCTTTAGCTAATGTTGGAATGCAGCAAAAGCTACACGTGTAAGGTGATAGCCTCCAAAAAAGATTGTTTTTATCAGATGATTGGTCAGCGGTGGAGTATCTTAAAGGTTGAAGCCCGAGCTTTTCACCTACCAATTGCTATACATCCGTAGTACGAAGGAACGGCGTTCAAGTGCGGTACCAGAATGCGGGAATCGCTATGAGAAAAGTAGAAGTCTATAAATAAACAAAGCCCCCTAACTTTATTATTGTGGCAAGTTAACCCGATGTAAAAGTTCAACGGAGTTGGTGCAAACTCACTATCGCCGGTTCTTGCTGTTTTAGTTCCCCAATGAAGCGCCGTCGATGTATCTACCGGCATGGTTGAAGGAGTCGAATAAAGCAGGCAGCCTGATTCCTAATGTTGCGATAGCCGAGCACACTGTAAAAAAAGTGGATCAAGGAGAGATAAAATAAAAAAACGAACTTATTTTAAAGGAGACCGAACTTATTTTAAAGGAGCCACCCGGTAAAGCGGAACATATCGTGAGTAATTATGGATATTTTTTTTATCAACCAATACACTCTGGCGTAGTCTACATAATTTAATTATTTTTATCATCTTAACTTTTTATACGAATATCAGAATTTAGCTGCTCTTTCCATAAACCACCGTTTCCTTAATACGTGCGACTGTATTTCAAAAACCTGCGTTCCTAAAAAAAAAAATTTCGTTAAGAACTTTGCATCTAAGTAAACGACATAAACACCTACTTAGTACTGACTATTTCCTGCTTTCTTTGGGCAATGAGGTAATCCATTCGTCCTCAATCAGTAAGAGTGAATACTTGCTACTTAACACTAGGAAGCTAAAATGCAAAGTTTAAAAATTTCTGACATTGCTTCCCTAAGGATTCACAAGCAGCTCCGCGTGGTCAGCGGCTAAAATAACAATGACTTCATGTCTTTTGTGTTAACTACAACCAGTTAAGCTAAAACATCGAAGTAAATAGCCCAAACATAAGAAAACTACCCTAAACAGCCAATCCGAGCCTTACCACTCATAAATAGCAGATCGTCGTAAGCACAGTCACACCTCAGAACCCTGAAAACAAGCGCAAGCTAAAACACGTAACCTCCCTCCTGGCCAACCCACGCAGAGATGCAGCCTCCCCGGCATGCCTTCCACAATCGCACTTCAGGAGGTTGGCCCGAGTAGAAGCGACGTCGCGCGCCCAGAGACATTCGCCACAGAGATGCGCCCGAAACGGCGGCGCTTATCGCAACTCGTAAACAATACACGAGAGCGGCCATAAAAGCAAGCTGTCGATGTTGGTGCCATTCGCGATGCCTGCCGCTTGGGTGCCATAAATGGAGCTCGCCTGGGCGGCGCTGATTCCTTCTGCGCATGGGCGGTGTAGCGAGAGTGAGGGCATGTCGATAAATAAATAAAAATTCTGGCGTTGGGGCTGCTCGACGTTGGTCGCCTTGGAGGAAACTATTGTTTATTTTTAATTTTTAGTAAAATCTAAACCCACCTAAATAGAAAATTATACTTTCTTTGAACAAGTAATTTAGTTTGTGTTTCGCAATTTTGATTCCTATTACGTAGCCAACTAGTACAGATGAACGCTGCGGTCGAGGGTTTCGACGTGCAGCTTTAATGTTTCATGCTGCATCTGAAAGAATGAAGGCTGTCTAGAACGGTGCCGTTAGCTCGAAGGAAGGAATGCCTAACCCAGACATCACTAACAATTAAAACATGCGTCGGGTGCATGTTTATACGGCCTGAAGTTAGTCTTCCTCGATGGACGACTTGTCTCTCAGCTGTATATGAGCAATTTGGCCAGTGCACTACAACCGCTGGTGTGGGGACTTTAACGTGCACCACGCAGTAGTAATACCACACCGCACAGTGGTAGGCTCATTCAAATCAAAACGGACTGGGGTGGAGATTGAACCCAGAACCCCTGGGTTCTGCAATTAAGAAATAACAAATACATTCCAATCGTGCCGGGTGCCACTCAGAGAGGAGCAACGCATGATAGAGAACAACGAATTCGCTAACAGTTTCAAAAACTAAAGCGTGAAGGTTTCCCGCACCAGGATAGGTTAACCTGCGTAATACAAAAAGCATATAATATATTAGTTTTATTTTTAATTCTTTGGATCCCAAGTTTGCAGCGCGGCTCTATGTGACAATTCCCCCAAATCTGTTCCTCGAGTCACCAGCATCAGTGATCAGCTCTTGGCTGGAGAGTTCCAAATTGAAAGGCGCACTTCGTGCACTTTTCTAGGCTGCGACATTCTCTGCGGTTTCAACTGGCGCAACGATGCATCTTTGATAAAAAAAAAATGGAAGCTTCGAGCAAGTGCAAAATTGCAATACCTTCATTTTCCGCTATAACGAGCTTCGTTATGCGTGTTAGTTATTATTACTGGTACGAAACGATACTTTCTACAAAGTAACTTCATAGTCTGGGAACCACGTCGCCGAATGATGATATCGAAGGCCCATAGGAGCCTTAGTGGAAACATAATGGCCTCCGCGTAGGCTTGTTAAAAATTATAAATTAAGAAATACCGGACGTTGGTCAGGAGGGATCGAAAAATCTATTTTCTATTTAAACGGTGAATAATCCCGAGGTCGAAACTAACTTCTAGATGGCCTTCAAGTTCGCCTAATCCTTGTGCACCTCGTGCGTTTGGTTACCCCCCAAACGCTCCATGTGCTTTTGTTTACCCCTTACCTAAACCAATGAAGGCGTGCGCTTGGCTGCCTCATTATCGAGCGTTTCCTGCGCGTTCTCTATCTTGCCCTCTGATTGGCATGCTCTTCCTTTCGTTCCGAAGTGCGAAAGTGGCATTTTGGAACACTTGCTCGCCGTATATCACAAATAACGTGGCGGAAAGCCATATATTTGCATCATTCGTTAGTGATACTAAGAATAATATACGCCAAACTAAAGTGAAAGAAGTTGTAGCCCGGATATTCTTTTGTGTGTGGACGACAAGAGAACTTGTCTTTCTCCAATATCCTTCCATAGTGTTATACAGACCTGATAAAAAGTGATTCAGGGCATAAACCTTAATGCAATCATAGATGGTCGTGAAATAGATCACGATGATCATAGATCATCGTGAAAATACCTCGTGCTATTCAGACTTTTTCTGCACAAATATCGAGTGAAAGGCAATAAATGTACATCCATGCTACATATTAAAAATGATATTGAAGGCGACACGAGGAGGTCGGTGAAGCAACACTTTAAGAAAAAAGGGTATCTACAGTCCTCCCTTAAGGGAGGAACGATCTTGTAACCTATGTTCCTTTAGAAAGGAAGAAACTTTCGTCCCTAAAGCAGGGAAGCAAACACTCCCCCGTCGCCTGCATCTCATTATGGCGGACCCGAATTGAGCAAATCGAGCTCAATAAGGCTTAACGAGGATACTACGTCTCTTGTACAAGACGAGAGAAGCAGCAAATAAATGCAAAACACGAGCTTTCCGCGAACTGTGTTTATTAATGAAGCCAGCTCCTCCACCCCCCCCCCCCCCCCAGGTACACAAACTTGCGTTTCTTTACCTGTCGTCGTCAGCACTGCGATGTTAAACGGAGACAACTGATACCCAGTTACTTCGCGCAATTTACGTCTTACCTGTGCTGTTCCTCGAGTCACAATTCCTTCGTCAACCGCACATCACGGAGGAATGGTGAAACAATTCGCAAAACCATAAGCCGCTCTCAAAAGAACAGACTCAAAGCCGCTGTTGCACGGTTACCAGAAATTATCGCGTAGCGTGAAAAAATGTTAAATCACTTGCCACCAGATGGCAGGGTCAAGCAGAGTAATTGCAAGTAGCTAGGGTAGGTGGCGCTAGGTACCGCCCAATACATGTTTTTACAAAAAAGGAAAAAACACTTACATTTGCTCACTCCACTATAGCGCTTCGGGATCTTCTGGAACCTTTATTATAGATACATGTAGACCAGTGTTGCGGAGTTGCCACTCCGGAGTTGCAATGATTCCGGAATCATTCCGCATTTTCGCGACCCCGGAGTGGAATGGGAATGGAATGGCGGCAACGCTGAGGGAATGGAATCAGATGCTTTTTGCCCGGAATGGAACGGGCCCGGTTCTTTATATTTGTTTTTATTTATTTATTATTATTTATTTACTTCTATATATTTTTTTTTCTTGGGAAGGGGGGTGGGGGGGGGGGGGGGGGGCGAGACAGTTGTTCAGAAATAAAATGAATGCAAAAAGCAAGCGTGAAAGCAAAGAGCAGAGGGAAGAGGGGGGGGGGGTGGCGGTGGCGCCTTTCACGGACAAGCTGGCGACGGGCTTCACTGGTGTTATACGAGTGCGAAACAAGAAACCAAGCACCAAACAAAAGAAACGAAGGGTGCGGCATATAAATAAACTGCCATGCACGGCTCCCATCGTCCTTCTAATTTTGCATTTTTGTTTTTGCGACTGCAAAGCACGGTTGCGCAAAGACTGAGATCTGGGATCGGGGGGCGACTCATAACTCTTAGAGCTCAGATAACTCGTTGACTCCCGCGCCGCCGAAAGATGATCCGTTATTGTTTTCTTATAGTTCGAGGAGCGTTGTATAGCAGGTGGCCAACCCTTCTGCCTTCCACGTTCAATCGCGCGCACTCCTTTGAAGTGCGAAACCTGGGTTTGCTTCGGCATTAAAACAAAGCGAGGTTCACTTCACTCTTCTCCTCTTGCGCTTCTCTCCGACGCTTTTTTTTTATACTGCATTTTTACGAGTAAGTTCGCCTTTTACTTGGTCTTCGTTCCGATGCTTGTTTTCTGTGTTATATTTTTTACATTCAGGTGGGTTAGGGTTACAAGCAAGCTAGCGAATTCCCGCTCATTTCCTTTGACTTTAGTCTCTGCATACCTTGTTTCACCTTGCGATGGACCACTGCGGACGCTACGAGTCACCCCAGGCCATCCCCGTGAGCTTAGTAAAATTAGTGTTTTTTTAGGCATTTAGCATTTGTTTGCAATTGTCTATGCGTTTGATAATGTCAGCTTTCAGCTGGTTATGCCGGCAACACAACAAGGTTGGGCAGTATCGTATTTCAGCAATACATTTCGTATCTGTATTTCTATATCGCAATACATTTTTTTCACCAGTATCTCTATTCCTGTATCAAATACATGTGGAACAAAATACAATTTCAAACGCCTTTTTTATTTTTTTATTTCTGACGGCATTAGGGTCAAGGAGATGTTGGTGCATTGTTACTATGCTGAGCAAGGTTCCTTCCGAGTTTCCAAATTATTTTTCTCTTCTGAGAAATGTTGCGTAGTCGGGACTCGAAACAGGTAGCGTGCACAGAGTTGAGTCGGAGCACCTTCTACCGCAGGTCCCTAGGTAGGGATTTCCTGAGTCCTTTTTTTACTGGCATTCAATGCCCGCTTCTAGTTAGTTAGAGCCTTGAGAAATAGGAAATCAAAGCAAGTGTTGCTTGGCCTGTGGCCGAGTAGCTGAGTCACAGTCCACTGCAACACGAGTCTGGCGGTGGTTGACTTGAAATAGTAGGATGACTGACGCAGCAGTGAAATTCGACACATATCCGAATGCGTCTGCGCCTGTAATATTGCACTGCTCAAGGGTACGTCATCAGCCGACGTGAACGTGACCCGCTTCTCTGGTGATCTGAAACACAGGAAGGAGGCCAGACGTGGCCTCGCTGTGCCGACCCAGACTTCGTACACCTGCGACTCCTCTCGAGCGCGCTGTTTCTCGGGGAGCTCGCACCTGTGCTGGCCATCTCAGGTCGCAATCCACGAGGTCTCTGTTTGGATGATGCTAGGCGAAACTCGAGGACTGCCATTCATGCGTTGGGGACGGAAGGTCGGCCGAAAGGACCGTCACAACAGAAATGTCACCGTATTGAGGTTTCAACCGTAACAGAAGATGAGACATGTACTCCAGGATGCTTCAGGCGGTCCACTATTCTCGAAAATTCCAAATGCAACTGCCTGCATGATCTTTAACGAGGTCACCTAAAACGAAAGTACGTATTGTCCTTTCATACAGCAGCGTGCGGGGAAAGTTTCATGTTCAAGGCAACACCTATAGATACAAGAATACTAGTTCATTCCATCGTGACGTCATGTGATCAGTGTTGACCGGGGCGCCCTTATTGGACAGGGGAGTGGTGATGTCATGAACCTATGACGGAATATATTTAGAGGTAAAAGTCTTTTCGCATCACTCGTCAGACAGACAGGATGACAGGGAAGGGACCGCGGCCAATCCTTGATGGAACGTTTTTTTGAACCTTAAGGCTCCTCTTCGTCCGGAACCACTACCTTCAAGGTGAAGTGCCAAGCCTGCGGCATAGTAATTTTGGAACAAAATATTTCCACTTACTTAAAGCCTCATTTCAGTTGGCGTCTCAAAGAAATTTGAAAATTGTATTGCATTATCAGTATTTGTATTTCTGCCCTCCCTAAAATGTATTCATGTATTTGTATTTTCAAAGACTTTTTGCCTCTTTTTAAAATGTATTTCCGATACGTATCGCGATGCATTTTTAGAGATATATTTGAGTATCAGTATTTTAACTACTATTTTCATCTGTCCCAGGATTTGTATTTCCAAATACATTTTTGAGTATTTCCGCCCAACCCTGCAACACAATGTAGCTGTCAAGTGCTTTTTTTACGTTTAGGAATTAGAGGAATGGAATGGAACGATTCAGCCATTCCAGGAGTGGGAATGGGCCCAGTGTTCCCATTCCTAGTAGTTGAAATAAATGGAATTATCGAAAACTCTAATTCCCCGGAATGGAATTGGAATGGAATGGGGGTGCCCATTCCGCAACACCGATGTAGACGCATTACGCATACTAAAAGTATCAGTTGAACATACATATACACGGCACATACAAGCACAATACAACAGCACACTAATCTAACCACTACTTCCGAGCTCTGCGTTTCCGTCTTTTATATAGGTCGTTTTCAACGTAAGGAATTTTTCGGTGACCACCTAAGCAATAAAAAGTATTCCCAACATGTTCATTTTTCACAGCAATGTCATACCTCTGAGAGTATTTTAAACAGCTCAGGGGATGAATCTCTTAGTAAAACGTAAACGCTCATGCCGTAATTATTTGAATGCCAATACATCAAGCCGCTCCAATGCGGTTCCAAGCCATGTGTTTGTATCCCCGCACGGCATGTCGTAGCCAGTATTTCTATTGTAGTCTTTGATTTTCTATTTGTACTGTTCGCGCACGGCTGCAATTGCCGTGTTTAATTAATCTCTGTAGAGCGGATATTCACTCAGCTGGACATGATGCTTCACGGGCAGAGAAATCGCTTTTCGATCAGATTAAATGCAATCAATCCGCGTCTTGCGGGGTGTTACGTGTATGGAGCTACGCCGTGGCGAGCTCACAAACTTCTAGCGCTCATCCCAGCGCGCCACTTGGAGGGCAAGTGGCTCGCTGGGATCCGTAGTTTCTCCAGGAAAAGTAGTATATTTAAACAGAAAAATAAAGGACAGCTTCTTATTTTTTTTTTTCGATTTTACCTATCGTCTTCTTTTAATGCTAAAATTCCAAACTGCAAGTACACGTACTTTCGTCATATTTTCATACTGTTCAGTCCTTTCCCCACAGGGCAATCGCTCTCGGGGAGGAGACAACCGACAGTCACATTGGCCAGTGTACGATAGGAGCTACGGTTCAGACCAGCGCTCCAACATGACTATCCGCACGTCGATCGATTGCTCTAATCCCCAAAGTGGTCTTATAACTATTTAATAGTAAAGTGGAATGTAAACCTGCGACACCCCGCCCCCTCCGATCACCGCCCGACCAGCGGCATCAATGCCCGACAGTTTACGCCATCTCATCTTGTTGGTACACCACTGATACGCGTAACACACGGTCACAATTGCAGTCTTCTGTTCCCAACGCACAACACTGCCATCGCGATGTTGCTGCTATGTTGCTGACACGCAGAAAATACAGCGCCATGTGGACTGCCGGTTGGAACTCCCCCCCGGCATCAGAAAACAGAACCGAACTCAGCACAGAAGGTACCCGGCGCCCGGCAGCAAAACCTGCCTGTCTTGGACGCAGTTTCCGCGATTTCCATAACGTCATCAACGTCGACACATCCACTCTGAACACATCGTTCCGCGTGGTCCGCATGGCTCCGCGTGGGTTCCGCAATCTGGAGATAGGCTATTTTCGTCCAGTGTACGTAGCGCTGCTGGCGCTGCTCAGGAACTTCGCTCTTTCTAAAGGCTTCGTTTGCTCGTGTGCTAAAATTAGTGGTAAAAACATCAATGAAACCGAAATGTTCTGAACGTTTGGACTGGGAGATGGAAATACAGGCGGCCTTCGCTGCCGCTGAAACTCAATCAACTCAACAAAATTTATTAAACAACGTTTGCGACGTGCTTGAAAAACGAACCTGAAAGAAGATGAAGCGTGAGGGAGGAAGCTTTCTCCCGTCTGACTGGAGAATGAGAAAAACGTCTCGTTCCTCCCTTCTCGTGTCCGCTTGGGGGCGCGTCAGTAAAAAGAAGGAAAATGCGCCGTTGCTACAGTTTTCCTCCATTTTTTCTTAGAGTGAAGTGTCGGTTATCTTCAATATTGGGAAGTATAAAACAAGCATAAAAACTTTTTTTAGCGAAGTGTCGTTAATCAGCATTTCCTTTGCAATGCTTCTGAAGTACGCCTCGTATACAGCTTCTCAGCCTGTCTAATCGATAGGTAAACAAGAGTGAAAGATCCTTTCAACGGCTGGAGGGAAATTAGTGTCCCAGGCACTCGATGCATGTCACACCAGGGAGGCTCGATGTCTCCAGGTCATCTTAGTGGTATGAGGTTCTAGGTACTCTGTAATCCAAAGCTGTTTTCTGGCGGAAAAGACGAAAATAAGGCAAGAAATACGTGGGATCTCTGCTCCTCATTAGCGGGCACTTAGCTATCTACCTCTATCTGAACTTTGAGAGTCACACCGAAGGAAAGTCCCACTTAAGTAGCAACGTTTACGTGTTAACGAAAGCAAAGTTGATTTCTTCATCTAACAAGGGTTTTACACGCACCATCGTGTCCTTGTCGATCTTTATTTCATTCACAAGACGCCGAATTGAAGGGTTCACAGACAAAAAAATGACGCGTGACTCCCAAAGTGATTAAATAGATGAATTTTACATTTGTAACTGCTGGGACTGGCAACGAATATATTACACCCACCTGTAAACAAAAAGGTTTAATACGCAATTTAACGTGCTGGTGCTCTAGAGTGTCAACATTTGCCGGTGTGTTGTCTAGTTGGTTGTTCCCGTGAACATACGATGCCATACACGCACAATAAACGACTACACTCCCATGCCATTTTAGAAACTCTGGAAATGATGCATGCAGTCGATACGACAGAAATGCCCAAACAGTTATGCAGTACAAACGCACAAGACTTATTGAAAGTCTGACTCTGGAATCTAAAAGTTGACTATCGAGGTTAGTACACCGTTAAGTTCAAATGAAAGCCTACAAGAACGTATAATCGTTCTTGTAGGGAGCCTGCGAGAAGCTAGACTCCTAAAACAAAGAGAGAGGGAAACGGTAGCAACAGCGCGTTTTCCTTTTTCGATTCAATATCCCAATTCAAACACGCAGACCACCTCGGTCGAACTGAAGCTTTTACCACCAATGTTGTCAAGCGAACGAACGAAACCATTAGAAACAGCAAAGTTTCAGATCGATTCCAGCAGTGCTGCATACACTAGGCTAATGTGACCGCGCGTGTGTTTGGTTGTTTCGACGTTGTGGCAACCTCCCAACCAAGACTGGCAGATTCTGCTGCCGTGTGGTGGCGCGTATTCTGTGCTACATTCGGTTTTGTTATGCGCTACCAAGCACCAGCCAATGATCCACGTGGTTTTGTGTTTGTGTGTGTCACCAAGATTGCCATGGCAATGTTGTGTGTTCTGAACGTAGATTTAAATCGTCCCCGATGTCGCGGTTTGTTTCGCGCACCAGTGAAGTAAAAACAAGATGAGATGACTTATCGTTACAGATGACATTCTGTGTTACGGTATAATCGATCACTCTGCGGATAGTCATGTTGAAATATTGTTCTGAACCGTAGTTCATGTTGTTCTGTGATCAACGTCATTTTGCCTCCAGACCGCCTTGAAAAATTCATGCTACCATTCAACGTATAAGAATTAGGATGCAGGTACAGCGGCTGACAGATGCTGGCTTCCCGACGTCAGTTATTCTGGCAGTGGCGCAGATGTTGTTAAAAAAAGGTTAAGGGACGGTTAAGTCAGAAAAAAGAGAGACCCACAACGAGACCCCATGTGCTTCCTTACATGCAAAAAATCTCGCTAAATTTGAAAAAGGTAGCAGGGAGGTTTGACATTCTGATTGTGTTTTCCGTACCTTAAAATTTGGCGCAACTCTGCCCTAAAATTTCGGAAAAGGTTTGGGGCTAGAGCCCATGTGCCGTAAGGCACAGGAACAAGTATGTTGCTTGTGTGGTTGGTCTGGTAGATGTGATCCCACTAAGCTGCGGATGAGTGTAAATCGGCTAAACAGGGTGATCTAAACAGAACCCGTGAACATGAATGGTCACTCCGGTCGACCGCTGGGGACACTTGCCTCTGCATCGTGCTGCTTGTAAATGCAAGCCCAAATTCAACAACGTCACCATCATCGGAAGGGGCACAGATAAAACCACCATAGAATTTATTTGAAGTGTACGCAATAACCAAAGAGGGCCAAGATGCACGTGTCAGCCGAACATCGGTTTTCTACACAAAAAAGAAGCTGCTTATCTCGACACGTGCTAAAACGATAATAAAATTTACTTCGTTTTTTTAAGTGTTTAGTTGTGTGTTCGGCGCTTCTGTTGCTGGCATCCTTCCCTTGTCCTTGTCTGTATTTTTGGGGCGCTGTTTACTTCCGATTATCAACGTAACTGTCGTCATTAACGGGATGTTGGCTGTTCTCCGAAATTAATTAAGTTTTCTTGATAGGGCTAAATAAGCTTGAAATATCAAAGAAAAGATTAATGTCTCTCATGTATGTACATTTATTAATAATTGTAATGTTAGCGCTATCAAAATAAATCGGAAGTAGAGAAATTTTGGGAGTAACTAGCTTCGTGTTATCAAGTCGGATTGATTATTAGAACGGCGAATGGCCGAGAGAGAAAGAAAATGAAAACACTGGTGACCGAGTAATATACATATATTTGAAATTAAAACGCACTTTAACCAGCCCTTTCACAATGTGTCTAGATAAAGAAGCATATAATTTACCAACAAGACACCACCTCCACGGGGCGCGGTGCCGTCGGGGCCGAGATGCGCTCCGATAGCAAACCGAAACTTAAAACCCCGCCGAATTTGTACGGTTTTTCTGAAAGCCGTAAAATGCATTCGCGTGCCTTCTATCGTTCTGCAATTTGTTGATTGAGTGTTCTTTGATGATGCTGAGCAATTTTATAATTGAAACCATGACCTTAAACACAATATTAAAAAAGTTAATTACACAAAAATGATTAGCAACTTAATTATCCCGGACTTCAATCATTTTCCTAAATAGGCCCCTGGTCCAGGACCAAAACGACACAAGCCTTTTTTTTTTGTTGACGCGAAGTTTTCGCAATATTGAATTTGTCCACCTTTCGTGAAACACCCTGTATATATACATATATATATATAGAGAGAGAGAGAAGGGGGAGAGAGAGAGAAAGAGAGAGAGAGATGGAGAGAGAGATGCAGGGTGACGGTGGAAAACAAACCGAGGCGGATTTTATTCGACGTTTCGACCTGGGGCAGGTCTTCGTCAGGAGTAGGCTTTCAAGAAAAATGTGGTTCTATTTATACAGTTTTTAGAGGGGAGGGAGTTCGCATACAAAGAAAGTGCGTAGGGAGAACACATAAGGGTACACCACCCAGAATCTCACACAAAAGAAGGGATGAACTCCAAGTCTGGGGCAACCGCACACGAAGATCGCAAAATATAAACATCAAATAAAATCCTCCTGGTTTGTTTTCTACCGTCACCCTGCATCTCTGTCTTTTACGCCTTCGGCCTACAAGCCAACTAAAACGTTGTGTATGCAGAAACGTTTCGAGCCTGGTAGGCTCTTGGTCAGTCTGTGAAAGAACACTTCGTTTTCCTTTTCTTTCGAACAAAGCAAAAATGGCCGCAAAGGAGAGGTAATTGGAAAAATGCTTACCGGTTAGCGGGTATCTACTGAACTAATTTCTCGCTTAAAAGTCAAATATATCCCGATAAAAAAGTGAAAGCCGTTTACAACTCCATGTAATGCCGAATTAGAGCGCAGCTCTTGAGGAGGAGGAGGGAAGGGTATTGGGGAGGGTGTGGGTCAAATGATCTCGGGGGGGGGGTCACGTGACCTCGGGGGGTCACGTGACCTTGGGGATATGTGACCTTGGGGGGTCACGTGATCTTGGGGGGTCATGTGACCCCCCCCCCCCCCCCCGAGGTCATCGGCATCCACATCGTCATCGTCAATGATGACGTCATCAGTGACGTAACTGATGACGTCATCGGCATCGGCATCGTCACGTGACCCCCCTAGGTCACGTGACGATGCCGATGTCGATGACGTTATCAGTTACGTCACTGATGACGTCATCATTGACGATGACGATGCGGATGCCGATGACGTCACCAGTAACGCCACTGATGATGTCATCAGTGATGATGACGATGACGACGCGGATGCCGATGACGTCATAAGTGACGTCACTGATGACGTCATCAATGACGTCACGCGTCCCATAATGCACCGCGCGGTTACGCCGACGGCGACGCCGACGCCGCTCAAGCCGGAAACGGGCGCCTAAGAGCTGCGCTCTAAAAGCAGTAAATACTATTGAAATAATTAAATTCAATATTAATAACGCCATTATTTTCACAAAACCCGTTTTTGGGACATGACGTTGGACATAAGCCAACTACAAGATCGGGATCAACGGCTTGTGGTCTGTCTCTATCACGACTTTCAATCCAGTGATGTAGTCACGAAACTTTTCGCAGCTCCACACAACAGCTAGACCTTCTTTTTCTATCTGCGCGTAGCGCCTTTCCGTCTCATTGAGGGTTCTTGACGCATAAGCTACTGGACGGTATGTGTCGTCTCTCTGCTTCTGTCGTAGTACTGCTCCGATACCGTAGGATGAGGCATCCGCCGAGATAACCGTCAGTTTCTTGGGGTCAAACAAAGCGAGTACTGGGGTTGAAGTCAGCGCTAGTTTGAGGGTGTCAAAAGCTTTCTGTTGTTGATCTTCCCAAGCCCATTTGTTCTTAGAGCTCAGAAGCGCCGTGAGGGGGTGCGCTTTTTCTGCTAAATGTGGCACAAATTTCCCGAGGTAGTTTGTCATGCCCAGAAAGCTCTTGAGTTGGCTCACGTTCGTTGGTGCTTTCATCGTCTTTATCGCTTCAAGCTTTTCCTCGTCGGAGTGGACCCCAGTTTGATCGATGACGTGACCAAGAAACTTAACTCGGGTCGCCTCAAAAACGCACTTGGTGTCGTTTAGCGTTATTCCCACTTGCTGTAGCCTTGAAAGGACTTCTCTTAGTCTCTGGTTGTGTTCCTCCCTGGATGAGCCGTACACAAAGATGTCTTCCATGTTGCATACATGGCCCTGGATGCCGCTCAAGAGTTGGCTCATTTTCTTCTGGTAGAACTCCGGTGCGGACGTGATACCAAACGGAAGTCGTTTGAACTTAAACCTCCCGAAAGGAGTAATGAAGGTCGTCAGGATTGGCGATTCTTTGCGATTCTGGCGCTAGTTGAAACTGCCAGAAGCCGGAATTCGCGTCAAGTTTCGAGAAGAACTTTGCGTTTCCCAATTGTGCTAGAATGTGATCGGTGACAGGAAGGGGATGAAGTTCTCTCTCAACGTACTTGTTCAACGATGTGAAATCGACGCAGATTATGTAGTTTCCGTTGGGTTTTCTGACTACTACCATGGGGGAGCACCAGTCAGTCGGTTCTTCAACGGGTTCTATGACGTCACGCTGAAGCATATTTTCGAGCTCCGACTTCACCTTGTCCATGAGCGGTATTCGAATCCTTCTTGGTGAGGCCAACGAAAAAGGTACAGCATCTTGGCGCAACCTTATCTTGTAAGGCAATTTCACGCAACCAAGGCCCGCGAACAGCGAAGGGAACTCGGTTTTAGCATTGACTGATCTGTAGTTGGAAGTGGACACTTCATTGAGTCTCTTGACCACACCCAACTTCTCGCTGTCGCGTCTTGACAAGAGAGGGAGTTCGAGATTCTTCAGGACATAGATATCAGTGGTGATCTTGTTCGTCCGAAACGCTATATCAGCATGCAGGACTCCCACAACGTGCAGCTTGTCTTGACCGGGTCCCCTTAAACACTGAAGGATGGCCTGCTGTCCCTTGATTGTTTCCGACTGCCGGGCCATAGTAGTTGCTGTTTCCAAAGTCAAGTTGGCGTCTAACTGCATTTTTTCGGACAGTTTGTGATCTCTGACGCTTACAACAATACGGTCTCTAATCATCTCGTCGTGCAGAGTTCCAAACTTACAGTATTTAGCCAAAGCGTGAAGATCGGTCACGAATTGCTCAACAGGTTCGCCATCTTCTTGTATCCTTGAATGGAATTTTGACCTGTCGTAGATCAAATTTCGTCGAACTATGAAGTGGTCCTCAAACGCTTTGCGCACCACATCATACTGCGTCATCTGCTCGTCGGTTAAACTCAGCGAAAGCAAGACGTCTTCCGCTTTATCTCCCATAGTGTAAATAAGGGCATTCACCTGTTCGACGCTTGTTTTCGCTTGAAGCCCGCTGACCATGCGAAATCTCTCAAACCTTCGAATCCACCGGGCCAGTCTTCTGACTTTGAGAAGTCAAACTCTTCCGGTGGTTGACATGTTAGGAATGGAGACGCCATTTTAGTTGGAACGCTGGGGCTCAACCTGGAGGAATCCCCTGTAGCCCCCGGCTGTTCGGTAGTACCGTCGTCCAGGATGTTTCAGTGACGTGGTTTCGTTTGAAATAAATCCACTTGCGCTGCCACCATGTTGTGTTCGGCAATTACAGGGGGGAACGGACAAATACGAGGTATCGACCAGCCAGGTTGAGCACACGAGCAAGAACGTTTATTTTCCTCTTCCTTCATCGCGCCAGTCTGCAGCGCGTGCGCCGCTGTTATACGCTTATAGCACAATAACTTTGAATCACAGCTACGCTGGTGTAAAATAACCACACCCTGATTATATGTTTTTCTCACTGCCAAAGTTCGGATGTCAGTCGAGACCTGTGGTTATCTGGATATTGATTTGTGATAACGCCAAACCCGTTTTCAGTCAATAGCGTTTATTTTAGAGCGGAGCTCTTAGGCGCCCGTTTCCGGCTTGAGCGGCGTCGGCGTCGCCGGCGGCGTAACCGCGCGGTGCATGATGGGTAAATTTCCCCGCTAAATTTAGCGGAAATTTTTCCCCGCTAAATTTAGCAGAAAAAGTTTCCTGCTAAATCTAGCGGAAAAAGTTTTCTGCTAAATCTAGCGGAACATTTTCCCCGCTAAATCTAGCGGAAACTTTTCCCTGCTAAATTTAGCAGAAAATTTTCCCCGCTAAATCTAGCGGAAAATATTTCCCGCTAAATCTAGCGGAAAATTTTCCCCGCTAAATCTAGCAAAAAATTTTCCCCGCTAAATTTAGCGTAAAATTTTCCTCGCTAAATCCAGCGGAAAAGTTTTCCCGCTAAATTTAGCGGAAAAGTTTCCCCGCTATATCTAGCGGAAAATTTTCCCCGCTAAATTTAGCGGAGAATTTTCCTCTCTAAATTTAGCAGAAACATTTCTCCGCCCCCCACCCCTCGAGGTCACGTGACCCCCAGGCCACGTGACCCCCCCCCCCCCCCCGAGGTCACGTGAGCCCCCTGGTCACATGACCCCCCCCCCGTGCCTTCCCCTTCTTCTCAAGAGCTGCGCTCTAATTCGGCGTTACAGGGAGTTGTAAACGGCTTTCATTTTTTATTTTATAAATCCCAATAACTGTTAACACCGCAGCTTGGGCTAGTTGGTGTTCCTTAATTTGTACTTCACAGCGCATAAACGTCTCACAATAGCAAGCAGTCACTAAAGCACAGACAGAAAAACATACACACAGCGCTGACTCACAACTCTTTTTATTTTGTCTTCGTTTTCGTCTACTTCGTATTAAAACAAAATCTGGAAATTGTTTTGTCAGTTTTTTCTTCTTCTATTAAAACGAATTTGTAAAATAGTCCGCGGTTATCATCTTAAGGTTAGATAAGCCAATTCTTTTGCCGATAAGGTGAGAGATGGGCTGCTCACATATACATCGTCTAGCCTGGCAATATGCTTTGCTTCAATAATCTCTCTTGTTAGCTGGTTGTTGCTTCGGTCAAGCACGGTACAGCTACGTAGTTGTGCCGCACACCCGCAATCCCGGCAGTGCAGACCTAAATGTCCTGAATTGGCTCTAGTGATGTTATTCTGGTATTCGCGAAGTCGATCATTCAGGCACCGTCCAGTTTGGCCGATGTAGCGTTTCCCACAGGAGAGAGGAATGGAGTACACGACCTTTTCGGTGCACTGGACAAAGCTGGTTTTGTGCTTCTTAGTGCAGCTCTCTGATTGGCTCGAAGAAGCCTTCACTTTCTTGCACAAGCTGGAGAGCTTGTTCGGAGCTGAGAATACCACCTCAACATTGACTTTTTTCGCTACTTTTCTTTAGTCCATGGGAGAAGTTGTGAATATAAGGCACAACAATGGTCCTCGTTGACCTGTCTCTTGGTGGAGGTTGAGTGACCTCCCGTCCTTTTATATGTTTTATGAGGTTTTCTGCAATTGACGTTAATAAGACACTGCGGTATCCTGCTGCTGTTAACCGAGAGATTTGCGCATCGAAGCTTGTTTCTTCAAATGTTCGCTTGATTTGTTAAAGGGGTCATGAAACGATTTTCCTACTTCTTCCTCCTTAGCTTTAATTATCAACTCGAATGCGAATTGTGAAATCACACCGCCGTGACATTCTTCGGCACCGGTGCGATGACTCCTAGCTTCCACCGTGCTTTTTATGCACACCACAGAACTTGTAATTCGCGAGGGACGATAAGTTCTGTAAGGGCACTCATTGGCCACGAACGCGAATCCAAATATTTATCGACAGAATGATTGTTGACGAGCGCATACGTCCGAGTGACGCAGTTCTCGTGTGTTCAATGCGTGAGCTGGTTCGGCTGACGTCAGGTTGGCACCGCTGACGCGCTTTGGGAACCGCGGAGGTATCATAGTGAAAAGGCGGAGAGCTTTCGAATGAAAGAAAGTACAAAATAGTCCGCTATATTTTCAAATGTTCGTACCGAAAAGCTGGCTGTTTACTTTCTACCCTCTTTCTTTTGGCCAACTAAACGATATGCGATTAGTGAAGTCCCAATTTAAAATCATTTATCCCAGCCCAAAATTCGTTTCGTGGCCCCTTTAAGAGAGTTTTTGAGACATAGATTCACGATGCCTCTTTTGACCAGTTTTGAGTGAGCGGAGTTAGAAGCGGCTTCTTTCTCCGGGGCTCATATGACCAGCATTCGTTGTCACTCGATAAAAATAGTCTTAAATCTATGAATCTGGGCCCGTTTGCTCGAAGCTGGTTAACTCTAACCGCGGTTAAAAGGTAACCGCGTTTCCCTACCTAGGTACCTCCGAGTACCTAGCCGCGTTCGACAAAAACTCGATGCACAATTTCTCCGTGTTTTATTATGATGCGGTAGCTCCCGCCACCTGCCGGTCGAAACAAACAAATAGCCTTTTAAGAAACTTTTTCACTAGTTTTGTCTTCATTAAGAAAAATAAAACCGACATCTTATCGTAGTGTTTTTTTTATGCCTAAAATTTATATATATACTTTAAAAAATCATAAATATTTTGATGCATCTATTATTTCGCCAAACACAGCATAAGTTTGCAGCGTTGATTTCGGATCTGGCAACGGTCTTTATAGATTTGTTGTTTTGTTCTCAAGGAGGTTATAATGGGCAGGAGGTGGCGTCCCTATCCCCAATGCATGGAGCGAAGTGTGAAATCACACCGCCGTGACATTCTTCGGCACCGGTGCGATGACTCCTAGCTTCCACCGTGCTTTTTATGCACACCACAGAACTTGTAATTCGCGAGGGACGATAAGTTCTGTCAGGGCACTCATTGGCCACGAACGCGAATCCAAATATTCATCGACAGAATGATTGTTGACGAGCGCATACGTCCGAGTGACGCAGTTCTCGTGTGTTCAATGCGTGAGCTGGTTCGGCTGACGTCAGGTTGGCACCGCTGACGCGCTTTGGGAACCGCGGATGTATCATAGTGAAAAGGCGGAGAGCTTTCGAAGGAAAGAAAGTACAAAATAGTCCGCTATATTTTCAAATGTTCGTACCGAAAAGCTGGCTGTTTACTTTCTACCCTCTTTCTTTTGGCCAACTAAACGATATGCGATTAGTAAAGTCCCAATTTAAAATCATTTATCCCAGCCCAAAATTCGTTTCGTGGCCCCATTAAAGGGGCACTGACACCCCAAAAGTCGTATTTTTTTTATTGTCTAAAACGACGCAAGTTGTAGTCATAGACACGCAAAAAAAACCGCATCGCAAAAAAAATTTCCCCGCGCGCGCGCGCGCCTTTTTATTTTTGGCGTTTAAATCTCCCGCCGCTACCTCCTCGCTTCTTTTGATCGGTGACGTCAAAAATCAGGAAATTTAGAAGCTTTGTAGGCGACATTTTTATAACGTTTAAAAACGGCAATCGTAAAACATGTTTTTTAACGCAATTGCGAACGCACTACGGCCCCTCTTTTTGAAATACCAAAAATCAGAGTTCGGTGAGATGTCCCCTCCTAGATGTGTGTCCTCTCTCAGAAAACTTGGCAGTGCTCGAGCACATCGGCGAGTCGGCGAAGAACCGGTTTTTTTTTCCCGCGCGCCAGCTCGCCTCCTCCTCGCATCGGGTCAGCGGAGGTCCGAGAGATAGTCGAGTCGCAGGAGACCGCAAAATTTGACTGACTGCACTGGCGGGGATCGCGCGGGAACTTCAAATTCGGCATTTGGAAATTGTTTTTTTAATTCACAAATACTGAATTCCCAAGTTTCGAATTTTGAGGGTAATGTCCCGGCACCGTTTTCAATCGTTTCGGATAATAAAAAAAAAATATGATTTTGATGTGTCAGTGCCCCTCCCCTTTAAGAGAGTTTTTGAGACATATATTCACGATGCCTCTTTTGACCAGTTTTGAGTGAGCGGAGTTAGTAGCGGCTTCTTTCTCCGGGGCTCATATGACCAGCATTCGTTGTCACTCGATAAAAATAGTCTTAAATCTATGAATCTGATGGATTTCATGACTGGAAGCTCGTGGGTAAGCTTCAACGGATTCATGCAGCCTTTGAATATGGATAGAACGTTTGCCAACGTCGTTGGGAACTTGCAAGTCTCCACTGCTAGGAAGATCAAATAATCATCTACGTATCTAAATATTTTCACTATGCTTGAGGTGTCTAAGCTTCTTTGCAATAATCTATCGTGGTAGGCAAGATAGCTTATTGCAATAATCTATCTTGCCTACCACGATAGATTATTCAAGCTCCGTCCAGTCTGGCCGATGTAGCGTTTCCCACAGGAGAGAGGAATGGAGTACACGACCTTTTCGGTGCATGGACAAAGCTGGTTTTGTGCTTCTTAGTGCAGCTCTCTGATTGGCTCGAAGAAGCCTTCACTTTCTTGCACAAGCTGGAGAGCTTGTTCGGAGCTGAGAATACCACCTCAACATTGACTTTTTTTCGCTACTTTTTTTTAGTCCATGGGAAAAGTTCTGAATATAAGGCACAACAATGGTCCTCGTTGACCTGTCTCTTGGTGGAAGTTGAGTGACCTCCCGTCCTTTTATATATTTTATGAGGTTTTCTGCAATTGACGTTAATAAGACACTGGGGTATCCTGCTGCTGTTAACCGAGAGATTTGCGCATCGAAGCTTGTTTCTTCAAATGTTCGCATGATTTGTTAAAGGGGTCATGAAACGATTTTCCTACTTCTTCCTCCTTAGCTTTAATCCTGAACTCGAATGCGAATTGTGAAATCACACCGCCGTGACATTCTTCGGCACCGGTGCGATGACTCCTAGCTTCCACCGTGCTTTTTATGCACACCACAGAACTTGTAATTCGCGAGGGACGATAAGTTCTGTCAGGGCACTCATTGGCCACGAACGCGAATCCAAATATTCATCGACAGAATGATTGTTGACTAGCGCATACGTCCGAGTGACGCAGTTCTCGTGTGTTCAATGCGTGAGCTGGTTCGGCTAACGTCAGGTTGGCACCGCTGACGCGCTTTGGAACCGCGGATGTATCATAGTGAAAAGGCGGAGAGCTTTCGAAGGAAAGAAAGTACAAATTAGTACGCGATACTTTCAAATGTTCGTACCGAAAAGCTGGCTGTTTACTTTCTACCCTCTTTCTTAATTAAATTTAAAATCATTTATCCCAGCCCAAAATTCGTTTCGTGGCCCCTTTAAGAGAGTTTTTGAGACATAGATTCACGATGCCTCTTTTGACCAGTTTTGAGTGAGCGGAGTTAGTAGCGGCTTCTTTCTCCGGGGCTCATATGACAAGCATTCGCTGTCAATCGATAAAAATAGTCTTAAATCTAGGAATCTGATGGATTTCATGACTGGAAGCTCGTGGGTAAGCTTCAACGGATTCATGCAGCCTTTGAATATGGATAGAACGTTTGCCAACGTCGTTGGGAACTTGCAAGTCTCCACTGCTAGGAAGATCAAATAATCATCTACGTATCTAAATATTTTCACTATGTTTGAGGTGTCTAAGCTTCTTTGCAATAATCTATCGTGGTAGGCAAGATAGCTTATTGCAATAATCTATCTTGCCTACCACGATAGATTATTGCAAATCGTCACTGTGGCCATATGTGACGATGTGTTGTGGTCGTCAAGAGAAATGGGTTCCGAGCTCAGGAAAGACACGTCAACCTTCGAGATTCCATGCAGAACTTCCTTCTTTTCATTTGCTTGCTTGCCCAGTGCCATAAACAGACTGGTATTGAAAGATTACGTGGATGGTACTTGTTTTTTTTTTTTTTTTCTTTGTCTCGCCTGCGGAAATGTCCGGCCAAGCTCGACGAAAAAAAAAAAAAACCCTGAGGAACTAACGATAAAGACGAGTGCTTGCGCTATAAATTACAGGCAGGAATGCCCTCTCCCAGACAGACCGAAATAAATGAAAGAAAGAAAAGAATGAGATTGACGGGAGTACGAAACTCGCGCGGCAAACGCACCGACCGATGTCGAAATGCAAGGTGTAAAAGAAGGACCATAGATCCCCCCGACGAACAAACCACGCAAAACACAGGAAATCTCTCCGGCGGGACGCACCCCTAAGGCACCACACTGTACCCAGACTCGTGATTTGTATCCTTCCTTTTCAATTCACCAGGAAGTGCCGAGAGTCTAAGTGGCTGAAAGTCCGTGAGGGCGTCGCGATACTGTTCCCAATCCCGGTATATTCACAACGCGTTGGACCGCACCCGGACAGACACAACCACAAGGAACCGGTATCGCGCCGCAAGTGCATCCCCTTGAAAAAAAAAAAAAAAAATCGGGGCGCCGATGCGCCGCCGTCGAGCGACACGCTCTTGACGCTGCGGTATGAAAACGCCGGGCGGCCAGTGTAAAGGAGGCCCGCTCCGGCCAGCGCCCCTTCCATAGATATCTCTCCGACCCGTTCAAATGACCGGCAGCCTAGGAGCCCGACCCAGACCTAGGGCCGCCGGCTGCACGAGAGATCGTCGCCCAAAGGGTTGGCCCAAGAGCTCACGGCGTGGAAGTTTCTACACGCAGGCCAACTCTCAACTCGAAAAAAAAAAAAAAAAAAAAAAAACAGTCGACAACACTTTGATGAGCGCCGCAAGAGAGCCCAATACCTTCGGTTCTCTTGCGTACCGAGACTCCCGCTTCGAAGGATCGGGGGATGACATGGAGACCCGGTTGGAACGTTGAATAATAGCTCGACTGGGCGCCGACGGGCAGAGGGCGTCCCGCACGACCTTAGGCAACTCCGAGAGACGATGTCGAACGTTTGGAGCGTTTCCGACGGGCTAGAAAACTCCCCGAGAGGTTCGGGAGGCGCCCCGAATGACGAGGCCTCTGACCGAGGTCGGCGAGCATACTTACAAAACGTGGAGAACGCGCCCAACGTTTCTAACAACCCCGAGGTCGGTGAGCACATTTTTCAAACGTTGGGAACGTTTAACGGCCCCCACGCAGTCAAAAGACTATGGTCCCGGCAGTTGGCCTGTAATTTATACCGCAATAATCTATCGTGGTAGGCAAGAGACATGTATGTACATCTCTTTAAATAAGATCAAGTGTGAAGCTAAAAAACTGTGTCAGTCACTGGAATTAAAACCGCTTTGCTCCTACATAGACCGCCGCAAACGTTTGAGACTGGAATTATTTTTCAGTGCAAAAGCACATAAAACCGATTGCCCACTCAGAATTATTGTTTCGGTAAAAGAAACCTGGCAGAAATCGGTCGCATTATTCCTCCAAGAAAGGCTAAACCTTCTCACAATTGACGATCCTTATTTAATTAGGAGCTCAAACGAAGTAAAAAGATTCTTAATAGAGAATAGTGACAACAACCTGAACGCGTTTTCAATCGACATCAAAGACCTCTACTACCCGCTGCCACAAGACCGTCTTTTACAGTGCACTGAAGAGAGCACAGACTCCTTTGGTACCATCGCCTTCCAGAACGCTGCGGGTATCGCCCAAGACAAGTTCATCGACTTAATTTCCCTGTATCTGCAATTCACTTTTGCCACGTGGAAGGAAAAACATACCTGCAAAAAAGGGCGTCGCCCCGATACTCAGCGACCTTAATATTGCCTACCACGATAGGATATTGCGAAGAAGCTTAGACACCTCAAACATAGTGAAAATATTTAGATACGTAGATGATTATAGATGTCAAATACCCAAATTAGACAATTGTATTTTAACAACAAATATTATTTTAAAAGTTCTGTACTGTTCATCATATCAAAAGCTGTATAATGTTCTGTATGTATGTATTTTTTTTTTCAAGTGCCGACTAATCTGCCCAAGTCTGTATGGGAGGCAGGGACCTGTCAAGCTACGCAATGTAGCTTTTTATCTGTCTCCTTCTCCTAAACTGGAGTCAATAAAGATGAATTGAATTGAATTGAATTGAATTATTTGATCTTCCTAGCAGTGGAGACTTGCAAGTTCCCAACGACGTTGGCCAACGTTCTATTCATTTTCAAAGGCTGCATGAATCCGTTGGAGCTTACCCACGAGCTTCCAGTCATGAAATCCATCAGATTCCTGGATTTAAGACTATTTTTATCGAGTGATCACGTATGCTGGTCATATGAGCCGCGGGGAGAAAAAGCCGCTACTTAACTCCGCTCACTCAAAACTGGTTAAAAGAGGCATCGTGAATCTATGTCTCAAAAACTCTCTTAACAAATCATGCAAACATTTGATCAAAACAAGCTTCGATGCGCAAATCTCACGCTTAACAGCAGCAGGATACCCCAGTGTCTTATTAACGTCAATTGCAGAAAACCTCATAAAACATATAAAAGGACGGGAGGTCACTCAACCTCCACCAAGAGACAGGTCAACGAGGCCCATTGTTGTGCCTTATATTCACAACTTCTCCCATGGAGTGAAAAAAAGTAGCGAAAAAAGTCAATGTTGAGGTGGTATTCTCAGCTCTGAACAAGCTCTCCAGCTTGTGCAAGAAAGTGAACGCTTCTTCGAGCCGATCAGAGAGCTGCACTAAGAAGCACAGAACCAGCTTTGTTTAGTGCACCGAAAAGGTCGTGTACTCCATTCCCTCTCTCCTGTGGGAAACGCTACATCGGCCAGACTAGACGGTGCCTGAATGATCGACTTCGCGAATACCAGAATAACAACACTAGAGCCAATTCAGAACATTTAGGTCTGCACTGCCAGGACTGCGGGTGTGCGGCACAACTACGTAGCTGTACCGTGCTTGACCGAAGCAACAACCAGCTAACAAGAGAGATAATTGAAGCAAAGCATATTGCCAGGCTTGACGATGCATGTGTGAGCAGCCCATCTATCACCTTATCGGCAAAAGAATTGGCTTATCTAACCTTAAGATGTTAACCGCGGACTATTTTACAAATTCGTATTAATGAAAGAAGAAAAAAATGACAAAACAATTTCCAGATTTTGTTTTAATACGAAGTAGACGAAAACGAAGACAAAATACAAAGAGTTGTGAGTCAGCGCTCTGTGTATGTTTTTCTGTCTGTGCTTGAGTGAGTGCTTGCTATTGTGAAACGTTTATGCGCTGTGAAGTACAAATTACCCAATAAATGGACAAACTATATTTACTGCTCTGGTGGTGACTCGCTACCCGCGCCATCTCCGGAGGCTGACGTCACTTCTGGGAGGAACGTCTGCGGCTTTTAATAGCATGAAATTCTTTTTAACGGAATCCTCAATCCCCAATTTTTTTGCCCGCTTGCCGTACCCCGGCCCGGTCGTCCCTGCGTCCGTCCCATGCATTTTCTGCTAAACTTAGCGGAAAAATTGCGTCACGTGACCTAACGTCACGTAACGTGTACACCACGTGGAGAACTTCACTTTACGTGCAGTATAGGTCAATTCAGTGTTTTAGTGGGAAACTTCAGGCCTTGTGATATAAACAGCACTGCAGTTTCTCCGTTAAATCTAGCTAGAAATTTGAGGTCACATGAACTATACGCCACTTCACCTTCTCTGCTAAATACAGGAAAAAATTTCCGTCACGTGACCTAAACTCCAACTCAATTTCTCCGCTAAATTTAGGGGGGTAGCAGGGTGGGGGAGAGGATCGACGTTATGCGAGCAAATGTTACGTGACCTATACAACAATTTAGTTTTGACGCTAACTTTAGCGGGGAAACTAACCTAAATTTCACGTAACGTGACAAACCTTTTCCCTTTCCTCATTCCTCTCCTCCTTTCTCCCTCACCCTTCCTCCTGCTTCTAATGCTTCCCCCCCCAACCTTCCTATCCCTTTGCTTCCACTCCCTTTCTTCTTCTACGCCACCTACCTCTGATTCCTACCTCGCCCTCCCTCCCCTTACGCCCTCCCTCTCATACTCTATATTTCCCCAATTTCCCCTAACGTGCATTCCCTCCCCCCTTTTCCCCCCTCCTTGGTTATTGAGTTTTCCCATTCCTCTCTCCTCCCTTCCCTCTCCCAATTTCTAACCTCACCTTCTTACCTAGGTGGCGTCGCCTCTCCCCCTCGTCGGTGGCTCGCTTCTCCCCATAAAATATGAGGGTTTGAAAGCGCTTTAATGCCTTGTGGAAGGACGTCGCTGCTTCCGGTGCAAAAGCGTGCGGTCGCACAGCGCTCAACAAGCGCGACGCAAGAGTGTAGAACCTGGATGAACTTTTTAAGGCGGAGCGTTACCGCAACAAATCAGAAATTAAAAAAAAAAGGAGCGTGACGTGGTTGCTTAGGCACATCCCCGTCGGCGACGCGCAACCGGTTCCTCGTACGAAGACATGATCTTTCTTTTGGTTGTCGTGTAGTGGTCGGGACACGTGAGCAGCATGTTTTTCCACGGCTGCGCCGCTTCAAGCTGGACAGAAGTCACTGAAGTCAGCGGGATCATTCCAAGATAGGCCGCTACCTCGACGCCTTCGCCGGGCACCACCATGTTGCCGTGGATTTCGCTTACTCGCATAGCGCTAAAGTGCAACGTATGTATGGGCCTTTAGGGGACATCGGGTGAGAAGCTTCTATAACGCCAATAGTAGCGTGTACTATTTTCAAATACGTGTCTCAGACAAAGAAACGTCTCGCCGGCCCACGCTCCGCCTCTCCTCCTTCTCTTTTAACCCATGCTTCCCGCTGTTCTTCTCTGACTTTATTACCACCCTCTCTCTTAGTGAGGAGTGCATAGGACGGCAAGAGCAGGACACGGGAGTGACATATTTGCAAAATGCATGAACGGGACCTGTCTACCAACCTCCCTCTCTCTTACACCTTCCTCTCTTTCCAGAATCATATTTTTGTTAGCTCGGGAAAGAGAGGCCAAGATGTAGCGGCGCTACAAATAATTTTCGAAGCCCTTGTTAGGTCACCATTTTTTGTTTTTGTTTTTGCGAGTGCCGCGCCCGCGTTTACAGCTTTCTCCCCGATTGAGTCCAGGGTGACGGGAATCGGGGAGTGACCAGCCGCTGAGGAAACATGACTCCATCACTAGAATGACACGTCCATCATGCGTGGGCGGAGGCTTGTGAGCCGGGGTTGTCGGCGGGCATGGGCACGGGAGCGTGAGTCCCGGGGCGTTGTCGGGGGGCGTTGCGGACATTGCAAACGTGACATTCAGTTCGTCCACCTTCCTGTATGTTGAACTCCTCAGACGGTCACGGAGTTTTTGGTCTTTTTTGTGGGGTGTATCTGATCCTTGAATACTATCGAAGTTGAAGGAAGCAACCGCAGAAAAATAAAATATATTCATGTCCAACTTAGAACTACAAAAGCGTTATAAAAAGATAAAAAAAAGACATGTACATATTAGTCACCAAAATACTGTAATTTTGCAAAGTACAAACAAAGGCTGAAATGATGACGATCTGCGATTTCAATATATTATTTGAAGAACTATATTTTAAATAAACAATCACAACAAGGAAAAAACGAAGAGGAGTCAGGCCTTAGCTGTTCTTTATACTTAGGAGCTAAATTAGATCAATTCAGACGTACACGTAATACCTTATGGAACCCCGGGTGTTTGATACATAAAAAAAATGAAAGACGTTTACGATTTCCTGTAACGCCGAATTAAAGCGCAGCTCCTGATGAGGAGGGGGAGCGTACGGAGCGGAGGGTATGCCCCTCTTCCTTTTCCGCTGAGTTTAAGGGGGAACTTTTTCCGCTAAATTTAAAGGAAGCATTTTACCCTCATGACATCACGTGCGACATCAGACGTGTTGTCACAAGCTGACGTCACGAAGGTAAGATTAGCGTGAATATTTTTCAGCCATATTTAGCGGAAACTTTCCCCGACAAATTTAGAGGGAATATTAGCAATGTTAGACGCGCGTGAACTCACGTGACGTCATTCGTCACGTGTTTCCTATAATAACGTAGCACGTGACGTCACCTGTGACGTCACGAGGGTCACCCTCATGAGGATGTCCCTCGTGACGGTAATTCCCGTGAGGGTATCCCTTGTGACCCTCGTGAGGGCAACCCTCGTAACCCTCACGAGTGTAACCCTCGTGACGTCGCACGTGACGTCGCGTGTGACGTCAAATTGGGAAACGTCCCATAATGCAACGCGCGGTTGCGCCGACGCCGCCGCTCAAGCCGGAATTGGGCGCATAAGAGCTGCGCTCTAAAAATGAAGAACGTTTAAACTCTCTATAATGCAAAATTAGAGCGCAGCTTTAGAGGAGGAGGAAGGGACGGTATGCCCCTTCGCCTCCTCCGTACCCTCCACTTTTCACCTCCTCCTGTACTGCTCCTTCTCCAAAACCTCCTCCTCCTCTTCTCCTCATACTCCTCCACCTCTCCCCTTGCTATCTCCTTCCTCCTCATATCCTCCTCTGCTCCTCCTCCTCGTCTGTACCCTTCCCTTTTCCCACAGTTCTCCTGATAAAATATCAGTGTTGGACAAAATACTCGACAAAAGTATTTAAGTTAAGTTACTAAATACCTGCTTCGTAAAGCATTTAAAATACTACTCAAGTTACTATCACTGTAAAGTATCTTGAGTAGAGTACAAATACTTAGAGATGTAACTCAATTACTTTTGAATATACTTCCGCATCGCGTAATTTGTATCGACGTCATGACAACGACAATTATGCAGCTGCGCAAATCTGGGTTACCAGAATGGTTTATTAGCATGCAACAACACAAAACGGAAAAAGAAAAGGAAGTATCGGAGGGCTCTTTTATGCAGTCCAACTATACGGAGCAGGATATTGTCACGAATGAAAAAATGACGAGGCAGTGAACAACTGAAGAAACTAAACGTTTAATGGGGTGAACTTGTGCCCAAAACAAAATAAAGAAAGGATAGCATCGCAGGCGTCGATGTCGGCGAAACAGCAGGATCGAGCGCTGGTGCGAGACTGACTCCGGACCGACACTCGGAGCACCTTTTGTACCCGCGTGGGTTTCTGCAGCATTCGGCATTGGAAGGTCGGCGCGTAGAACATTCGTAACTGGATCAGACAGACGACAAGGTTCTTGAACTTACGAGAATGTCAAGTTAAAAGAATAAATAAAAGAAGAGTCCGCTCCCTGGTATCCAACCCGGAGCCTCCGAGCGAGAGCCTCCGCGTGAGAACCAAACGCGGTAACCACTCGCCCACGCGCTGGCTCGGCAACGCGCGTGGCAATATCACTGATAGATGTTACAAAACATTTTTGGGATAACAAGAAAAAGTTCGCTGTAGCTATTGGCGAGAACATCAGACCGTGGCGCCTTAAGCGGTTAACTTTAGAACTACGTGGATGGGGACAACAAAGACAATGTAAAAACAGTGAGTGCGCAGGCGAGCTGGTGGAAGTTGATCATGATGAAGAATACCCGAGACTGTGGTAAAATTTTGAGACCTTCTTTTCTCTTGTCTTTTTTCTTCGACCAAGTTTCCCAGCTTTTACCACAGTCTCGGGTATTCTACATCATGAAATACAATGACTCAGCGCTCGGCTGACATAACCGAACGCGGCGTCAGCGTTCGGCTGGAGTTCGTGTTTTTTGGTGAGGGGGAGGAGAGGCTCTTTTGTTACCACACGGGCCTGCATGAACAATGCAGCAGGCATGGTGCCCAGCTCAGCACAAAAGCCCAAGTGCAAGTGGGTCAAGCTCGCATCCTATGACGACTGCTTCCGGATGAGATCCGGCCCTTAACGTCACTTCACTAATTGTTGGTATTTGTCCATTACACTGTGCCCCGCACTCTATTAAAAAAAATGACATGAACATACCCACAAGGCCTGTGCGCATGTGCACTGGATTTGTGTTGGGTAAACACCGTGGTGTGGGGTGACAAACGGGTCAGAGCGCCTCGCCAATAGTGATATCGCTGAATATCACGTCCTGCGGCGCACCTTAGACGCATCGTTTAACTACAATCCATATTCCCTATATGTGGAGTTTACTATAAACGAACTTGGGATGCGGATATGAGTGAATGGATAACAAAGAGAACCCACATATTTGCCACGGCTGTGGTCGCACCTTCTTCAATTAGGTTCCGTTCAGAAGGGCACTCAGCGTTGGGGGACACTTTGTTGGCATTTTGAGAGGACATCCAGCTCGTAGTTCGTTTCCTGTACTGTTCTCTGCTTATCAATGTTCGCTTGCAGACAGTGTTCGCAAGAGCAATAGGTGATGGACTGGCGACAAAAAGAAAAGAGACAAAAGAAAACCTCGACGATTTTTCCCTAGCGGGGTCAAATATAAAAAAAGCAAAACGAAAATGTCGTGTTTTTTTGTGTGTGTGTCCACTTCCCAATTTATTCTATTTGTTATTTTCTTGACACTCAAGTCTGCATTGTTAACGTAGGTCGTTTTCCGGTCTGCGCTGCGCTCAGGGTGTCATCTTTACTTCCGTAAAACCGCACCTTTTGTTTGAAGAGTTTTTAGGGGGGAAACTCTATGAAAACAAAAAGCGCCTTTGGGAAGGCGAGGGGAAAACCTTCATTGTACAACCTTCGGGCTGAAATATGAGTCACAATCGGCAAAAAAGCGATGCTTTGACGAGCTCAAAATCACCGTAGCTAATTAGAGCTAGAAACAGGATTTGGTTTCTCAAAAGAATGTTCACGTTTGCTCGTGCGACGCACACACTACTTCATACCGAAAAACTCCAAAAATGGCGGGATGTCAAAAATGTATTTAAGATAATGAGTACAAGATACTCGGAATTGTAATTAAAGTAGAGTATCAAATACTCTCGATCAAAAGTATCTGCAAGATACCAAGATACTTAAAAAAGTATTTAAAATACAGTATCTTGAGTAGAGTATTTGAGATAGGCACAAGTCTGTAAAATATAGATAAAAACTTGGCGCCACATGACCTCAACACCAAATCAGTTTCTCCGCTAAATTTAGCGGGAAAAATGACAGTCACAATACTTGGTGTCACGCCACTTATAAACAAATTCAGTTTGTCCACTAGATTTAGCTAGAAAATTGACGTCACGTGACCTCAGCACTAATTCAATTCCCCGCTAAATTTAGCGGGCATTCGAATTGGTGTTGAGGCAACGTGACGTCAATTTCCCATTAAATCTGGCGGAGAAACTGGAATTCTCCGCTAAATCCAGCGGAGAAACTGAATTTCCTTGCTAAATTTAGCGGGGAATTTAATTGGTGTTGAGCTCACGTGACGTCTATTTTCCCGCTAAATTTAATGCGGTAACGCCGACAGCGACGCCGTTATCGACGGAACAGGACGCCTAAGAGCTGCGCTCTAAAATTGAGCTAGAGTATGTAAAATTCCATAATTACGAATCTGCATGTAACAAACCCCGCTCTTTATATTTGTACTTTCAGTCGGGTTTGCTATCGCACCTGGCGTGACGCTTAGGTTATGGCGCATGCCATTTATAGCATTCGAGACATGTGAAGCGGGACTCGTAGCCGGTTGCCTGAGGGCCGCGTCCCAGCGAGTCGCGGGCCGCGTGTTTGAGACCCCTGCTTTAAGGCAAAACGATACTCGACCAGTGCAAGCCCAGAACAGTGGACGCTGAAATGTATGCACTTTTTACCGTTAAATGAAAAAGACTCATAACTCTGGCTTCTGGAAAGATTTGTAGTGGCGAGTGACGTCTCGCGACCACCGGCAACACTACAAGCGCGCTTCCACTCACATTGGGTGCTATGACCGTGCAGTCAGCTTTCCAGATTGGTCCTTCAAAGGCGTGATATGAGTGCTATAACAACATTTTTTTTGTTGTTTTCTTTGCTTTTTTTTTGGCTACCTTTGACGAGTTAGTAACTGCTGCGCCATAAAATATACAAAAGGTCCTGTTTAGAAGTTGCGTCGCATTGGTCTAATTTTTCATCTACGGCGAGGACGACATGTGCCATCTTACAAAAAAAAAAAGTCGTAACCAACGTTCTCGTTAAATTATTTCACTCCCATGACCAACCTTCAATATGCCCCTGACATGCGACAGTGGATAAATTTACCACTAAAAGCATTACCAGAAAACGGGAAAAAAATATACGCAATTGGTGGCAGGTACATCATCACAATGAGTCTCTCAATGTTTCTTCCTATACAGAACGAGGCACTTGCGCATTGCCTTATATCCATTCACGCATTTACACACCAGACAACTTTTCTCATTAAGCCTGTCAGCGGTGATAACAGTCCTGCTGTGGCATAGAATAAAAAAAAAAAAAAAAGCTGATACGTGCTTTTCATATGCCGGTTTTATATTGACAGCGACATGAACTGTACCCTTGATGTTTTTCAAAACCCTATCGTCAAAGTAGAAATTGTATGCTCGTAATTACAAGCTTAAAACAAATACCCAGCCTAAACAAAAACGCCATTTAATTTGCTTTATGGCGATACGTTGAACAGAGCTGTAAACATTCGTAGATGAGAAGAATGGAGAGATACTAGGGCTCTTAAACGAACTCGAGAAGAAAAAGAGAATGGGTTTTTAATACTAAAGTCGAAATAATATGGTGCACTGCCACGACTATGACAGTGCATCATGCATTACTTAGAAAGGCGTCCATAAACGAAGGTATTTTTCGCAATACGTTCATACCTCCATTCATCTCTAACGAGGTAGCAAAGCAATAGCCAAAGCTGCGCCTTGATACTGTGGAACACAGTTGCGTATGCTTTCAAGTGAACAAAAATAAATCAAGCACGACGGTATTACAACGAATTAGTATTCATCACTCTTTTAAACATGAGAACGGACACAGGCACACAAATGGCACATAACTATATGTATAAATCTAAAAATAGAGTTTTCTAAAAAAAGAAGTATTGCCTGTAAAGTGTGGCACATGTGGATCTTCCACTATAAAAAGAGTAGGGAAAGTCGGTGTCTGCACGTAGAAAAGTTGAAGTTTCACCGAATTCGCACTGGGCAGCTCCGTTTCACCGTGCAAAAATTTAAAGCTTCGCTGTTTCTTGTTTTTCTTTTGTAAAACATTAGAACAAAGAAAAAAATGTTGCAAATTGATAGGCAATTGTGTTGCATGCGCGCAACGCTCTAGCGTCAGGTGACGTGACGTCGAATTCCCTGATAAATTTAGCGGGAAACCTGAACTGGTGTTCAGGTCACGTGAGGTTAAATTTACCTCTAAATTTAGAGAGGAAATTGATTGGCGTAAAGGTCCCGTGACATCCGGTCACGGGACGTCAATTTCACCTGTACAGTTAGCGGGAAACTGAATAGGTGTGTGGGTCAAGGGACGTTAACTTTTCCTCTAAATTTAGCGGTGATGTTCAACCGGTGTATCGCTTTGTTTGTTTGTTTCTTTATTTGGACACAATGTCTCCGGAAAAAAGGGCAAAAGGCAGACACGTCCTGCCTGACGAGGCCCAGTCACCCTAACACGTTGCATCAGCTAGAATTGGGAAGCAATAACGAAAGTAATACATAAAAAAAGCATTGGCAGAAACCAACATATATTATGATTATGGCGCTCACATAGCTATAAAACTATACGTTATATTTATACAGGGGAAAGCTCCAAAAAGCACTGACAATGTTAAACACAATGTTATAGGAAAATAAATTTGAAATTTTTATGTCAGACATTTCAGAGAATATCTTTTTTGTATATCATTTGGGAAGCTATATTGGTAAATACCATTTGTATCTTTTCCATTTTATCTAAATGATTGATTTAAAAAATGAGTTATTAAATATGCTAAGTTCTGATTAGCATATTTCAAGGCGACAAATCTGGGATCAAGTGACATCAGATCACGTGACCTCAATTTCCCCGCTAAATATAGCGGAAAAACTAAATTGTTGTGTTGGTTACGTGGCGTAAATTTTCCCGCTAAATTTAAAGGAGAAACTGAATTCGTGTATGGGTCAAGTGACATCTCGTCAGGTGACGTCAATTTCCCCGCTTCATTTAGCCGAGAATCTAGATTGGCATATAGGTCACGTGGCGTCGATTTTCCCGTTACATTTAGCGGGCGAAACTGAATGGGGGCATATGTCACATGACGTCATACTATATGACGCCATTGTGAGGTTATCTGACGTCATGTGACATCACAGGCCACGGCTTCACAAAATCCGGAGCAGCTAGCCAAAACAAAACACGTTTGTCGTTCAACCTTGCCAAAGTACATTGTTGGGCGCGTTCACAGACGACAAAGTTAGCGACGGTGTTTAATTTTGGCGCCATCTTCCGATAGGAGCAGCGATCAGACGAGAGGGTGCGTCGTCCTGCACCTCTTGGGAGGTAGCGTCATGAGTCAATAGCTTCGCTAACTCGATCGTCTGCAAATGTGCCGAATCTTGACTTTAGCAAAATTTGATTGCTGCACTTTTTTTTTTTTCTTTTTACTAGAAGAACGGAGCTTTTGAATTTTACGCTATATATCTGACATGCACAGTGCACATTCGGTGAAATTATGAGATTTCTTAATGCGGCGGCCGATTTCTTGGGCTCGTTTTACAGTGAAGGTCTGCTCGTACCACTTTATGTGTACCATTTATTATATAGGGCAAGAGATAAATCCGGAAAATTCAGCATATTTAAGAAAGAACACTGAAAGGCACAAAACGAATGATTATATTCGTAAAACTCTTCGTAAAATGTAGGAAATAACTTAGAAGGCCCTTAAGCTTCTCACGCCAGGACCTGAAGACGACGCCGCAGGCCTGCTTTGTATCTGTCTTGTCCATGTGTGTCATCACCTCTCTTATGAAGGCCTTTAGGTCATCCTATTGGTCGCGATATTTGCCATTCACCTTTGCCTCGACCACGCCCCACAGGTACTAGTTGAGAGATTTTTCGTCGGGGCTCAAGGTAGGCGAAAAACCTTGGGACCAATGGTTCGGCACCTCGTCGTAGAGACAGGCCTGGGTCTTCCTGGCTTTGTGAGCTGGAGCCGTGTCCTGCTGGAACACATACTCGGTTCCAGCGGTCAGCTCGTTTATCCTGGCCATCAAAACGGTCTCAAGCACTTTGGCGTGGCTGTTGGCGTTCACCCTGAGTCTACTGTCGAAGAACTGGGTCGCCACGAAGTTCCTCTCGCTGCTCACAAGAGCCAGCACCGTCACAGAGGCGCAAACATTGGTGTGCATGACTCTAGGCACGTCACAGGCATCCTGGCAGATCCATCGGGCATTCTGCCCATTCACCTTTTTGACTGGGGTAAATTTATATTTGTCCAAGACAAACCTCCAGTCTTACTTTGTTTAGACATAGTAACCCTGGAGAGGGGGGTCCAAAAAAGGGACGGACAGACACGAATCTCCGATGTGGCCATTCACCTTTGCGTCGACCACGCCCCACACATACTAGTCAAAAGTTTCGTATCTGTCCGTCCTTTTTTTTTTACCTTCGCTCAAGGGTAACTCTATCTATCCTTAACCAGCTCGCCAGCCTACTTGCTTTAATTTAAATTATTTTCCGGTTCAACTGTTTTCTGCACATATCTCACTCTGCCGTAAACTGCACCTGGCTGACAAACTCTTTAAATGTCTTGGCGATGGTGTAAACATATCTCTTCTCGTAGCCAAATCGCGCAACATTTGGTTAGGGCAAACTTCCGGTGCGGAGCGATTCCACTGTGACATACACCGGTTATATTTACGGCTCATTTTTCACCAAGTCGCGAATTGTCTAATACGTGGTGGTCCGCCGATGAATGACTTGGATAAAAAATTGCAATACAACCGGTTACTTTAGTGTATTGTTGCCAGAAATTTGAAAAAAGGCGGGAGTTTTCTGTAAGACCTTGAATGCATCACGGGTTGCTTAAAATGTTTTATAAATTCTTATTTTTAAGTTATTAGCTTAAATACGTCGTACTAAACAACGACGTATTTGCTGTTCACTTGATTTAGCGTCCTGAAATAATACTGTACGCTTAGAGACCTCGAAACGCTGTGGTGACAAACAATTGTGCATTGTCATCACGTCAATCCTTACGAGAAGTTCGGTACTGGTTAAAATAACAATGGTGGCAATTTTAGTAAATGAAAACAATGTAGGTATTTTTTTTTTTTAAATCTTGGCGGCAGAAAATTTGGGGCCGAACGAATATGAGAGTAATAAAGAAGTCATTTCTGCATTGATTTATCAAATGCGCGCTTCTTCTCTGCGGGCGTGTATGCTCGCTCAGGCAGGATATTCAAGTTGTGTGCGCGTTAAATGATTAAACTCTTGCATGATTTGATACATCGCTCAGACAAACTCTCAAGATCGGTCCACGCAACTAGGTATTCTCAACGACTTCAATACCTTTAATGTTTCTCGCATTTTATCCTCGGGTCCGCTGTCTATCTTTTTGATGTTGTCTTTCAAATGGTTCGAGCGTGTGAGTGTTTCCTTGTAAGTTCCATTTGCAGCGAAGAACACCGTATTGAGAGTGCACGGCACGCAAAGGTCGTTGAGTTCTAGCAGCTCAACAATAGACTTTCGCATTTTTGTAGAACAGAAGCAAACACTCCGGGCATAAGAATTAGAAAAACATATATTGCTATTGTTTTGGCGAGCACTGCTGTAAGACAAGAAAGAGGCTTGGAGTTGGAGTAGATTTGAAAAATATGAGTCAGTCCGCCAGGCCTGCCAGGAAGAGCACAAATCATATAATTTGTTCATGAATGAATTTTAATAAGCACTGAGCAATTGTATACATGAATTGTGCAAAGCACTCTTTGTTATTGGTCTCTCCGGCCCCAGAGGCTTCCTACAACAAACAAAAAGCGTTCAAGGCATTTTTGTTCTGTCTAGAGCTGCTCACTTTAAGACACCCGAATAGAGTTCAAAGTAAACGATTAGAACACGCTAAACCAGACGAGTGGTCGTGCCTGTTAGTATATCGTAGTGGCGAGCCTGTGCTATCGCTTCAAAAACCAAAAATCATTAACACAGCACCCGCCCTTACCGTCTCAGATATAGACGAGTTTTTATATTCGCGAGACATCATGGGTTGCCACAGACATGACACACTACTGATAACGTTCCATACGTTAATTTGCGTGAAGACTGATTGTAAAAGAGAACCACACATTTTGTCGCTTTTTGAAGACAGCTTCTGGAAATAATTTTTGGTCTTGATGCGTTTTACCCGTTGGACCTAGTTTTCTAGCGTGATATAATATAATAAAGTTATTCAAGTAAAATAAATGTCAGTATCAATATCAATTGCTCTTAATTTGAGTAATCAAGAGGCTCTGGGTTTGGATTCAACTGATGATAATTTGTTTATCAGTCGTTTTTGTATTTCCATTATATTTAGCGTAATGTTTTGTTTCACTTCCATACTTATGTATAAGTGCATTTTATATTTTTAGGTGCTTAACTTTTTTAATATATTTAAGGCTATAAATTCTTGACATCTCAAATTTATGTCAAAATAGACACAAAAAAAAGCTTGCACAAGAGCAAAATCTGCACGGCAATTTTAGCAAACTGTAATGTTGACCATACTACTACTACGTACGTAATATTGGCGGTGTATACTCTAGGTCAGTAAATCTAACACATAAACATTATTTAAAAAAAAAACTGTTTCTCTCGATTTCACGAAAGGTATAGTGACGTATACTTATATGCGCTGACAGGTAGTACGAGTGCAAATAAAACTACTGAATGCAAAACAGCCTTAAAAATACCCAGCTTAAAAATCTGAATTCAGATCGTTATATCAAACAATTCACCGATAGTTCTTTAAACAAATCATTATGTACTACATCGCCGAACGAATAGCAATGAGACGCGTACCGTCCATATTCATTGTACGCCGTTTATTTGTTTCTCATTTACTATTTTCTTAATACGCTATTTCCAAAGGTTATTACATTTACATAAATATGGTTGCGTAAATTTGTGTCATCAATATAACTAAATACAGGCAGAGGAATACCAGATGGGGTTTCCAAGTTCCCGATAAAAATTTTTAAAAATCTAAAACATGAGCGGCTGCGTAAGCACAAAGAGTAGTATAAACGCTAACGTCCCGTCCTGTATTTCCTGATAACCGACTTAGTCCTTCGAGAACCCTCGTGTCTCTTGTCCAACCATTTTGCCGAGGTCCGGTGACGCCGCACACCTGCTACGAGCCGCATTTAATAGGACCGCTCTGTCAGCACCCGCATACCGAACGACGGTGAGCCTCGGCTCTTCACAGCGCTTCATTTCCCCATGTGTTTTAATCCAAACCCGACAGGCAACAATTGTCTATTTGGAGCGCTGTCCTTGGACACGGAGACATAAAAAGAGCGTTTTCCTCTTTCTCTCTTTCTCTCTCCGGAAGTGAGGTGAGCATATGGAGAGTCGCATGTCCCCGCATTGATTCCAAGTTACCACCGCAGCTTACAGGACTGCCCGGGGAGGTTTGAAGGAGCTGAAAGGTGAACAGGGAGAGAGGGGGGGGGGGGGCTTTTTTTTTTTGCGGACGGAGGACAATTGGTACGAGCAAAAAAAAAAAAACGAAGGCCGGTTCTTAGACACACCCCTTTCACCTCCACTTCTGATTGTTTTTAAGGCACGGTTCTACATATCGATATTTTTATTTAGGGACAAAAAAAAACCCGACATTAAAAAAAGAGAAAAAAAGATGTGATTCATTTTTGCGCTCGTGCGAGTGCTTCTGTGCACCTGTGCCCGATCTTGTATGTGTCTATGTGTCTACGTGCGGCCGAAAATTTCTGTTTTTATTTCTCATTATTTGCAAGGGCAATAATTTGAGGTTATATTCGGTCCTGCAGTTTGGTACGCAATTTTCGCAGAGAGGATATTGTGTGGCCAGGAGAGGGGGGGGGGGGGAGTTGTGTGGCGTTTTTTTCTTTTACATGCGTTTTTCTGGGTATGGCAGCCACCACATCCCCCCCCCCAACCATCTTTTTTTACGAACATAATATGTTGTTAGAGAAAATATAAGTTAGGTAAATAAAAACAAACACGCTGATGAAGAGGTTTTCATGTATTTAGAACTGTTGAAGAAGAGTGAACTCTTTATATATAAGATCTAGGTTGTTTTAATATTAAACTCAAAAATAGGTTTTAAGTTTTCAGAATAAAAGCGATCAATTTAATTTTGCATTAATCTGATATGTGGCGACTTTGGCTTAAGAATTCCTTGCTCAAGCAATTTGAACATTGACAAGGGGCATATAGAAATGCATGTTTCACGAAACTTACTTTAGATTGTTTTACGCAAAGACTGCCCCTCACTAGCACGAAAGTTCCCTGTTTTTGGAAACATAAAGATCCCTTACCAAGACCCTGACGTTGAATTTAACCGTAGTGCTAAACCAAAAGTATCCCTCTATGATTTGTAATGTTTCCCAGTAACCACGCCCAAGACACAACGACCGTTTGAGCCTAAATGGTTTAGCCTAAATGGTTTAATACTCATTAACCTTTTTTTCTTCTATGAGATGCCTTAAAATATAAGAATTCCCTGTAAATTCAAAGTGTTTAACACTTACATAGATTATGAATGACTTTCAGTTAAGTTTCTAATGTACTAAATAAGATTGCATTAGAAACTCAATTGAAACTCAATGATAATTTTTGTACGGAAGATCTTCCACATTATTGTGCGATTGCCATATTTTAGTGCAAGGCATTAGCGAGAAGCTACAATTTGAGTGAACAAATCTTATGATCACATGAATGTTCTTCATGCCTCAGTGGCATGTGTTCAAGTATCATCCATGCATTATTTTTTTAAAGTTAGGCTACGAATATAAAATTTAAAGAAAACAAAAATGCATTTTCTGTGGTCGAAGATATTTTAACACAAATAAATGTCTACACTAGTGTGACAAGAAATAATAAGAAAAATATCATTGACCGTTTCCGAAAATACAGTGTAGTTATCGTAAACCATATTTCTGATTCCTCTCTGTCCCAGATTAGGAGATGTAAACGGCTGTATTGACCCCCTACTCTTTCTTGAATTATAATATTCATGTTGATAGTGTTACGATTAACACTCGCCTTTCTTACGTGTTAAAGCTCGAAAATTAAATTAATGTTTGAACGATGAAAGCGGCCATATTTATTATTTATGAAGGTGCCCCAGTCTACTTCAAATTATGCACGATTGTAAGTGGTCTCCTGTACACAATATCTTTTAAAAAAGATTTTACAAAAAATATGTAGAACCGTTAGCGTCTGTTAACTTCCGGATGGCGATTTGCCTCTAAAATTAGCAGACAAATATGACAGGAAACGTAACACGGCAGTACGTAGAGGAATGAACGAGTAGCACAGAATAGAAACCTTATCACGAATAACAGAAATGGTTATATAAAAGCTGCGCAATATTTATTTGTTTGATCGTAATTACAACATTTGCTCGAAATACATATAACTATGTCAATCACTTAGCCGATTGATCACACTCTGTGTTAAAGAGTGAGTCAAAGAAATATTCAATCAATTGAGATAACATTTCTGTTCCATGGTCCATCTACAAAAAAGGGTAAAGTCATCACGTAGTTTATGGTCGAACTATTCCCGCTTTTCTCATTTTTGTTATAAATCTTAAAATGAGTAAAAATCCTCCCTTTTAATGACAACTCAAATATCTTGGTGATTCAGTAAATCACTGCTGTTGAACAGCTAATCAGAACATCGTTAACGATACAAGTTTGCAGCAATTTCATAAACGAACCCATCATAGCATCATAGAAGCACTCGCCAGAACACGTCTGGCGCAGTCAAGTGGCTCGATCCCAAGTTATAATTGGCTCCCCTGGCACGTGGCTTTCATCCGTGTTCACCTCCGCTGAAGCTGAAGCCGAGCGCCGCTTGTCCCTGTAATTTGGACGTTGCTAAACGGCATGCGCTCGATGTGCGCATCATGTTCAAAATGTCGGTGCCGACGACGTGCCCACGATGTCACCGAGTTGGGCTAGACAGACAAAGAAAGAACAAGCCCAGTAGCAAAGCCGCGTATTGGCGAAGGCTTAGAATTTCACACTAGACTATTAGAGCTCCGAGAGGCTAGTACGTATAGATTCCTATTGATTCCCTTTAATCTCGTTTGCCTGCTCCATTATCGAGCATTCAAGCGCTCAGTCCTTTGGAGGCCGCAGCGTCACTTTCAAAAGGAAGCTGAATTTCGTTTGGAATCCGACGCGTGTGGGTATATACATATGGTCTCGTTGTCTCGAAAATAAGCACAGCTGGAGCGCGCTTTTTGGGTCCTCTCCTACATTGCTTCACTATCCAGCGATGAGCTAGGGGAAGCTCGTACCAAACGGGTTATCTCATCCTCGCCTGTAGGAAAGCAGATATCTTCTTACTCGCAATGAATTTCAGTAAAGGACATTTTCTCGTTCTGCGTTCAATTCGTCTGCACGCGGCTGTAGTCTTACTTCAATCTATTTTTTTTGTCTGTATAGGCATGTTTAAAGTTGCGTTCTTTGTACGTTTGATACATGGCCCGTAAATTGTGTAACAGCGAGATGGTCATTAGTGACACTAAAAAACAAAATATCCAGAACATTGTGTTTTTACCCGGTATATTTTTGTGGATCAACGACGTTATTGAATATATGAGGAATTGTGTACCACCTTGCTTTATAATATTGTAATTACCTGATTCAGCGTAAGTTGACTTTTCAGAGGAAGAAATACGTGCTGCAGACTCAAACTATGCATACAAGTCTACCGCCATCATGTCAGCATGAGCACAAATCGATCACGTAGCGCGAGAAAACTAGCTGAATGACCGAGACGAAACAGAGTGCACACAAATGATTAAGGCAGTAATCTGAGCACCTGAAAATTCAAATTTACCCATTTTTTTAAGGGGTCTAAGGAGTAGTGAGGCCTAGGCTATCACTGGGACGGATAAAGCTGAAAATCAGGCGTAAGGATGGTGGCGTCGAAACGCAGATTCCCACGGCCTGCCTTGCACCTCTTGCCCGAGTTGTAAATTTAGTGGATCACCGAGCTTCCCACCTGCGCCAAGTCTTCCTCAGATTTGCTGACTAGGTGTTTTTCGATTATGTTCATAAAGTTTCGTTTTAGATTATTTGTTTATTTCTACTAACTAAAACAAAAATTAACAGAATTCGGTAATTTGTTTACTTGTGGTGACGATTAGCCTCCTACATTATGTCCGTCTGGTCGTAAAACCCACCGGCACAAACCGCGTTAATGTTGCTTTCACGGATATTTCAACATAAATTTGTAAAGCCTAAGAAACACGCTGTATATGCATAAGGTTGACGTCCATTCTAGTTCTACAGTGGTTGGAGTTGGTCGCTGCATTTGCCTTATCATTTACATTATTAGAATGTATACATGATTTATAAATACGGCATAGAATGTATGTGCGGAGACTGGGAATTCGGTGTCAAGCTTGTGCATCCAGTGCTACGCGGCTAAAAACGCTATGATTGAAAGCGTTACGTACGCTGGCGAGATATGATTTAATCAAACTTTCAAACTTGTGCCCGTCACTCGATGAATGTAATAAATTGCAATTACAACTTACCGAGCCTCAAATCTAAGGGGTTACAGCTACAAATGGCTTTCGTTGAAAATGGACGGATTACTTCCCTCGTTACGTTACAAAATGCTTTCACGTCACTTTTCCCGTTACCTTATCAAGAAAACAATAGTATCAAAAAAACAATAGAAACAATGTTGATGTCTTCCAAAACCGTCTGTACTACTATTTTTCATTTCTGATACTCCCGTATTATGGTAGGTAAACTGTCAGCTTGCAGGTAAACATTCGTTTACCTGCAAGCTGACAGGGCAGCGAAAGCTGCAACCACACCCGCCATACCGCTAGCTTACGCTGACCGGAAATGATCCCTGGAATTCTCCAGACGAAGTTAGCGGTGCGCAAGCTGAGTAGCAGCGTCTGCCTCTGCTAGGAGATTCGGAGGTAAGAAATCGATCTACGAAAACTCCCTTTTGAAACGGGTCTTTCGAGCGTGAGCGCAACGCCTCAAAGACCCGGTCTCGTCCCTGTAGCTTTGTGCAGGTGGCGAGAGTCATTGAAAAAGTTGGTAGGGGTGATACGGTGTAGAAGTCAAAACAAATAAATAAGAAAATATTTCTTCTGCCCAGAAAAACTAAACACAATTGGAAGGCGATTTAAAGACGCAGAGCCTACTCGGCGTTGTGGTCTTGATCTTTTCCGCTCCTGCATATTTGTATAGGTCTTGAACGTTTTTTTCTAGCGGTTCTAGTGACAGGTCATAAGAAATCGTATTTTCTTTACGCTCATTCTCCTCTTCACGACGTTTTCTATTTTGTTGTACTTGCTCTATCTTTGCTCTGCTGAACTGCCTGCTGATATCGCTCCCGTTGTGTGTTATGTTCATTTTTTTTAAAATAATGAGTAAATAATGTAATTTGTTACCAACATTTTGTAACTAAATTACATTACAAATTACTGGCGCAAAAAAGTAACTGGCAATTACAAAATTACTTGAAAAAGTAACAGATTACTTCTTAAGTCTAGATCTAATATACACCTTTTTTATATGTTATCAAAAGCTAGGTCTTGAGCAATAATTTAAATATTTCTTTTAGCTGATAAAAGTGGGAGGGCGCCAATATATTGACACGTAACCATTTTGTAAGTATTGTATAATGTATTGTATTAATAACCTCAGAAGGGAGACTGGCGACACAAAGCTCAACCCCTCCTCCTCCCCCCCCAAAAAAAGGTTTTCCTGTTTTAATATTGCCACGTCGGTTGGCTAATAGTATAACATCAGGCTATACAGTACCATGTGACGTGTAATTATCCTTACGTTATGCACATCGAAAGGTGCTGAGGAGTAGTCGCGCTGCACTCTCCAACTTGAGCTTGTACAACGTTAAAATTGTATTGCCGAATCCTTAAAGGTTATCCTAATTAAACCTTAATTTTAACTTGTGTGATTTTGTCTGCTTCAGTTCTTTTATCGCAGACCGCTCGAATGTTCAAAATACTTACTTTGAACATAACCTCTTCACCTTGTCCCGAATTGGTATTTTCAGAGGAGGCGAGTGCTTATTTTCCTCTCAATTTTTTTCCGCACAGGTTGCCTGGGCGTGACGATCCGGCGGCTGTCCGTACCGCGCTGGGTGCGCAACGGCACGGACACTCCTGTGGTGCTAGACTGCGAGTACGTGTACAACGAGAATGACCTGAAGCTGGTGGTCAAGTGGTTCTTCAAGGACGGTTTGGAGCCCGTGTACCAGTGGATCCCCGAGATGAAGTCGCGGGAGGCTTTCGGTGCGCTCCAGGGCCGCCTCGACCCCTCGTTCTCGGTGAACTCGAGGGACGACTATTCCCAGTACCGCGCCATCCGTATCCTCAGACCCACTAAGGAGCTCAGCGGCAAGTACACTTGCGTCGTTGCCTCGCTCGCGGGACAGGACTCCAGGCACCAGGACATGACCGTCTACGGTGAGTGACGGCGAATGCACGAATATACAAAGTTGTTAGAAAAAAAAAAACAAAAAAAAACATTGCTGCCGGTATGGTAGGTCGAGAAGAGGGAGGACGTCTCCTATTGTCGTGGGCACTTTGCGCGGCGTCTCATATGTGGGGAAGTTGCCTTGCTGCATCCCAACCCCAGAGGGACAGCAGGTTGACTGGATCTCAAAATCACAGGAGGACACGTACTAAGTTTTGCCTTTCAGAGTGGAACGCGATAGCTAACTATAAACGTTCGCTCGTTCCCAAGCAGTGCAAGCGTATCTGCGTGGCCTAGTTGGTAGCGTGACTGGCACGCAACTGAAGGCTTGTGGGTTCGATCCCGCTCCGCACAAAATTCTTCGAAAGTTTTCTTTAAGGCGAGTGAATGACTTGTGAATAAATGAAAACTTTCCGGTCCCACGGACGCCGACACCGACGCCCACGCCGGCTTTTCTGCGACACGAGCTACTTGAAGCTATCGCAATAAAAACGAAAATACACTGAATGTAAGATAGACGGGAAATTGAGTAATTAGAAAGGGGTCGGCGGGTCGTTTTCAAGGGTGGTTCCCCGTACAGAAAAGTATCGGCCGCTTGTCCCGTCATTTTGTAGCGAGGGTCACGTACCCCACTGCTGTGCGAAGTTCGTTCCCATGCTTCTCACCCTAACGGGTAATTTATGGTGGTGGTGGCGCTTTCGGTGGGCCCACAGATGTGAATATTCCTCTTTACATACTACCCCAATCAATTGATTTTAATTGGAGGTGTTGTTAGTCGTTCAGGCGAGTCTCATCTAACACTTCACTTTCGTCCTGATACCCTCACAGCGGAGCTTTACATCAATAGTCAGGTACAGCCAGCATGTACTCAATGCTAATGTGACTTCCAGTTCGGTTTCTGAGGTAAAGGGTTATAAATTCTAACCCATGACATATAACATTAAAATATAAAGTATGAAACGCTTTAGAGCAATATATTCAACAAAATTGGTGGCAACCTTGCTTCAAATGGGCTCTAGCACATTTCATGCATTAGAGGATATTGGAGATACAGGTTGCTTAATAAATTCAATAAAACCGTTGTTGGACTGATGCCATAAGGGTTTACGAAACCCATAGAGTTATGATTTATCTGCGTTTTCTACCACCATGTGCCTCAATCAAGTCTTACTTCTTCACAAACAGCCGAGATGCAGTCACTCTGGGCAACTGCATGCGTCTGCAAAAGGGTTCGTTTGACAATCCCATATTAGACATGCAATGCATCTCTGCGACGGCCACGGTCATTACGGCTATATTTCAAAGTCCCGACGTTTCGCGTGTAAAACCCTCAAATGTGTTAATATAGTGCTCATGTTTTTGTCTAGCTTCCCGGATCAGTACGTTATGTACTCTTTGGGTAGCTGTCGCACCTACGCCATTTGCTAGAAACACGACCAGCTTGCTGATAGAGACCGTCCTCGCATTTCCAAAGAGCTCAACTTTTCCCAATGGCGTGCATAATTTTTGGCAAATGTTATGTCCCCCTTGACATTTTGAAAGTTTGCGCCCCAGTAACATAAAATTACTTCCTATAAATTTGTAAAACAGTATTCTAATCTACTTGCTTCCAAGTGTCAGTTACATACGTGATGTGAAATCGAATGTTGTATTCTATCCATAAGTCTAAGTGAGAGCGGAGTTTGTTTGTTTTTCGTAAAGCATGTGATGTTTTTATGGAGATATATTTAATTTTATGGAAGGCTCCATGGCGCGTTAATGCGAGCAATTTAGTTCATAACTCATTTATTTTAACATGCATGTTTATAATGCATTAAGAATGCGCTTTTCTTCTTGCCAGTCTGTCTAAATTCTCAGAGTTCCTGCTCAAGGAAATTGCTGAAAATTGGCCTGGTTTTCAGCCAGGCCAACAATTTCGAGGCCACAGTTGTAGGAATTCTGCATCTTAAAAGTATATGTTCTAGCAACGGAAATTATAAGCAACTTCCTTATTGACTTACTTCTTTTTTTTCAATTACGTGATGGGACGTTTTATCACTCTGGTGAAACGACGAATAGTCGTAGACACATTTTGAATATTATACGGTTATTTTTATTAAATCAAGGGTGAGCATTAGAGCATCCATTTTAATTTCGTTGAGTGCTTTACAGCTTAAATTTGTTTCCGCTCTATTTATTTATATTAGCTTTATTATGCATAAAAGAGCCAAGTAAGAGCTACACATTTATGCCAGTGCTTTGTTGTTGGACGAAATGCAAACAATGGTACCAACCTGCGGAAGTATTTTCTTCTTTTAATTGCTATGGTTCAACGATTTGTAGTCGCAATCCGACGTGACTCTGGTCGGGTAGGCGCGGCGGCTGGGCAACGGTCGCGTGTCACAGCTCTTTCAACCATTCTCTCGAACAATTCCTCGATTTGGCACCACCACTGAGATTGGTGGGACGTGCAGCACTATGGGGCGATATATATAGAGCTACGGCCGATGAGATGTCTCGAGCAGCCAGCACATCAACAAATTCAATTTATAGCTGTTTTTTAAGCATCAGTAGCAACATATGAGAAATATGTCGGAACATTGAGACGTCTGTAGTCGGCCCAGTTAACATCGTTACTTAAATTTAAATTTGTTTTTTACGGCACCCTCCGGTGTGTCAGTTAACTGTATGTGAAGTTTAAAGGAAATGTCATAGACTCGCTATGTTTCTTTTTTTTGTGTGTGCAAATATAAAAAAAAGAGGATGGGTGCCGACACACCCTTGAGCGGAATAATTTCTACATAAAAATTTACAAACGTGTTCTGATGTATCTGTATAACACAAAGGTTTATGGGTTTTTTTTTTAGGAAATACTGGAGTGTTTTTAGTCATATTGGTCGCGGCTGTAAAAAACCTAGTATGAGGACACCATTTTATTTTTAAGAAGAAGCACAGCCTCGTTTAAATTTAGCAGAATATTGAGGCGCCGCTATTAAACGAAAAACAATAGTGATTCAGGCGGGATGCCTAGACCGTTTATTATCACAGGTTTCGAACATGCAAGGGAGCTATAAAAAGCACTGCATGTGCTTAAAAAAAAAAAAAAAAAACTAAAGCGGTTTTATATTTGAGAAAAACAAAAACACTTAAACCGTTTTTTTTGTTTTTTTTGTTTTGTTGTTCTCTGGGATTACGAGTGGCAAAATTATATTTCAGATTGATGCTTCAAGGAGCCACAAAAGGGCCTTCAAAATGGCGCTGAAGCCCCGTCCTTCCCGCCGGGCTCGGTGGAAGGAAGAAATCGTGGCGTAGTATACAGTCTCAACATTCCAGCGCCTTCGGCCAGCCTGAACCGATAAGTCAAAAATACTGCAGGGGCCCCTCATATCAGCGCGCGGAAAACAGTTAAACCCTTCGGGTATGACGTCACACCTGGTTGCTGGCTTTTGGCTTCTTACGTCCTATTGATTCTTTTGTAGCAAATATCTGATATTCTTATTTCTTGAACAAAATTACGATATAGTTCACCTGTAAAAAAAAGCCAGCGTAAACGTTTACGTTTTTGTTTTTGTAAGATATTAGTTTTATTTCGTGCAGCATCTTCATAATTATCATCGCAAGTATATCGCTCTGCCGTCACACTTCTGTGCCTACGCTTATGCACTTTTGGCTTTTTTCCCCCGTTTTATTATCCCAGTTGGGCTTCTAGAACAGAAGCGCGCAGTGAAGCTCCCCTTCCTTCTTTTTTACATATACGTGTTTCGGATTTGCTTTATTTCTATTAGTTACCGTTAGCAAGCTTTATAGGCCGAGCGTGATACGTATTATTTTTGGTTCGCTCGCGACAACATTTTTTTTTCAATATTGAAATGTTCTTGTGAACGCTGCTAACGTGAATACGTTCCCTATGCACTGACATCTGCACATACTAGACACTATCGGCCTCTAGCACAAGCCTTTTATGACAGAAGCTGCGCCATGTTGCTGCAATTCTACTAGCGTCTCAGAAGCGCAAAAAAAAAAAGAAATATCCAGCGATGGCCCTAGCTATCATGCAACAAACATCCGCGAGGCCTCATGCTTTCATGATACTCGAGGCGCAGCGGTGTGGTGGGTTTGTGGCCGAACGCGGAAACACGGCGGGAGTCGGTGCTGTCGTGAAAAAGTGGCTGTGCCACCTGATTAATATTGAACACCCACTTAAAGTGCGCCTGCGCAAACGCAGCAAAAATAATGCTTTGCTGAAGTGAGGGAATTCGCAACGGCGTGCTGATTTATTTATTTATTTATTTATTTATTTCAAATACCCTCAAGGTAGTAATACATTGAAGAGGGGAGTGGACATCAAAATAATAATTACAATGTGCACATGTTAGTTAGAACTCTCTTAAACAAAACAATATCAGTAATGTTAGCTATTGAGGCGGGAAGGTGGTTCCAATCCAATGATGTTTGGGGAATAAAAGAATATTGAAACAACGAAGTTTTAAAATTTGGCACACCGACTTTATGTCTATGATCAATGCGAGCAGAGATGTAGAATGGTGGGATAATTAGTTTACGACGAAACTGAGCATTTTGATGAAATATTTTATGGAAAAGACACAAACGAAAGATTTTACGGCGATGCGTTAGTGATGGCAAGCCTAAAGAGGTTTTCATGCTAGAAACGCTGGCAGTGCGGTGATAGTTCGACATGATAAAACGGGCTGAACGGTTTTGGACAGATTCAATAAGGGAAATTAGTGAAGAGTGTGAGTGTGAGACAGCGGCGGCATATTCTAATTTTGGGCGAATTAGACTTTTGTACATGGTTAGTTTCAGAGAGGACGGAACGAGAAAGAAATTTCTTTTAAGGTATGCTAACATGCGATTAGCATTGTTAATCACGTATACAACATGAAGTTTCCAAGAAATGTTAGACGTTATATGAACACCAAGGTATTTGTAACTTGACACTGATGCGAGAGGCTTACTGTTAAGGTGATAAGTGTGAGGCAGAGATGAACCACGTGATATTCTCATATATTTACATTTGTCAGTGTTTAGTTCCATTAGCCACTCGTTACACCATAATGATATCTGGTTAAGGTCTGATTGTAGAAGTGATGTGTCAGATATGTCAGTTATTTTTCTATATATTACGCAATCGTCAGCAAACAGGCAGATGGAAGAAGAGATGTTCAGTACCAGGTCATTAATGTAAATAAGATACAGTAGCGGGCCAAGCACGGAGCCCTGTGGAACGCCTGAATTGACTGGAACAGTGCGAGAATTGGTATTATTAGCAGTGACGAATTGTAGGCGGTTAGTTAAAAAGGCGTGGATCCAGTTAAGTATGCGTGAGTCGATGTTAAGTGATCGCAATTTATGAAGTAGTAGCTTATGGGAAACTTTATCAAATGCTTTTGAAAAATCCAGAAAGACACAATCAGTTTCATAATGGTCATCAAGAGAGTGATGGAGATCATATGTGAAGGATATTAGTTGCGTCTCACATGAGAAATGTTTTCTAAAGCCATGTTGTGAAGCAGTAAAGAAGTCATTAGATTCAAGAAAGTTAACCAACTGCGAGTAGATGACGTGTTCAAAAATTTTGCAAGGTACACTGGTTAAAGAAATCGGGCGATAATTGAGCGGATTATGTTTTACACCCGATTTGTGTAGAGGAACCACCTTCCCAACTAACCAATCGCTCGGGAGTACGCCAAGGTTAAGGGACTGCGTATAAATGCCTGAGAGAATAATAGAACAATACACATTACAATTTTTTAAAAACTTGCTGTTGATTCCATCAATTCCGGCACATGATGAAAGTTTCATATTGTTAATAATTGCAGTCACACCAATATTGTCTACTGTTACAGGGTTCATCGGTAAAAAAGAAGTGGATGACAATGCAGGTATTCGGCTGACATCACAGGCTGAAAATGACATTCTAAAAACATCGTTTAGCACCGTTGCACAATCAGCAAAATATATGCTTGTACCATCTGAAGACTGAAGACTGATATCAGACTTAAAGTAGGGATTAATGACACTCCAAAATTGTTTAGGATTAGTTGCTAACATGGTAGGCAGAGTGTGATTATAAAAATGTGACTTTGTTTCCTTAAGAGTTGACGAGTAATCCTGCTCAGCTTTGTGGTACGCTGCCCATCGAGCGTCTGTGGACGATCGCTTGGCAGCGCGAAACAGTCTTTTCTTCCTGTTTCGCAGTCGTCTCAGAGTAGCGTTAAACCAAGGTGAGTTAGTGTTGCAACGAATTTTTTTAGAGGGTATGTATTTTTCTGTTAAAGATGCTACAACATTTTTCTACAAAACCCAATTCGACTCCACGGAGCGATTTGAAAAATTAGGTAAGTAGTCATCAAGAAACTGGGACAGTTCTGAGTTAATTGACGTAAAGTCAGCTCGGCTATAATCACGAATATGTTTTATGGTTACCTTAGGAGTTACTAATGGAATGCGCAATGAAAAGTGTAGAACTAAATGGTCGCTTAGAGATGGCAGATAGGTTATTGTTGATATGACGTTTGGATGAGTTGTTAGGACGAGGTCAAGAATATTTGAGGATTGTGGTGTAACTCTAGTAGGCTCTGTGGTCAGTTGAGAAAAGTTGAAGTCAGAACACAGGTCAAGAAACTCGTTAGTTTCAGATGAGAAAGGGTTAGATACGGGGCTATTATCGGACCAGATAATGTTCGGATAATTAAAATCACCCATTAATAAAATTGGCACTCCTGGATACTGAACGACAATTTGGTTAATACAATTATGCAACAAATTCACAAATAAAGAACTGCTAGCTGGAGGTCGATAGCACACACCGATAATGGTTTGTTTGTGCTTAATATTTAGGCAAACCCAAACAATCTCAAGTTCGCAGGCTACGATGACAGGGCGAGAAATTATCGAATCGGCAACGGCCAATAAAACACCACCGCCGCTTCTGTCACGTCTGTCGCAGCGAAATGTGTTGAATCTTTTTTGACAATTAAATAATTCACTATCAGTTACTTTGCTAGAAAGCCACGTTTCAAGGGGCACTGACACGTCAAAATCATATTTTTTTTTATTATCCGAAACAATCGAAAACGATGCCGGGACATTACCCTCAAAATTCGAAACTTGAAAATTCAGTATTTGTGAATTAAAAAAACAATTTCCAAATGCCGAATTTGAAGTTCCCGCGCGATCCGCGCCAGCACAGTGAGTCAAATTTTGCGGTCTCCTGAGACTCGACTTTTCTTCAGACCTCCGCCGTTGCCACGGCAACCCCAAGCGAGATGGAGGTGATATCACGCCGGCGCAGGAAAGAACCGGTTTCTTTCCCCACTCGCCGTGTTGCTCGCCGACGATGCCGCCAAGTTTTCCCAGGGAGGGTACAAATCTAGGAAGCAACATCACACCGAACTCTGATTTCTGGTATTTCAGAAGGAGGGGCCGTAGGGCGCTCGCAATTGCGTTAAAAAAACATGTTTTACGATTGCCGTTATTAAATGTTATAGAAATGTCACCTACAAAGCTTCTAAAATTCCTGATTTTTGACGTCACCGATCAAAATAAGCGAGGAGGTGAGCGCGGGAAATTTAAACGCCAAAAATAAAAAGGCGCACGAGCGCGCGGGGAAATTTTTTTTCGCGACGCGGTTTTTTTTGCGTGTCTGTGACTACAACTTGCATCGTTTTAGACAATAAAAAAAATACGACCTTTGGGTTGTCAGTGCCCCTTTCAGTTAGAGCAATGACGTCGGCATTGCATGAATCAGCAACTGAGCATAATTCTTCACGTTTACGGATTAGACTACGAATGTTAGTAAATAAGATTGATATATTTGAAAAAGGCAAACGCTCTTCGCTACTCCTTGCTGGTTGTTAGGATGACGCAGGAGGAGACGATACAGTTTGAACAGCAGATCGGGATGACGTAGCAGAAGCATGGCGACTAGGCGAGTCTATTTCGTGAATGCTGTCGTCGATGTCGTTGTAGATAAAGCACTTGTTATTAACAAATAGTTTCTTATAACTTAGCTTGAATGCATTTCCCTGACCTTTTCCATACTCCAGAAGTTTTCGTCGGGCTAAACGCGTCGAAAAGCTAAAGTCTCCCGAAACAGACACGGGGCTAGTTTTTAATTTAGACTTAATCTGCAGAATACTTTCTTTGGTTTTAAAGGATTGGAATTTTACTAAAATGGGTCGATTTTTTGCGGTTGCAAAAGTCCCCAAACGGTGAGCACGCACAATTTGTTCCCGTGAAATACTAAACGAAGCTGAATCTGAAAGTAGACGAATAACCTTATCTTCTGCCTGGGCCCACGTTTCACCAGCGCAATCGTCCACCCCATGAAACACAAGATTGTCTCTGCGTGTCTGGTCTTCCATTTCGTCTAATCTGGTGCGCAAAAGATTATTCCCCCTTTCAACGCGCTGAACGGCTTGATGGTTACCGGCCAACTCGCGGTGTAGTTCGTCGATTGATGCAGCCTTCACCTCAATCGCGGAAACCCTTTTACCGATATTTGTAACCGTGGCTTGTAGCTGTTCCTGGTTTGTTTTTAGATCGTTAATCGAGCTCAGTATATTATTTTGCCCTTGCTCAACCCTCTGAGTACGCGCATTCATATCTTGCATTAACCGCATCATTTCATCAAGCTGCTTAGCTAGTTCGGCATTAGTTGGTCCGGGGTTGGTCTCCACATCACCACAAAGCAGCAATAACAATTCTCTCAACAACTTCACCAAAGCTTCTGGGCATGGAAGCACTATAGTACAAACGGCATTTGATTTATAATAACAATCGTCATTTTTACCAACCTGCAGGGTAAGAAGAAAGTAGTTGACGATGTGCATCCTTGGCGTGCTTCCATGCCCACTGAAGATCCACGGCGGCGAGGGCGTTCTTGGCGATAGCGATAATGCCGGTGACGATGTTGCTGTCCCGGAATGGCAGATGTGAAGCTGATTGGTGACGGTCGCGGGGATTTCGTCGGGTGGTTTGTCGTTTTTGTCCTTGAAAGCAGTGGAACCGTTGACGAGCGGGAGTCCATCCAGGTTAATCGAATCCCTTGCTCCAGTCAAGTTGGCGTCCAAGAACCCAGGATCGAGACCAAGGCCCGTTCCGCTCGAAAACTGCAGGGTAAGAAGAATGTAGTTGACGATGTGCATCCTTGGCGTGCTTCCATGCCCACTTGATGGGAAGCGATGGTTATCAACAATATTTCTTGTTTTCAGTATATTATCACGACTGGCAAGGGATGAGACGATGAATGACCGAAGGAAACTAAACGTCTAATGGGGCGAACTTACGGCCAAAACACAATAGAAGGAGGCAAGCGTCACAGGTGTCGATGGCGGCTTAACAGCAAGATCGAGCGCTGCATGGGGCAAGACTGCCCAGTACGTCGCGCTGCAGCTTTTGTTAGGCCTTCCTGGGAGCGTGGAATATTTTGCCTCGATCCTTCTCGAGCTATTCATTTTTAAATATAACAAGCTAGACGGTTTTCTAATTTTCTGGAATCTTCCACTTACCTAGAGAAAGCTAAAAGAAAGCTAAGAGAAAGCTAAAAGAAACAAAGCCGGGAACCGAATCCGAGCCACCTGCGTGTGAGCACAGCGTGCTGCAAACTAGGTTACGTAAGCTTTATTTTTTTTGTAGGTTACGTAAGCGCGCAGATTTAACCCCCCCCCCCCCTTCCCCTTAGAATACGCCTCGCCTCAATGCAACACAAAACAAAATAAGACAAATTAAAAGAACGGTAAGCTAAACAGTCATCTGGAGCACAAAATATCCACAGTCCTATTGAGTGTAAATAGGCTTGAGTTGAGCGGCGTGAACCACCTCGGGTTGTTGTCGGCGTCGTGATGATCCTTGCATTCCGTCGAGTACCACTTCGTAGTAGAGCTCCCCGAGGTGACGAAGTGCTTTCTACGGGCCGAAGTACCGTTGCAACAGTTTCCCGCTGAGGCCGCGGCGACGAATGGGTGTTCACACCCACACCCTGTCTCTGGGCAGGAAGTGAACGTCCCGACGACGAATGTCAGCGTCGACACGCTGCTGGCCTTGAATAGCCTTTCACAGAGCGTAGTTGATTGTAACAGCGTTAATGGTTTTATGTGTAATTTGCTCAACCAGTCGGCGGGTCTTAATATTTTTCTATGTCGAAACTATTTTTCTCGATCACAGCATTTAGTCGGCAAGGATGATTTCTTTGATAGATTATTAGTAATTCAAGTATGATTTGATGCAATGCTATTGTGGCCACTCTGAAAGTTTAGGTTTATTGTAATTAAGCTGTACGTCAACGTTTTCCAGAGCAGTCTGCATAATGCTGTTTTTACTTTTTGCTGTTATTGCTGCGCTGTAACTGTTATTTATTTTTTTGTTTGACTAAAAAGTGTGCATTTCGTCATATTATTGTATTCTTTACGGTTTTGTTACCATCACCCGTGTCACAAAAAAAAAAAAAATCCGGGTCAACAGGATTTATAAATAAAAAGAACATAAGATATCTTGCTCTGCGTTCTGGTACGCCAAATGTTCCCCGTCATGTGCGCTTCTGGAGGTAAATTAAGGACCGTACATTCACGACTTCGTCGACAACCTATATCGCTCACTCGTCTGAATTTTTGATTAGTGAAATTGAAAATGTTTTCAACGCATTTGCGAGCCATTTTGTTTTTGCGTGTGCTTGCAGCCGGGATGGTTTATCTGGCCCGACATTTTTGGCAGTTATGTCAATGCCTCTAAATTTCATTTTATAAAAACACCGACACTGAACTTGCCATGAGATATCTCGAACCTAATTAAGTTATCGGTCGCATTGGAGGGTATCCCGAGATTCATTGTTAAAATATTACTCTTTTATTTTCACACTTATTTTAACGCATATTCTTAACCTGCCCTAGTCGACCCGCACTTTTCCTTCGATTTGGAATACCTCAATAATTTTGCCGATAGATAAAAAAGGAAGAACACCGATGGTCAAAAAAGTTATAGACCCATATCGTTGTTATGTCTGTTTGCAAAAGTGTAACCAATAGTTGTGTTTGAATATATTTCAAGATTTTTGAAGCATAGGATCTCCCCCTCACAATATGATTTTGTGCGAGGAAGATCAGTGAGAACAACCTTCTAGCCTTTCTTTTTTTTTTGCCTACTAGTGCGCCGTAGTGGAAAGGTGGACATTTTATATTTTGATATGTCTGAAGCATTTGATTTGGTTGATCATTATCTGCTTTTACAAAAACTGAAATCGTTATGGCATGGGTACTCCTCTTTGCACCTTTATTCACTAATATTTGTCGAAGAGACACACCTTTGTACGTGTCCTTGGGTATCTGTCCCGGACTTTTGTGACCCACTCTGGTGTGTTATGACTGAGTGAGGCAGGCGAGCAGTCGTACGTGCTAACACGCTTATTCTGCTTGTCTCGGCACGCTTGCCGATAACTATATATTGAAAAGGCATACAGTGACGTTACCACTTCCTAGGCGCTTATTGGCTACTACAGTCCTCCCCTTTTATTTTGTATCATAACCCCATCTCTCGGGTGGATTCCGGATACGTGTGCTGCGCCGAAACTGTGGTTCTAAAGCGCTTGCTTGAACGTCGTCTGTTTCGCTGATACCAGCCGGTGTAAGTTCAGACGCAGGCGTCATGGGCAGGCTATTGGGACTACCCGTTTCTTGAGGTCCTGCTTCTGTTGGATTGGGGGATGATGGCTGAGGTTCTGCTTCAGCTGGCTTGGGGCCTGGTGGCTTAACCGTCCGGAGTTCCTCTAGCAACCTGATTGCCCTGGGAAGAGCGTTGGGAACTGTGTTAACAGCAATGTCATCTCCATGCAGGAACCGTTCCTGCCCCTGCACCTTGACTATATACGTCGAGAGGCTGACACGTCGCAGAACGATGCCTTCTAACCAAAGCGGATCTCCTGGTCTGTTTCCTTTTACTCAAACCTTGTCGCCTGCTTCAAATTCTCTCCATGAATTCTTTCCTTAGGGTTGCCGTTGACTGACATTTGCTTCTACTTGCTTTGCTAAGTCTGGATGAAGGATGCTTAACCGTGTGCGCGGCTGTAATGACAAGAAGAGTTTGGCTGGCGTCTCACCCACGGTTTGACATGGCGTATTACGATACGCCAACAGGCACTGGTCCAGTCGATGTTTTACCGTTCGAGATTGTACTTTGCGCCGCTCGTCTTGAAGCTGGCGGATGAGGTTTCGCTTGACTGTCTGGACAAGTCGTTCTGCTGCGCAATTGGAAGCCGGATGGTAGGGTGGCGTCCTGATGTGCTGCACAGCATTTGCTTGAAGACAAATTGTGAATTCACTAGACATAAATTGGGGACCATTCTCCGTCACAATTTTCTCCGGAAGGCCAAAAGTTGCAAACACGGTGCGCAACTTTTGCACAGTCGCTGAGGCCGTGGTTTTCTTCATGTGAATGACATCAATCCACTTTGAATATGCGTCCACAAGAACCAAAAACCAGTCTCCCTTGAAGTATGCAAAATCCAGATGAATTCTTTGCCATCGTTTGGTTGGCCAGCCCCACGATAAAGTTGGTGCGCACGAGAATGCATTCTGAGTGAGCTGACAAGTGGCGCAGCTTTTTACTGTCTCTTCAATACGTTCGCCCAACTTGGGCCACCAAACATGACTTCTGGATAGCATTTTCATACGTGTAGCTCCCGGGTGCCCATCTTGCAAAAGGTTAAACACTTCAGACTGCAGTCACTCAGGGATGATTACTCTGTTCTACCATGTGAGGCAATCACAATCTACAGAGAGCTCATCTTTACGCTGAAACAATTGTGCCAGCTTGTCTTCCGACAATTTGGCAGGCCTTCCGTTCAATACAAAAAACAATACTTTCGACAAGATAGCGTCTTTCCGTGTTTCTGTGCAAATCTTATCTGCTGACAAAGGAATTCCTTGCACTGCTGAGAAGAACTGCGCATAGTCACTTCTGTCTGCGTCGTTTGGAAGCGGCAATCGCGATAGCGCGTCAGCGTTTGCGACGTGCGGTCCTTTTCTGTATACCCAATTGTAGCGATAAGCGGCGAGCAGTAGCATCCACCGTTACATGCGCGCGGCGGCCATTTGTGGTACGGGCTTCGTGTGGCCAAGCAGGCCCGCTAGCGGAAGATGGTCGGAATAAATCGTGAATTCCCTTGCATAGAGGTACTTGTGAAACTGTTTTACTCCGAAGGTAATCGAGACCGCTTCCTTCTTTATTTGGGCGTTCCAGCTCTCAGATTTACTCAGGGTGCGCGATGCGTACGCGATTGGCTTTTCCTCTCCGTTTATCACGTGAAACAAAACCCGCCTACCCCGTACGGGGAGGCATCGCATGCAATCCCCAGCGGTTTCGCCGGGTCGTAGAAGGTCAACACACTGTCCTGAGTCAGCAACGTCTTGCTTCCGCTGAACGATCTTTCGGCTTCCTCAGAACACAGCCATTTTTTTTAGTTAGTTCGTACAATGGCTTGAGCATATACTTCGTCTCACCCTACGATGGACTAAAGGCAGAAGCTACAAACCACCAGATCCAATCACGAGCCACTTAGAAATTGCCTGCTATTTCTCTTCAATGAACGTTACTGAGTGACTCATCAATCTTACGTTGCAAAGAAAGTCACGACATACAGGCTCTTCGTAGTGTCAAAGCTATAAAAATGATGCAGCACATTCTAATCAGGAGCATTATTCGTTAATCGTTAATCAATGTTAAGCATGTCATAGTTTAGCGTGGAACGTGATTGGACCTGGCTGCCCGTAGCTTTGGCCTTTAGTCCATCGTAGGATGAGACGAAGTATAGAAGACATGCGCAGTTCGATACTTTAGACCCATGTTACGGATAAAAAAACAGAACGCGGGATGGCCAAAAAAAACATGATTTTCGTGTAAGGCTCGTCAAATTATGAGGCGCTGGAGAAATGCAGCCTTCTGCGTTAAGTCCTTATTTCGAACTCTTTTTGTTCGCCTTCAGCCCATTGAAAAGCATGCGGGAAGGGCCTTAGAACGCACGTGGTATCGCTGCGCCGCAGCGTTCTTCCGCAACATAAAGTTCGTCTGCGTTCCTCGCCGTCACCATGGCAACGAACGCCGAATCGGCGATCGAGCACCGGCGGGGGCGGTTGATCTAGCATACCGCGTTCAGCTTTGGCTAGCAGACGGCGTTCGTAAAATGGCGTCCGCTGTTGCTGGCTTCACGCGGCGGTACCGTGCGTGCTTCCATTCATTCGGCGTTCGTTGCCATGGTGACAGCGAGGAACGCAGACGAACTTTATGTTGCGGAAGAAGAACGCTGCGGCGCAGCGATACCAGGTGCGTTCTAAGGCCCTTCCCGCATGCTTTCCAATGGGCGGAATGCGAACAAAAAGAGTTCGAAATAAGGACTTAACGCAGAAGGCTGCATTTCTCTAGCGCCTCATAATTTGACGAGCCTTACACGAAAAGCATGTTTTTTTGGCCATCCCGCGTCCTGTTTTTTTTTTATCCGCAACATGGGTCTAAAGTATCAAACTGCTGAAGACATGTTTGGCATAAATCTTGAGTAGAAAGTTAACATTCCTAAGTAGGCTTTTAGCTCAGTGCTGTTCTTTGGTGCAGGCGCTTTTTTTATCGCTTCGAATCTTTTCTGCGCATGGCTGTACCCCTCTTTCGTCAATGCCAAGGCCGAAATACCTTACTGATGGTGCGAAAAACGTGCATTTTTCTCTTCTCACCCGTACGCCATGCTACATGAACTTCTGCAGGACTGCTTCCACTCTATCCCGGCATTCCTGGTGGGTTGCCCCGGTGATGAGTACATCGTCGAGATAGCAGACCACGCCCGGTAGCCCCTTCAGTAGTTCGTCTATGATAGCCTGAAACACTTCAGGGGCACTTGAAATTCTATAGGGCATTCGGACGTACTGGTATAACCCCCCATATGGGTGTTCACCGTCAGTAAAGTCCGCGAGTCGGGGTGCAGTTCTATTTGTTGGTACGCTGTCGAAATATCCAACACTGTGAATACCTTCCCTCCCGCTAGTACTGTAATTAAGTCTTCGACAGCCGGGAGAGGGTAGTGATCAGTCTTTGTGCATGGATTTAGTGTCACTTTATAATCCCCGCATAGTCTGACCTTGTTGTCTGGCTTAGGAGCAACCACCAATGGTGTGGCCCAGTCGCTCTGCGTGACGGATACCAAAACGCCGTCAGCTACTAACTTGTTTAGCTCAAGTTCCACCGCTTTATGAAGGACGTAATGCACAGGCCGTGCCTTGCAAAACACTAGTAGACATCCATCTTTAAGAAAGAGCTTCGCTTGGTGTCCTTTTATTAGCCCCACACATGAAGAAAACACGCTCTCGTACCTTTTCGTGATGCTCTCCGGTGTAGGTTCTGACTGCACTCTCTGAACCCTTTGGATTCGCGTCAAGTCGACGCCAAGGCTGTCAATCCAGTCTCTTCCTAATAACGCTGGTTCGCCTCCGGTTGCCACGACGATCGGAAGTACCTTGCGCTTCCCGTTGAACTCCACCGAGACTTCCGCTTGTCCCTGAACTTGGAGTGGTGCTCCACCGTACGTCCTGAGTCTCACTGCGCATTTTCTGGGTGGCGGAGGCTTTGCGAGCTGTTTGAACACGTTTTCTGATATGAGTGAGACAGCCGCTCCGGTATCGACTTGCATCTTCACCGCTTAGTTTTTCTAGTCGGACTTCTACTTCAAACGGCGGATTTTCAGAACTCACGTGATACACGTTGTATAGTTGCAGTTCCGGATTGTTGTCTTCTCGCTCACACAGGTTGTGAACGGCTCCATCAGTAGATTGCTTTGCTCGGCATGCTCGCGTCAGGTGCCCGAACCGCTTGCACTGATAGTAATTTGCCCTCCGGAAACGGCACGAAGCTGCGTCATGGTCTTCGCCACATCGAGTGCATTTCTTCTTAGGTGCGCTTGACGTTTCGCTTACCGAAGCTGGCCGTCCGCTGGCTTTCTTGATAACGTGCACGTTAAGGCCGGTTCAGACACTTGCGTTTGAGTGCGTTTGACTGCGTTGCGTCGAGAACCGAATGCGAGTCACCGGCACATCTGTGCTTCGTATGAAGCATGGAATCCAATTCAAAGAATCCTCTTGGCACGCGATACAGGCAGCAGGGATGTCCTGGTTTCTCGCTGCCGCAACGCAGTCAAACGCAGTCAAACGCAACTGTCTGAACCAGGCTTTAGGGTCCGACGCTGAGGTTGGCTGAAACCCCGCGATTCTCGTTCGGCCAGCTCGACACTCTTTGCAAAATCCCACGCCAAGTCGAATGAGAGTTCTTTTTTCTTGAGCAGTCCTGTCTGGATGGCCGGGTTCCACAGCCCTGCGACAAAACGGTCTCGCAGTGCGTCGTTGAGAAGTCTTCCAAACTCGCGCCTTGTGGCCATGTGCTTCAGCTCCACCGCTAACTTAGCGACTGACTCTCCTTCCAATTGGTACCGACGGTTGAACTTGAAGCGTTCCGCTATGATTTGGCTTGTCGGCTTGTAGTGGTCGTTGAGTACCTTTACTAAATCTGCGTACGTCTTCTCTTCCGGTTTCGCAGGTAGAAGGTCTTTTAGCGTCTCGTAGGATTTTTCCCGATGGCTGTGATGGACGCCGACTTCTTAAGTGCCTCGCCTTCCACCTTGGCTACCGTGCAGTAGTGCCCGAATCGTTCCACGTAGGAATCCTCAAGTGTCCACGCTTGGACCAATTTTGTTCAAATTTATTTCATAAATGACCTCAGCTCATGTTTTAGGCGCTGGCAAATCCTGCAATACGGCGATGATATGAAGCTATTTTCTCAGATCTTATCCGCGGAAGACTTTGAAAATTATAGATTATATCAGATCAGTACGTGATTGATGTAGTCTGAACAATTTGACGCGTGATCCTACTAATACTGTTGCTATATATTTCTCTTAGAAGCTAAGCACACTCTCAAATAAATGCTATATTCTTACGCCCTTTGTCCCATATAATACACCCCAAAACTTCAGTTCGACGTACAGTACACTGACGTGGATGTGAGGGCACTAACTTTCACGAGAGGCTTGATAGCCATGCGGTGCAACTTATAAAAATACGTAATGTTCATGTTACTCACAACAAAAAAAAAAATAAAAAAAGGGATTTTCTTGTCCCTACTACAAAACCTCAGTGTTTTCTGTCTGTGGTCTTTGATACGTACTTTAGCTATTTAATATGTTCTACTGCGCCGTTATCAAGCCCATCAAAAAAATTTGGGGCCGTCTGTTCGAATATAGTGCGCTGTACGTCGAATTGAAGTTTTGGGGTGCATTATATGGGACAAAGGGGTGTAAGGTGATTCCTTTTTTTTAGAGTGAGGCCTAGTATTTCTGCTGTCAACTTGGCAATGCACCTTTGCAAAGAGTCGAGTGCACCCGTGATCTTGAGTTTATATCGGCTCTTCTCTCTCATTCATTACACATGATAATGCTATTGTCAATGCCCCGGCCCTTCCGCTCGCTGTGTATGATTTCTAGAATAACACGTGAGTGTTTCTATATCAGCCAGCACAATACGGTTATACTTTTCATAGATTACGTCGAAGCTGGAGTTTTCCTTTATCGTACTGAATTATATTGGGTGCACGGAAAAAGGGACGATGGAAAATTTTCATATACGTTTCTTACTACTTTTTTATGATCGGTATGTCGGTCGCACAGTCTACTTTGATTATGGAAGACTCTTAGAAGACTCTACCTGGAAAGTTAGGCGACGCCACATAAATATTATATAGCTTTGTTTAAACGCCTTCACAAGTAATTGATTCTCCGGTTCGAACTTGAGCGATTAATATTGATGTTCCGTGACGATTTTTCAGCAGTCTTTTTTTAACATTTTACGTCAACCAATTATTTCAAACTTGCGCTACGAAAAGCATTCATAACTTCCTTAATACGGTTGACGCGCCAAGTATTGACGTTTTTAACCCATTCTTTAACGCGTTCAAGTTTGTTTTTCCTTAATATTCTCTATAATTATTTTGCTGTTTTGCTATATCTATATTGTGGGTCATTATCAAAACAATATCTTGAGGAGCACAAAAAGAACTTAATTCAGAAATGAGTGCTTAAATGAATACTTATAGTCCCTACCTCAGATAGGAATACTTATAGTTCCTACCGCCAAAAATGTAACTTTAAATGAAAAAGAAAACACACTTTAATCTGCGTTTTTTTTTTTACATTCATTGTTAGTTTGTTTTCGATAAGCCTATAAAAAATCTCCTTCAGTTCCAGGCTTATTTTTTATCACTTCCAATAAATATCCAGCTGCAAATAGCGCCGTATCATCCGCGATTATTGATTTCCTTTTTTGAAGAGACATGCTGAGAACATTATTATTATTCTTGAATATGTTAGCTGAAATGTCGTCATATCAAGGAGACTTATCTCATGGGCTTATTTGGTTTATGGACAGAATCTCTTCACCTGTAATATTTATCTAAATACATGATATAGACCTCTGAAAGTTGTTTTTTAATGACGCTTCAAAGGGTCAGCAAGTTTCAGTCAGCCTTTTGTTCACACTGCAAAAGAACTCAACCTACTCCACCGCAAGGTATCTACAATTATAGCAATCGTTTTCTGCTGGGTGCGACAGCACTGGGCTCTGCGTTGAATGCTAAATTATGAAATATATTCCTGACCACACCATCTTAGCATATTTTTTTTTTCTTTTTGAGATTGTAAAACGGATACAACTTTATTTTCGTCGTGGAACATGAACCGTTACCTTTAAATAACTTTAAATTGTATTTGTTGTTTAATTTTTTCATATCAATATTCTTGAGATTATATCAGTTCTAATATTTTATTTGTTCTTCATGGGCAGATATGTTTTTCTTTGTAACTCCGCTGTTCGTTATACGATGATTTCATCCCACATTCACTGAGTCCATGGTATAATTATAATTTTTGTCCACATAATGTGCATCAATGGTGCTGAAGTTTGTGGAGACTGAGAGGCTGCTGATCTCATTAAATGTTATCTTCTCTTTGCTGGGATTTTTTAGAGGATACTACATTCCTTTTAATGCACAAGTATCAAAAGGGAAGAAGCAATAACAAAGAATAGTATATCTGTTTCTCCTTCTACGATCTTGCTTGTTGGCATACGGGTTTGGGCGCCAAAAATGTAATGAAAAGGTGATTTGCCATACAAGCGTCCGAACACCTTACGTACTTTTTTGTACGTTGACTTTGCCTGGTACAAATGAAGGGAAACGAACAAAATGCAGGCCGAGCAGCTAAAGGTAACGTGTGACTTCAGTGTGGATGGTCAACCAGTTGCCCACTCTAAAATAGGTTAAAACAAATTTACACAGATAAATATGATAAAACATACCTCAACTCGCGGCCTCGATGACAACAGAGGCCCCGCTGCGGTGGCGCTGTGGTCGGCGTGGCGCATGGGCTCAAAATTCACCTCACGGGAATCTGGTTTCTGCGCACGCGCAGTGCCCACATCTGGTGGGCATTGCGTGTGCGCAGTGCTCACCAGATGTATGTTGGTAGGTGTGCTAGGTTGCACAGACAGCAGACAGATAAAGAGTGTAGAATCAAATTCACCCACTCGTACTGCGGCATCCATTTCCAAATCGGCGTACGCACGGCTGCTACTTTGAAGCACGGGGTTCGAACCCCTCCGGTGTAGATGTCACGTTTACACTTTTTTTTTTCTACTCTTCCGGAACGTTCGAGTATAATCCTTAGATCTCATTTCGTATTTTTGCCCAGAATGTTCGGGACAAGGCAACATTTATAAAAAACAAAAGAAGCCGCGTCTGACAACGTTCAATTGTTCACGTTTTCTTCGCCATTACAGTACGCACAGATCCATACTTATTCCATTTGCAGGCACAAGTTAACCGCGTGAAGCGTTGTTTTACATTTTAGCTTTTTTCTATCCACTTTTTTTGCGACAATATTCACAAATTGTAGAGGAAGTATTTAATGGCGACCATAGCCGTGTGCCTTGTTGTTAAGTATGTGCTGACAGCGAGCGCTCGCCCGATTCATTTCACGCCGTCAAAAACGCTGTTCGTGGCAGGTGACAAGTATGTCACACTGAAGAAGTTGGTCAATGTTCACCAAAGGAAGCACGTGCGACCGGCTAACAGCAATAAATTTAATTATTTATCTTAAACCTGGCACCAGTCTAGCCCAAATTCCTCTTTTTCCTAGACTTTTCCTTCAACCTATTCTCCTTCTTACACGCACGTTTCTTATTTGCTTGTTTTCATTCTTTTTTCAGTGCCGGCCGAGTCATTCACCTTCAACTACAGCTTCCCCCAAGAAAGCAGCCGCGCCGTCAGCGTCATGTGCATGGGCCGAGGGCTGTTTCCACGGCCTGAACTCAAGTTGTACTTGATACGGGCGGGCCAACGAAAGCCCGTGGTTGTGCGGACGTTCGCCTCCATGTCCTCCCAGAGCCTTTTCGACGTTGTGCTTCACGCCGAGATGGCCGAGAACACGTTGCCGTCCGTGGCGAACATCTTGGAGTGCGTGCTTGAAATCCCGTCCAGCAATTACGTGATCACAAGGCGGTTGAGTCTCTCTCCCCGTAAGTAGGCACACACCACCAGAATCCGCCTCTTTCTTTGATTTTTACTTCGTTTATTATTAGATATGATCATTTTGTTTTATTTTATTTTAAGTCATTAAACTCGTATTGCTAACCTTATTTTATATTTCGCGTCAAAAACATTTAGTTCACGATAAGGATTGATCTCCCTTAGTCTATTGGACGACTTATTAAGCACGAGAACGGAAATCAATGTGGTTGTTGTTGTTGTTGTTAGAACGTTCTTTATTGCCCTGTTATATATAATATATGTATATATATATATACCATACACACATATAATGCACCATTGTCGTCTGTATCGGTGCGGCCTAAGGATCCGCCATTGCCGTCATGGCGGTCTGGTTTGGTGTTTGTCCCAGCACCTTCGGCTGCTGCAAAGTCGTTCGCAGGGGCCGTCGTTGTCGTAGACGAACTCCGCCAGCTTTGTCCACAACAGGGAGACGATCGTCTTGTCAAGACTGGTGGGCAGAATCCAATCGACGTACGTCGCCGGACGGATCTCGTCTGGGAGTTCCTCCAGTTTCGTTTTCCGTAGGCGAGAGTGGCGCTCACACTCCCAGACAACATGGGCAGCCGCCGCGGTCCTTTGGCACCGGCGACACCCCCCCCCCCCTTGTCGCGATCGTCGCCGAAGAACTTATGGCGCACCGCCGGGGATAGGACAGTGTTGGTCGCGAGGCGGCGGACGAGGGTCTGAGTGCTCCTCGGTAGGTCATTCGGCATCGGAGGAACGGGGCGCGACTGCTCGTCCGGGCATTCCTCCCGCTCCTCGCGAAGGTGCCGTAGGGTTCTCCGCCTTCGCTGTTTAGCACTTTCCTTGACGACAGACGGGTCGGCCTGGGCCGGCTGCCTCGCCGGCTGAGTTGTGGAATACGTTCGGCGCGGATGCCATCTAGCGAACTGCTGCTCACGTCTCGCTGTGGGCCCACTCATTGCCGTCGATGCCCGCATGCGCGGTCACCCAGGAAATAGTAGCTTGGATGTTGAGCTTGTTTCGAAGTTCTAGGGACGCGGCGAGCAACTCGCCGGCTATTCCCGTGTACGTTGAGGGGCTCCCGCTCGCTCGTCTGCAAGTTTCGTACGCGCGGGTCGACTCGGTGGACAGTAGGAGCCTGTGTGGGATGTCTGTTGGTGCAAACATTTGAAGAACCCACTGGGATACTCGGAGGAGCGCCATGAGTTCCGCTTGCGTAGTGTCGACGTCTTCAGTGGTCGAAAATGCAGCCGCGTTCGGAATGCCATGGGTGGTGTCGGCCCACGCGACCGCCTGGACGTGCTTGGGGATTCTGTCCTCTCCTTTGCCGTCGTCGTCGGCAGTCGACAGCAAGGTCTCCGCCATGTCAGTGTAGATGATGGTGTGCGTAGGCGGTGATTTGTGCGCGACGCTACGTTTGTGCGCTTTGGCAAAGCGTTTGCGTCACTCCGAGTTGCTCGGTCTAGGTCCCATGTTTCGTGGGAGGGGTTTTCAGTCGGTAAGCGTGACCGGGGCGGCCCATGGAGGGGGCGAGTGCGCGTCTGCCGGGCGGACGTCCAGTCTGGGAGACACACGGAGCTCTTCCAATATGGAAAGCCCAGCTGTCGAGCTGCAGATTCGGTCTCTCTGGGCGAGGAGCGCCTGTTCGGCGAGTTCCAACTGGAGGTTCATGCCGCCATGTGCGTACAGCTCCCGGAAGGGCGTGTGCTTAGGCAGTCCCTTAACGATCCGGATGGCTTCGCGATTGAGTTTTTCGAGTTGCTCCGCCTGCCTGGGCGTGATGACGTGAAATTATAGCCGTAGAGGATACGGGATTCAAGCAGCGCCGTGACGAGCTGGCGAGTTTCTCTCTCCCGCGTGCCCCACTGGAGGTGTGTGATTCTACGGATGAGGCGGAGGAGGGATCTGCACTGCAAGGCTACTTTCGTCGCCCACGTGGTGCGTTTCCCATCCTGATCTATGTAGGCTCCCAGGATCCGAACGGAGGGTTTTCGCAGTATCCTTTGGCCGGCATGCTGAGGGCGATTTGGTTGCGGACCGCTACGGTCTTTCTGTGGGGCCAGTTTAAAACCACGACGTACTCGGTCTTCTCGGCCGAGGCGGTCATGCCCACATTCCGAAGAAAGCCCTGTATGACGTCGAGGCCAAGCTGAAGCGTGTGATCCTGTTCGCCCGCCGATCCGGTCGTTGCCCAGATGGTGACATCATCGGCGTATACGGCGAAGTGCAGCGACGGAACCGCTTCAAGGAGTGGGGGAAGTCTTGATATGACCAGGTTGAAGAGGGTGGGCGAGAGCAATTGTTTTCATTGCAGTCAACCGCTTCACCAATTAAGCTATGAAAGGAACCAGTTTTAGACAATTAAAGTTGCTAACGGCGCTATGCAGCAGCTGTGCACGGGCGTCGCCATAACCGACCTACAGTTTGTTTCCTCTTTCTTTGATCACTTCACTCCATCATTACATTAGCAGTACAGGTTATTGCCATTTTAAATTTGACTGTGTCCTTTTCCCCAGCATTGACCTTTGTGCAGGCTCGTCAACGGCCGATCCTACATTGTCTTGGTGTCTCAATAAGACAAGATGAGGTCAGCAATGGCGGCTGTAATCTCGCGCATGTGTCAAGCGTCTAAACATTTCACTTGTGTCTTGCATTAATAACGCTTCGGTGTCTCGTGAGTCTCGAGCGTGCACCCGGAGCCCAAGCACAGCAAAATCCAGTGAGCGTCTGCTTAATACCACGCGTTGGAAACGGCCCGTCGTTCTTACCTTGCATAGATATAACAGTGCCACTTCCAGGACAAGGCCTTCGCTTCCCCCCCCCCCCCCCGCCCCCTTCCCCGCTGTATACGTCAGTGACATAACTAATTGATTCACGCAGGGCAGCTTAGACGGCGTCAGGATCGACGTCACCACATCACGCAGCGTTTTACAACCAGCGCGACGCTAGCACACAGAGACGCAAAGATGAGCGCGTCTGTCGCTGTGCGGCACCTCTCGTACAGCTTCAGCGTGTTTTCCCAATACCATCCAGAAGACTGTGTTTTGCCACTTGGTACTGGTCAAGGGTCTGCTAACGATGACGTCATGCGCAGGGCTTATCTCCTAGGTGAATTGAGTTGACACCTCGTTGTGCCGGCGCATACACACGACCATCGGAGCAGACAGACCTGCACGCCGTATGGCTAGACACCGGAAAGTTCGCAGGGGGTCCAAACAACGCCACTATCATCTACGGCGGCGCTGGGGATGCTCGTTGTAGACAATATATAGATGATCTGGAGCGGAATCAAGAGCACGAGCGAAAATGACGCGAAAATCCTCAGAATCGTGATCAGGAGGCGGCGCAGACGCGACACCGATTCCACAATGACAGCGAATGGCGCGAACAACGAGCTGCCGTCGCTGTGACACACGTTACGCAAAGCGTAGATGCCCTCCGAATGCTTTTTGTTTTCCTATAGTAGTTCCCATCATTGGCTCTTCAACTTCAGCAGCGATGAACAAGATTCACATTGCCGCGCCGGTAAAAGGATGCACCAATGAAGGTGACCCTCTGCTTCACAGCATGCGTGATGGCATATTTGCAGGAAAATGTCCCCCACACGCCGGCCATCTTTCATCATCCCGAAGAGATGGATGTTAGAAGGCGTCTAATCCTGACTGTATTGTGTGTGGAGTTGGACAGCTCAAACTCGCAATATGTGGCACTGTCTTCAATCTAATACAGGACCTTGCGTTATCGTGTTTCAAGAGAAAGGTTCTCTTCTTCTCTAGACTGACTGTCGAAATTCGGGCGTTTAGCATAGTTATGGTTTCGATATAGCGTTCCGAGTTGGCAGTCTCTTTAGGTTTTCTAAAATTCAAATGGAACACTCGTTTCCTGTCCCAAAAGGCACATCCCTTTCCCCACCTATGGCTGCTTCAGTGTTTTGTACGATGGCGAATTCGCATGCAGCCATTACACGGACTGCCGTTTTGAATCAGACTTATAGTTGTTACCAGGGTATTGAACCGAACCCGAACCGTGAACCACAAACCGAAAAAAAAAACCGAAAAAAAACGTTATTTTCGCGCGAACCGGAGTTGACACGGAACGAAATAATTTTTCTCGCTCCGGAGCGGAACCGATATGTTTTCCATGCGGTTTTCGGTTCATACGCGAAGTCAGGTTGCATAAAAAGTGCGTGGCAAAAAACATAGTAACTGGAAAAGTAAACAAAAAAAATTAAAGAACACAAATTATTTTCGCGCTAACCGGAGTTGAACTGGATCGAAATAATTATTGTTTCGTTCCTGGGCAAAACTGATCAATCCTTTTTGTGGTGTTTTGCTTAAGTGGGAAGTCAAAAAGCGCAAAAAATTGGTAGCGGAAAACTCTGTAATGTTCCATTATCAGGTTTTCACATCACGATCTTCTTCATAGTTTATAAAGTTCGTCTCGAGAACTGAAACGAGATGAACACAGTAACTATAAAGTCTCCGGGATTTCTGGTCTTATGTATTTTTTTTAACAAATGCCCACATTCGTCCTAACCTTTTCTTGGGGACCGGAAATGGCTTATGAAAGAAAATACCGAATTCGTACGTCAGCAAAAGTGACCAATGAATGAGCCTGTTAGGTGGCAAAACAGTGAGTTGGGCTAGTAGGCTTTTCACCTCTCTTTGTCCTTGTTTTTTTTTTTTTTGGTTTGTCGTTCAGTTTAATCTTTGTTTGGTGTTTCTTGTATTCAAATTTGTAGAGCTGTGTGCAATTCCCTTTAAACGCCTTGATTTCATTGTACAACTGATCGGATAAGAGGGCGATACAAAGGCCGATGGATATTTTAGAACCTGCACTTGTTGCCATACTGTGGCGCATCTAATCTGCTTTCAAAAGAACTCAGCGGACTTAATAATCTGTCCGAAATTAAAGTCTAGGACCGGGAAGGGGAGGGAGGATTCAATCAACAGTTACAACTACAGGAAACAGCAAAACAGCTTCGATCTCTGGTAGCAGAGACTGCAAGGACCAAAACGTTTTCTCCTCAGAAACACAAACATCCAGGCGCACAGCTCTCCTGAGCATTCTTAGACAAGGGGCCGCGGCTTTCAAGGGCCGCTAACGTGTTACAGTTTTGGGAGGAGAGAAGAGAACGCCATCAAGAACTCTACCCACTGGCGCAAGTAGCCCTGGGATTGCCTGCGACCCAGGTCAGCGTGCAGCTAGCCTTTTCTGCACTGAAGTTCATTCTATCGTCACAGAGGTGCCGTGTTTCCCCGGATATGCATGACGACGTCCTGCTTCTTCGGTCAGCTGCTTGACATTGAACTGCGCTTTCACCCACGTCCCGAGGTGCCCCAGCACTAGCTCGTTCGTTCTTCACAGTAATGTGAGCCTTTGCTTCTATATATAACACATTTATAAGCTATGCATAGTTTATCTTTTGCTGTCGTCAATTGTTTTTGTAGTATATGAGTAGGAACCTGTTCGGACCGGTTTGAACCTTTATTGTTTCACTCCGGAGTTGAACCGGAGCTGAACCGTTTTCCCTGAACCGGAACGAAAACCGGAACGAAAAACATTTCGCTTCGACACCCTGGTTGTGACCCCAGGTTTTGTCATCGGTGATTATGCTATCCAGGAAACAGTGACATTCAATCTCGTATTGGTTCAGTAGGGCCTGAGAAACTTGAACATGGTGCTATTTCTGCTCCTCTTAGAGCATTCAGGAGACCCGTCTGGTGCAGACTTTGTGATATTGCAACGTTGCCTACTATTTATATTTCAACGCTATTGCAGCCGATATTGAGTTCCATAAAGAGTTATCTGGTCGTAATCGGCCGATTTGTGCGGATGAGCTGGTCGAGACACCCTTCATTTAGCTATGTGAGAGCTGTGCATGAACGTCCTGAACGGGGTTTGCCTTTCACGTCGCGCCGTCGATCGTCTCAGTGTGCGTATATCCGGAGTTCCATTTTTGTAAGTGTTAAGCAAGAGTTGGTGAATGTTAATTAGTGCAATATTTTTCGCACGCAGAAATTCGATTACACACATTTGCTTTATAGGCAGGTCACTGTGAGTCGCCATTTCTTCAGACTTCCCCTGTGGTTCCATCTGTCCGCAAGGCAACAAAATTGACTGAATAGGGGCAAGAAGGTTTAAACTCTACCATCATATTACCACCATCTGCATTTGGCGTCTTGAGCCGAATGATAAAATAGGAGGGATTTATTTCGGAGAAACCCTTCCATTTGAGTATTGTTAGGTTTGACACACTGCTTTCTAATAGCAAAGCGTTAAGGTGACTGATGACGACAAAGCACTCTAGGTGCTATACTGCGAAAAGCGAATAAACACTTCACTGGAAGAGAGTGAATCCAGCGGTTTGTCAATACTATCTGGCGAATGAAACGTTGGATACAAACGAAGAAAACACACTAAGGGTTATATTGATAGTTTTTCAAAAACTATATATCTCATTTAAAAATATGTTGGATCGACGCCAAACAAATAAATAGCCCCTAAAACAAAAACAAAGTTTGATCGTGAGAAAAGGTTTACCTATAACAACGTAACTCTGGTTACTCATAATGTGCAACCCAAAAGACGCCCCTTTGCGCTACATGATTAAATCTTTAATGGGGTGACGTATGTTCGTGCTAACTATATAAAGAGTAACCATTTTTATTCCGCTCTATGCTATGAGTGTCGTCTTTCATGGGTAACAAACTGTATGAGTAATATGATGCATACGTAACCCTGTCGAGAGTTTTTGGCGGCAGTCGGGCACTACGCCTGTCCAGAGGACAGTAACACCCTCTAATGTAAGCAATAGCTTTTTTTTCTCTCCGCTCTGAACGATGAGCATGCGTTCATGTCAAAATGCCTGCTCAACAGCCAAGAGAAAATCTTGATGTGTACAGGCCTTGTACGCTGAGGCTACTGAGCGTCTTGGCTAGATATCCGCCTGAACCGCGACCTTTTATTGTACCGCTCAAGATTTGTTTCAAATACGTTAAGAACGCTGGTTGTTTATAGGGCCTTTTGCAACAAAGATACTCTCTGGCATTTCCACGGTCTATACCGGTATCCACGTCTACAACAAAAGTAAAGGTACTTAATACATTATGCATAATAATTTTTAAATCACATCACATGTGCCAGGCAAGCTCATTGTCACCACTTAAATAGCCTCCATTTTTTGGAAACATGAGAATACTCAACCTGAAAGAACTGCATTCCAGCCAAGTGTTTCAGAAAGTAAATTTAGTGAACGCTGCAAATATCATTATGATCATATACTTTAATTTAAAGTCTATCCTGGTGTAACAAACCCGTAAGGTCTAAACAAATAAACTTTAAAATTAACTTTTTCGATGAAGGGCAAACGAGACTGCTTTGATTATGAAAAAAGTTTTCACAGTTGGTTTTTAAGCTAATACAAATTTTCATATATGCATTCGATCCTCAGTCGGGCAGCAGAAACCCACAAATATCAAAGGCAAAATCCTAGATCTAGGTTTAAATGACCAGTTAAGAAAAGTCGAGCAGCTGCCCATATGAACATGGGTAGATAAGATCTCGAATATTGTAAACAGACCCTCAAAATATTCCAAAGCCCGAGCAGCTACCAACGCTGAAGATTGTCTAGCATAATGCGCAAACCACAAATCCGTCTGACGACTTGTCGTAAAACCCCGCTGAAAGCAGTACTACGAAGCGGTACTGCTGTCGCCGGTGTTTATCGACAAAATTTAAAGCAGCGCAAAGTTAAACATGATGATGTTTACTAAGCAGAAGTATCGGAGTGGCCGAATAGCCCGTTAAATCGACCCGTAATAACCTTGAGAAAACCGCAACGGGAAACAGGATCGATTTCCGCTTACGAGCAGCTGCCACAAAGGCGAAAACATGTTTCAGAAAAAAAAATGTTCTGCCTTCCGCTCTGTTAGAAACGTAATGACGAGGATGAAAACGAAAATGAATGATCCAAAATGAAAAGAATAATCCTGGTAAAGACAAGCCCGTTAGAGAAACGCAGAACCGAAAGACGAATTAAGTAAAAACTGCTGGTTAGGGTCACGTATAACACCATTTTATTCCTTGTACTACGTCTGACCCTGCCAGCAATAGATTGACACCTCAAATTAAATAATATGGCGCCGTAGAGTGTTCTACAGGAAAATAGCCCGGGTATATTTAGGTGCAGTGTAAGTTCGCTTCATTATAAAGTAATCGAAGAGTATCCAGTTTACTTGCGATGTCGTAAAGAAATTACATTTTTGCCGGCGTGGGAAAATTTAAACTGCATACAACAGTGAGAGGGATGTGGAGGCACAATATTCATATATCTTTAAAGTTTTCAAACACGGGGATGTGCTTAGTTATTGCAGTCTTTAGTTTATTAATCTCGCGGTAAATAAATCCCTGAAAACGCGTTAAACTATCTCCCCCTGTCGTCTCTCTGCGCAGCGAGTGGCTCAGCAGTCATCGAATTGTCTCTCATCAAATTATGCATCACTTTATACAGAATAATGCATTAAACCTCCCCTGCTGCATAGACATCGAGCCACCAATCTGACTTTTGTTTATTTTTGGTGTCCTTAAGAGAATATGTTTTTTTCCGCGCGTACTTATGCCCAGGATGATATTAAATGTTTTGCTACATTTACTATTATCAAAGACACAGTCAAGCTCGCGAACATCTAACATTAAAAAGTTATGTTCATACAACTGAACGATATAACAAAATGCCAGCTTCTTTTAAGGTCCTGGTAGTACACAACGTAAAGGTAAAGCCATAGCTACCGTACGTTTGAGGGATAGAGATGAGTTAACCCCTACATCAAGCGAAGTGACCTTAAACATTATGCGGTTGCAGCTTTAGGATACAAGCGTAGGTTGTCATAAAAAACAAATGATTTCGTGTTGCCTTCGTTGTAAAGATGATTATGCTAAATTCTGCTCTGCAGAAGCGGCTCCCAAGCCATCTCATGCTACGTTAGTGCTAACAGAGGCCCACCGACGTGGTCAACTCCACGGGTAGTCGTCGAGAGCTACTACAGATTTTGAAGTCTGTGTTGGAAAACTGAGAGCGTGTCACTTGAAATTAAACGCAGCCGAGATATTGACGCAAACGTCCGTCAACCCCGTCACGCAAACCTTATACCACTCCACCGCGAGCAGTTGTGGCCACCAGAATGACTGTCAAGCTGAGGAATGTTTTTTTTTTTTCATCTGTAACACACATGAGCACCCGTTTGGACAATGTTAAATACGTTCCATCAGCGAAACAAAACACGCAAAAAAGACGGCCGCTGTTTACATTTGGCAAACAATACCACCAGGCAAGGAATTGTCGCAACCCAAGATTCCTTCGCTGTTCGAATTGCCAAGGAAGACATCTGACTTGCTTATATGACCCTGCTCGCATATCTGTAAGTGACAGTTTCCGTCCATTTTGCTGTGTTCCCTGCAGTCTTTGCAAAACAGCGGACACTTGCGCGTCGCCGCTCGCAAATTTTCAATGCTCGGAATTCGAAACAGACATTAACATCAGCATTTTGATGGGAGCCAAGCACTTCGAACGTTTCACTGACAGGTGCATTTCCCAAAGGGCTCGTGGTTCTTTTGCAAACACTATAGTCTGTGCAGAATACGAGAACGGACGCTTTTTCCGGTTGTTGTCAACGAGCTGTCATGCAAACTTGTCGGAGAAGAGATATTGAACATCACAGTCTTTGGGGATACGACAATCGAGAAAGCAAGGTCACATTGAAGAGTAGAGCTGTGGCTCAAAAGTAAACACGATCAAATAAGGGTACGAATTGAAGCTGTAAAAGTTCCCATCATTTGCCATTTTTCTGCGTTCCTTGCAGTCTTTGCAAAAACAGCGGACACTTGCGCGTCCCAGTTCGCGGATTTTTTATGCTCGTGGTTAGAAACACACATGAACATCAGCCTTTTGAATGGAGAGGATAACTTAGGGTGACCACCATCCTGGTAGTGAAATGCGGGACATGCGGGAGAGGTAAGGGGGGGGGGGGGAGTTTTATGAACACGCACACCGCGAACCGACGGCTCTGTTAACATAGTTAATATCCTGTGCTGTTTATACACCTGCAGATTGTATTGCAGCAATTAGGCTAAACTAATTTGCGCTCCCTGTGATATTCGTTTATGCTAAACATAATATTAAATGTGTTGAAGTTAAAAGCAGAAAAGCAACTGCATCAGAACTCAACGCATAAAATGAAATTAAGGAACAGTAAATCTTTTTCGCGTTATTGTTTCCTGCCAACGCTTACTTTTATCAACATGGTCCTACAAAAATATTTAACATTATATTCTTTTTCGACTGTTCTAAGTTGCAGGCTTTTTGCCTTGTGTGACTGTCTTCACAAAAAAAAAAATCCACAGCAGCTCTTTCGCATTGAAACAGCGATCTGAAAATAATTACAACATTTTATATTTCAACTTTTGGCGAGCAATCTTTCTTAGAATATTTTGCCACCAAGGTGAGAGGTACAATGGAGCATGCGCGTCCTTTCTCCTGCAAGAACGACAGTCGTTTCCCTTAATGCTTGGATAGAAAATGGCGTCCCATTGGGATTCACATGAATATCAGCGCACTCCGTGCTTCCCCGTGCCCAGTTGTTCGGCAGCACCATGATTTGCAGAGTGAGTTTTACGACAGTATGAAATGCGGGACATTTTGAAGATTTGGGAATTTCTTGCGGGTCGCGGGACACGAACCTTCAATGCGGGACAGTCCCGCGAGTCGCGGGACGGGTGATCACCCTAGATTGACTACTAGAAGTCTGTGACTGGGCTCATCAAACAAATCGATGAGTATCTGGCGGCAGTAGAGAATATATTCGACTGGACGCTGCAAGGTCCGGTGCGACATTTATCTTAGGGGATCTGGAACCAAGCAGCAGTCATGAAAGTAATGACTCAACAGCAAAGCGCCGTGCGTTGTCAGGAGCTACGGTCGTTCTGTGAAATTGGAAGTCTTGGCATGTGGAAAAAGTTCAACATGACGTACGCACAACCAAAGTACGAAGTACTTCAAGAGTTTTCTTCAGCGACTAAGAAGCTTGATGACCAGTATGATGTCTGGCTTCCATGAAGACACAACGTTAACGAACTGACCGTTAATGAGGAGGCAGCCCGCAGCCGGCTGGAAGCACTCAAGGGTCGTCTTCTGAAGAATCAGTTGAAGCAATATGACGATGTGATACAGGAGTACCCTAAAGGAAACTTTGCAGAGAAGGTAGAAGAAAATCACGTGCACGACCGGTTATAATATATTCACACAAGGCGATCATTAAAGAAGAAAAGGAAGATACGAAAGTGCGAATTGTCACAATGCTTCCTTAAGTGATCCCGGCAAGTATCACTGAACGACACCATTTACAATGGCCCAAATAGGAACCAAGACATTCTCAACCTTCTGGTGAAATTCCGTACATACCAAATTGCCATCATGGCGAATATTGAAAGGGCGTTCATCCAAATTAGTCTGGCTCAGAGAGTTAGAGATACACTGAAGTTCTTGCGGTACGAGACCCTGCTGGCTGTTGAAGATGACCTGTCATGAATCAAGGTCTGGCGAATGAACCGAGTGCCGTTTAAACCAGACTTGTACGTAGTTCAACTACTCTACTCAAGTTACTGTAGTTTAACTACTTTTCTGAGTTGTTTAGTAACTTTGAATTACATTTTTATTTCGGTAATTAGTAGTTTACTTTAATCACTTTTTTTTAGCAACTTCTTCTCAAGTTACAAATTACCTTCGAATTTTAGTGGTTTGGTTTGCTTATCAACGAACATTCCTGCACACAGGAGATATTATTTTCGAAGATCAGCTGATATTTGCAAAGAGGGGGAAGCATGTGGCGTAGGAAAGGGGGGGGGGGAGAAAATTGCTTGTAGAGTCCGAAACCCCCCAAAAGTTTCACACACACACACTGCAACAACACTGCTACGAGGCGTGCGGAGCGAACAGACACGACGCAAGAGAGGCCAAGTAACTGCGGGATTTGCGCCTAAGACTGGCGTTTCTTTGTGTCCCGAAGCTCAACGAGACTCGACCCTTTTGAAGAAAGGGCTGGTCCCCGCTTCTCCCCAACGTAGAAACTCTCGCCCACTACAGGAGGTGCACACACTGCATCCTCACTCAAAGGAGGCAATAAAATTCAGCACCTGCTCTGAAACCCATCTTGTGTTCCCATAGTTTGTGCTGTACTCGAAGAACTGCGTGCTAAAGGGCAACGCAAAGATTACCTTTATGTGTTGCCTTTCCTCCCAAAACTCAAAATATGGAGATCTTTAAAGATTCATAAATAGTTCGAGAAACCTGTAGTAATTCCCCCGCCGTTTTAATAAAAAAAAATAATAAACAAGCAGTGTTGGGAAGCACTCTATGTACATGGTACTTAAAGTACTACTGTTTAGAAAAATTGTACTTTACTTGAAGTAAATGTTCTGAGCATGTACTTCCATTTTTCGAGGAAAGTAAAGCTGCCAACTTCAATGTACATTCCTCGAATTTGAAAACAAAAAACAAGTGGCGGTATCGTTGTGTGAAAACGCGCTCTTTCGAGACGTCATCTGGTCTTTTCTCTGAGTGAAGTAATGGCGGCTGTAAGACCGATGAAAATAAGTGCCTTTAAGTTGATTGTGTCAAATAGCTCGTCAGCGAGAGTAAAACTACTACTCTGCGGCTACTTTACCTTATTCAATATTTGCTGCCATTTCTGTAAAAAAACTGATGAAGCCTCCGATTACCCATGGAGCAATGCATACCAGTTAAAAATATACAGTATAGGGAATGAAAGCGCATCATGAAAGATTGTGTTAAAAGTGCTTGCACTTTACCGTGAAATATATTGTATTTATATGCGTTACTTCAAGTACATTGCACCAGGTGTACTTACTACTTTACTTGAAGTACATAACCTCTCATTTACTTTGTGCTTTACTTCAAGTCCTTTTTAGATGTACTTTAGGCAACACTGTAAACAAGCAAACACTGTCTAAAAAATCAAGCTCAGACAGTGCTAAACCTCAAAGTACAAATGACACATTCCCAGTGCATCATTGACGAAACAAACAAGAAAGTACAAAACAATTAGGCACGCAGAAGCAGAACCATCCATTAAAGCATTTCTGTGAAAAAAACAAGCCGATTCATATTTGACTAGCCCAATTTTGCTAACGTATCAAAACCTCTGTACTTTCTTTTTACCATAAAAAACATATAAAAGTAACTTCAAAGTAACTTCAAAAGTAATTTTCTACTTTTTTAAGGCAATTAGTAATTTTCTCAATTACTTTCTATTAGAGTAATTTGTACTCTACTCAAATTACTTTTGACGTCAATACTCAATACTTTATCTTAATTACTTTTTTGAGCAACTTGTACATGTCTGGTTTAAACAAGCCTCCAGTACGTTCCTTTTGGCAGCTACCTTGGGACATACTTTTGGAAGTGTGAAGGGCATGTTTCCAGAGGTGGCAGGCGAGATGGGAAACCAATTCTATGTGAATGACTACATAGCGGAGGCTCAGGCTGTCGAAGAGGCTCACGTCATATGTAACTCAGCGGCTACCATTTTGAGGGAAGCAGGAATCCATCTTCGTAAATATACAACCAACAGCTGCGAGTTAGGCGGCGTTGTTGAGGAAGGAACATCATCGCACCCCGATGTGCAGTTTAAAGCGACGATCGAGGGCGAGGAAGCTGTTGGGTGTGCTCTTGGATTGTGAAACAGATGCTTTACACTTTGAAATGGCTGTGTTGACCTCGCTCATCATAACAGCAGAATGGACGAAACAATTCGTGCTTCAAGCTACATTGCGTATTTATGACACGTTTGGATTTATCTTGCCCTGTGTAATCAAAGTCAAAATACTGTGCCATCAGATTCGGCAACGTAGTCTGCGGTGGGATTACTTTCTATCCGAAGACCTCAGACAGGAATGGCAAATATAGTGCGGAAACCTGCCATTTCTAAGGCAAATTATCATGAGCTGGACATTGTCCCTTTATGGCGACAGAAAGTTCCACGTTTTTGCGGAGGCTAACAGAGCGGCGGATAGAGCTGATGTTTAAGTTAGAAGCCACACCAGTGAAGAAAAAGTGGAGGTCGAACTCGTCCTTTCCAAATCACAAGTAGCCCCGATCAAAGAGGTGTCGTTACCTATGCTGGAGCTGCTGAAACTCTTATGGCAGATCGCTTTATGAATAACGCAAGGAAACAACCACCTTTAGTCGAGAACGTATGGCTTTGGCCTGATCCAACATTTACTCTTCACTGAATAAAATCTGCAGCAAGTATGTGCAATCCTTTTGTTTGAAGCAGTGTCACAAATATTGTCTTTATTTTCACCTTGTCACTGGCATCACTGCGAAGGGGAGTCAAACCAAGATTATCTCTTTAGTTGTGGTATATCGGCTCATCCACTAGCCCAAACTTTGACCTGGTGGCATGGACTGGCATGGATAAGCCAAGCAAAATTGTCTTGGCCTCAAGAAGGTATGAAACAAAAGAGAGAACATCACGTAGAGGAGAGTAATGTGCAAGTCCCGAACACCGCTGAAAGCATAAATTCCGATGTATTTGTTCAAAGTAAGTACAGCGGTCTTTAGAGGGTCATTGGAGTAACAGCATGGATGCTCAGACTATGCTTCAACTTAAAGAATGCGTGAAAACGTACAGAAACCTTGTCAACACACAAGATAGAAGCTGCCGAAATCTTTTGGATCGTTAAAACACAAATGGGTGCGTTTGGAGAAAGGTTCATGGAGCACTCTTCAATACGAGGTTTTTCACCGTTCAAAGATGAGCACTGTATTACTAAGCTGGGAGGGCGACTGTAGAACAGCGAATTGGAACCAAACGATCGGCCCCCATTAGTTTGACTCCCAAACTTGCCTTCATCAATTTACAAATTCACCGCAAGCACCACAAACTACTGCATTCGGGAGTGAGAGAAACATCAAACCAGTTGCGGGACACCTTTAAGATTATTCGAGCTTGCCAATTATTCAAGGAGGATATTAATCGGTGCATGATTTGCAAGCGATTCTCTGTGAAAGCGGCAGGTGAACCGTTCGCACTTTTGCCTTAAAATCGAGTTTCACCGTTCGACCCATTCTTTGTTATAGGCATCGACTTCACAGGTTGATTATTTTTCCGCGCCACTGTAGGAACAGCGAAAGCTCACATTGTTATCTTCACTTGCGCAGTGACCAGGGCATTTAACCTAGAACTGACTTGCAGCTTTGCTGCGACATATATCGTGGCAGCCTTCCAGCGATTTACGACTAGAAGAGGCCTCTGTAAGCCCATTTATTCTTACAATGGATGCACGTTAAAGCTTGCTTCAAATTATTTAAGGCGACATAAACGCTGGCATTCGAAGCAGAAGTGTTTGGGCACTTTGGGAAGAACAGGATTCATTGGCAGTTTATGGTAGAAGGGCCCCATGGAGGGGTGGGTTTTGGGAACGGTTTATTTTGTCGGTCTAAACAGCCTGCGGAATACGTTGAAACCTAACTGTTCAAAATTCGACGAACTGCTAACAGTGCTCATCGAGGTAGAATCCGTGTTCAGTTCACGTCCTCTTACAAAAGGACCTCCTCTCCCGGGGAAGAAGTCCTGAATCCTGCACACATTCTTATAGACAGGCTTACATTTTTACCTTCCACATCCGATGAACCTGAACAGTCTACATACCAAGAACTGTCGAGACGGTGTAAAATACACGAAGCCCTTCTAGACAAGATTTGGACAAGATGGAAAAATGAGTATCTCTTGGAGCTGCAATCTGCTCACAGCGTACGCTCATCTGATTTAAACTGCATCCAAGTGTGATATTCTTTTCTCAGAAACGACCACCGCCCATGAACATCTTAGGATCTGGCCGTCGTCGACGAAACATGTCCTGGTAACGATGGGAAAGTGCGTGCCTGCACTATTCAACTTGGAAAGGGGGCAAAACTGAGAAACACCACAAAGCTTCAAAGACCGGCTGGGAATACCCTCACCGCCATCTGTTTGATTTTTCGGGGAGGAGGGGGGGGATGTTGGAGAATGTAATGAAAGAAGTGCAACAAAAGACGGAAGCCACGTTAATTCAAGACAAAAGGAAAAGAAAAGGTAAAAAAAAAGTTTGACGAGCGGTAGGCGGATTGTCAGTGAATTGCGCCGTGATTAAACCCTTATTTTCCCTCACCACAATCGGGTCGCCATCCTTGACGTCCCAAACACTATCCATCCATCCAGAGCCTTATAGGTCGATGCATAACTGAGAGAGAACTTCCAGCGTACTTCCTTTACTTTTACATTTGTTTTGTAATACATTGAAACAGATTGTTTTTGGATTCCGATTTATATATGTGACTTTCGTCAAGCTTATTAGGCGTTCCTGCGTCAACATAATTATATTATACTGGCCATAATGTGCTCATTTGTTGTATTCCTTCTTGCTGTTTCAGAATTCTCCTGGGGTGCCTACGGTGAGTCCTACAACTTTATTATCTTTGTATTCTGATTACACACAGTGATGGAAAATTTGACTAAAGAATGCATCACGTTTCCAAATATTAAAGGACAACAATAAGCAGCCTGGATCGTTTCCAGGGTTAAAAACATAGTTTACGGCTACCAATGGCTGACGTGCTACACCTTTGTCTTTACGTTATTTTCCGTAAAAAAAATGCACTACTGAACTCAACCTGGTATATTCTTGGTAAACTTTAAACTGAATGAAATACGTTCCCTACTAGTCATGCAAGTTAATACGGAACCGCAAAAGTGCTATGTGAGAATGCGAAATGACGCCGAAGAACACGAGCATTGCGCGCCAGTGCCAAACTTCATTAACTCGGGCACTTGGGATGTTCATTCCACTGTCCGGCGTTGGCACTTGCGTGAGATGTGAACTTTGCCATCACGAGATACATACATTCTATCTGTGGTGAAACGGCAGTCATTCTTTTTTTTTTTACCGCGCATTCAAACGGAAATTTGCACATTCATGTATTAAAAACTTGGTTCTAGATTCTATTTTGAAAACCCTTTGTTTCATTGTTTTTAATGTAATCTCCTATGACACAACAATTGAACACGTTTCTGCAGGCAACATTTGACCGAACGTAGTGGCATGCCAGACGAAACGGCACAGTTTCGCTTGCACTCTCCAATTACATTGTGGAGTCGTACACGTGAATACGAAAAAAAAAGTACCTGCAATATCTTCTGATCGAAATTCTATATTTATATGTTCTTTTTTTAATTATGGCATGCCAGAATATTTTACAAGCGATTGAATAGTAATGAGTGCTTTACTAATATGTCATTGCATGTGTAAGAGCAAATGACAAGACAGGTATCTTTATTTTAATATATACATATATAATTTTATAGCCTATGGGAGATATTCAGGTTTTGGAGGTCTTATAATTACAAAAACTAACGTTTTTACCTATGCATTTCTGTTTGTTAGCATCGCAGCTACGACGCAGTAGACCACTTTTACGTGACGAAAACAAATACCGAGACATATCATATGAATTTTTTTTTTATATATAAGGAAGCACGACTGGGTTGCTAAACGCGTCAAACAGAAAGTTGGGTCCGGAGTTCGCGGAGCGTGCTGATAAGATTCTCGCGACAATTGTGTCACACGGGACGATATATCAATCACCCATACTCTCTCGGTGCCGAAATTCCAGCGAGATTGCGAAACAGAAATTCGTAGCGCGCTTCTTTGGAGCGCGCGCGAGCAAAACTGCGGGGCCTGCCGATAGAACGGCAGCACTGATGACGTCGCACCCGGGTGTCTCTACATCCCTACTCCGCGTTAAGCGTGAACCACATGTGAGCAAGAATTGCGTCCCGTCGCGTCGCCAAGCAGCATAGCCATAGGAACCACCCCCAACTGCCCAATGCCGTGCCGTCCCGTGATAGCGTCAGAGACGGTTGCTGTGGTTACGCTGCTTGGCAGTGCAATGCAACGCAAGTTTTGCTCACATATGTTTCAGGCTTTAGAGTTTATGTTGTCAACATTGTCCCTAGGCGGGTTGACAACACTCTCATCTTTCTTGTCGCTAGATTGTCGTTTGTTGAAGTTATCGATGACGACAAAGTAACGTTTCATAACTTTGGGATAAAGTTATTTGAGGCCCAGATCTTCGCTTCAGAATAAAAGCGAAAATTGAACTTTGCGGTACTGTGGAGCCGCGGACGGTGTACGCGGCTTTTATAGGTCATCTTCCGTCACTGTCAACAACGCTACCGGGGTTACAGAGAGGCGGTGTGGGTAGTGACGTCGGTAGTGTTTTTGATGAGGGAGCGACGAGGTATGGCAGAACAAAACCGGGGCAAGGGGTATAAAAACGAATACGACCAACACAGAAGCATAAAACATAGGTCTCAGGAAGGGCCGTAAGAAAATGTTCGGACATTCCTTTCCTCGAAGTTTTTATTATATCTTTCTGAAATGTCTGGGTACTAAAAATAAGGTTATGGATTTGGGGTGGGGTGATCCCCTTTATTCCCCTCGCCTCATTTTTCGACGCCACTGGAATGGGGGCAGTCGCTCCCCTGCCCGTCTAACACCACATAGATGCAAGGCCTTGGCATTGTTCCCTCCCCACAACAATAAACTTAACCCTAAGAAGGTGTCGAACTGGGCGAGTTGGTAAAAGTTTGACATGGTGGGTGTAACGGCTTCAAAAAACGAGGACGATAAAAGGAATATACACGACAGGACAACAGCTGTACTCGCAACTTAAATCTGTTATTTGAAAAGGAAAATGAAACACATACGTCACTACCAGATAACACAGTGCGTGGTCAACCAATACGCCACACACAATGTACCCGTCATTCAAAATAGGTTCACTAGACTCAACTTATGCCAGTCATGGTCTGGCGCAAAAAGGACAGCTCCTTATCACATAAGGCAACCGACGGCTCACTCACACATCTTTCTCCGAGGCACGAAATATAAAAAGCCTTAATAATTTCGCAAGTGACCCTCTCCCTATGCCTCCCTTCAACCGTCACCTCGTCCCTTCAACCTCCCTTTAACCTTCAGCCTCCCTTCAACCGTCAGCCCGGCTGACGCGTGCGGTCTCTGCAATGCAAAGAGGGGAGTGCCCCAACCGTGGCCATCAGCGAGTAATCATGCTTCCGGAGACTATCGTTAAGACACCTCCCTTTCCGGCCTATGTAGAATTTACCACATGACAGGGGTATCTTGTACACTACACTCGAGACACATGAAACAAAAGGGTTTGCGTGTCGTTTGGTACACTTCGCCTTCACCCCATTTTCGGCTCTGGCGCCAACCCTTGCACAAATCTGGCTCATTTTTTGAGGGGCCGAGAACACTACTGGGACTCCTTACCGGCCTCCAAATTGTTCAAGATTGTATGAGAGACGGTGGATGTAGGGGACAACCACCCTTCGCTTTTTGTGTACGTCGGCCCTCACCCTCTCTATCCCTTTTGCCTTCTTCAAAAGGGCACTTGCCACCTCCGTTAAAAGCGCTGACGGGTACCCCGACGCCCTCAGTCTCCTAACCTGCGCCGAGAAACTGTCGGTCATCATGTGAACGCATGACTTCCCGACAGCAGAGCCGAGACAGAAAACTGCTATGCCCCTCTTCACCAGCTTGGAGTGGGACGATCTGTAGTTCAAAACCGCCTTCCTTGACCGCGGACTGAAGGACCAGCATACCTGTGTGTCCTTGAGACACAGCGTCAGATCCAGAAACTGGAGAACCTTATCTTTCGGTTCTTCAAACGTAATCCTAAGTCCCCCACCACTCTCACCGAAAGCACGTAAGACATTAGCCCGCGTTGCCTCTTCATTCACATTGTCAAACACCACCAGAAAATCGTCCACATACCGAAACACCTTTTTTACATTGGAGTCCATAAGAGCAACATCGATTGCACTGTCTACAACACCAACGAAAATGTCACTGAGAATTGGGGCCACACACGAGCCGATGCACACTCCCGTTTTTTGCAGGAAAAACTCATTGCAGCAGCCTACCACCATTGAGTTTAAATAGAAGCCTAAAAGCTCAAGAAACTTTTCGAGGGTGACACCACTAGCATTTCTTAACGCCACCTCCCCGCTGGATTCAATGCAAGACCTCACCGAGGAGAGCAACTGGTCGTGAGGAAGAGAACAGAACAGGTCCTCGACGTCTACACTAAAGCCGACCAGCTCCCGCGTTCTTCACTCTTTAGAAAATCGACAACGGCTTCAGAGTTAGGCACCTGGAACGTATCTCTGATGTACAGAAAGGACAACTGGCTCTGGAGGTATGTGGCCACTTGACGCTGCCAGGTACCCCTCTCGGTAACGATAGCCCTAAAGGACACGCGTCCTTGTGCTTCTTAGCACTATAGAACACTTCAAGGCGCATGCCCTCAGATTTTTTGACACTTTCCCCCTACTTCGTCAATGCAAGGTTCTGACATAATTCCAGCTCCCGATTCTTAGCTTTCTTCAACACTGTGTCCACTCGCCTAAAGTTCTTGTCAATGGCAGCCTCGGCTCTTTCACAGAACCACAGGTGGGACAACTCAGGCCATTGGTCAATTACCTGGTTGACAATGGGTTACGAGTGCAGTTGTATGACAAGGAAGGTTCGTTTGTCGTGTAGCCAGAAGGCATGTTTTGTGAAAGAGCCAAGAGCGTTTGTTGAAGTTAATGGGGACTACAAAGTGACGTTTTACAACTTTAGGAAAGAGTCATTTGAGACCAAAATCTTCGCTTCGGTATTGACGCGAAGATTAAACTTTGTGACCTTGTAGCGCCGTGCCCGGTGTATGCGGCATTAGAGCTCATTTTCCGCCACTGTCAACAGTGATACCGGTGTCACCCACATGCGGTGTGTGTAGAGACGCCGGTCATGTCTACAGTCTGAGAGATGAGGGGGCCATGGAACATAGCGGAAAAAATCGGGGAAATGGAAATAAAAAAAGAAAGGTAAGACCAACACACACGCAAACAAAAAATCAGAAACTGCCAAGTTTAATGTTCGGGAAATAGAGGGGGAGAGAGGGAGGGGGTGATGGTAGTGAAGAAGGGCGATATCCCTTCCCCCGATTTTTTGTTATAACTCTCTGAAATGCAAGTGCGGCCTCTGGGCGCCGCCTTCTTGCTCAGTTGGGGTGCGCTTCTGCGCGTCATATTCCGATTGCAGGGTGCGCTTGTGCTCGTCATAGTTCGATTGCACCGCCTTAGTAAGGCGTCGAAATCGGCTGAGGCGATCGCTTCCTCCCCTTACACCTTTATGCCCCTTTCCCCCTTTTTCGACGCCACTGGAGGGGGGCATGTATCGCCCCTCTCCCCATTCTCCTGTTTGGACGCCCCTGCTTAGAGGCGTTCCAACTGACCGACGACGAGGAACAACACAGCGTGCAATTTTCGAAATAATATTTCTCGAGGTTCTAAACTTAAAACGGTTCTCGTTCCATAAACTCACGAGCGACCATAACAGACTTTCAAGCGATAGGCTCGTGCCAGGGCTCGTATTGCGCAGGCACGTTCAGTGACGTTTTTTTTTACAGTTCCTACCCTTGACGTCAGGGTCAGGATTATCAGTTGTGAACGATAAATTTGATGATGCGTGTTTGAATCGACGGCGACAAGTTTGATTGTGTGTCATGGAAGCTTGGAGTCATCGCGTTCTTTAAACATCACCGTCAATATGGACAACCTGATATTACTCTCAATTATCTTGATGAAAACCATAGCCTCCTCTATACTTACAAACCCTGGCAGTTCAATGACGGAGCCATAGAGTGCCCGGTCGCAGATTTGGAGCGCGAGGATCCGGTAGCACAGAGCGTTTTCCGGCGAGTCTGGTATTCAGCGCACAGCTATTGCAGTGGCGAAGACACTAAACATGGTTTTCAAACCCGAAGAGAAAAGAAGCGGTAAGCCGCGGAACGCGAGAAGCACGAGCGGACATTCCATCGCTCGGGACAAGTGTGCTTCGGCGTCTCGCCGCAGCAGGGCGCCCGTTACATGACTCCTGTCTGGCGCTCTACCTTTGCACCTTTGGCGGCCGCGTCTCGTAATGATCCGCCAGGCTTTGTCAGTATAGAGGAAGCGATGTGGAAACATAATATTTTCCAGTTTGGCTAGTATTAGAAAGCTGGCCACACCGACGCTTTTGGTACCCTCTGTGCTCATTGATCACTAGTTAGAAAAAAAAAAAACAAAAAAAACAATACAATGATTTTATCGCGCCGACAGGAGGACAGCTGCCCGGAGGCGAGATCCGCACGGAGGCGAAATCCATTCGAAGGTGGACAACGCTACTCGGCTTCTTCTGATCTACCCGCGTCGGCCTACACTTTGATCATATCTAAAATGCCGAGAGACGAAAAGAGACGGCCGGGACGTTTTCAGTAAATACTGCTTTATCAGCCGAAATAAGAGCGATATCAGAGCGTCAACTTCGACGGTATTGACTTTAGAAGGAAATTACCCCAAGCCTGCATGGTGATTTTTAGCAGCCATCATACATGTTGGTCACAGCTGATAATTTTTGTCGTGACGTCACACGTATGAACCACGGTCGTCTCCGGGTGCTTTGTCCTGCTGCTCTTGTTCGGCGTCTAGGGAGTGGTAGGGATTTTTGGCCCTTCATTGAAAAACGTCACGAAGGTAAACGGATATGCGGGTTTGTGAGAAAAGGAAACTTTGCAGCGTTCTTGCTGCCACTCCCCCCGTTACGTGATAAAGCAAATAATGTTTTTGTTCGACGAGTTTAGCGACCCTGATCTTAGCTTTCGAAGATTGCAGAGTATAGAAAGATGAAACATTCTACATATCGATCTAATTACGATCACTGCTCAGTTACTAAAAAAAAAAAAAAGATCGTGTGCAGGGCAGGAAAACACAAATCAATTGACGATACATTGAAAACAATTACGTAGAAACTTGGCTTCGTGATATTGATTCTGCGTGCAAATAGAAGTCAACTAGTTGGATCACGCAAAATGTCCCAAGTCCTCGTAATGTTGAAAGTATTTAAACGATTTCATCGCACGTACGTTTTGAAACCTATCCACAGCCGAACATGTCGTTCAAGATTTACCATAAACTTTCTTTTAACTAGGGAATGAACAAAACACAACCTCTTTTTGTGTACTTACACGTGCAGGATACTCGAGGGCTTCAATTATGACGACTCACTGGCTCTTCTACGCAGCGTTTCCCTGCAGCATCTTTGGCGCCTCCGTGTCTCGATAACAGGCAAGTTGCGCCACCGACACTAGATGGATTGTTATGTTTGGATTGTTACTTATTTTTAAAACAAATCAGCAGTCTCACGACTATCCAAGCCGGCATACGCCAAGCTTGTGTGCGGTTCAACAAATTTTAACAAAAAAACAACAACGAAAAACCGGGGTACTCAGGGACATGACGACCTTGATAGAATTCCTTCGAGCATCTAAACGAGAGCAAATAGGGTAGCTCGGGATCGCCGGATTATTCCCACCTCTCCACCCCCTTTTTGCTATAACTTCAACAGCAAGCGACGCCAACATCCGACGGAGCCAAAGAATGAGTACCAAAAGCGCTTTGTCACGGCACTCGTCCTCCTTATGTGTATTTTATTCCCGGCTAGACCAATCATGCCTACTAAATGTCCTGTAATCACGCGCTTTTTTTGCTTTTTGTTTTGTGCATTATTGGTTTAACAGGTGATATAGCAAGCGCCCCGAAACGACAATCGCCCGACTGGCTCCGTCGGTTTGTTGCATCGGGCACTGTCGGACTGAACGTGGAACCAAGTGGAACATCTGTTAAGAGTTTATAAATGATGTTGCTACCTCGATAAGAAAGGGTGTTTCGCCACCGTGCCTGCTCTTTTGCTGAAATTCACGAGTGTGGCTGTTGTTTTATAGTTTTGCTGAAATTGCAAAAAAAAAAAAAACGCATTAAACTAAAAAGTAAAATAACATTTCTTCGCGTTAATTTTATTGACTGCGTGGGTGTCAAGTTCCGGGTAAAAAAAAGTGAAAATTGAAAGAATATATTGCCAAGAATTACCAATGAGTTTCAAATACGCGTCTGAGCTGGCGCATTTTAACTAGATATTAAGTTGCTCATTACCAAATTATGTCGCAGGTGTTCTCAAAATTCTGACGACTAAAGCGTTTACTGCGCCGTTCTCAGGAATATTTAGGCAGTTGTGCAATTCAGATAGTAGAACTGAGACCTTAAACAGCTACAAATATCGCACCCATAAGCGACGTCAGTCTCCGCAGTTGGCGCGGATAGGGGTCGTCGCGAGCCTATCTGACAAAGTAGAGATATAGAATTACGTTTACGTAGAAAAAGTTCGCCTGCGATATGTAGGCATTTTAGCGAGGATAACCGAACTGCATTTCAAACTTTTAATGCATAATTGCACTCCTTTTTTTTTCTTTTTTGCAAAGCGCAAGTTTGTCTGCTTCTTGCACGAGCGTTGCGATGATATCAGGCCAATTTCTTATTGGCTGCTTGGAAAAAAATAGTGGGTAGGCCTCGAGGCATCTAGCATTGAGATCTACGCACTATCCGTCCAATTAGAGCCAATCAAAACTCTGCGTCAATTTGACGTCAACACAACCCCTGCGCAAGAAGTAGACGACTTCTCTCCGCGTTAATTACAATTTAGCCTTAAAAAGTGAGTTAAGCGGGCTAATGTCGAAGAGAGTTGGCCTAGAAGGCAGACCCCCAAAGACACGCGTCGCGATCTTTGCCGACCACACACTGTGACTGTAAAGGCATAAGCAAGACTACGAAAGTTAAAAAAACAACAACAAAGAAACATCATTACAGAAAACTGACAGGCGATGGATGCGGCAACGCTAACCCGGCGTCGTGTTCCTGGCAGGCTGAAAGTACAGTTAGCGTCCGCTGCGTTTTTAAAAAACAAAAAAACCTAAATCAGCATATGACGGTTCAATCGGTAGATCTAAATAAAACTTCAATGTCCTTTTTAAACATAACTTGTCTGTAGTGTTTCATGTTAAAGTTCCGCTGACCTTATTGTCAAGGTGCCACAGGGAAGGTACTGTCTAATAAACTCTAACATCTGATATTTAATAATATAATAATGTACAAATTCCTAATTAGCTGTACCTGACAGTATTTTTTCTCCTTGGAGCAGTCTTTTTGCAGCCTCAATCTATGTCCCGTGTCTCTGTCACGAAAGGAGAGATGGGCTGAAGTCCGTCCTCTTAAAACAATGCAATTATGTTTTTTGTTCAAATATAACCTCTTCATTAAAAACACGACATAAATGTAAGGGTCGTGTTGTTTCAGGCACGTAGCCAGGGGGGGAAGCATGGGGCCCGCCCCCAAAATCTTCCATTTCGCTGGGGCCTCCTCTCCCCCCTCCCCCTCATACAGCATTTTATCATGGGCGCCCCCCCCCCCCCCCCCGAAACAAAATCCTGGCTACGTGCCTGTTGTTGATTATGCACTAACGAAACTTCAATTGATCATAACGTGCTTTGTTTTGGGGCACGCAGCTGTGCCTATTCAGTTAGGTCAGCGATTTAAGACATGCGTGTGGGGATCTCAATTAAATCACTAAAAATCACTAAATCCCCCCCCAAAAAAATGAAATTATCCTCTCTGCTGAAGAAATATCTTCAAACAGTAATAACTTATGTTGAAACAAGTGTGTTCAGAATTTAAAGAAATGAGTACAGTGTATTCTTCAAAGTTACTTTTATATATTTGTTTTAATTTGAATTTTATTTTAATGCTCAACGACGATGGTATGGAACAAAAAGTCAACGAAATTTCCTTTTTTCAACATTGATTGCTTAAAAAAATCACAATTGCGGTAAATTTGCCCATTATTGAATTTGCCTTTTTGAAAATAAACAATAGAAGTTATAGTGACGTTTCGTTGTTTATTGGAAAAATTTGTTTTCTCTTGTTCTGAAATTGATTATGCTCTATTTCAAAAATTTTACGCAGCATACTTTCTATGTTCAACTCTTGAATTTTGTTTATACAATATTTGATTTTCCTTGCGTAACATGCACACAGCCTCTACAAGGTGTACAATAAATTATGTGTAGCGTATTATAACATAGACAGTTTGTTCTATCACATAAAGCAGATTACTACGCCCAGAGGCCTACGTAACCACAACTAGCGTGTGCTAACAACTAGAATAGCTTCAAGCAGGCCTCGCTCTCAAATAGCAGTATAAGTAATAACTACCAATAGTATAATATAGCATTTTAAAATTACAATCTGTGCATGTGATCCTAACAGAACTGACCTCTTCTATGCAGGAAGCCCCACGGGTCGCCGACGTTTTCTGCTGCTGATCAAGTGAACAAGATATAGGGAAAATGGCAATATTTGGTTCTGGTGACACGAAACACCCCGTGACGTGGATAAAGTCGGCGTCAGCATAGGAAGCGTTCGCGTTTGAATCCTTGTTTTCGCAGCTCCCAGAGCCACAGTACCACCTACTTCCAGGCAAGGTCACTACAAGTGTCGTGAAAGTTCGCAGCGCAGTTAAGATATGCAGAGGACACGAGATGTTCCAAGATTCGTTTCGGAAGGAATAGTCAGTGGTGCGTTTGCTAGGGGACGGACGTGCGCCATCGTGAAAAACATGAAGAAAAGTGCATAACTTGTCCTCTGGGAACTCATTACCTGGATAAGAAGAAAGTTTCAAAGAATATCAATGTGATACCGACGATGAAGTTGAGAGGTAATCTAAGATCATCGTCGGAAATTGTGATATTTTTGTTTGTTTTATCAGTGTGGTGCTTAGTACAGTTTCAGAAACTTGCCGTGACGTTAAAGCTTAAGCTTTAACATCAAGCAAGAAGCTTTAACCGTGTTGTTGAAGCCGAAAATAAGTTAAATTCGTGAACGGACTACGTTAAATACAGAATGATATTCAGTCGTTTTGAGAACGATCTACTGTAAGCGACTTAATTTTCGCGGGCTCAAATTTTCGCGAATCGGGCCAAAGCTGGAAATTTAAAATTATTCGCGGGTTCTAATTTTCCCGAATCGAGTGTAGCTTCCGTAGCGTTCACATATTGCCCGAATTGTTCGCGGGACGTATTTTTCGCCAATTGTAGGCGATTCGCAAAATTCGCGAAACTTTAGTCGTTTACAGTATACAAAAACCTCATCGACATTCGTTTCGAATCTTTGCGAGCATATGTATATTACTAGTCTCGGAACCCTGACTAAATCAACAAAATATGCTGCCTCAAATCATTCCCAAGAGCGTTTCCCAACTTTTCCCCTCCTCGCAGAGCCTATGGTTGGTTAATGGGAAATAATGTAGAGTCGTTTCTCTTAAGCACCCATATTGACGAATATAATTGCCAAAATATAACGTTTCTTCAAGTTCATGTCCATATATCTGAAATTAGAAATTGTGAATCAGAGTTGTTATTTATTGTATTTACCCTAAACATATCAGAAAAGATAAAGGCAGTCATGTTGTGGTAAGTCGCACTTGATTACTTCAACATTTGTGAGTCTAGCCAAATATAGTGTTCTTTATGCCATAATAATATGCAGGATGCATATATTTTCCTTCCCGCAAATAAAACATTAGTTTTGGACATGTTGTTCAAATCTGCTTGTGATTTTGCTTTACTTATGGGTGACTACACCTCAAAACGTCAGTTTGTTTTTAGTGCTGGACGGCGAAGTACTTCCGACAAAACCAAATCAGGTGAGTTTTTAAAGTGTAATCAATGTCGACGTGTGTGCTGTGCTTGAGTTCAGACAAGTATTTTGTACCAAACACGTTGGATAAAAAACGTGAATCGAAGAAGACATGAGCGCATGATAAGCGTATTCCTACCGTCTTCTACTTTACAGAGATGATAACTATGTTGGTGCGCGGTAGAGTGTTTACACCGAGTGAGAAATGCTAAATAATTCGTCCAACCATTTTGCACCTAATGACTAAACCAATTGAGTATTGAAAGTAATATGTACATATCCCTTCCCGGCAATAATGATAAAATACTCTGTAACATCAAAGCTCGCGCAGCAAAAAGTCATTTCAATGCCTGAAACACATATACGAGCAACGTAGGCTGTTCAATACGGCGCACATCTAAAGCAGAAACGAGCGCATTACATGCATTTTGAAATGCTCGCGCCAAGCTTTTAAGAATGGCTTCTGCCAAAAATACAGCACCGGATCGTCTTGCTACTAAGACTAGAGTTTAGCCTATTAGTCAAAATGAGTTATCCGCCCAAAGCGAAGTCTACATTACTTATTGTGCGCCGTGGTCCTTACTCTGGTGAAGTTAAGTCAGAGCGCAATTATAACCTTGGACCAACTGTGATTGTTCAGGGGTCGTAACCCCACCAAAAGTTGGCCATTGAGATTGGTTGAAAATGTGAGAATGTTGTATTAGAACAGCGTATGTCATGAGTCACTTTCATAATCTTTATGTGGACTCTAAAGGGGAAATTTTTAAATATGCAGATTAATGACCCGCAGTCGTAGAATTATAGTAACGATGAAAAAACTGAAGAAATGCCAAATATTTGGCAGAGACGGGATATGAAATCGCATCCCTTCGTAACCTGTGTTATGTGCTCGACGATGATTTCAGAAACAAGCTTGAAAATACATTCAGATGTAAACAAAATCCTAATTATTCAGCGACGCTGGTACTTGACTCCCTTAAACACCTAATATACATTTTAAAAAATATATCAGTTTTGAAGAAACAGGAGGAAGTGCGCCTTTGCATAAGTTCGTCTCAGTGTCGAACGGTAAAAACCAAAACAAAGCAAATGTTTATTGGGGCTCTTACACGTGAGCACGAATATCCAGGTCGTCCCTGTCCTCCGAAGACTTTGACACGCTGGAAGAGCAAGTTCGGTGAAAAAAAAAATCCTCGGATCAGAGCACAGTTTTGGGAATTTATGAGCAATCAAAGGGCGTTAATCCAAGCTGTTGTTCGTGCGGCTCGCCATTGCGTTTTAAAATCTCTCGATGATTGCTAGCACGAAAAAGTATTCACTTTGCGAGGAAGGCAAAACGGTCTTAGAGTTTTCTTCTTGTAAAGCCGTTCTGAGGAATACTAATTATCTTATATTCATAAAGTACTGAAAAAAAAAACATGTCCTGGATTACACTGATCTCCATAGAGATTCAATTGCTTGGGCCGCTGATTGATGAAATTCCGTAAACGCTTTCGTGTGAATGAGTTGTTTCTTGTTATAAAAGCATAAATATGGCATTCACTCCTTGCGATGAATAGGCGATGTTTTATGTCAAATAATCACGTTAAATTGCTTTTGCGTGGTTCTATATGTCAATTTTATATAAATTCACTCATGGAAATTTCCTTGTAAAATATATTGTCACAAATAGAAAAGGGTCGTCTATCGTAAAAAGAAACAAATATAATTGGCGAACTTGTGCCAGAAACGAAGGAACGAAGGAGCGTTCGAGGCAGCAACAGCGAGCGCCGACGCGTCGTCGTGACAGCTGGCTAGCGCCAGTGTGGTTCCACAACGCCACGCTGGGTTCCTATGTACGTACTGTCAATATATCCATCATTCGGTCTAGAATGTTCGAGCGTCGGACCCTCAGGAGACTGACTCGGCTAGGCCGTGTTGGCCTAATCTATTACAATCGGTGAAGGGGTATACGCGAATCTTCTAGAAGTGTGGAGTAATGTCCCTTCTCTGCCATGGACGAGGGAATATTTTCTCCATGCACACACTTATGTTATAAAAATAGTTAATTTTTTTATATATTACACGACGACATGCACCGACATAAATATGAAAACCACCCAATTTGTTAAAAAGAGTGTTCTTAAGAAAGCAAAGACGCATAAATGTGGGTTCCTTTTTTTTTTTACTTTGAATGCTGCGTAAGACATTACTGTTCATATAGTTTAACTTACGATACGCCGAGAGGCCGTAAGTATTGTAATAGCGAGTAACTGGTTTGGTTTTGTATTTTTTAGATTTCCAGTTAAAGTCGCTCAATTAGGAGCGTATGGCGGCGGTTGTGGTGTGCCACTGGCAGCATAAGAAGCGAAGGGGCGCGGCGTATTATGTTCACGGTTTCTGTTTTGCTTCGTGGTTCGTTCATGGGCGTTCTTAACAATAACGCCGTAGTCTCGGTAGCTACGCACCGATAAGAAGATGCCCTAAACTTGGCATACCCCTCCTTTATTAGGTGTAAGTGACTCTGAAATGGGCGCAGAAGGGGGAACCTAGAATACACAAGTTACTTGGACAAACATAATCGCTACCATGGTTACACCGTTACACACTCTAATCTGTGACATCACCTCGAGATCCCGATTTCCAGAAATAGAATCTGTAAACGCTAACGCGTATTAAAGTAATGCTAGGAATTAGGGTTCAATCACCACCCCTGCCCGATTCGATCTGGATGAGCATCGTACCGGCGTGCGCTCGTGTATCACTTATGCGTGATGCACGTTAAAGACTCCAGGCTAGCGGTTGTACTGCACTGGCTAACTTGCTCATCTACAGCGAGTGACTCGTCGCAACTTTGAAATGACTGACCAACTACACGCTGTATAAATATCCATACAACCCCTATTATTATTATTATTATTATTATTATTATTGGTGGGACTTAGAATATTTTACGTTGCGCTTCATGACGAGGGATGCCACGCGGATTATTTAGAATAAGTAAATAAACAAATTAATATCATCACTCAACAAAAAAAATCGTGTACAGATTCTTATTTTTACCAATATTTATTAAAAAAAAAAAAAAAAAAAAACTTGAAATCATTTCGGAGGAAGAAAGTATTATCTAGCGAGTTTTTGAACATATTAATGGAGGTGCAACCTGATCTAGATTATATCATTCTCGAGACCAAGCTGATTAGCTTGATTGCTGTCACAATCAATGTCATATGGCTGTCAAGGTCAAAATGGCAGGGCCTCTCTCTCAGCCTCCATCAAACGCTCGTTGACTTCAGCCGTGCTTTGCTTGAGCGTGCACGATCGAGGTTCACGAGACACCAAATCATCACAGAAGGTAGAGAACACGCGATGTAGGTGGAACAACTGAATCTCCTGCATTGTTTACCGACGCCGTCGTAAGTACAGCTCGGGTGATCACATACTGTTGGTCATAATTCATCAGAGACTTTATTCCTACCTAGAGAGACATTCTGTTATTTCTAGTAGTCAGCATGGCTTTCGTAAGCACCGGTCAACGGAATTGGCGCTCTTAGTACAAAAACAGCAGATCATTGAAAGCTTGGAAAACAAGGAACTTATTTTGGGTATATATATCGATTTTTCGAAAGCGTTTGACTTGATTAATCACACAATATTGCTGGAAAAGTTGGAGCGCTATGGTATTCGTGGAACTGCTCTGAACCTATTTAGATCTTACCTGCAGCACCGTACACAATTCGTTACCATTAACAACTACATTTCAACCACTCAAAAAATTGAAACCGGAGTACCTCAGGGTGGTGTTCTCGGGCCCCTCTTATTTATTATTTTTATTAATGATATTGAAAATAGTGTACCAGAGGCAAACATTGTTTCTTATGCTGACGACACAACTATTTTTATTAAGGGCCACACAGCGGACGAAATTGAGAGCACGGCAATAAGAGTCCTTTCAAACATCGATTTGTGGACGAAAGTAAACGGGCTAAAAATAAACGCGGATAAAACAAAATGTGTGTTATTTCGACCACGAAATAGACAAGTACCTAATTTGCTTCAAATAACTTTAGGCTCTTCAACACTTCAAGTGGTAAAATCGGTAAAAATATTGGGCGTTTATTTCACTGAATCGTTGTCATGGAATGAGCACGTTGATTATATACATCAAAAAGTTCGTAAATCTATTGGTCTCCTTTGTAAGAATCGTGAGATATTTCCAACAAGTGGTAAATTACTTTTGTATTATTCTTTGATTTACACTCACTACGTGTATTGCCATTTAGCTTGGGGCCAAACAACGATGCAAAATATAACAAAACTACTACTAACCCAAAAGAGGGTTCTTCGAATTGTCGCACATGTACCATTATTGCACCCTTCTCGGGAGCTCTTTCTTAAACATAACGTCATTCCTATTGACCACTTGTACAAATTTCGCCTGCTGGTGATGTATAATACGGCATTAAAACATAATAATATTTTTTTTCCTTTTCGCACTGTCAGGCTTAGCAAAACTAGATCATAAATATGTCACACGTCATGGCGAAGTTTGGAGCGTTTCAATACCCCGTACAAATTACGGCTTTGCATCAATAAAATACGCATTACCGACTTTACTTAATAAACTCGAAGCCAATAATGTCAGCATCTATGGGACAACAAATCGAATGTTGACAAAAATCATATTACAGACAGCATAATTTTTACCTCCAGTTCCTGGAGTTTTTGTATCTGTGGTGAAAGTTGTTTCTACTTTAAAAATATTTATTTTGATGCATTCAAGCTGAGTGTAACCATGTGAATACTCGTGATTGTGTTTTAGTGTCCATTTTTGTGTTTGTTTTCGTTGTGTTTACAATGCTGCTTTCCCGCCAAAGTGTGTTAGGGCGCCAGGACCTCGTCAAGCTGCAACTGCAGCTTTTTGTCCTGACGTCCTCCCTTTTTGTACCAACCAGAATGGGAAATAAAAAATGCATTATTATTATTATTATATCTGGGGTAGTATGCTTTCACTGTTTATTTTATTACAAATTTGGAGACGTGTCTCGAGGTTGTTTTTTTTTTCTTCATAAATTTAAAGTATTCCGGTGCTTATTTCCTGCGTCTGACAAAAATGGCGTCAATCCGGGCACATGCAATCTGTTCGCGCCACTTCCATCCGCCATGATAGGACGAGAAAAATTCTTCCGCTTCACCTACGTTCACCTTGAGTCGGAATGGGTGCGCGACGACTCTTGATTCACTAGCTAGCAATCGAGTGCGAGCTATGCTCGAGAAATGCCCAGATGTCATGCTTTTGAGTGGCCGATGCGCATAAGCGCCAACAGATTGTGACAAGTGAAGTTATTTCGATTATCTAAAATCAAGGAACGCCACCGACGCCGCCAAGCCTCGGTGATCACAGCACGGCGGCATTAGCAGATGGTACTAGCCTACTTCGATGTGATGCGGACAGATGGAGCGACGCGACAAACGCGAAGATGTGGCGCCGACAGCGATAGGTGCGAACGCGGTTATTGTGGCAGGTATAAATGCAAGGTGAAGCGGTGCTCTTGGGAAGAACTCTTGGGCCTCTGGGGGGCCCGGAGGCACAACAGCAGGTACGGCCGGGAGATAATAGAATCATTCGCCATGAACAGCGCAAACAACAACGTTTCTAATCTCTCTCTCTGTTTCAACCGAAGATTCAATATGAATTTCTCATATCTGAGACGACTCTGTCGACCTATCATTGCATTTCATCTCATTGCCTCTTTCCTCCTTTTTCTATTCTTAGCTACGTTCTCTTTCCTTGATTTTCCTGTTTTTAATCAGTTTCTCGCTTTTATAATTCCTATACTGCGAGGAAGTGTTCCAAAATGCGTCTTTGGCGCATCGAAATACATGGAAGCAGAAGCAGGTCAGAAGCACGTCAAAGGGCAACCAAGAAAAGGTACAGTGAACGCCCGATGACGAGGAAGCAAAGCTCGCACCATCATTTCTTGGGGTCGGGGTAAACAAAAGCATGTGGGCGCCCTTGGTGTGAAAACAAACCCATGAGGTGCGTCAGGAGCAGACCATGTTACACGCCGTGCATCTTCATTGCTTGTTGAAAGATGTGGCTGTGTCGTCTTCCTCCTGTGGGGTTCTACTTTCTTTAATGTTGAAGTGTTTGTTTTTTTCATCCAAGAGATTAGGAAGCCATGTAGATCCCGTTTAAGTAAGCTTCAAGAGGTACTGCAGTTGGTCCTAGGTGGCGACACTTTTAAAGTACGCGCTACTCACTGCGGGTCTTCCAAAATAAGCGAAAACAATCGCGAACCACAAGCGAAATACTGCCCTCCCCCCCCCACCCCCCGGGACATCGGCCATGTTTGTTTTGGTTTACCCCTGAACACCATGTATATGTTGAAGAAAATCGGTCATGGGAATTTGATTTTAAAATCTCCAGGCAACATTGGGCTCAACCGATCACTCGGAAAACTTCCCGGTCCCGATAAGAGGAGAAAACGATATAAAGGGCGCTGTTCCGAAAGATGACGCAGCCTAACGAACAGTTCAACGTGGGCTTTTTCATGGATAAAAAAAAACCAAACAAAAAACCTCTGCACAGAATGTTTTTTGTTTTCGTTAATATTGGGGATTTTTTTTAATGCAAGGTTAGACCCAATTTAGGTTTTTTTTTCGGTTTTTTCTCATTTTCATCAAACTATCTTGGGGGTTGAGTTTTTGGGTTTTTATTGGTATATACAGAAAACACACAACCTCAGTCATAAAAAAGGCATGACACTCGCATTTTCTGCGGTATCAAGTCAGGCAAGCCAGGGCTTGGTGGCAATCGTAAGATGTACCCCCCCCCCCCCCTCCCCCCTGCCTTCTCCGGGCCGACGCTAGGTCTGAAGACGGCAATGTGGCCTAAAATAAACTAGGAAATGACAAATTCAGGTAAAAATATTTTAGCGCCGTCATGCCGGCAGCTCCGATGAGTCGTCAATAATATTAATTTAACTTATTTACACGGCGCTGTGTTCTATAGATGTTTTTCGCACAAGCTATCTCACAGAGAAACTCAGCAACTATAATTTTAGTTCCCGTTTGCCCCCATTACAGCGTATCCAAAAGCAAAACATATTTGCTAATTGTATACTCGTACTGTAATTTTAGAAACCTAATTTCGCTGCAGTTTAATATTAAATTGACCCCTCTCGCGCCAAGGAAAGCTGATAGGGGACCTCGAAAGATTCGTGAGAATATAGTCCACGCAACTTTAGACAAATCCAGTACTCCAAATACAACGATCTCTAAAATTTACGAAACCTCCCGCTGCGAAATATGTCGTCCAATGATTTCTATCGTCGTCACATAAAGTACATATTCGAACCTAAATAATCTGGCTTGGTTATGTTACTAATCAGATTTGTTGGAAATAATTTCAAAATATGGGAATATTTTGAAGTTCGTCTGGTACGCGAAAAACGCGTTTCACAGAAAGGGACAGTTATTTATTGAGAAATCTTTTAATATAATTATCCAAACGCTTACTGAAATCGCAATCGACGATTGTATTTTTTTTTTTTTTAAAGCGAACTGATTGTTTCGAGTATAAAAAAGGGTATTTTTATGTAGCAGAAGACGCACACTTGCGCCATCTCTTGAGTGTATAGGAAACATCTTCCGAGTGAAGTTCCCGAACTCTGCAGGGACCGCCACCACTTCCTGTTACAATGTTGTCAACTCCAGGCATCTCACTATCGCAGTTAGGATTATGAGCAGATCACGGGAGCGGCGTTCATCAGGGGTTGGTAAGACAAAAAAATGGGGTTGTGTGGATATTTAGACTACGCGTAGTTGGTCAGTCATTTCGAAGTTGCGACGATCCACTTGCTGTAGATGAGAAATTTAGCCAGTGCAGTACAACCGCTAGGCTTGGGTCTTCAACGTGCACCGCGCAGTAGGGATACACGACCGCACGCCTGTACGATGCTCATCCAGATCGAAACTGGCAGGGGCGGGGATTGAACCCAGGGTCCTGGGTTCTGCAGGTAGAGCTGGTAGGATATGCTCTCAGGCGCTTTGCTGCTTCGTTGGCTGTTCTCTCTGGGTGTGGCAGAGCATCTTGGATTTTGCTAACCACAAACGTGTCCAGCTTAGCGACTGCGCTTTCAAGGTTTAGGTTTATAATGGTCGGCTAGAAGGGGAGGGGGTGAAGATCGCTTGCTTCTCCCAGTGACCGAGAAAGGACTCACGCTTTATTCCTTATATGTCACTACCACCATATAGTATCATTCGTAAGCTTTCAGCAGCGCCGCAGCGTCAAAAGCCAGATATTTCTTCGGAAATCCGGTTCTAAATAAAACAGAACAGGAAAAAATAAAAAGTGATATCGAGTATGTAAATATTTACTGCTGGAGAATACCTTCTACAGAGTTAGATAGAATGCTCAATCTGCTCATGTGTGCTAGCATTTTCTTTCTATTGAAGCACCGGAATGCAAGGCGGCGCAGCTTCCAGCATACCAATGATACTGAGCTTCATAGGTTACGGGGGGCTCGAGCTGCGCCGTAATATGATCATTGATATTGCGAAGCCACGGAATATACCAATTAGCTCATTTCAGGATGTTGTCGAGGTATTCTCGGGCCCTAATGGCGAAGAGCTAAGGGTTATCTTTTCAGAAATGGCTAAGCTGGTTAAAATTTTACTTCACCATTTCTGTGAAATCATGCACGTCAGAAATTTCGTTTCCCTGTCTCCGTCACATAAAAACGTATTTTAGGTCAACCATGAGACAGGCCCGCTTAAATCATGTTGCACTGCTCCATGGCCACAAAGATCTCACCCGCAGCAAATACCTCAAGGACACTGCAGATGGCTTTATTCAGGGATCAACTGTACGATGAAGCAGATTTGTCATTGAAGGCTGAGCTTTGTGGAAAATTGCAGCGTCCGTCTTTTACTTTATTATGTTTATATAACCTGGGCGCTTGCACGCTCGTATTTTAGTTCCGTTCCGTTCCTGCTTAAATTGCTTGTTCATCTCTTAATGTTGCCTTTCATATAAATGTTTGTCTGCATTTTTTTTGTCTCCGGCTGAGTTCTTTTTTTTATTGTATAAGTGTTTAAAATGTGTTATTGTTTGTTAAAATGTGCGCACTTCCACATTTTCCCTTAACTCTGTCAACAAGATCAAATTGTATTTAATAATTGAGTCATGCTTGCGTCCTGTCAATTCGTCAAGTGATTATCTGAACGAAAATGACCTGCAGTGACGTGTTGTTTGCTCTTGCATTTTCGGAACATGGAATTTTGAGCTACTTTGCTGTGTATAATAGAAAACAAATAGTTTCTCGACAGAAATGTGAGATGTGAATTGACAGCAATGATGACGTGTTTGCCTGGTTTTTATGTGAATAATGAAAAAAAAATTACACCATCTTCCCGAGGGGAACCATGGGGTGATGCGGAGCATCGGGGTGGTGCTGACGCTTGCTTGCGCCAACCCACTAACTGACGGTACTGTTGCTTCCATCACACTTCATCGGAAGAACGGAGTGAAGTGGAGTCAACAGCGGTGAACTGATGTAGCACGAGTAACTTTGAAAGTCTAATCAGACCGCACGGTAAGGCGACGCAAAATGCCCTAACAGCGCTTGCAGGTTTCCTCGTCGAGACCGGGCTGGCCGGCGAGATCTAGGCTGCAACGGACGCGAGCGGTCGGGAAATGCTAGCAGACGACAGCCGCGGAGTTGCGGGGAAAGCTCACCCCACTAGAAAGGCCAGGCCTGGCGCTGCGACCCGCGCGCCGAAAACTTTCCTCCTTTCCCTCCTCCGGGGAAACGCGGTTTCGCCTCAGACCCCGCCCCGGTCACGTGATGGGAAACGCGCGCAGCGCGCTACCGCTCACACTTGAAGGAGAGGAGACTAGAGGAGGAGAGTTGCGCATGCGTAGTGTGAGTGCGGACTACGATGCCGACGCCGCGGGACATAGACCCGAGCAAGAGATGCTCCGCATCTAAAAAGCAACTGACTATGCCTAAGCGCCTGCGTGTTTGTGAAACTGCCAGGAAGCAACGTCTTCTCACGTTATGGGAGAGGGGGAGGGGGAAGTACAATTGTAGAAAGAGAGGCGTGAGTTTACAATTGGAGAAGGAGGGTAGTGTGGAGACAGAAGGTGGCAGCAAATCTCTCGCCGCCCCCTTCCCCCCCCCCCCCCCCCGGGAAATTTGAAACTATCCGCCTATGCTGAGATTTAGGGGCCACTGAAAGACCTTCCTGCTGTTGTCGTCCTCCCGATCGAAGCGTTTAAAAATATATAGCTCACGATTGTCTACAATGCAGATATGTCATGGGCGTTTGAGCCGAGCACTTTGTTGGCATGACAACTCGCGCTATACGAAACTTTCCAAGGTCACACACACGCACCCACATAAAACTACATCATTTAAACCCTAGTACACGCTTTGCAGTTGTAAATACGTGTTGTTGCGCTGATCGCCTTTCGTTTTATAAGCGTGTAAAAAGGTGTGTATAAGAGTGCTATATTGAGAAGAGGCGAACTTTGTGTTGTAGTACACGATCTCGTATATTTATTGCCCGTACCACAGCTTTTTACTTTGAGATAAGTTTCTTGAGCCCAGATTTTAGATGCATTGCAGCAAATATTGACGAGAACAAAGCATACGTGTATCCTACGTAATTGTGGAGGTGGTCAGCTGCGAATGAATATTAATACAAAAGCATTAACTGTCCCATGAAAAGCAGCCGGCGTTGTTTGTAACCACGAAAAATGGCACCTAGTCCCATTGGCTGAGTTTGAGGGCACCTAAATGCCCATTGGATTAGCCAGATGACACCTAAATGCAAGTCATCAAGCACGCGTGTTCAGAAATAAAACGCAAAGAAAAGTACAGCAGCGCAGATGCTGCGTCACGAAAGCCGACGGTGGCTCTCAAGGTCAAAGCGGACGCTCCTCAGAAATAAAACGCAAATAAAAGCACAGCAGCGCAGATGCATCGTCACGGAGGGCGTGGAGCCAGCGGTTTTGCCGCGCCTGCGCAGTGGGGGAGCGTGTTGTCACCGCCGGAGCGCCGTGTGCGAGTGGAAGACGTGGCGCGCTGCTTGTAGGAATGCGCAGCGTGTAGGAATGTTTTGGCATTCCTACACGCAAGCAGTTTCAAATGTGTCTGTCGATTTTATTTTTTAATTGTCGAATATATAAAGCGGTGGCGCACTCACCAGAGACATGATTTCTATCTCTTACGTAATTCATTACGTCTGCATTTGCTTTTTCTGTGCATGTAAGAACTCCATCTGGTGCTTATGACCTGAAAACATGCAGCGTCTAAAGAACATCCCTAGTATGATGCTAATCTCATATGAACCCTATTCTAGGGTTCTCACAAACTTTCCAAGGGTGTTGCGTAACTCCCTAATCCCTGAATCCCGCTAGAGCCACGAACAAAAACAAATGACGCCTCAATAAATGCCTTTTCCTGTAAGCGCAAATCTTATGGGTACTTTAACCAACATCCAGCGACTTCCTGAAAAAAAAAAAATTCTGTAGCATCCTGTCTTTGTTGTTGTTGTTTTTGTAATAATAGTGTTCTGATAAATTCATCGCCAGGGGTCGCTATCTTAATAGCAGACGTCCTTGTCAACATATGTCTTGAAAAGAGGGGTATGTTAAGCGTTTATGCCGAGTAACTATGTTTTGTATTCATAAAATATGAAAAAGGAAAGCCGCAAGATCTATTATCACTTGGTTACACCTTTCAAGAAGACGTGTGGCAATCGCTGTGCCAAGGATTAGAAGCTTATATCAGAGAATAAATTCAACCCAACTTGGCATCCTCTGATGATGAGCTGGCTGGAATAGCTGGGCTTGCTTGGCGGCCGAGAAAACTGGGCAGTGCTGGAACCGCGTGACGCGGGCGAGAGCACGCGGTGAACCTGCGACGAGCAGAGAGGGGCACCAGATAAGAGGAAATTAAGAGCGGAGGAGGAACACCAGTGCCACGAGCCATGCCACACTTTTTCGGCCACACGGATCGGTGTCGCCACCAAGCGGGTCAACTAATGGCTAGTACAAGATGGCCACTGCGAGATCGTAGAAAGCCATCGACTTATCAAAGCTAAACAAAAATCTATGTTTCGGTTACCTCCTACTCATTTTTTTTTTCTCAACAGATAAGTACATTCTGTTGAATCAAAGTTTCGATATTACCTTGTAAACCTTCCAGGTTCCTCAGAGACCTGCCAAATAATAAAAAGAAACGGCGCCCGGGTTTCCGCCGCAGTCGGTCTTTATTCGGCCGGCATTTGTGTAGCCCTCAGAGAGAGCTGAACGGTCGACCCGAGATCTGTCCTAGACGGCGTCGACTGGTTTCCCGGGTAATTGAGGTCGTCCTTTCTGTCCGTGGCGTGGATTGGACGCTGTCCAACTTTTGCCCTGGCTGCTTTCGCGACAGCGAGTGGGTGCCGGTGCTTTGTTGGATGTCCTACATTCCGCTCTCTCTGGCATCCTCACGGTTTTGTTTTGTATTGGCTACTGGATAAGACATTTGACTGGTACAAAGTGTCACCTTTGTTTACGACCGCGGTACGGCGGTGAGCGTGACATAACGGGCATGTCAAGGGTTCCTTTGTCGGGCAGCTCCAGTTCGAAACGCCTTTTTTATAGTACTCTTGGCTTGTCTTTGTTTTTCACAAATTTCAAATTAAGATCATCGCTGACAAATATCGTACAGATTTCTCTTGCTTTATTCAGTGATCAATTCTTGTACACCCTTGAAAACAAGCTGTGTGATCAAAATCTTGCAACTAAGTTTCCTTGCTGTCACGAACCCAGCAAGTTGGTGACTTCGACATGTGTATTTAATAAAGTGACACTGCGCTCTGCCGGACGTTGGTTGTCCCGGTCATTTCAGAATATACTCTTGAACTCCGCTTTTGATATAGTGCTTGCTAAATCTCTAAGCTTCTAATATATAGTGATGGGATGTATTTATTTTTTAGTAATTTTTGTTTGCAAATATAATAATAACAAGGTGATAATACTAATAACATTTTGTAAGAGATTTAAGGAATGACATAAAAATCCAAGCTTATCCACCTTCATTTTCATTTCTCTTTTTTATATTATAGTTTATCAATGCGTACCACGGTCGACGGAAAATACATTCTTCTAAACCATGTCATTTTCACACATTAGAAAGCATGTGGAAGCAACATTTTTGGAGCGTGAGGTATAACTAAAACAATTACCTATATCTTTTAAATTGAAAACCTATTTTTAGAATTATAAAGTTTAGACACACGTTAGTGTTTCTGCATTAATTTGATTTTACGATTGCCAAGTATTTAAAAAATACTAAGTTTTATTCAAAGGGAAATCCAGCCGGAGTTTCAGCAGATGGTTCATCGGCTCGGCTTACCGGATGCCTCCCGGGCAATTTTCTAATAAACAAACAATAATAAAAAAAAAATTAAGCATAGATATATGCGAGCGTAATTCTAAGTTTTGTTTCACGAAACGTAAATTAACTCTTGCACAACCCTTTCATACACACAGGTGAAACCTTTTCCCCATTTGCTATATTGACTTAAGACGACGTGGGGCTTCACCATTCTAACTACTTTTTGTTTCAGTAAGCTCAAGAACCGCGGTCGGGGACTATTTAGATATTGCAAACATACGCTCACTCAGTTTTTTTTTCGTTTTTTTCCGACTGGCCGTGACGGCATTCGGAAGAGTAGCTTTGACCTCCAACAAGCCGTCGAATCACTCAAGCACCGCGTCTTACTTTTAAATTTTAAACCTGCCTTGATCCTTATGATAAACCCTGAGAGAACAATATACGTAGAGCGTCCGTTATATGTGCGTTACGGATAGTTATGCTTGGTTACGGGAAGCTTTGGGTTGTTTTGAATGCGTGGCGCACACGGCACACTCATAAGGTAATGTGTTCTCGGAATGATCAAGACAATTTTAAATTTATTCAAGAGCGGAGAGTGTGAGGACAATGTTTTGATGGGAAGTTCCACGCGTTCTGCCATAGTGAATATATCTTACTCCGCAAAAATCTAACGGCCTTCGTGCCGACAGCTTTTTGCGTAGTTGGAACGGCTGGACGCGCACAGCCCCAGGGTACACCTTTTGAATGGATAAAGATGGTGATGATGAGGATGCGGCTATTCCCTCTGGATCCCGGTGGGCTTGAACAGTGTTCAACTACAAGCCTGAGGGTGGAAATTGGAAGGGGTGGCTGCCGCCATCTATAGACGTCTATTCTCGTCAAGAAAGTAAAGACAGCCGTCCCTGTTGGCTTAGCGATTCTGGTATCTCAATATCTCTGTTCGTAGGCGGCAGCCGTTTCCTTCGGCGCAGCGCTAATTTCGCTGTCTCACTAGAGGGAAAAACCGATACAACCGACAAAGACAAGCCTTAAACACGTGGAGCATGCACGCGAGAGTATCTAAGTCAGGTTTGCACTCACTCGTGCTTACTGCGCGAGCCTCTAGAAACTGCGAGCCTACCAAATATACTATTGCGTGCACAATGCCCGTGCTCGAAAGTTATCGGTGCAGGTTGTTTCTGTTTGTAGCTCTAGTGGGACTCGGACATAAAGCGCAACAGCGTCGGCAGCGCAATGCGCATGCGCTCTCCCAAACGGGAACTCTCCAAACCACCAGGCGGGGATTTGGCGCTGAAGGCGCTATGTCTTACGGATATGCGCGAAGAACAACTGCATGCTCCTAGTAAGGTAATTGGGTTCTGTTTCTCTCGAGGGTCTGCGTTGCGCCTTGAGTCCTTACTGTCCTTGGATTGCGAGAAACTCCATTGCGATAAATGAAATAATTCCGAGTCAAGGACGTTTATTGTATCCGCTAATCTAGCTATTAACGGCTATTATAAGTCGCGACATCACATGACCAGCGCTCAATTCGTTGGTGCATTTGATCAGCCCCGTAGCATTCCGGAGCCAGCTGTACGCACCAACGGTCGCCTGCTCTCACGGGCTCCTGTGAGTTATGCTTCATCCTGCCGTATCGATTCTCATGCACCCCCTCTCGTGGCGCTAATAAAAATACAAAGCAAACCTCCCGCTGCGCATAGAAAAGGATCGCTTTGCCCGGGTTTTGACTACCACTAAGCCACATGGTAAATGTCGCTTGTTACACTTAATCACGACAAATTAGGAGTACGTATGACTAGGAACAAGTTTTTATGCTGGTACATTGCCTATTATAGGCTGTGCCTGCATGTGTCGGCTGAGGTCTCTGTTTAACGTCATTTTCTCGCACTTGAACGTGACACTTTTCTTCCAAGTTCCAGCCTATAAACACATTTTGTGTTAAACTTAAACCTGCTCTTTTCATTCCGATAAACTCAGAAAGCTCAGAATGTATCCAGCGGTGGGCATTATGCTCAGATATGGCGGGCGGTTTTGAATACGTTGCATATGCGAGACAGTTATTTGGTCACCGAGTTTATCAGAACCATCGAGGCGACATTAAATTTGTTCAGGAGTAGTGTGAATACGACGTCTAATTGAGACATTTCCATCGGTAATGCGAACATTTTACGAGGAAGTACAGTGCTAATCACACTTGTCTATGACGCGGGAGCGCGCGGCTTTCTCCGGCAAGTGCTAGATTTGTGACAATTGCAGCAACTATTCAAGACACGTGAGTAACATGGAACGGTCCGCTCTTCTGAGGGGAAGCCTGCCCACTCGATGTGGGCTGCCGCGGAATGTGTGGAAGGCTTCTCGTGTGCTCTTCGCAAAAACCGGCCGTGGCAATAGAAAACACAGACAAAGCATGATAGCGTATCAAAAACATACGGTGAAAATAAAGCTGTTGATATGTGCACGATAGCGTGCAGCCGATCCGAGAACCAAGGCAAGCGAGAAGCGTGCGAGACAGCCTCCTGCGTTCGGCGGCACCTGATGTAAAGGTTAGGACATCCGTCGAGCAGACCGTTCCATGTTGCCCACGTGACCAGATTAGTTGCCGCAAATGACACCATTCTCGCGCTCGCCGGAGAAGGTCGCGCGCTCCTGCGTTATAGAAGAGTGTGATTAGCACTGTACCTATTCGCGAAAATAAAATGGCCTTAGCGCCGACAGATTTTACGTACTTTTTTACGGCTAAACGCGAACAGCCTGTTCTTTTTTTTTTCCTTTGATTACGACTGTGTGGTTGCTCGCATTTATCGTAGTGTAAACTAGTCGAGAAAGACAGCGAAATCAGCCGTCTCTGCTGTCTTCAGGAATCCAGTATCTCGGTGCGTCGGCGGCAGCAATCCCCTCAGGGCAGCGCTAAAGCGCGACATTGCGACATGCACGTGCGTTCTCTCAGAACGGGGCTTCCAAACCGCTCAGAGAGGATTTGGCGCTGAAGGCGCGCCGTCTCGTGAAAACGAGCAGAGTGAAATGTATTCTTCTATAATACGTTCGCCCCTACACTCAAAGTTAAGTGCAACCTACAGGCGCGTTGACTTAGTCATGCGTCTGTCTTTAGCCGCAAGATCGCGTTCCCAAGAATACCCACGCACGAGGGATGGTGGCATCGTAATGAAAGGGAGGCGGTTGTTTGGTCTGTCAAGCAAGTGGCTCCCACCGAACTTTTCGCTTATGGAGAGCGGAGTATAGTACAGAATTTAGGTTCTCACTCTTAGGAGTGTGCGTCTAGTGCCTTGAGCCCTTAGTGGTCCTGGATCGCGAGGATACCCTTTTGTTAACTGAAGCAATCCCAGGAGAGGAGGCTTATCGAAGTTGCTAATCTACAGGTGGGGGGAGGGGGACCCAAAAGTAACCGGAATTATTTTTACGAGAGCGAGTTCCTTCTAGTTTCCCCCTCTAGGTGCGTTTTCAAGGAACCTGTCTGCATCAGTGTAGCAGTTGATGGTCTTTTGAGTGACTGCGTTCAGGCTCATAGATCGTTTCGGGAGACTTATCGAGTTTGCCTAATACGTAATGACTGATTTATACGAACAACGTGAGGCAGTCAAATATAATTTAACGTTTAAGGAGTATGCGGCGGAAACTGTTGTTTTGCTAGAGAAGGCTTAAAGGACGCTGCTCTGAGTGAAACGCAAGTTTACAAATTGTTTATCCATTTTAATGAAGACGAAATATTGATTCACACTCAACCTCGTTATGGGTGTCCTTCTTCAAGCCATTTTTGATAACCGCCGTCAGAAGATTGATGAACTTGTTGGGTTAAGTGGTGAGTCATAGGTCTTCCTGTCAGCGAACTATATCGGAGGATTTACACATGAAACGAGTTGCAGCAAAATTCGTGCCTTGCTCTGTTAGATTGGTTCGTCCACCGTGAGAGCGCGCCTGTCCACAACACGATGAGTGTTCAGCAGGTTTTTACAAAAAACTGCATGAGCCGATCTTGCCCCGTGTGACTTTTTTTCGTTTCAGATGAAACGGGCTCTTAAAGCAAAACGTTTCCCGAGGTGGAAGAGGTTCAAACAACAAACGGCAGAAGCACTGAATGATATCAACATTAACTAGTTTGAGGGCAGTTTTCAGCACTAGAGCAAACGTCTCGACAAGTGTATGGCCTCAGTCCGAAAGCACTTTGAAGGTAGGTGAAATTAGAATGTGTAGAAATAAATCAACACTTTTGCCAACATTAATTCCGGTATATTTTGTGTTGTCCCTCGTATTTATTGCCTGCTAAGTTACCGTCGGACGACATACATCCGCTGCGCTGTCCCTGGGTACGTAATAAACTGCCGGTGACGTTGTCCGCTCACGTGGGCAGCTACGCTTCGCATTTCGGGAGCTAGCTGTGTAAGCCGACGGTCGCCAGTTCACGCAAAAACCCGTGAGTCATCTTTGGCAATGCGGTATGTGCTCTCTTTTCTTCTTCTCGCGCAAAGCGTTCGGGGTGGGGAATCGCACGGTCTAGGGTTTGACTTCTACTCAACTGCTCGGTAAATATAGTTTGTTACAATTATTACGCCTAATTATGGGTGAGTATGAATAACCTCTTTTTTTACACACTCGGGCGTGACAGTTTTCGCATGAAATCCAGCCCATAAAGGCGTTCTGTGCTAATAAGGCCGCCATGTAAAATGCTACGTACAATGCGGGTGGTCTTTTATATATGTGACTGATTCGGCAAAGGTAGTCCACAGCAAAGCACACGAACGAGATCGAGGTGGAAAACACTATTTATTTTGCATTAATAACTGAAATTTTCTTAAGATGTTGGTATTTTCTCCCTTTATCTGCTTCGTTACTGTTTCATCGCATATAACTACTTAAAACCCGGAAGAAACTGAATTGGTGTATAATACACCGATTTCGTTTTCCCGTTTATAAGGCCAAGCCACACCTCTTCCTTTATATTTAACCCACTTCTTCTCTTAGTATCGTGCCACGTACGTCCAAGTCAGCCAAACCACCGGCCCCATCTCCTAACGCCCTCCCCAGTTTCTGGCAAATAAACGCTTTTTGAATCTGTATTAAGCTACATTTTTTGTCTTAGAAAATAAAACAAGACAAAGAAGAAGACTGGACTTTCATTACTCTCTTACGACACCCACCAGGCTTTCACTACACGTCTTCCTCTTCTCCATCGTGCATTGTCCTCTCCTAACCACGCTTATGCGCGGATCGTGGGTCCCTCCATGTATGCGTCATCGGACGAGGGGGGTTTGATGCACATTTCTCCCAGTGCATAAGCGTGTGGCGCAGTAGGCTCCGCTCTAAAATAAAAGGAAGACGTCTCTCCGAAGTCCTCTATTCTAGTACGTAATAATAATAATAATAATATAATTCTTTATTTTCTGTGCCCACAAACAACTTTTCGGTCTCCACTGTGGTGCACTAAAATACTAAAATAAAAATACCGCAAAACTAAAATACTAAATACAAATACCACAAAACTAAAATACTAAATACAAATACCAAAGAAAAATATAATTCTAGGCGAAAGACATCCATTCACGAACAAGCAAGGTAAATTCCCGAAGACGCATGAAAATATCCAGGTGATGTTCCTTATTGAAGGCCAATTGAATCCATGACAAAGGGAATACAGGGGACATGCAAGATGGATAAAACGTTAATACATTCCGACTGGCCCTTCATATAACATGAAAGTCAATGGATCGTAGTAAATCCATTCACCTGACGTAACCATGGACAACTTTATGAAGAAAAACAAAATCTCTGGACTGCCTCCTCACGGCAAGTTTAGATAGTGCAAACCAGTGAAGTAGCGTTTCATAATGATAAAAAGACCTCCTTCCAATAAAGCGGTCATACACAATTCTTATCAGCCGCTTTTGTACATTTTTGATTTCTGTTGCCTGACCAAGAGATAATGAATTCCAGATTACCGAGCCAAATTCTAACCGTGATCTAACTAGTGACTTAAACAAATGCAACAAACAAGAGGGTGATGAGAACCGCCGACATAACCGAGAAATAATGCCTAACACTCTTAACGCAAGCATGAACAGTTATAGAAACGTTCTTTGAAAAAAGTGAACTGTCGATACGAACACCAAGATCCCTTACGAAAGATACCCGGGGTATCAAGGCGCCTTCAAGGTTGTAAGAAAAATAAATTAATTCACGCTTTCTATATAGTACAATATGTTTCGTTTTCTCGGGATTAAACGACAAGTGGTTTTAGAAGCACCAATTTGAAACATGCTCTGTGTCAGCATGAAGACCAGTGCAATCCTACACTGACCTCACACTTAAAAATAATTTAACATCATCGGCAAAGAGAAGAATCTTTGCGTCGCTAACACAGGAAACAATATCATTTATAAACAAAATAAACAAAAGCGGTCCCTGGGGCACCCCAGATTTAGAAACAAACTCGTCGGAGTAGCTTTCATCAACACGAACAGAGTAGCGACGACCTTTTATATAACTAGAAAACCATGCGCACAGATGTGGGCTGAAACCATGCAGAGCGAGCTTTTGTAGAAGTAAATCATGACTAAGACGGTCGAACGCTTTCAACGTGTCAAAATAAATCGCGTCCACCTGTCCCCTACTGGACACAATTGGCGCTGAGAAATTTAAAAATGAGCATAAGTTAGACTCTACCGATCTCCCATTTAAAAATCCGTGCTGAGCTTCAGTTATCATCGGGCTCAGATAAAAGTAAAGACGCTTGCGGACTACTTTTTGAAATACTTTCGCAAATCCACATAACAGTGACACCGGCCAGTAATTGTTATCCAATGTAGAATCACCGGATTTAAAAATAAGCACAACTGCGGAGAATTTCCAAAGTTCGGGGAAATAACCCTGCGCAAGCGAAAAGTTGAAAATATGCATTAAAACTCGAGCAAAAATAGAACAACAACCTTTTATAATAAAACTAGGTATGCCATCAATGCCGGTTGATAGTTTCGGTTTCAGTTCTTTTATAGCTTCTAAAATGTCTTCAATGCAAACCGTAAATGTAGACAGATAATCGAAACACTTAACGTCAACGGAACTAAAAAATCTGCTCGTGGGAAAAGAAGAATAGCAGGAACTGAAATCCTAAGCAAAACGAGTTCAAATATCGGCCTGAGAACACAGATAACCATCATCGTCTCGGAGGCAAATATTTGACTTATTTTCACGGAAATGTTGTTTCTTAAAGCGCAAAATGTTTGGGGGATTTTTCTTTAGGTTATATTCGATGTCGTTTAGGCACAGTTGGTTATCTTGTTCGTATAGTGTTTTGACCAAACCGCGATAAATGCTGAACTTCTGATACCACAATCTAATCCTGTTTTTTTTTTTTTTTATACAAACGATGACAGGGAAGCTTCAAACAGTTCCCTTCTCTTGACTCGCAAGAGAAAGGAACTGACCGAAGAGGATATCACTCAATAGAAGGGATGGTGCACTGAAGCTCTGCATGTGTTCGTCGTGTCGGTGGGGAGCCCGAAATAAAGAGAACTGCCTTAGGCCTTCAACATTGGGCTTGGTGTATGCCGTCGTCATTACCACGCAACACTTTTAGCAAGACAAAACTTAAATAAAAAAGAAGTCAAGAAACAAAAAAAAAAACATCTTCGTTCAATAAAGACGTTTGGATATTTGGTTTTCGGTATGCGTTATACAGGGCTCGTCTTAATTTATTCAGCGAAACATACGGCCTTCATTCAAGAAAAACAATTATCTCCCGTTTAGACGTAGTGAGCAGAAAAGCACCAGATAAACACAACCCCGTTTTTTTTTCTGCATCTAAAACACACGTGCAAAACCGACTTCATGTGATTAACAAAAGAACATGTTGCAGGACGCATGCTCCACAATACCGCGGTAAACACTAAAGAAACATAACAGGCCGGCTGAGCTTTTACGCTTTACTAACGTGGACTTCAAAATCTTACGTGTTTTAAGCGCTAAAATAAACACCTCACATCGTTTAGAGGTGCATCGAACATTTCTTAAATTATGCATTTTATTTCTGCTTTGAAGAAAAGTCATGAGGTTATTTAATTCAGGCACACAAGTTTGTTAATGAGTATATTTTGACGACTTCTAATTTCTTGCTGAGAACCCTCTAAAAAAATGAAGCAACAAACTTGAACAAACAATGTAGTAAATCGTCTTTTAAAAATGAACGAACTGTTTACATATATTACACAAATGTTGTCATTAGCTGTTTGATGTGTTTCGTCTTTCGTTAATGCCGATTTCCCAGAAGCCGAGAAAAACTGTGCATTCACTTCGACGCCGCCCAGGATTGGGTATACTATTCGTTTGTTTTTTTTTTCCAATGGGAACTGTGTCAAAGCAAACAAAAATGTAGCACAAGAAGGCAACGTAAGTTTGAGGCACAAAAAACGGCACAAGCCTGCAAAAAAAGAAAAGACGATTACACCGATGATATACGATCGAGCTGCTGCGCTCACCCTGAAATATTTAGCCGCTACTGCGTTGACTCCACATTAAAACAAACACAAAAAATAAAAAAAAAAAATTGGAGGTATAAGGATTGGGAGGCGCAAACGATAACGGTTCGAAATATATATCGCGATTTATCGGGGTGACATACTTCGAATTCCAACACTGATCCCCCTGCGTACGTTTTCATGGCCCTGTATTCGGGTACAGACGCGGCTCCGTGCAGAAATTGGCTGGTGGCACATAGGAAGGAAATGAAGCCCTGAACGGAACTCCGGCTGATATAGGACATGGGTGCCACTCGCTTATTCAACCATTAAATGCACTTTATATTTCTTCTTGTTTTAGCGGCGGAGGTGTTTTCTCTTCACTTTCGGAGTTGGGGTGGGTGCCTGTTTTAAGTTCACCATGCTTCCGCAACCCTACTACATACACTTAAACTAATGTTCAATGTATATAGCTGGCTGGAATAAGTTTTTCTAGATGTCGCCAGCTTTTTTCTACTCGCATAAAAGAAAGTGCTATAAGCACTTTTTTTGTTTTTCTTTTTATGGGGCATTACAAGGAAAATAGGAAGACTAAAGACTGTTTCCAATGAAGCGCCGATCAGTGGAAAACATGATCAGTGAAACATGAGTGGAAACATGTGAAAACACCGCGTAGGTGGAGGGACGTCATAGGTATCCGGCGGCAGAACTACCTGAAAAATTGAACATGCCTGCTTTTTATGTTGTTTTTTTTTTGCGCGTACTAGACGCCTAAATTTCTTTCTGGGGCACCTGTAAATCTGCGGATCGTTCACATCCTCTTAACTGGAAGCAGATTCCCGCCTTCATTACCAATATGCAAATTAAGCTTCTGAGTTATGTTTAAGTTGAGTCGATGCAAATATTGCCTTGTCGGCAGGAGGAAAACGAGTAATATTGCTTTGCTCGCAAATATCATGGTTTTGAGGACACATGTATCACTATAGACTACATGCAAAACTAAGTGCAATCTGGTGTGCATATGATCAATCATCAAGTTTCCGGCCATATTAGGGGTTTGCCGTATCGACTGTTTCGTCCGATAGACATTGGTCCCGGCAAAGGGAGAGTCGTAAATAGAAAATACGTTGAGTTACTGCCAGTCAAGTACAAATAGTTTACGTAGCCTCTTTCATAAATACCGTTCACTTACTTGGAAGGCCAAGTTCATTGCTTCAGGGACGAGTCTTGCGATCTCGCTGCTGACCATTATTTGTCTACAATCTTGCGATTGTCTTTTACTCATTGTTTCGCCGAAACAAACGAGCAACCCATTGATTGTGCAAAGTCATTGTCCGTATATCAAGAAAAACTAGTTAAATGAAGAAACGCCTCTGTCCATATTTGAAAGCTGAAAACAAAACTTCAATAGGGCGGCTTCGAATAGCGTGTTGGTGATGACTGGCAGGAATTTTGCATATGGTCTATAGCAATAAACTATTTTTCCCCACTTGCTATTGTACCGCTTAAAAAAGAAATAATCCAAGAACATAAATATATTTTGATACAAAAATATTCCAGTGCTAATTGCGCTGCATTCGCACAAAAACAACTGCACAATGGCCGAGTACAGATAGGCTACTGCAGCGGAACCTAGTGGCTGCAGTACCAGATCCCGCGTGGGGCGATTGCAGCATTGCTACATTTTGGAAGCAGGGTTTAGGAATCAAACTACGTTGCTGTCGGGGGATTGAACGGAGAAGGATTATCGGCATTCCCACTCTCCAAGCCTTAGATATCCAGCGTGGCAAATCGCAATCACCACTTTGGCGCTTGAATATAGGGTGATTTAAAGCTGCCGAAACAGATTTTTTTTTTTTCACTGATATTAGACAATGCACAATTTCGATCAGGCTTCTATACTCAATCCCAACTTGTCACACAAACACACAATTGCAATCGAACGTGCAGCAAAGTTAACCCTTAAATTCTGCAATGCCAATAAAAATTGCGTATCTACGCATTCGATACCAAGATGCATCGGTGTCAGCATCCTGGATCTCAATGCGGAGCAACGCTCCAAGCGCCTCTTGGGAAATTTTTTCCATTAGCTATATCGTGGTTTCGTAGAACCATTTAAAAAGATTTGGATATCACCGCGTTTAAAATAGGAAGCATAAGGTTCATCTTATGGTGTAAAAGCAGCATAGGTATAGGTACCAGTAAAGCACACATCAAATACATACGATACGTCAGAAACAATGTTTTAAAAATGATGCATGAAATGGAATGGAACAAGTAGTATATATAAACATGCTTTCACAGTTTTTCTTTTTATAGCATTTTGTTTGATAGTTATTGTCCGAAAGATTTTGATTCGATTTTTATGTGTTTATGTTAGTTGCTGTTTTTTGTCAAACGTGCAAAAACCTGTTATGCACATAACTCCCGGGCTGCGACTCCAGTCACTAAATTCAAGGTTAAATTACCGTTGTTCCCGATAGACATTTGAGTGCGTATGGATAACTGTGATTACCATTATGCAGTTACAAATACAGGTGATTTGAGAAAACTTTATGCTTTCGCAATTCACCCAAATGATCGTTTGGATCCCAAGTCAACCAAAAATGTTTGATTTTATTTACATATATATTTTCTTTAAATATTTGTACGTTTCTTCTATACGATTTCGTTGTAATACAGCACATATTTCTCAATTCTTCTTTTCCGCCAGAAGTTTTTCTTTTTTTATCTTTACTGTCATTTTCAGCTCTACGTAATTTCGCTCACTTCTTGCCGGTCTAAATCTCATGCACTACTTAAAATGCCCCTTCTGAAACGTATTTTGATAACTTGAAAAATTATACTGGAAAGGCTAGGCTGGGTAACGTGACTGTATTCTCTAAGATTATTGGTGGCTTTCCTGAATAATCTTCATGAAAGGACTACAGCGCAAAAGCAGTCTGACGTTCAGGAGGGTCCAGTAGAGGAAAAGCACCTTAAAAAGTAGTGGTTACCAAAATTAAAAAAAAAAACACTTTCATTCCGTTTTTGTTTTTTGTTATATCGAATTTGTGACAAGGGTTTAGCGTCATTTGCCTGCACCTTTTCGCACCTTTTTTATATTGGAGTTCAGTCGAATGAAACATGTTAGTCACTCTGAAATTTAGAGCTAAACTAAAGTTTCTAGTTGGTTTGACGGTTCTATCCAAATAAACGTTTGTACCTGAGCTAAGGCCTTAAGTTGAACGCCGACTTCTAGAAAAAATATTGCGTTCAACCGCACTAGGAATAAATCAGATTCATAGAAACCTAACTGAAATGTTTAGTCAAACTTAACCTTAATTGATATTTCATCAGAATCGAGATGAGGCTACATATAGAATTCGCAACCAAATCACCCGATGCGTCATTTTCAAACATATTCTAGCATGTCCCCTTTCCAAAAAGTCATACAAAATTTACTTTGTGTATAAACTCTTCTAGGCTGCCGTATAGTTGACGAGAAAAAATGCATGTTTCCAGACCTGTGAAAGACGTTTCCGCAGTTGGACATCTCCGTTCTGTGAATTCTGCACATCTTTAATCCAATTTTACAAGGTGACAAATACTTTCTTTCTGAATGACGGTTTTAATTATGATTATATATTGATTTTAGCATTATTTCAACAAAATTGGAGTTTCTTTTTTTTTCTCCCACTGCTGATAGCACTCGGACTATCTCTTTGCATTAACTTTTTATTACGTGCTGGTTATCACAGGACGTCAATTGCTTCATGAACTGCAGAACAAAATATTAGACAGACTGAAATAACGAGTCAGTTGAGTCAGTGAAAAAGAAAACGATTCATCGCAGTTTTCACAATACATCTACAAAAATACGTTAGCTTTCTCAGACTTCGATAACTAGGGAGCAATAGAATCAAAACGACAGATGGCGGTTACCACCGCCATCAGTTCAGATTGAAAAAAGCAAGATGTTTTATTTATTATAAGCAAAGAAACAAGTATCTAAAGGTTTTATACCTGTTTTAAAACCGAAAATAGCGATGCAAGCAATGCCTGCCGAATGTCAATCCAACTCTAAAGGCCGAATAGGACTAAATGGATCAACTTTAAATGTCTTCTAGCGCTCATCCGAGCACGCCAGATAAAGGACAGCTTTTTACAAGAACCGAAATATATTTACTTTAGACAGCAAAATTTAAAAAGAAACCTTTCCTTTTCGATTTTACCTACATAACTTTCCTGTTTCCTGCGCAATTTCAAGCAAATTTGGAGCAGATGGGAAGCAGAGGAGGCTGGAAAGGTTGTGCAACCCCACTTCTGGACTTCAGCTTGTGGTGTTTTCGTGGGCGATGTTTTTCCTGTTCTTTTTATGTTGCAAACGGGTACAACCCTGCGATGCATCATTTCCTTGAGAAACTAGTTCTTCCTTTGTGCTAATAAATAGTAGTCGTAGTAGTAATAGTAATAGTTGTAAGATAATAGTTTTTAATTTTTCTACTAACTCTCGGTCGAAAATCCGGTATAACTTTCGTGTAGAAATTTGTATGACAGTTATGAAAAAGGGCGAACAGCGCGCGTTCATTATCGCTCTAGGTGCACGAGCGCATATTCACTCGTATGCTGCGGCATAAGTTGGGGGTCTAAGTTAAACTCGGCAAGTCGGAGAGATTGCCGACCGGTGGCTTAGGCCAGCGCCACGTTTGACCTAGACGCTTGTCAAACTCGACGGTAGGCGATCTTGCCGACTTCATCGCCTAGTGTCCAACTTATCAAGCCCGTGCTTGAGACCAGCATGTGTTTACTGTCGTTTTCAATAGAAAGTAGATCCCTCAAGTTTGCGCAATCGTGGTAATCCGAAGGGGTAAACACTATACAAGAAAAAATCTAAGAAACGTCGCTCTGTCTTTTTAAGGTATGAAGAGTGGCAACAAGTCAATATAAAAAAGACAGACAGTAAAATAAAAAGAAATACGATCTTTCGAAGCAACCATACCCAACGTGGTTCATGCTTTGCATAAAAAGCAATTCAAAACAAAACTGATGAATTAAAAAAAAGACATATCTGCCTTGGAGCTTCCTGGATAACAAATAAAGGTGTGCAAATAGGGGTTCGAATTGAATATTGTTCCATCATTCATAGCTTCCACAGCGAAAGGCCATGCCACAACAAGCCACCTTTCTTTGTAGTGTTGAATGTATACGAACGACATGGCGCTATTCGATTCAACGCAGTATTTGCACAGCAGTAGTAACAAGAAGAACGTTAAAATAAATACGTCGTATTTTTACTGATTTCTAAATTAGTTTATTTTGTGTGTTATGCTATGTTCAAACTGCGGTTGCAACGTGCTAATCTTTCACAATGCACGCAAACGTAAGCGCAACAAGCGTAACCGTTTAGTTAAGAAGCCGAGCGTAAAAATAGCAACGTTGGGAACTGACGCAAGGTTCTTTGGTGAGGATGTGTTAAAAAGTCATCAACATTTACGCCTGTTAACGATTCGACCCATACGTGTCAGCCAAATCGGAACAAGGCTGTTTTCTTTCTTTTCTTCTACCGATCATTGAACGTCCGATCTATACACGTTTGCTAAAATCTGTTCTGTGTATGCTGCCGACCGGTCAGCGATTTCAGCTCCTAGGGTGCCCGCATGCGTCGTTATCCTGATTGCGCCAATTATTCGCCCTGCATTATAAATGGCAGGTCGTAAAAACCTTAACATATGTAGCGTTCACAGGAAACGAAACAACTGTAAACGTCAATTAGAGACGTCATACTAGATAAGAAACTATGATGTCTATGTTTGTTACGTCCACTCTCTGAACATACCTTTAGCGGGTTATTAATAGGGTTCCGTGTCTTCAGATTTCATTTTTCGTCACATTCGGAGAGTGTTTGTCGGAGTTTATTTTTTGCAGAAAATTCGGTGTTTTTCGGAGTTTGTTTTTGTTTAATTCCCGATTCTCCGAAATTCGAAATTTAATTACGCAGAGTTTCTTGTTAAAACAAATTAAATAAATAAATAAATAAACAATATCTGCAGGTAAACGTAAGCAAGATAAAAAAAGGAAATTCGCTTGTATCAATTATTATTTCTTAAGCTGGATTTGGCGGTGGTGCCATTTTCATTGGCCATACTAATGTGTTCCGCAACACATGTTACACACAAGTGTTGCTTCGATAAACACCGATGCCTTAAAATCAATAAACTCCTGGAGGACGTCGCTGGGAAGCCGCACTCATCCCATCCTATTCCAGCAATCTATCTCGTGGCTGCGCGAGGTGTAGTGGTTAAAGACCGAGCTACAAAATAATTTACCGTATCCTCCCCGCCACCCTTCATATTTTCTTCTCTCCCCCTGGTATCTGGACGAAGGGGAGACTCCTTTTGTTGCTGTATCTTAGGTCTGGTTAAACCGGGAGCTTTTCTCGGCTTATCCAGCCCTAAGATGCAGCAATAAAAGGAGTCCCCGCCGTCTGGGAGAGAGGGAAAATGAAAGCGTGTCGAGGAGGATTTTTCTACTTTGCGGAAAACCTTTTTGTAAGTCAAGTTTTAAGGGTGTGAAAGAGAATATTGAACTGCCCCTCTTCCCAATTTTATGGAATGTCTATGGTCCATAGCTTTCACGATACCAAAAATGCAACATCTTCTTCCTCTAAAGCACAAATAGTATGCCCGAACAGGAAACCAAAACAGTGACTCCTGATGTAACCTGAATTTACAATGACCTGTTGTCTTGAATGAACCTTGACGAGAATAGCCGTCAGACCCTTTTTGAAAATGGTCCGAGGTTCGAACAATAATTATGGTGGCATTTTCCCAGAACGGCTAACCCTGTGGCAATCAAGATATAAAATACGTTGTTTTTTTGTTTTTTTTTAGTAACGGCGGGATGGGGGGGGGGGGAATGTTTTATCTAACTTCGGTGTTTATCACATAAATCCGAATTGACAAAACTTTGACCGGCGGGTGTTTTTCGGAGTTTTTCACATTTATCCGAAAACACGGAACGCTAGTTATGAAGTGTTAGATTGCACACCCTCAAGAGTGTTTTGTTTTTTTGGATAGGTCATAAATCCTAAATAAATAAATTGTAATAAGCATCACAGCGCGTCCTGTGCCAATGCCAAGGAAAGTTCCAACCGCAGCTCGTGAGCTACTTAACAAAACAAGTTCCATAAGCAGCTCCGATATGCCATTTCCCAAACTAAAGAAAGGTATCCCTTCACGTGATGAGCTCGTATATTGAAAATAAGAAAGTTTCCAAAAACGGAAAGGCTGAAACACAGGGTGCTGTCAGTAAGAAGTCGCAACCTTTTGCCTGATGAGGCAATCACCTGGATTCCAATTACTTATTACCGTTTGTTTGGAAACAAAATACCGGACCTCCTTTCCTCGTGCCACTTGTAGAGCGATGTAACGCAGGAATCTTGGTAACTCAGCCGATTCTGTTTAGCATAATTAATCCTGAATTAGAAACATTGCGCGCACGTTACATCCGGTTGTTTCCAAAGTTGCTTTATTTCCAAAACATAGTTAGTGGAGAATCTACGCGCTCAAGCTCAATTCGTTGATGCCAATGCAGTTTTATTTTCACTTTTCTCCCAGTTTTTTTTTTTTTAATTTATACTATGCGAACCGAGAAATGCGGCGTAATAAAATTCAGGTGTAGCTTCCAGCTGCGTTAATCCTGAACTCCAGGGAGGTCTTTTTTCCAAATTCTTATTCGGCAGTACGCGCTAAAAAACCTGGAATATATGCTGAAGTTGTAGATTTCCGCTTTTCTTTGTGTGTGTTCACCTCTGACATAATTAACGCGCCTATGCGCGCATACCTTTTGTATAGTAATTAAAACAACTGGGGTTTTAAATCGGCATTTTGAATAGATCTGTTGTCTTGTTTTAATTGTTCCTTTAGAGTTTTGCAATATGCTTGCGCGGGACGTTTTTTTTTTGGTATCGTAAGTTTTAAAATGCTGAGACATCATATTCGAAATGTCGATGGAAACTTGTACAGTGCACCTGACAATTACCAATTTTCACTTGATTCAATATTACGCTGATATTTTCAATCAATTTTACAAACTTCTGATTTGTATTTTAATCTAGGGATGTAGAAACATCAAGCCTATAGCACCTAGCTTTGGCGAAAAATGTTAAACTTTTTCTAAATCTAAAGGCCGGCAAGCGTTTTCTTTTAATCGTACTAAACAAGACTACCCTTTACAGACGTTGTTACAACGAAAACACGAGAAATGAAAAATGGTGCCTGAATTTAAGAGAAAAGGGCAATATCAAATAAAGTATAAAATACCAATAGCAAACAAGTTTGAACAGGGAAGGACCTGGTATTTTTCTTACAAGCTTGGTGACGTTTTCATACTTGGTCCCCACTTATGGCGCAGCCACGACGTGGATGACAAAGTCCTTAACGATTATCGGCCAAGTCACCATAAATCGTTTCCCGAGTGTCATGAGGGCGGGTAACCGAACGCTTTAAAGAGCCTTCATAACGGGCACCGCCACGCCCTATCCCCTTTTTACGCCTTGCTCGGCAGTGCTCCCTTCATTTGTTTGAGCCTTTGGAGGAGGAAAGCAAAAATGCCACTCCGCATTGCAATCCGACTTGGAAGCTCACCATAGGGACGAGGAAGAAAAACTAGCATTCAATTATTACTTCAAATAATTTTCTTTTTGTTTTTTATAAGAAAAAACTATATCCTCAGAAACATATACTTCCCTAAAATGTATAACTCTAACCAATTTTAGAAAAAGACAAAATCCACGAGGTCTTGGTATAAACATGGTCCTTTGGTCACGCAGGAAAATGCTGCTAATGTAGCCTGTTTATGGTGTTTGCGTCCAATTTTTTTTTTCTGTTATAGGGCAAAGTTTTGAGAAGTACGGGTGTTTGAGAGATAAATGTCTGGCGAAGGTATTTACGAGTAAACCTAAACTTACAGAGTTCTGTGAATCTACAGTTTAGAAAGATGTGGACGCCCTGGTAGAAATATTTTCGCAGTCATCTTTTTTTTGGTAAACACTAAAGCCTGCTATTAGCTTAAGATCGTATGAACGAATGAAATATATAATTATAGTCATATTCACTTTGTTCGGCACGAATTGTACATACACGGGCTCCACAGCATATTGTGTCCCAGCAGACTTTCGGTACTTTATACATCAGTCCCACGACAAGACGCGATATCTGTCAAAGACAACATACAGTGATGTCTCGTTAATATGGACGCCTCCGTTCCCCCAAAAAATCGACCATAATGTGAGTTATCCATATTAACGAGACAAAAATGCACGTATTTTCCCAGTTTATCCCCAAAAATGGTGTCCATATAGCGGGGTATCAATATTAACGGGGTCCATATTAACGAGACATTACTGTACTTTATAGAACTTCCATTTCTAATAATTTCACAATACGTTGTGAACTTTGATAGCAGTGTTTGGTGCTGCGTCACTATTTCACCAAATAGTTATTGGCAAAGATGCACCGGAGAATGATGATGGCTACAAATAAATAAGTTGAATAAATAGTCACTCCGCACTAGACGCGTAGACGAGCGACGCGTTACAGGACACGCAGCTGAAATCGACTACGGCATTTGTTGAAAATTATTTCGGCTATCCTGAGAACTATTTTAAATTATATGCCTATATAAAATTGAATATACCTAATAAATTATATCCATAATAAATTTGATGATATACCTAATATATTTGACTTATTTATAAAATAAGTGAAATTCAATTTGCCAATTTAATGTTTCCCAAACACCTTAATAAAGCATGGTCCAAGATGAGCTGCCATCATATTATTTAATGATGCTCAAGAGACCGCTTCCACCATGTCGGTTATTTTAGGGGAAAGTCACCTTTTTGCCATTGTTTTTGGACAAGACATCGGAAACCGCATGTACGTCTAACAAAGTGGGCACGGCAGCCGGAATGCCGTCTCCCGAATTGCGAAAGCTGGAAGAGGCGGAGAAGGGCGTTTGTTCGAAGTGAAACCAATCACTCAATGTTCCTTGCCCTGTTTGATTAATAAGCTGGAAGAGCCAGGGTTGTTGACAGGTGTCACGGGGGAGCCGTCCATTAAAAGACCCTTGAAAAATAGGAGCGTCAGTGATGATGACAAATGAGGGCAACGTCCTCGGGGCGGCTTCAGTCACTGCTGAATTATAGAACCGTAGCCTCAGTCACCAATTCTGTCCTAAAACCGGACTTGTACTTGTTAAGGCCGTTGGAACTAAATTCAGTGTTTCAATTGAGTGCGCTTTTTTTCTTGTCGTTTTGTCAGCCTGTGCTGATACAGAGAGCACTATCATTGATATTCAAATGTATCTTAGTGAACTAATAGGAATTTCAATTTTTATTGCAGATATATATTGAGATGCTAGAATTGATGTGATATAATAAAAGTCGAGAATTACATACGGGGTGCTTAATTGCATTTGAATCAGGTTCTTTAAAAATAGTGATATTTACATGTATGTGGTATTAACATATTTATGAAGCTCATCTGGCATTAGATGAGGAAGTAAACATCACGGTTTTTGGCTCTGCAAGTTATCTTTTTTATCGGTTTTATGGGTTATATTACAATGGAAATATTGATCGCCATTACTAATAGACACTAGATCCTCATTCACGTTTTCACTATTGCGGCAGTGCCTTCTTAGTCGGTACACTGACGACACATTGCCAAAATGCTTACGACGTGATATATACGACTACGTCTGTTGGCATTCGGGTCAGGTGAACACGGGAAAATGAGGACACGAAGGAGAGGACTGAATAAACCCACTGCTGCTTGTTGCTTGTTGCTTAATGTTGCCAGGAAGCGACTTCGTCGCTCCTAGGCAACATTATGGGCATGGCTTGAGGCGCTCCTGCACGCACTTTTGAAATCGAGCGAAAAGAACAAACAAAATATGTTCGATCCTCTAATAGCAATTTCATATAATATGCAATTGCAACCCGACCCATATATCAAATAATTAGAAAATTATTGAGCAGATTTTAGTTAATTTGCGAACTTATCATGCCGGTTATTCTTCCGTATAATGTCCGCCCAGCCTTGTAAACGCATGGTGACGACGCCACCAAGTACCCTCTATATAAAGCCTAAAAACTGCGAAACATTTAGAGCAATCTTGCAGTGACATCAAAGCATCGGGTGAAGATCTGACAAATATGTTTTCTTAGATGAATTCGTTTGCAATTAAGAAATACGCAAAAAATTCCGAGAACACCTAAGCACTTCTCATGAGTATAGTGAATGCGAAAACATAAATGTCCAATTGAACGCCGCTGAGTGTTCCTCGCAGATGACTGCTGCGCCGCTGGATGAGGCAGCGACGGGAGGGCGAATCTCGGCGCGGCGGGTGCTGAAATCAGGTGTCCTCTCATCATCAGCATCGCCCTAGCTGCAGGTACAGGTTGACGACGTTAGACCTCAAAGCGTAACGTTAGGCCTAACGTTAGGCCTAAGGTCAAGCCAGAACAATTTCCCCGACCTCCCCTCATGTCAAACGTATATGAATGTACCGTTTGACGACGTTAGACCTCAAAGCGTAATGACAGGCCTAACGTTAGGCCTAACGTCAGGCCAGCGCATACCCTCGTTTCTCCCTCCCGCTGCGCAGCCAGCAGTTCGGCTGGCCCATTAGCAACGATGCACTCTAAGAAAAAAATGGAGGAAAAAGGCAGCAACGGCGCGTATTCCTCGCTTCTACTGACGCGCCCCCATGCGGACTCAAGAAAAAGGGAGGAACGAAACGTTTTTCTCCTTATCCAGGCAGACGGGAGAAATCTTTCGCTTTCCCGACTCATCTTCTTTCGATTTCGTTTGTCGAGCACGTCGCGCACGTTGTTTAATAAATGTTGTTGAGTTGATTGAGCTTCAGCGTCAGCGAAGGTCGCCTGTAATTCCGTCTTCTAGTTGAAACGTGCAGAACGTTTCGGTTGCATTGTCGTTTTTATCACTAATTTTATCAAACGAGCAAACGAAGCCGCTAGAAACAGCGAAGTTCCGGAGCAGTGCCAGCAGCGCTACGTACACTGGGTAAGATGGCCGTCTCCGGGTTGCGCTAGAGTCACTAAATAAAGCTACGCTTTCAGAGTAACGAAACTCCCAAGCTACGCGTCTGAAGCGTGCCAGGCGCCGCCATCTTGGGTCCACGCGCAGATGGAGGAGAGCCTGTAGCTGAGCCAAGCCCAGCTGTAGCCGTCGCCTGCGCCAGCTGCCGTAGCCGAAGCTGTGGCAGCGAATCAAGGTCGTGTTGTTCGCATCTCGACATAAGAAGGAAAAAGTGCGTGCTGAGCGACGGACTGCAGCGTGCGCGTGTCATAAATAGTAAAACAACAGCAGGCAGCGGATCGCTGGACCCAAGATGGTGGCGGTGAAACAACGCGATGACGATGATAGCGACTCACGTGACTGCCGCTGTCCAATGATGCCGCAGCGATCCAAAATATTGTTGAATAGAGCTACTGTATTGTCGGCAAAGTGCCAAAGAAAAGGAATGCGGTACTCTGAAAGCGTAGCTTATTTAGTGACTCTAGGTTGCGCATCGATCGCGGGACCCACGCGGAACTACAGTAGCGGAACCACGCGAACGTGTGTCGACGTTTTCGACGTTATGAAAATCGCAGGAACTGAGTCAAGACAGGCAGGTTTTGATGCCCGCTGCCTGGGTGCCTTCCGTGCTGAGTTCGGTTCTGTTTTACGATGCCGAGTGCCAACCGGCGTTTAACGTGGTTGTATATTTCTGCGTGTCAGCAACATAGCAGCAAAATCGTGATGGCAGTGTTGTGCGTTGTGAACAGAAGAGTGGAATTATCGCCAATGTGACCGTGTGTTCGCGTATCAGTGGTGTAATAACAAGATGAGATTACGTAAACTGTCGGGCATTGATGCCGCTGGTCGGGCCGTGATCGGAGGGGGTGGGGTGTCGCAGGTTGACATTCCGCTTTACATTAAAAAGTTTAAGACCACTTGAGGGATTAGGTGCAATTGATCGACGTGCGGATGGTCAATTTGGAACACTGGTCTGAACAGTACGGTCCAATCGTACAGTGGCCAATGTGACTGTCCGTTGTCTCCTCCCCGAGAGCGATTTATGACGGAAAGTACGTATATTTACAGTGTGGAATTTTAGCATTAAAACAGAATAATAGGTAAAATCGAGAAAAAAAAGTTACCCTTTATTTTGCTGTTTAAATATACTACGGTTCCTGGAGAAACAGTCCTCCAAGTGGCGCGCTGTGATGAGCGCTAGACGTTTTCGAACTCGCCACGGCGTAGCTCCGTACACTTAACACCTGCCGCAAGTCGCGGCTTTGACTGCATTCAAGTTGATCGAAAAGCGATTTCTCAGCCCGTGAAGCATCACTTCCAGCTGAGTGAATATCCGCTCTACAGAGATTAATTCAAAACCGCAATTGCAGCCGTGCGCGAACAGCACAAATAGAAAAACAAACCCTACAATAGAAATACAGACTACGACGTGCCGTGCGGGGAAACAAACTCATGGCTTCGAACCGCATTGGAGCGGCTTGATTTCTTGGATTTCAAAACATTACGGCATGATCGAGCATTTACTTTTTAATAAGAGATTCATCCCCTGAGCCATTCAAAATACTCTCAGAGGTATCACATTGCTGGAAAAAAAATCAACACGTTGAAAATATTTTTATTGCTTAGGCAGTCACCGAGAAATTCCACACGTTCAAAACGACCAGTATAAAAGACGGTAACGCAGAGGTCGGGTGTAGTGATGGGGTTAGTGTGCTGATGTATTGATGTTTGTATGTGCCATGTATGTGAATGCGCTCAATGTATGTTCTCCTGGTGCTTGTAGAATGCGTAATGTGTCTAGTGTCTACATGTGTGTATAGTAGAGGTTCTCGATGCGCAATGGTGGCCTGAGGAAATAAAAATATTTTTCATGTAGAACATGAATTGGGCGGTACTTAGCGCCACCTAGCCTATAGCTACTTGCAATTACTCTGCTTGACCCTGCCATCTGGTGGCAAGCGATTTAACCTTCTTTCACGCTACACGATAAACAGTGGCTTCGAGTTTGTTCTTTTGGGAGCGGCTTTTGGTTTCGATGATTCGTTCGCCATTCCTCCGTGATGTGCGGTTGACGAACGAATTGTGACTCGAGAAACAGCAAAACTAAGTGCGCGAAGTAACTGGGTATCGGTTGTCTCCGTTTAACATCGCAGTGCTGACGACGAGAAGACTGAGTAACTGCTTTCGAAACGCAAGTTTCTGTACCTGCGGGGGGAATCTGGCTTCGGAAATAAACACAGTTCGCGGAAAGCTCGTGTTACACTTTTAGTTGCCGCTCCTCTCATCCCGTACAAGAAACGTAGCGTCCTCGTTAAGCCTTATTGAGCTCGATTTGCTCGATTCAAGGCCGCCATAATGAGATGCAGGCAACGGAGGAACTATTTGCTTTCCTGCTTCAGGGACGAAAGTTTCTCCCTTTCTAAAGGAACATAGGTTACAAGACCGTTCCTCCCCTTATTGAGGACTATCGATACCGTTTTTTCTAAGAGTATGCCGCCGTTGCTATGTAGTCACATGACGCGTCACAGCCAATGGAAATTTTGGTGCCGTTTCGCTCAGCCAAAATTTAGCTGCCGTTTTGCTCAGTCTATAGGAATTTAGGTGCCGTTTTGCTCAGTCTATAGGAATTTAGGTGCCGTTTCGCTCAGCCAGTGGGAATTTAGGTACCGCTTTTCGCTTCTACAGACAATGATAAAGCCGGCTTCGCTCAGATAACGCCGGCTTCGCTCCACAGGACAGTTATTGCTTTCCCACAAAAACACATTAGTCAAGTTCTTCACGCAGGCACGCACCTACGCAACAGACTGTGAATATCGGAGCCCAACAACTCGCAGCATTCGACCATTAAAGGTCAGCTGCATGTACGTCCGGAGACCAGTGCAAAGGGGCCAGGGGGGGGGGGGGAGCAGATGCCTTTTTTGTTGCGGCATTGACGACGAGACGTTCCGGTGGCGTAGTCTTAGGCCGCGGACCCGCTGCTAACACACCACACGAAGGACCGTTTGCAGACATTATCTAGAGCCTCCTTCTTTCTTGTTTGAAGGTCCCGTCACATTCGTCATGAAAACAACTGTCTGCAGAAATATTCAAAGCGTACATAAGTATGAAAGAAACATGCTTTGTAGATGTCTGAGGAGTGCCTGCAGATACTTTCTTTAAAGGGGCACTGACAACCCAAAGGTCGTATTTTTTTTTATTGTCTAAAGCGATGCAACTTGTAGTCATAGACACACAAAAAAAAACCGCATCGCGAAAAAAAATTTTCTCGCGCGCGCGCGCGCCTTTTTAGTTTTGGCGTTTGTATTTCCCGCCGCTCACCTCCTCGCTTCTTTTGATCGGTGACGTCAAAAATCCGGAAATTTAGAAGCTTTGTAGGTGACATTTCTATAACATTAAATAACGGCAATCGTAAAACATGTTTTTTAATGCAATTGCGAACGCACTACGGCTCCTCTTTTTAAAATACCAAAAATCAGAGTTCGGTGTGATGTTGCTTCCTAGATTTGTACCCTCCTTCGGAAAACTTGCCGGCGCTCGTTGGCGAGTCGGGAAAAACCGGTTGTTTCCCGCCGGCGCCCTCCTCCTCGCTTCTGGTCGCTGTGGCAACGGCGGAGGTCCAAAAGAAAGTCGAGTCGCAGGAGACCGCAAAATTTGAGACACTGCACTGGCGAGGATCGCGCGGGAACTTCAAATTCGGCATTTGGAAATTGTTTTTTTTAATTCACAAATACTGAATTTTAAAGTTTCAAATTTTGAGGGTAATGTCCCGACATCGTTTTCAATCGTTTCGGATAATAAAAAAAAATATAATTTTGGCGTGTCAGTGCCCCTTTAACCTGTCTGCGGTGAATGCCGAGCATTGTCTATATTGTATTAATAGTGTGAATTCGGCTTTTTTTGGTTCCGACTCGTGATAGGCATGGCTAAAGTAGCTGAATCCTGGAAAAGTAGCGCCATTGCTTTCCCTGCTTGCTAGCCGGACACACAAAAATACTGACACACAAATGACCAAACCTCGTAAGGTAATCGGCTGATCGGTATCAGTTGCCATGGCAATTGCCATTTTGGTCCAATAAAATCTTCGAAGTTTCGAAAATCTAATTCTGAACCAGTCGCATCAATGTCGCTATGAAGCTTCATCGTACTTAAAGCGTTTCTCGCCTATACAAGCGCCTTGGCCGCTGTCCATACAATGCACTTATTTGTCATGCTTATCTTTACAGATCTCTTACAATGTTTTTTTTTTTTTTTTCTTGCGTATCGAAATAAAAAAATACATATTTTTCAATGCCGTCGAGCGCCGCGGCGCCGTATGTGGTTGTGGTGCGAAGATGTACACTTGTTTCGCCGGTGTGAAGATAATGAAATATCGGTATGCCAGAAACTTCTCTATAAAGCTACCCGTCACCAGCGACTTTAGATTGGCTCACCAAGAATAGAGAGATCAAAGAGAAACTGCTAATTTCATAAACCAAAATGGCGACCATATGTGGAGCTTGGCGCTGCTTTCCCAGGATTCAGTGACATTAGGCATGACTAATGGGCGGGAGATCAAACTGTAGGGGGCGCTTTATTGTGTTTGTGGTCCCCACAGCCCGAACAGTAGCGCCATTGAGTTTCTTGCCAAACAAAAATGGGCTAATATTATGTATGAAACAGAGTGTAGGATTATAAAATGTGAATGACGCGCCCGATTGTATTAGTAACACGCACGGCGAAAGCTTGAATTCATTGTGTTCATAAAAAGAACACGGTCAAACCTGACAGTATTATGTTACTCTTATATACCTGTCAATGAAATTAAAATGACACGACCAAAGGACTCCGATCTCACTAGACAATTACAGTACTTGTTTGGACAATCATGGCTCGCCACGGCGACGCTTCTTCCCGTAGTTCCAGGGTTTCTCCCAGCAAAAATAAACTGCATACCACCACAGGGAAAAAAAAAATGTTGCCACCCTTTTAAAAATTGTGCACTTTGCATTGAAGACCAGTTAAATTCTCTGCTATTTATATAGCTTTGTGCACACCATATGACGTTTAGATGCCCAAGTGTGCATACATACGGCTCTAGTAGAGTAAAAGAGTAAAATAATCGGCAAATACGTGAAATTTCACGCTCAATACTCAGTCCCGCTGCGTTTGACATAGACAGCCGTTATACGTACTAGCGTCGTTCTATCTAAATCACACTACTTGATGAACAAAAAACAAATGTTACAATTATTCCGCACCGTAAAAAGTGCACTACTGCGGTGGTAAGTCTTTTGACGCAACGAAAATTGCACATTTCTGCAATAAGCTTAGTTTTCCTTTATTATCACATTCAAATTAGAAGGTTCGTGGTCACCACTTCGTGAGGTGGTGAGCTGGCTTCGCAGCTACCGTGAGAGCGGATTCCAACCGTGAAACATTTGTCTACAAAAGATCTTCGTAGATGGAATGAAATGGATAGTGTTAATTACTGAGTCTCGGCCGTGCATGTATGCCGAGGGAGTCGCCTCTAGTTCATGTAAAGCACTAGAAATAAACCCATGTATTTACACAGTCATTTCACTTAGACTATCTCCTTTTGCGTCATTCGATGAAGAAACAAATGCAAAAATTCAAAGCAGAATAAATCGAGCGCTATTTTAAATTATTGAATATTCGAATATTCGGAGTCAAAAGAAGACCCCAAATAAAAAAAAACTCTCGAAACCGCAGTTACTTTTCATTAACAATTGTATCTTATCCTTTAAACACATATAAATAGAATATTACTCGTAACAAATGGAATAATCAAGCATAAAATAATTTTTATTTTGTTTTAGTTCTTGCTTTATTCTAGGTATGTGATACTGCTCGAAGTCAAAATGCAAATAATTTTGAAGTTGATAAACAATAAATAAAAATAACCCGTTTTAATAAGTTCATAAAATATCGACCGGTTTGTTAAAAAAATATGATCATCGAGCAAACGCATCGCGTTTTTTCTTTTTTTTCATATAGTAAAAATGCATATATTCTTGTTCAACAGTACATTCACAAATCGAGCAGAATCCCTAAAAGCTCTCCAAAAGAGTGACAGGCTTGTGAACGTTATAATTAAAAAAAAAAAAAAAAGAATACGCGAAGTACGAAAAACATGTATATATTGACTAGAAGCTTAAAAATAGAAGGCTCTTGTCTCAGTACCCTTTTCAAGATTACGGATACTAGCGGCAGTATGTAAATTGCTGAAAACCAGCGGGTAGGCATAATTACCCAGGCAGCACACCGTATTGGGCCAACATTGGAATTGATGTGGCAAAGAATAGACCAACAGTGGCCCAACGAGCCATATGTTTCCCAATATTGGAATCACATTGGACAATAATGGACTATCAAAGCCAGTGGTTTTCCAATATTGGTGATACGTTGGCACAGGCTGGTCAACATTGGACTGTCAAAGCCAATAGCGTTCCAATATTGGATACACACCGGCATAAGCTGTCCAATATTGGACTGTAGGAGCCACTGGCTTTCTGATATTGGCTATACGCCGGCATAAGCTGTCCAATATTGGACTGTCAAGGCCAATAGCTTTCCAATATTGGATACACACCGGCATAACCTGTACAATATTGGACTGGCAGAGCCAATGGCTTTCCGATATTGAATATACGCTGGCTTAAGCTGGTTAATAGTAAACTGTCAAAGCTAAGAGTTTTCCGATATTGGTGATGTCATGGTATAGACTGGTCAATATTGCACTGCCATAGCCAATGGCTTATTGATATTTGTGTCGCCTAAGGTATAAACCCGCGACCCTTTTTGTTTTGCATTGCAGAGGTAGGAAAGTAAAAAAAGAGTCATTCACGCGCTCGCTCGGGGTGAGAATTTTATTTACCCAACTTTCTGCGGCGTACGTCGCCGGCGCTTTACAACCGCGATCACAAATACGTCCTTAGCTGCCATAGGACTATGGCAGTTTTTTTGCTTGCTGCTCTCCCTTCGCATCGCCTTATTTCGGCGTTGAAAACTTAATTCCGTTTTTTAGATTTAATTATTTTTGTCGTTTCCAGTGTATTTTGTATGTATATGCATTCCGTAGCGTTAACGTCTCCTACTTTGCCCGTGCCCCTGCCATGTTTGTATTTATTTCTGCGTGCTTTATTTTTTTATATTCAATGTTTCTGTCCATATTTGTCATTGTCGACGCAGGTGTCAACAAACATAAAGCCGCCGCTTACGCCGCCAACCGAAGCGACCTCTACTCTCACTTTTACGAGAGTCTATCGGGCTAGAAAGTTGTCTATTGGACTCGAATGAAGTCTCGGGAGGGCTGCTTCGACTGCCAGTGCACATGTCATCAGTGTAGGCAGAGCAACGACGTAGCAATCGCGACCTGAGAGCCTACTGCGCCTCCATCTGGCCGGCCGCGCTCGCTCTGCGGAAATGTGAGCGTGGTACTCTCGAGCACCGTTACCTTACTGAAGTTGCAAGACGCTACTATGTCGTCGCGAATCCTTTGCCCTTCGAACGGTCGCGAAGCCGTTGCGTCCGGCGTATCCTACACAGTATCTTTCCGAAATTGTTCGCGCAGCATCGCAACCTTCTGTCAGCGAGCGTCGGCGTTTCATCGTGCGTTGAAAGTCGGACGATGTGCTGTCCGTGGTGTATTTGTTGTGTAACTCTTTCGTAAAAAAAAAAAATTGAAGTTTAAAAACGCGAACCTAATGTACAAATAATTTTAAATTTATTGATATATATATATATATAAATATATATATATGTATATATATATATATATATATATATATTTATTTGTGGACATCGTGCGCAAAATATAGTCGCGCTTATTTCTTCATTCTAAATTTTAATGTGAGTTATACGACATAAAACAGTGTCATCAAACTTGCCCCGTTTAGAATCACTTTTGGGCTGGACAGCCTCTTTAGAAATTCAAAAGCTGGCCTTCAAAGAGCTGTCCTGTTCAATCAGTATAGGCAGCAGGGTGGACGCTATGCGTGTTTTAGGCCAATCGTGTCTCCGGTTATGGTCACGTGACTGCAGTCTCGAAGCTGGTGATAAGGCAGAGCACGGAACCTGAATAAAAGCCCAAGGCCACGCATAACATCCACTGCACTATCAACCTTGGGTAAAAGTGACAAATCCTCTGGTTGGGTTAGCGAATCAGCGAATCGGATCCACTTCAACCACTACGTTTACATGGATTCGGATCGACCAGAAGTGGCATCTCGTGTCGAAGGATCACAACGCAAACCTCGTGACCTTCAGATGGTTTCCGAGGTGTCCGGTTTGCCTAGCGGCATGCAAAGCAAAGCGCCCGTAATCCCTCGCCCGAGCACTCGATCCGATCCGCTAGCGTATACATGGAGAGTCTCGATTCGGATTGACGATCTCAAACCACCCTGTCCCAGCGGATCGGATCGGAACCGATCCGATCCGATCCGAGTTGTTTACATGGACCGATTCGATTTGTTAACTGGTTCCGATGCGCTGCAGTCGCATCCGTGTAAACGTAGCCATTGTTGAGATGGGCCTGAAGATTAGCCTTTGCAAGCGCAGCCCCCGTTCTGGGCTGCTTCCTTTCTACTCCTTCTCTCCTTTTCTCCCTCTCCCTAAGCTGAAGGCGCGGTAGAAGCGTTATCACGTGGTTTGACGGATGACGCATTAGCCGTTGACAATCCCGATCGAAAAGACCATCAAGAAAATCTGATGGTCCATCAAACTTCCTTGATGGTCCATCAAACTTCCCTGCTGGCCCATCAGGTTTCCTTGATGGCCAACCAGACATCCTTGATGGCGCCTGATGGTCCATCAGAACGTCCAAATAGACCCTCAAAGGGACTTTGATGGTCCATCACGCTTCCTTGATGGCATCTGATGGACCATCAAAGGCATCTTAATGGTCCATCAGGAGCTCCAATAGGTCCACCAGACTTCCCTGATGGGCCATCAAAGCGTTTGACGGTCCGCCAGAAATTCGTAACGGCAATTAACACAGTATTAGTAATCCTGCTCATACCATCAGAATTAACTGTCCATTGTCCGACAGGCTTACTTGGTGGTGCCTGATAGACCATCAAACATTTCCTGATGGTGGCTGATGGACAATTAAAGTCTTCTGTTTGTAGCTCAGAGACCTTGAAAACATTTGTTGCGGCGGCTGACGGACCATCGAAACGTTTTGATGCATGTCGTCCGTTGAGATCATCAGGATATATCGATAGACCACCAGAACGCAAAAAGGCTGATGGTGCTTCTCATGACATCTTGCGGTGGTGGAAAGAACCTGACTATATTCGGGAGGTTACAGAAGTGGCCGAGAGATGGCGCTAGTGATCTCACGTCGTCGCGCGTGCCTGAATTTCATTCGGTGTGTAAAGCTGACAGTGGTGTGGCTCGATAACAGTGTGTTCAATCCGTAATAATCCACCTCAACAATTGTCCTAGGATACTCGAACGGTAACGAAGACACCTTCTTATAAACTCAAGTATGTTTTGGCAACCATAGTTTTGTTTTAAATTGTTTTATTGTCCTTTGGTGAAACAATTTGTTTATCCGCTTTGTTTGTCAAATAGATCATGTGTACAATCTAAGTGGAAGAAAATATGCCAAAAAACGCACTTTGCTTGATAGGAAATTCATTTACTAGGTGCACATGTACTGTGAACTAAATACTCGCGTGAAAAAACGTTTACAAAGCCGCGAATGCGGTAATACGAGGCTTACTGCATCCTCGGGCCAACGAGGCTTAGCGTATTGCATGCTGTCGCACGGCGTTGTCATGCCCAGCATGGACGATGGGGACAAAGTGTAGATAGCTACGCAACGCACACCGATGAAATTACTGCGCGTCGTGGAGTCTCGAAAGTAGTGAGCAGATTGAACACATTTTCTCGTCCATTTTGTTTTTGCGGTTTAATAATTCAATGTTCAATTATTTCCAAATAGAAATAACATGCCATAACCTAAATACAAACTTTGTTTTCAGGTTTCTACGGGGATTTCGGAAAGTACCCTAACGCTTCGGATGTTCCTTTTTGAAATAATAATAGGCCCAGAATAAAGTTCACAATTGACTGTAATGGAATCTTTGTCTTCTGCCGGTAAATTAATGTGATTGGAAATTCATACCGACCAAAAAACCATCAGTGTCCCAAAATACGAGACCATCACACCATCACACCATCAAACCATAACACCATTGAGCCATCAAACCATCACACCTTCAGGCCATCAGACCATCAATGTCCCAAAATACATCAGACCATCACACTGATGGACCATCAGGATTTTTCATGATGGCCTTTTCGATAGGGAAACCCGGAATGCCTGCGAAGACCGGACCTAGTTTCGCGTGTGATGCAGCCTGCGGGCCTGCTGTAGATTTCGCTTCTGTGGTAAATGTGGTAAATCTAGTTCGAGAGTTCCGATCACCAGCACCGCATTTCGTCTTAGTGCCAAGTGCGATCTTCAACACTCGGATTGCCAAGACCATGGATATTCTTTCGGCAGCGCCTACACACCGGTTATCTTCCTTTGTTGTGGGCATACATGTGACCAGTAGCTTCGACGGACCGAAGACACGACGGACCGTCTTCTCTTCCATGTGAGTGACAAGGAGAGGTCCTCCTGACCATTGGGGATAGGTATTTTTGCTTCGCAATGTACGTTTTGTCCCTATCCGATGAGTTTGAACAGTGTCGAACTCTGCGCCAGGAATCTGCGACGAGTTCAACGTGTAATCCAGAGCGATCGGCCCGCAAGGCCCTGTACAGCGCTATTTGCAAGTGCTTTTTATTGTAATAGACCCTGAGGTTCTGAATGGTTATTTTTGTGTTCGAAGTCATTTTTATTTACTTTTTTGTGTGTGTTAAAATATGGCTGTCTTCTTGGCGGTAGATGTGTGTTGTAGTGAAAAGTCCTCCCGGTATTTCCAAGCCGAATACCACGGAGCGTTGTGTAGTCATTATTTGCCAAGGTTCGGCTTGTTGGGTGCGAGTGGAGTGTCGGTTATGTCACCACGCAGTGCGAGTGTAATTGTCTTTACACGACAAGCTATTTTATGTGCGCGATTTATTTTAAACTCATGATTGATTCAAGCATCAAATTCTGTTCAACTGTCATGTCTTTACATATACCGGGGTAGTTATTGAACTGTTAATTTAGTAGTCCGTTTGACACTGGTGAGCTGAAGAGGGAGGCCAGCGGTTGCATTTATAAATTGTGAATATTATGGAGGCAATATGGGTACATTAATAACTACATATTTCCGTGCCGCAAATACCGTAAATCTTAAGAAGGTTTTTTTGTTTTTTTCAAATCAACGTAGAATTATTGGCGTTAACCTAAATGGCGAGATTGTAATTCTTAAGACTTCTTAAAGCTAGATGAAAGGTTGAGGGACGCCATGATGTTGCAAGAGTACAGTTAAGCAATTCATAAAATAACCTTCGTACTATTTCATTGATTTTTTAAACCACTGTAAATATTTTAATCTATACTCGTTTTCACCTCAAGAACCGTAGTAAAAAAAGTCCGGCTTCTCGCGGAACATTACTAATTTTCCCCTTTATATAAAAATTAAGGTATGTGTAAGTGCATTTTAGATTAGATATATGTTATCTTATCAAGACGTACACGTTTCAAACGCCAAAAGTATCGCTTCTTCCTTTGACAAGCAAATCTTGTAAGAACTACTTCGCGCGGCGTATGAACAATGCGTAAGACTTCCTTTTTTCTTGAGGTGAAAACGAGTATAGATCGATCGAGCTCTGAGTAAGGACAAGTCGGACGAACAAAACAATGGTAAACGTCTGGGCCGTCCTTCTAGAGACAGCGTCTCAGCTGAGACGGGGGTGAAGAAACCACTGTCAAAGCCAGCGTACGAGCTGAACGGGACTCAAACCTCGACTCAAGACGCTCGCGCGTCCCAGCCTTTACAGTGCTTTCCTTCACCCAGTCTAAGCTGAGACACTGATTCCAGCAACCTGGCCCCGGTCTCTTACCTGCCCATTTATTTATTTTAGAAGGCAGTACTAAGTTGTTTTACATACAAAATAATGAAAAATAATTCACTGGAGTAGACAGTTTATAATATGGAAAAGTAAACATAAAACGTCGGTTGGCCTTTCCGAGATTTTATACTTGCAGAGCAACTGAGCCGATTAATCGAATAGTTAATTAAAGGACGGTGAAAAATAATGAAGCTATGTTCTAGTTTGATATCCATTACTGACAAGCGTAAGAGAGAACTGAAAGCTTCTGAAACCCTTCACCTGAATCCAAACCCCCGCATCTGTCTCTTTCAGAATCCTGTGGCCAGGCCCCTGCGTGGAATCCCTTTGCCCAGCTCTTCTGTCAAACGTTATGAACTGTCAAACGTTATGAACAATTCATTTGCATGCTTTAATGATTATAAAGTGTCGAAATATAATAAAAATGCTGCATTTATTAGATTTTAGTATCAGAAAGAAAACAGTGCTTGAGGAAAAAGGGCAAGGGACTTGCTTGGTTCTCTGCACTGTTTTTGTGACACTGGTTAGAACACGGACTGAAAAATGGCATCCAATAATGTCATAGACAATGGATGCAAAAAATAGCCAGTCTATTTGGACTAAATGCCAATATTGGAATAGCCAATATTTAGGCCAATGTTGGAAGAGCCAGCGTGTAAGGCGCCGGATGCCAATGTTGGTTCAGCCACGGTGAAACCTCTATGTCAATATTGAATAAAAGAAGCGCAAACCACGTTGGTCCAACGTGGGGCTAGAACGTTGGCAAACCAGTGGTCCAACATTGGCACCAATTTGGACCACCATTGGATCGGGTGGTGTTTTCGAAAATGCCAACGTCAGACCAATATTGGAACCATGGTGATCTCGCTTCGCAGCTACCGTGAGAGCGGATTCCAACCGTGAAGCATTTATCTACAAACGATCTTCGTAGATGGAATGGATAGGGTTAATTACTGAGTCTCGGCCGTGCATGTATGCCGAGAGAGTCGCCTCTAGTTTGCACTAGAAAATAAACCCATGTATTTACACAGTCATTTCACTTAGACTATTTCCTTTTGCGCCATTCAATGAAAAAACAAATGCAAAAATGCAAAGCAGAATAAATCGCACGCTATTTTAAGTTATTGAATATTCGAATATTCGGAGTCAAAAGAAGACCCCAAATAAAAAAACTCTCGAAAACTCAGTCACTTTTCATTAACAATTATATCCTATCCTTTAAACACATATAAAGAGAATATTACTCGTAACAAATGGATTAATCAAGCATAAAAGACTTCTTATTTTGTTTTAGTTCTTGCTTTATTCTAGGTATGTGAAACTGCTCGAAGTCACAATGCAATTAATTTTGAAGTGGATAACCAATAAATAGAAATAAACCGTTTTAATAACTTCATAAAATATCGACCGGTTTGTTAAAAAAATATGATCATCGCGCAAACGCATCGCGTTTTTTTTTCATATAGTAAAAATGCACATATATTCTTGTTCTACCGTACGTTCACAAATAGAGCAGAATCCCAAAAAGCTCTCTAAAAGAGTGACATGCTTGTGGACGTTACAATTTCAAAGAAAAAAATACACGAAGTACGAAAAACATGTATATATTGACCAGAAGCTTAAGAATCGAAGGCTCTTGTCTCAGTACCCTTTTCAAGATTACGGATGCAAGCGGCAGTATGTAAATTGCTGAAAACCAGCGCGTAGGCATAATTACCAGCGACATGCAAACCGCGCTTGTTAGCTTTGTTTTGCTTATCTTTGTTCTGCATACAATCAAAATTATACGGTAGTCACGAAAGTAACCAAAACACTTGTAATTGATTAGTTTTAGGTAGGAGGAAGGTCATTTATTCAAATTAAGGAAGACATATTAAAAATGCCATCCATCAAAAACTAATACGCGACTTTATTAGAAAACACAACTTTGTACGTGTAGTTTGTAAATATTTGTATTCAACATATTGACAAGTTTGAGCACAAGCACACATTGGATGAGCAGCAAGAATACGGAAGGCATCTGACACCAATAACAGGTTTATGCATTATCCATAAAGTATAACAATAGACGAAGCACAGAGTTGGTAGATGAGCACATTTTAGTTTTAATTTGTATGTGCGGTGCCACCGCAAATGAGAGACGCAATAAAGATGTAATTAGAATGACGTGGTACCCATTAAATTGTTTAATTGTTAATATTATCAATATTAATAATAATATTCTTATTAGAATTATCATTATTAACAATAATATTTATAATAATCATTTTGTTTCCATCAAAGATACATTCTAGATGGAGGAGGCTGGAAAAAAATGATATTCATAGAAAGCTTGAGGAGCCCTCGCCCCCTTTATCAGACACATAAAAAAATGTTCAGAAAGTACTAAAAGGCAAGAAGAGAAATTAGACACTCCTATTATAAACAATCAGTAAAAATCGCAAACATCATACACATACACACTATTGTTTTAGGAACAAAAAAGCATAAGACGAAGTCCAGAAAATGAAATTGTTTCTATATTTATTTATCTCTCCTCTAGACCATCCGAAAATTGAGAAAGCGTAAAATTTAGCATTTGATAGACGTGGGTGTTTTAGATTTAGTAACCTTCCAGCATTCGGCATGAGAAGTAAACAGGCACAGAATCCTGTAAGGTGTCACAAATTTTTATTTTCTTAAGTGTTCAAATTAATAAAAAAATGAATGAACTTATAATTGTAAATTTTTTTTTTATATCAAGAGTTTGAAAGCGTTCAGATAGTTGTTCCATATGCGAATAATATGGGACACCTGAAACGATTCTTAGTGTATTTTTTAAGTAATCGAAATATTTTTTCCTAAATTTGTGAAAATAGTATACTCCAAACGAGATGGCAGTAGTTTGCAAGAGAATAAAACAATGAGTTTCAAATTAATACTTTCACAGTGGTTGGGAGCCCAAAATGATGACGATATGTTAGCCCTATAACGCGTGATAACTTAAAGCCAACATGATGTATATGATCATCCCATAACATGTGTTCTAAAAATTAACGCCAAAAGTCTTAAAAGAATTGCCAATTTCTATTGGACATGAAATTAATAAATGCCTTTGGTCAAACCACCATTTTGTTACTCTGCATAAAAAGTACGGCTTTACTTTTGTCAGTATTTATCTTCAAGCAATTGCACTGTGCCCAGGTATCAAGTTGCGTTAAAGCCAAGTTCGCGCTGTCCACTAACGCATTCTCATTTGAACCTGAAAAGAAAAAACTAGCGTCGTCCGCGTTCATCACAAATTTCGACACAAAGTGTATCTTGATAATGTCGTTCAAGTAAATGTTGAAAAGAAAAGACCCGAGTATGCTACGGTGTGGGTACCCCGGATGTGTTAATTTCAGAAAAAAATCTGACGATATTAACGTATTTCTTTCGATGCTTCAAGTAAGATGTCAAAAGTGGTAAAGGGTTTCCTCTAATCCCGTAATACTCTAGTTTTCAAGAAGAATATCATTATCCAAATAATGAAACGCCTTAGTGAAATTGTATAAATACACCAAGCACTAGGTGCCTAATCCTCAAATTCTCGCAGTATAAGTTCCTTTTGTTCATGTAGAGCTATTTCAGTTTACTTATTCTTACGGAATCCAAACTGAACGCCGCTCAATAAACTATGTTCATTGAGAACCTTATTAACCGCAAAGTCAATTTTGTTATAGCACTTTGAAAAACCTGATAAAGTATAAATGGGTCCATAATTACTGATCACGTTTTCATCCCTTGTTTTAAAGAGCACAAATACTAGGATCATGTGACGGGCTAGCTGGTTATACATTACAAAATTAAAAGTAGCGCTAAAGGCGAGGACAAGTAGAAGACCCATACTCCGAAATGAAAAAAGAAGACGAACCAAAACGAAAAAAAAGCAACAATTATTTTTGACTTCAAAATTAAGAAATGAGAAAAAAGCGCGGTAAAAAAAAAATAAACATTTACACTAAAATATTCGAATGAAAACCTATTCCAATTAAATGAAATAAAGAAAAAGAAAGAGGAAGAAGAGGACTCTGAAAATTAATCTAGCTAAACGAAGTTCTCACACAAAATATTGTAAGTAGTGCAATTCCTTCGCCGATAAGGCTACCGACGGTGCACTGATGCATGTATCCCCTTTAGCTGCTATGACTAGCGCCTTATACATTTCTCTTGTTCTTTGATGACTGAACTTCCTTAGGATTTTCGTTCGATGGAATAGGGTAGTACACTTGCAAACTCGTACGTGTAGAGCAAGATGTCCCGCCGGTGAAGACATAAGAGACAGTGCATGCTCTCTCAATCTCATGTTCACACACCGGCCAGTCTGACCCACGTACACCTTCCGACAGGAGAATGACATCTCGTATACGACGCCTCTAAGGCAGTTCACAAACTTATTAAAGTGCTTGACATCGCATTTGTCCTGTTTGTCGTCTTGAGAATTGATTTTCAGACACAGCTTTTTCAACTTGTCAGGTACAGAAAGCACCACCCTGACATCAAACCTGTTGGCTACCTTTTTCAAGTTATGCGATATGGAATGGATGTACTGCACTATGGCTGGTCGGCTCTTCTTCTCTTTGCTTCGGTCTTGTATTTTGTCATGCATTAATATATTTTCTGCCACATCCGTCAAGATGGACACGGCGTATCCCGAACTTTGCAATTGCTGGATTTGGTTGGTGAAGCTCTCTCCGGCCGAATGGTGACACTACTTGTTTAACGCCGCTCTTAAGCAATTGGTCACGATTCCTCTTTTGGTGAGTTTGGAGTGTGCTGAGTCGAATCGGAGTAGCTTTTTTTTTTTATCTTGGTGAATACATCCAGCACAAATTCTAGTCCTGGAAGGTCATTTGCAAGTCTAAAACTTGAAGGACGCTGTTTGTGGGAAGTTCATGTGTAAATCTAAGTCCTTGAGAATGTTTCGCAAAGGTGGCGTGAATGTCGTGAACTGCTTTAGTCCTGCTGTCTTCCGGACGATTAGTGAGAAGGACGAGGTAGTCGTCGACGTATCTAAAAATACGTGTGACTTGGCTGCTTGGAAGATTATTGTCAATAACCCGGTCGCACTTGGACAGGAAAATGTCACATAACACAGGGGCAACGCATGACCCTATACATATTCCCTTTCATTGAACGTATTTCTTGCCATTAAACGTGACTACAGTGGATGATAAGTAGAACCTTAAGAGCTCTGGAAATGATTTTACCGGAAGGCCACAATTATTTTGAAAGGCTATATCTTCATTTGCTTCAATAGATTCATTTACTGCTTCAAACAGTTCAGCGTGTGGGATGGAATAAAATAGATCTTCAACGTCGAGAGAAAGCTCATAACCCAATGTTGAAGCATAGGTTTTAGATATTGAATTAAGGCATCAGAATTGGGTACCAGGAACGGATCATCAAGTGGAGAGTTGACGGAGAAGAAAACGTGAAACCGCTCCCTGCCAAGAACCCTTTTCCGTGATGATTGCGCGAAAAGGTCACTATTTCTTGTGCGTATTGGCAGTAAAGAAAATATCTAGCAGGTCTTCTTTTGCAGACGTGATCTTTTTCTTTAATTGTGTCAATTCAAGTTTGTGACACAATTGAAGCGCCTTGGCCTTCATTGGTTTAGCTTTGAAGCCTGATAACTCTTTGAAGTTTTTTGAAATGGCTATTCCAGCCTTCTCTAGGTAGGTCGTTCTAGGAGCTACAACAAACCCACCTTCTTTATAGATACCAATAGAGTTGGATTGTTCATTTTAAAATGGTTGGTTATATAAGCCTATTTTGTCATGCTGTTGTTGTAAGGATTTGCTTTCAGCAACACAACACATCAACACTAAATATCAGTTGTGAGTCAGCGCCTGTCCGTGTCTGTGTCTTCTACATGTCCTCGTCTTTAGCGCTACTTTTAATTTTGTAATGTATAACCAACTAGCCCGTCACATCATCCTTGTACAATTTCTTTCTTCTGCAAGGGGCCTTTTTCGTGTTTTCCTCTGGACCCCGTTTCCTTTTACATTATTATTGTTGTGTATTGTGTGAATTATTGAACACTGTCCAGTTTCGGTTTCAGATGCTCGGTTGGCAACATGGTGTCCTTGTGTGTGTATAAAAAGTATGGCATCCTGACTAAACGGGTTCTGTTCTGTTTGGCATTCCGTCGGCTGCTGGGCTCGTCATTACATGGCGATGAGGATGTCCTCCCCTTCGATATGTAGCGCGTAAACGGCGCCGTCCCTAACGAGCCTCACAATGGCCTTCGCCGGTCTCGCCCCTCCGGAACCGTTCCTGCCGACACCGGGACGCCCGACCGTGCCCTGGCCGCAGTGGCATGGCATGTTCAACGTCTACCTGCTTGCGTCTTGTGCTGCCGAATTTCCCCCGGAGCGACGCAAGGCCCTTCTGCTGCACTGTCTGGGAGCCGAAGGCCAGCGAATTTTCAACACACTACCTGACACGAAGCTTCCAAGCACCGCCCAGGACACCGGCAAAGATGCAGCGAGCAAGCTGGACGAGTACAAGCATCGCCGTCGCTTCCTTGGCCCAACACTTCGCTGCAACCAGCAACCTGGTCATCGAGCGACACCGCTTCCACCGGCGTTTCCAATCTCCAGGCGAGTCTGTTCATGACTTTGTTGCCGCGCTACGTGAGCTCGCAACGCCGTGTTGCTTCGCGTCACAAGAAGAGGCACTACGAGACCAATTCGTGACCGGCATGTCTTCTAACCGCGTTCGTGAACGCCTGTTGCTGGAAGGCTCGTCGCTGCCGTTTTCCACCGCAGTCCAGATAGCCCTTCAACAGGAACAAGCGGCCGAACAAATGATAGAATTTTCCGCGTCTGTACAACCCGTGTCGGCGCGTCCTAGCAAGTATTCCGAGCCCCCTTCACAGTCTTCACGCTCACGGCACGTTACGCGAAGTCACCAGCAGCATATTCCCCGAAGCGCTACCACGTCACGCGCTGCTCAAGGGAACCGCCCCTCATCTCGTGACCGCCGCGACCGCCGTCGCTCGCCTTCAGCACCACGCGCACAGTCGCCGCACTGCTTCCGTTGCGGCTCTCGTCGGCACCGCGCGTCATGGACTCGTTATCCAGCACAGGGACAACGCTGTTTATTTTGTGGTCGCATTCGACATTTAAAAAAAGTATGCAACCAGAAACGCTCGCAGTCGACCGTTCGCGAGGTAGTGGTCGACAATTCGTCGGAGGATGATGCCGTTCAGGTCCTTGTGCTTCAGCGTACTACAACCTGCGGAATTCATATCGATGTTCAAGTCGGGCAGGTTAACTTGCAACTTCTAGTTGACTCTGGGTCATCTGTGTCTATTTTTCGAAACGAGTATTCGACGAACACTTTTTGGGTCTAGCTCTTCTGCCTGTTCCGCGTGTCACCCTGCTAGACGTCTCGAAAAGGCCCATTTCAGTCGAGGTTGCTTCTTCTCCGAATCTCCTTTCAAGGACGCCAGGCGCAACTTCTCTTTTACGTTGTAGAGCAAGGAACTTCGCTCATTGGTATTGATGCTATCAAGGCTTCTGAACTTGCGCAATTGAAGGGTCCACTATGCAGTGCCTTCAAGCTTCCTCCGTCCATGAGGAACATGACCTCCAATGGGTCACATCATCCTTGTACAATTTCTTTCTTCTGCAAGGGGCCTTTTTCGTGTTTTCCTCTGGACCCCGTTTCCTTTTACATTATTATTGTTGTGTATTGTGTGAATTATTGAACACTGTCCAGTTTCGGTTTCAGATGCTCGGTTGGCAACATGGTGTCCTTGTGTGTGTATATAAAGTATGGCATCCTGACTAAACGGGTTCTGTTCTGTTTGGCATTCCGTCGGCTGCTGGGCTCGTCATTACATGGCGACGAGGATGTCCTCCCCTTCGATATGTAGCGCGTAAACGGCGCCGTCACTAACGAGCCTCGCAATGGCCTTCGCCGGTCTCGCCCCTCCGGAACCGTTCCTGCCGACACCGGGACGCCCGACCGTGCCCTGGCCGCAGTGTCATGGCATGTTCAACGTCTACCTGCTTGCGTCTGGTGCTGCCGAATTTCCCCCGGAGCAACGCAAGGCCCTTCTGCTGCACTGTCTGGGAGCCGAAGGCCAGCGAATTTTCAACACACTACCTGACACGAAGCTTCCAAGCACCGCCCAGGACACCGGCAAAGATGCAGCGAGCAAGCTGGACGAGTACAACATCGCCGTCGCTTCCTTGGCCCAGCACTTCGCTGCAACCAGCAACCTGGTCATCGAGCGACACCGCTTCCACCGGCGTTTCCAATCTCCAGGCGAGTCTGTTCATGACTTTGTTGCCGCGCTACGTGAGCTCGCAACGCCGTGTTGCTTCGCGTCACAAGAAGAGGCACTACGAGACCAATTCGTGACCGGCATGTCTTCTAACCGCGTTCGTGAACGCCTGTTGTTGGAAGGCTCGTCGCAGCCGTTTTCCACCGCAGACCAGATAGCCCTTCAACAGGAACAAGCGGCCGAACAAATGAAAGAATTTTCCGCGTCTGCACAACCCGTGTCGGCGCGTCCTAGCAAGTATTCCGAGCCCCCTTCACAGTCTTCACGCTCACGGCACGTTACGCGAAGTCACCAGCAGCATATTCCCCGAAGCGCTACCACGTCACGCGCTGCTCAAGGGAACCGCCCCTCATCTCGTGACCGCCGCGACCGCCGTCGCTCGCCTTCAGCACCACGCGCACAGTCGCCGCACTGCTTCCGTTGCGGCTCTCGTCGGCAGCGCGCGTCATGGACTCGTTATCCAGCACAGGGACAACGCTGTTTTTTGTGGTCGCATTCGACATTTAAAAAAAGTATGCAACCAGAAACGCTCGCAGTCGACCGTTCGCGAGGTAGTGGTCGACAATTCGTCGGAGGATGATGCCGTTCAGGTCCTTGTGCTTCAGCGTCCTACAACCTGCGGAATTCATATTGATGTTCAAGTCGGGCAGGTTAACTTGCAACTTCTAGTTGACTCTGGGTCATCTGTGTCTATTTTTCGAAACGAGTATTCGACGAACACTTTTTGGGTCTAGCTCTTCTGCCTGTTCCGCGTGTCACCCTGCTAGACGTCTCGAAAAGGCCCATTTCAGTTCGAGGTTGCTTCTTCTCCGAAGTCTCCTTTCAAGGACGCCAGGCGCAACTTCTCTTCTACGTTGTAGAGCAAGGAACTTCGCTCATTGGTATGGTTGCTGAAGCAAATCCTTACAACAACAACATGAAGAAATCGGCTTATATAACCAACGATTTCAAAATGAACAATCTAACCCTATTGGTATCTGATAAAGAAGGTGGGTTTGTTGTAGCTCCTAGAACGACCTACCTAGAGAAGGCTGGAATAGCCATTTCAAAAAACTTCAAAGAGTTATCAGGCTTCAAAGCTAAACCAATGAAGGCCAAGGCGCTTCAATTGTGTCACAAACTTGAATTGACACAATTCAAGAAACAGATCACGTCTGCAAAAGAATACCTGCTAGACATTTGTTTTCCTGCTAAAACGCGCAAGAAAGAGTGTCCTTTTCGCACAATCGTCATGGAAAGGGGTTCTTGGCAGGGAGCGGTTTCACGTCTTCTTCTCCGTCAACTCTCCACTTGATGATTCGTTCCTGGTACCCAATTCTGATGCCTTAATTTAATATCTAAAAACCTATGCTTCAACATTAGGTTATGGGCTCTCTCTCGACGTTGAAGATCTATTTTATTCCATCCCACACGCTGAACTGTTCGAAGCAGTAAATGAATCTATTGAAGCAAATGGAGATATAACCTTTCAAAATAATTGTGGCCTTCCGGTAGAATCATTTCTAGAGTTCTTAAGGTTCTACTTATCATCCAGTGTATTCACGTTTAATGGCATGAAACACGTTCAAAGAAAGGGAATATGCATAGGGTCATGCGTTGCCCCTGTGTTATGTGACATTTTGCTGTCCAAGGGCGACCGGGTTATTGCCGATAATCTTCCAAGCGGCTAAGTCACACGTATTTTTAGATACGTCGACGACTACCTCGTCCTTCTCACTAATCGTCCGGAAGACAGCAGCACCAAAGCAGTTCACGACATGCACGCCACCTTTGTGAAACATTCTCAAGAACTTAGATTTACACATGAACTTCCCACAAACAGCGTCCTTCAAGTTTTAGACTTGCAAATGACCTTCCAGGACAACCATTTGTGCTGGGTGTATCATCAAGATCAAAGAAAAAGCTACTCCGATTCGACTCAGCACACTCCAAACTCACCAAAAGAGGAATCGTGACCAATTGCTTAAGAGCGGCGTTAAACAAGTCGTGTCACCATTCAGCGGGAGAGAGCTTCACCAACCAAATCCATCGATTGCAAAGTTCGGGGTACCCTGTGTCCATCTTGACGGATATGGCAGAAAATATATTAATGCATGACAAAATACAAGACCGAAGCAAAGAGAAGAGGAGCCGACCAGCCATAATGCCGTACATCCATTCTAAATCACATAACTTGAAAAAGGTAGCCAACAGGTTTGATGTCAGGGTGGTGCTTTCTGCACCTGACAAGTTGAAAAAACTGTGGCCGAAAATCAATTCTCAAGACGACAAACAGGACAAATGCGATGTCAAGCATTTTAATAAGTTTGTGAACTGCCTTAGAGGCGTCGTATACGAGATTTTCTTCTCGTGTCGGAAGGTGTACGTGGGTTAGACTGGCCGGTGTGTGAACATGAGATTGAGAGAGCATGTACTGTCCCTTAAGTCTTCACCGGTCTTCACCGGCGGGACACCTTGCTCTACACATACGAGATTGCAAGTGTACTCCCCCATTCAATCGAACAAAAATCCTAACGAAGTTCAGTGATCAAAGAACAAAATTATTTTATGAGGCGCTAGTCATAGCAGCAAAAGGGGATACATGCATCAGTGCACCGTCGGTAGCCTTATCGGCGGAAGAACTGCACTACTTAGAATATTTTGTGTGACAACTTCGTTTAACTAAGTTAAGTTTCAAAGTCCTCTTCTTCCTCTTCCTTTTCCTTTCTTTCATTTAATTGGAGTAGGTTTTCATGCGAATTTTCTAGTGTAAATGTTTATTTTTTTACAGCGTTTTTTTATTTCTTATTTTTGAATTCAAAAATAATTGTTGCTTTCTTTCGTTTTGGTTAGTCTTCTATTTCATTTCGTATATCTCCTTGCACTTATGTTTTATCTTCCTTTTATTCTTCACTAAATATCGGTTGTGAGTCAGCGGCTGTCCGTGTCTTTGTCTTCTACGTGTCCTCGTCTTTAGCGCTACTTTTTTTTGTTAAGCACAGATACCTTTGCAATTTTCATTTTCTTGAGGAATATCCCGCCAATTACACTAAGGTTAAATATGTAAGTCAAACAAGGTGCTATAGTATCTGAAACAAACGTAACTGGTTTATTTTTGAATATCGGCCGAGTCGAAGATGGTGCTATTTTTTAACTGTGGAATTATAGAAATTATTTCAACGTCATCAACGGTATGTCATCAACCACCACCTCTATCTTGGAGATATTTATTGCCACCTAGCTTTGAATTGATATTTTTCAGGTTCACAAAATAGTCGCTAAATGAATTAGCTAAGGAACCTTCCGCTGACAGCGTACCATTGAGAAATATGTGACTGATACCAGAACACGAATAAGCGGGCAGTAAAAGAAGGTAATTTTTCCAAACACAATCGGTGAGCCCACAATCCACTCGAAAGAAATCGAAGTAGTACCGCGTTCATTTATTTCGTTATCCCTTTGTCAGGTGGTTACGATATGATTTATAAATGTTCAGGCTATCTGAGTCTCTTGTTTTAAGAAATTTATCGTACAGACCATTTTTAATATCATTCTTACCAAAAATATCTGGTGTGATTCATGCATTACGAATTTTCCGCGATAATTTAAGTTTCTTCCAGAAAAAATAACGCTGGTAAAGTTTCTTGAATATAGTAATGAATGTATCATAAGCTTCGTCGGCATTCCCTTTCCCAGATAGGACATTCGACTTCGAACTCAAAATGTTTAGCCGAAGGTTTTCTAAACAATTTAATATTATATTTTGAAACTTCAGAATTGGCTTGACCCTCGACCAATTCAAGCCGTTCATGCACAGGGATATAAATATTTGAAGAATATCACTAAGTTCACGTGTAATTTTTCCAGCGTTTAAAAAAGTTGCATAAACATTTGTTATAAAGAAGTAAAAGTGATGTGTTTGATTCAAAGTAATCCGTGAGGGGCTCAATATCACATAGATAACACAGTTTAGTTTTATTAAAATTTTAATTTTCCTTTTATGAGCACTATCACTTAACATATTTATGTTGAACTCCACTCCACAGATTAGGTTATGGAGATTTGCATTTGTAAACCACAGAAATAAGTCTAAAAATTAAGAAAAACTTGGAAAAGTTACTGCCAGGCGGAAGAAAGAACGCAGCAAAGGTATAGCTGTTTACTCCTAGAGCGAGAACCTCGTAATTATCATTGACAAAACGGCAGTCTGGAATGGGCTCGCAATCAATGAGATCTTTAATTTGCACTCCTCCACGGGGCTTCGTGCGGATCAAAATATGAGTGCTGTACCCAGGTAATTTAAAAACGTTTATGTCATCAGAGTGTCATGTCTCAGGGAGCATTATGACATAAAAGAGAACAATATAATTGGGTAAAAAAAATTTCAAGAGAAACAACCTTGCTTTTAGCAGATTGTGTATTTAAGTGAACGCATTTCATCGAGGATTTCCATCCAAAATAATGCTTATATCGGAAGGAAGAAAACTTTCCATAACTATGCCACGTGATATCTAAAAGTAGACAACGTTTCTTTCAGTTATACAATCTGACGAAAGGACATGTCCATTGCTGATTTGTACCACGCCAGAATTTTCCGCCTTTTTCATTATTATTATTTTTCCGGAGATACTTCCAGTAATCTCCTGTTGTTGGTCTTCTTCCTCTCGGTAGCCTTCCCAAGCAACACTTTGCTCTCTGAGCACAAATCTTCATTCACGTACAGGTGCCGAATGCTTAAAACCGAAATCAAACGTGCTCAACCTGTTTTTGTTTTGTTTGTTTTGCCATAAATAATTTATTACGGACGTTGTGCGAGATAAAGCGCACAATTACATTTGGTTTTGTCTTAATCTTTTCCGGGACACGGTGGATAACATCTATGTCCGTGCTGGCAATCGACAAGCTTATCTTTGTTCCCATTTAAGTTACTATTTAACGAAAAGTTTCATATAGGGTGTGCGGAAGACCTTTAAATTTCAGGTTGTTTTTGCGACTGTATTGCTTCAGTTCTAGAATATTGTACCTCATGCCTTCAAGCTCTTTGTCAAGACCCTTGTTTTAATGTTTTAGGTTCTTTTGCTCAGTTTTCAGCTCCTTCATTTTTATAGGAACGTTAGTCATATTTCTTCAAATTTATTGCGAAGGAAAGCTATCGGAAGTGACATTCCACCGAGTACTGTATTCACAATGAAATCCATCACGTCTAGCGTCATCGAAAGTTCCTACAATATCTTTGCTGATTCCATCATAGTGTTAGGCTGTTTTTCGGTTATCTTGAGCCTTCACAGTGTCAGTGTCACGCGCCTTCCGCGCGGAGGGCCACCGAGCCTTCGACCGAAAATTCGTCCAGCCTGGGCTTTCCCATTGCATCTCCATGGAGCCCCCAAAATCGGGCACCCCAGTTTAAGTGACCCGGGTGGAATTCCGAGGCGAGAGGAGCAAGGCGTCGGATTATGTCTCACCGAGGAGAAGCCCCTTCGCAAGAGAGACGACTCCGGGACGCCGTACGAAACGGACGGGACGACCGCTCTTTCTTCTGACATAATGTAACCTTGTTTAAACTATTGTAACCCCTGTTAATAAACGTCTTGTTAATTTTAAATCAACCCTAGTCTACGCCTTAAACTTACGATCACCTACGAACTCCCAAACACAAAACGAATAACCTGACATGGCGCAGCCGAAATCAACGGACGGTACGAGCGGCCACACCCCGCCAATGAGCGTCAACCAAAGCAGAACCAAGGAACGATGCTTTAGGGTCAACGACGCTTTAAACCGAGTGAACGCTGACAATCTTCACCTCTTCTCCAAATATGGGCTGGTGGAAGAACTGAAGTCTTGTCATCTGCATTGCAGCGGACCAAAAAAGCAACTCATCCGCAGACTTCTAGACAACAACGCTAATCGACGAGGAGCTGAAGGCACGGTGGAAACCCTCACGTCCGTCCTCGAGACTCGCAACGAACAGCAAGCTCGCATCGAGGAACGCTCCACAGCCAACTACAAGCTCCAAGCCGATGTCGAACGCCTACAGGCCGAGATGCAACGCCTCATCCAAGCCGTATTTTTGACGAAGGCATCAGACGTTCCCGACGACGCAGCAACGGCTCCCAGCAACGGCCCGACAGTGCAACGGCTGGAGCCAAGCAACATCCAAGCGCGACCGACGCCCACGCAGAGCAACGTCATCACTCCCGAAGTTCCTCCACGAACGTCGACTCCACACGAAAACGAACGACACAATATCACCCATCTCGTCGGGGTGATCGCCGAGACGCAGGCCGGAATGTCAGAGTTCATGGCACGACAAGGGCAACCACTTCAGGTTAACTCAACGAGCACACTTTAACGGCAATCCCCATCTACGACGGTGCCATCGAGACCAACATCAAACAATGGCTCGCCGAGGTGGAACGTATCGCAGCCCTAGCTCATTGTACACCTCAACTTGCCCTCGTGAAGGCCCTTTCACGACTACGCAGATCAGCGAAAGATTGAAAATCATCATACGAATCAGAAATCAACGATTGGGACTCTTGGAAAAACGAAATAACCGAGAGGTTCAAACGAAAAATGACCATGCAGGAACTCCTCAAGATCCAAGAGAAACGACAACTCGTCGAAAGTGGGTCGATCGTCCAATACATTTACTCTAAAAACGCAAAGCTCGACATGGCACCATATACGCTTGTTATGGAAAACGCATATCCCTCATTCTGAACGAGAAATAGGACGACAAGTGGGCTAACCCGTTAGCCGCGCAGTGCTGCAAAACTGTTATTGACTGATCGAACGCGCAGCCATGCTCGATTGTCATTCGCTCAGCAGCAGTAGCGGCGCAAGGAACAAGTGCTGATCACTGTCACCGATCTTCGCAGCTAACACCAGGCGCATCGGGAGTACGCTGCAGACCGTGGCCTACGGACATCGACGCACCACGGGACCAATTCAGCGCCGTCACGTTACCTGCGACCGCCGATAAAAGGAGCAGCGCACGCGGCATCGTCGCATTCGCTCAGCAGAAGTAGCGGCGCAAGGAACAAGTGCTGATCACTGTCACCGATCATCGCAGCTAACACCAGGCGCATCGGGAGAACGCTGCAGACCGTGGCCTACGGACATCGACGCACCACGGGACCAATTCAGCGCCGTCACGTTACCTGCGACCGCCGATAAAAGGAGCAGCGCACGCGGCATCGTCGCATTCGCTCAGCAGCAGTAGCGGGGCAAGGAACAAGTGCTGATCACTGTCACCGATCTTCGCAGGTTGGTGGAAACTGTTGTACTTAGGTACATTGTTTCTTTTGTTTTGCCGCCGCTGCTGCTGCTGTCGTCAAAGTATATTGTTACCACAGATGTTTGTATGGCGAAGTCGTCTGACTCTAAATTGTGTTTGCTATGTAATGAACTGCTCCCTGAAATGGCATGTTCTCGAGGTGCTGCGACTGTGAGTACGTGTATCACCTGGGCTCTTGCTCAGGAGTCAGTGAAAATACCTTTACGTCCAGAGGAGAAGGAGCTAAAAAAGCGTGGAGGTGCCAAACGTGTCGCACTTCCAAAGCGCGAGGAGCATCATTGTCAGAAAAAGATAAACAAGAGCCAGAACTTGATCTTCGTAAGATGCTGACTGAAATTAACCGAAAACTAGGTGACCTCGTGACCATTCGGGAGAGGGTGGACTCCTTGATTACGATAAAAGAAACTGTAATCAACATCGAAACGAAGGTGCATGAATTGTCTGACAAGTATGACTATGTGCTGTCAGAAATGACAGAGCAGTCTAAAGAAATCGCAGACCTAAAGAAACGACTATCGGATATCGAGATGCAAGACAACACTGAAGTTGAAAAGCTAAGACAACAAGTAAATAAATTGAAACAGTACAGTCGCAGAACTAACTTAGAAATACATGGACTGCCTCGAGGTGAAAATGAAGATCTTCTCTGTAAAGTGAATGATATTGCACGAAAGCTCGAACTCGTTGAACTGACAGCAAATGATCTAGAAGACCTGCACAGGCTGCCGCCTAAGCCCGGTAAGATTCCGGTTATCTTGGCACGCTTTGTATCGCGAGTAACACGTGACCAATGGCTGGCTAAAAGGTCTTATCTAAGAGAAACTGATTTGAACGTGCGTTTTTTTGACAACCTAACCCCACACAACAAGAAACTCTTGTGGATGACGAAAGTAAAAACTAAAAAAAAAAGCTACAAGTTTGTTTGGCAAAAAATTGGAAACATCTTCGTACGCAAGGCAGAAGGCGAACGCGCTATCAAAATCGGATCTGAAGTTGATCTCGGCAAAATAATCTGAGAATGGCTGATACAACTCCTGTTTCATTGTATTATAATCCAACTACTTTCAGCCAACTTATCCAGCAAGATCCGCTGAACCTAAAGCAACATTTCTCGATTTTCCACTTGAATGATAGGAGCATTGCTAATAAACATGACGAAATCACTATCCTTTTGGGCTCTCTTAATTATAGCTTCGACGTTTTGGCTTTTACAGAAACTTGGAAACTAGTACCAGTGACGAAGTTAATTTTCAGGGTTACAAGAGGGAAGGGGTGTTTAGAACAGACAAAAGAGGAGGGGGCGTTTCCCTGTACTTCCGCGATAGCGCTAGTTATCGTGTTGTGCCCGAGTATTCGGGTGTTACCAGTCACTACGAATCGATCATTGCAATATGCGACGGTTCCGTAGTCGCTGCGCTGTATCGCCCGCCTTCAGGAACACTATCTGAATTTATTAATTGCATCACTGAACTTTTAGACTATATTACTGCCTTAAACTTACCAGTCACACTAATAGGCGACTTTAGTATTAATATACTTGGCTCGGATCCTTCTTGCAGACAGTTTCTTGACATAATTGAATCTTTCGGGTGCAGCAATGTTATCACCGCCCCAACAAGAATAACCCTTAATAGTGCAACTGTAATTGATCTGTGTATTACAAGCCATTTACCGAGTCAGGCAATCCCCGGAATACTTTCCAGTCCTATAAGCGATCACCTACCCATCTTCTGTATTCTTCCATCTTCGCGAAAAACGAGAGCCTCATCCTATTCTTTACCCGTGATAGCCTCAAGATGCATTAATCGTGACAATATAAGCACCTTTTATGCCATGATATCGAGTATTAATTGGGATGATGTATGCAATGAACAGAATCCAAGTGTATGTTATAACATGTTTATAACAAAAATTAAACGATGCTATGATGAAGCGTTTCCTATCAGAAATGTGAGAAAACACAAGAAAATAAGAAAACCATGGATAAATAAGGATATGTACAAGAGAATGAACTATCGCAATAAACTTTATGATACTTTTATCAAAACTAGAGATGAAGCAATATTACGGGAATATAAAAAGACTAGAAATAAGCTGAATGCAGATATTAAAAAAGCACGCAAGCAGTACTATGAGAATAAATTTGCGTCAGTTTATAACGACCCACAGCAAATATGAAACAACCTAAAAAGTCTTATTTCTCGGACCCACGATGCGTTACCTAATGAACAAATAATCGATGGTGATTTATATTCAAACGTGTCCTTGGCCAACAAATTTAACATACATTTCCTAGATGCTGGTGCCTCATCATGTAGTACATTGAGTAGTAATTCTGATCTATACCTGTCACCAGTTCAAATTGCGAACTCAGTGTTTTTTTGCCCTACGACAGAAACAGAGATAATACAGATTATTTTGAACTTAAAAAATAACACAGCAGCTGGGGTAGACGATATCAAGGCAGTACCGATAAAGGCAGTGTCACATCTTATCAGTCTTCCACTGGCACATATTTGCAACACTGCTTTATCAACTGGTCCATTTCCACAAAAAATGAAACTTGCGAGAGTGTGTGTTATACACAAAGGTGGCCCGCGCAACAACATAAACAACTACAGGCCAATTTCAGTACTCCCACTATTTTCTAAAATCCTGGAACAAGTAATTAATGTTAGGCTTTCTAAATATCTCGAAGAAAGGCAAATAATAGTGAAGGTACAGTATGGTTTTCAGAAAAATAAATCTTCAGAAAAGGCTCTATTACATATTAAAGATAAACTGGTCAATAGTATTGAAAGACAGCTATACACCGTGGGAATTTTCTTAGACTTCCGCAAGGCGTTCTACTCAATTAAACACGACATCCTTCTAAAAAAACTGATGCATTATGGTATAAGGGGCACAGCTTTGGATTTAATTTGTAGCTATTTATCGAACAGATCGCAATATGTAAAAATTAATGAATTCGAATCTGAACCAAGAAAAATAAATTATGGTGTACCCCAGTGGTCAATCCTCGGACCATTGCTTTTTCTACTATCTATAAATGATATAGTGAACATACCTGGCACTCCCGACATAATCCTATATGCAGATGATACCAATGTATTTTTTACTGATAAGAATATAAGCGTGATAGAAGATTTGTCAAATATGTGGCTTCATGAACTAGCGCTCTGGCTAGACTCCAATCAAATGGAACTGAATGTCAACAAAACGAAATATATTATTTTTAAACCGGGTCATAAGCAACTTCGTAGTAATCCTAATCTAAAAATAACTTTTAAAAACGTTGAATTGGAACGAGTGTCCTCCCTTAAATTCTTGGGCGTCTGGTTTGAAGAAACACATAGCTGGTCGCGTCATATAGATCATGTTCGCTCGAAAATATCTCAATCTATTGGCGTCTTATACAAACTCAAACAAATCCTTCCTTGTAGGCTTAAACGTCAGCTCTACTACATTCTAGTACAATCCCATCTTCAATATTGTTTATTGGTCTGGGGAACTACTACAAAATTTAATTTGACTAGGATACTTGGTCTACAAAAGAAAACAGTTCGTTGTATTGAGAACCTGGGTTCTACTGATCATACAGCTTCATATTTTGCAAAGCACCGACTTTTGGACATTGAAAGCCTCTTTATCCTTAAACTTGCAATGTATATATATAGTGACTACAACAGAGATGAAATTACATTTAGTGAGACTTACTACCCGAAGACAACGCCATATAATCTGAGAAACGAAATCTACATAAAACCCAAAATACGAACCAATTACGGTTCCCAAGCAATAACTTACAAAATACCCGAGCTCCTAAACAACCACCCCGATATTATTGAGTTAATAAAATGTTCTACTTCACTTTTCACCTTTAAGAAAAATATGAAACGTTATCTCCTTCCATTTTATGAATAGTGTTGTGAAACTGTTTATTTAATCATTTTTGTCGATTTATGGGGCTGATTATCAGTTTTATGTTTTCTGTATTTATCCTTGTTAGCCGATACTTTGCTTTGTAAGCGATACATTCCTAGCAGCAATTGATTACTGTCAATTCTATGAAGTGCCTTATCATGTATACTATTATTTATATGTGTGTAATTTTATTATTACTGTTTTTTTTGCATTTTTTTGTATAAGAATATTGTTTTGTGGACACGATATTGACTCCATAGTTGTCTTTGCGTTTACTGCTGTATGCTGCTGAGCTATGTACAGGGTGGTGGGGCCTCGTCAGGTAAAATTTGTTTACCTTTTGCCCTTCCACCCGCGACTCAAGGAGTCCAAATAAAGATTATTATTATTATTATTATTATTATTATTAAAGACGCACCGGAAAACCAAGCACGCTGGCAAACAATCTAGACCATCAGGAAAGGCCTTCACTCAACTTCAAGCATCAGAATCCGCACCGAGCAGCCTATTCAAGAAACCTCCCTCCCGACAGTGCTTCAATTGTAGTGCATCCGGTCATCTGTCACGCGATTGCACCAAACCCAAAACGACCCCAACACTCCATGCAGAAGAACGACGCAACACTGGCTCAACGTCAAACGTCCAGAGCTCAGTTACGAATCGCCAAGTGAACTGCTTTCTAGGATCCACTGGAAGCAGAAATCCAATTGTCCACGTATTTGTGCACAATGATACGCCCGTTAAAGTCTGCATCGACAGCGGTGCTAACGTCTTCATCATCACATCATCCGCGCTTCACGTAGACACAAAACCGAGCCCATGGAACAAATAAGAGCACATTCAAGTCCTCGATCGCAAGCTTGAACCGAAAAGCACGACAAAGCTCGACATCACTGTTGGTACCACACGAACGCAGCTTTTCAACGTAGTTACCGCTCCACTGCCAGCGCCGTTGGATGTGATACGGGGATCTGACTGGCGCCAACAAGCCATCGTTGATGTGACCTTCCACACATCGAACGATGTCACGATCGTGCAAATACCGAATTACGGCAAGCGCGATTCAACGACACCCACGCATTCGAAAGGCAGAACCGCAGAGACACTAATCGTTTTGTTCTGCAAACGAGAAGCCACTACACCAACCGACTTTAAAGAGACGAATACGTAAGAATCAGCACGAAAAAAGAGACTCCAAACAAAAAGTTGGTCAGAACTTCAGCTTGGGCGAGTTGGTTATTCATGATACTGCTTCACAGCGCACAAGATCAGACACACTTAAAAGTAATTTCACGCACACAAAGGAAGAACACTCACGCAGCGCTGACTGACAACTCGAGTGTATTATGCATCATCTTCAGTGAGTGAAGTAGAGTGAAGGAAGATGAAGATGATGCATAATACACTCGAGTTGTCAGTCAGCGCTTCGTGAGTAATCTTCCTTTGTGTGCGTGAAATTACTTTTAAGTGTGTCTGATCTTGTGCGCTGTGAAGCAGTATCATTAACAAAAAGTTCCTTCAGGACATTGAGGAAGCGGTGTCAGAAATGACAAAAGACACGACATCCAAAGAAGCGGACAAACTACGGTGTAATTTCACGCCGCACAACGAAGCCTTTGTGACAAAGGGAGAATCACTCTCACTTTGCCCACACACCGAAAACTCCATCGATTTACGGGACGACCTACCAGTCGTATCCCGGGCATACAGGTGCTCCCAGCGGACAGAGAATGTATCCGCAATCAGGTGGACGACTACATCCAGAAGGGAATCATGCAGCTAAGCGAGAGCGAGTATGCCGCACCGACGATTGTTGTGGATCAACCGCACCAACCAACAACTCCGCAAAGGATGGTCCACGGCTACAGGAAGCTGAACGCGACGACGGTGAATTCGTCATATCCCATGCCCATCATGGCGGATGTGTTCGACGATATTATGCGTGACCAGTCGAAGTACTTCAACATAATAGATGTAAAGACAGCTTTCCTCACTGCGTGAAACCGGATGACATCCACAAAAAAGGCATTCGTAACACCTGACGACAAGTACGAGTACCTCCGATTGGTATTTAAATTTTGCGAAGCTTCACAGACTCTACAGAAAGTGATGCGAAGGACATTCGACGGATTGCCACGAACCTCCACTTATATGGACGACGTAGGGCAAGGAGCAACGACGGTCAAGGAAGCACTACAACTTCTCGACTCAGCTTTCGAGAGAATCGTTACCAACGAACTGAAAATGGACATTAAAGGGGCAGTGCAACGGTTTTAATGTTGAAAGAATTGCCAGTTTGCATTCTTTATATTGTTTATAGAAGCCCAAGTGAACAAAAACGCGTCACCGTTCCCCGAAAAACTGCTATTCTGCTGCGTAATCGCAAGGCAAAAAACAAATTTTTGCCGGTCTGCAGCCGCCTGTGACGGCTACGGGAACTAAAAGGACGGCGTCTCTGGGGGTACGCGGAAGTCAACAAACCCTGTCCCCCATCCGCTGCTACACTCGCCGTCAGCCCCGTGGCGAACCGTCCTTTGTGTCCATCGCACGCCGCGACCTTCGACGAGGCTAATCCTTTGAAAGTCGACAATCGCGGAGGAAGCGGCTGGGGTCTCTGAAGAGAGGGCCCAAGGGGAAACCACGTGAACCCCCAGAGTACAACACTCGAAAGTCGGCGTGGAGAGTTGAGGCACTTCGACCTTCGATTTGTTTCATATTTTTAAAATAAGAACTAGCGCTCGCAAGAAAATTAGGTTTTCGGTTTTTCGTTCCATAGGTGACGCAGATTAATTTCCGCAGTAAATTGGCTAAAGTCTGAAAATCGTTGCACTGCCCCTTTAAGAAATGCCAGCTTGTGCGCGACCACGTCACCTTCCTCGGATACAAACTATCATCAGACGGGCGCACGCTTGATCAAGCTCAAGTCACCGCAGTCGACAAGTTCGAACCACACGTGAACGCCAAGAAGCTGTACTCGTTCCTCCTGTTCGCCAACCGCTACCGCCAGGAAGATTGAACACGGCAACGGACGCCCTTTCACGACAGAGAGAAAGCGAAAGTATTCCAGGAGACATCCTCAAAACGGTACCGGCGGGTCAAGGGTTGGCATGCAACGCCATCTTAGCAGGAGATCACAGTCACTTCAGCCGCCTGCAGGCAAGGGACGCAGAATTCCAAACGTTAAAGTAACTGGCGAGCGACGGAAACAGCCCGTACAACAACGAGAACGACGTCCTCACGAAATAAACCACGGAGGAAGGACGCATCGTAAAAAGAATTGTCGTTCCCGCCACGCTCCGAGAATCTGTGATTACGATTTTTTCCGACAACTCAGGACGCATGGGAATGGAAACGACGAAGGAACTCATCCTACGAAAGTACTGGTAACCGACTTTGCTTAAAGCCGTGCGTCGTTACGTACAGTCCTGCCACACGTGTAAGACGATCAACGCGCGTACAACACGGAGCAAAGGCTGCTTGAGTCCTCGAGCCATCCCGAATGAGCCCAACGTGGGATCGTGCTGGACCACCTCGGTCCAATCGACACGAGCGAAGACAAGAACTACATTCCTTATGTGTTGACCACGCCAGAAGATACATGGACGCAGTGGCAGTACCAAGCACCGCATCAACGCCCTACATAGACTTTCTGATTAACCGATGGATTCCTCGATTTGGGGTGCCGGAAGTCATCATTACCGATCAAGCACGAGGTTTTGTCAACAAACGCACGACAGCGCTCCATCGTCGGCTTGGCATCGAGTACCGTCAACACTTCACCCTACTGGCCGCAGTCAAACAGTCTCGTCGAGAGAACGGTTGGATCTCTGAAGCAGGTGCTTCGGAAGATCGTCGGGCAACGACATGATTTGAGCAGAGTGCTGGACGACGCGACGCTGGCCATAAACGTCAGCAAGCACAAGCACAGCGACCGGAGACCCTTCTGGCTTATGCACGGATACAACCCGAAGCTTCCGGGAGAACTGAAGATCGGCTCAGTCGACGAAGATATATCCGAGAGCGAAAGGCTTCACGAGCTCGCCAAAAGCCGAGACGAGACCAGGGTCAGTCTGCGGGCAAGCCAATGGTACTCCAGGCTCCGGTACGGCAGAGGAAAGAGGAACTCCAGATAGTGGAACAGGAGACACCGTTATTCTCCAGATCGGCGCCAGAAGCTGTACGCTGGACGCGCGATTCGACGGACCCTATGAGGTAACCGACCTCCTCGGAGACAACCTGGTAACGATTCGCCGAATTTCGCCAGCGCATGGAAAATTAAATGTGAAGACAGTCAATATTGGAACGAATTCGTCTCTACAATGAACGGGATCTGAATCCGGTAGAACTCTTCCCCACGGCTGAGGGACCTGGTGATCTGAGGACAGATCATATTTAGAGGAGGGCGTGTCAGCGTCACGCGCCTTCCGCGCGGAGGGCCGCCGAGCCTTCCAGACAGAGACCCAGACAGTCGACCAAAAATTCGTCCAGCCTGGGCTTTCCCATTGCACCTCCATGGAACCCCCAAACTCGGGTCCCCCGGTTTACGTGACCCGGACGGGATTCCGAGGCGAGAGGAGAAAGGCGTCGTGTTACGTCTCAGCGAGGAGAAGCCCCTTCGCACGAGAGACGACTCCGCGACGCCGTGCGAAACGGACGGGACGACCGCTCTTCCTTCCGACATAATGGAACCTTGTGTAAACTATTGTAAGGCCGGTTAATAAACGTCTTGTTAAGTTTAAATCAACCCCAGTCTACGCCTTAAACTTAGGATGACCTGCGAACTCCCAAAAACCCAACGGATAACCTGACAACAGAAACAAATCTGACACTGAGTAGTTCAGCAGGGCGGTCCAGGAAAGAATATATTAGCGATAATATCAAAACGTACCTGTAAAATACGGGGCGGGGCGTAAGTTCGCTTTCGATGCTTCCGTGCATGAATCGACCAACGAAACTATATGGGTTGTTGGCGCGGCGCGGCTTATAATGCGATATTCCAGGAAGTCAGGTGACCAATTTGCTTGTCTGACGTCGTTAATATATATATATGTACAACATAGTGAGTATACAGTACAATCTCGATAAACGACAATCTCGATAAACGGAACCTGAAGGGAACAGGAAAATCTGTTCCATTTATCAGGAGTTTCATTTACTGAGAGTATGTAGTGTAGGTAAACTAAAAATGTTGAATGCCAGCTCAAATGCTGTTTCCACAAGTGCACAATTTGTAAACACCAGCAAGTGAATGTAGAAGGCAAAATAATGAACAAAAACGCAAAATTGCTGCTTTTGTGTATTCACATTATGGGTCCAATGACGGGACGGTTCTCACTCCGGGCTCTTCTTAGCCACAACGCCAAGCACTTCTCAAGCTCTTCGTGTTCGGGGAGTCGCAGCCTCATCCTCTTTGGTCCAAATTGCGTACTGCTGAACGCACTCCGCAGCTTTTCCTTGTCGTGAAGAATCCTTGTCAGGCTACTTTTGGGAATGGCATACTCCGTTGCAAGCGCCGTTTTCGTGAAGCAACCGCTATCGAAATCATTAATGACTTCGATCTTTTTTTCTAACGTGAGCGCACAGTGTTTTCGCTTCGTGGCCGCCAATATATGAAAGCGCAAAACTAGTCATTTATGCTTACGATACTAGCATTTCTTTTTCTGCTAAGGAGCCACGTTTACTGATAGCTCATAGAAATATAACGGAATATAACGGAAACATAATATATCTTTGCAGGTGAAGATTGCCTACTGCACTATACAAAATGGCGCCGCCGGTCGCAGCACGCCGCCGCTGGTCGTATTGCCGTTTCTTTTCCCTTTGCCGCTCCTAGTATACACGCTGCTCCTCGGGAGTCCTAACAATGCGTGGCCTATTTATCGCGGTGCTGCAGTCCACAATGAAATCGGGTGCTATACTCCGTTTTATCTTACGTTTAAGCGCAGCGGATGTTACGAGCCATCGGAGCCAATTCGGAAGCCGTGTGAGTGTCACGTGATCTTAGAGAGGGGCACAGCGACGCGCGGAAAGCGTATCACAGGCCACGTCCACAGAACGGAATTGACTAAGAAAGCTCGTAGCATCCGCTGCGTACTGACGTAAGGTGAAACGGGGTATAGGCGAGCTCTTATTTTATATGAAAGGCTAGTGACGTCACTTCCCCACGTCACAAGCTGCCGTCGCCGCGGCAGCAGGCGCCCTTATCATCCATTATGCGGTTCTTACTTCACACGAGGGCTTCAAATGACGTCAACCCCTTTTGAAGCAGCTGCAAAGCTAATCTTTTTCGGAACGCGTGGGAGGGTGTTCCTATTGGTCACTCGCGCCTTATCATGCATCCTGTCGTTTCGATGATTGTTTTGTGGTTTTCTTTATTGAAACGGATACTGAGCTGTATGCTGTATGCCTGATTTCAAAGGATATACGCTGTTTTGCCTTCAATTGTTTTTTTTTTATTATTTATTTATTTATTTATTTATTTATTGAAATACTTTAAAGGTCCTTCTGGGAAGGACATTACATAAGGGGGGGATAACTACATCATATATGAAACACACAAAAAATACTAAAATAAAAACATGCACAGCAGTGCAAACATACAAGAAATCGGATATGAAACAACAAAATATTGCACAGCAGTGAGAACATACAAGAAAACGTAAGTCATGCAATACCTAAATGGCTGCTGGTAAGAGAACGAAAACTATCAGGGTTAATCTCGGTGATAATGCGCTCTGTTAGATCATTCCACCACACTGCTGTTTTGGGAAAGAAGGAATACAAAAAGAAGAAGTGCGGCAGGTGAAACGGTCAATCTTACATGAGTGATTAAGACGAGGTGAAATGAAATGCGACTGTGTTAGGGTGCCTTGACTGAGAGAAGGATGCATAGTAAATGCGATGAAAAAGGCATAAGCAAGAAAGCTTGCGTCTTAAGGCCAGTTCTGGAAGGTCGGCTTTTTGTTTTAATAAGGTGACGCTGGAATGTCGAGAATACTCAGAAAAAATAAAGCGCGCGACACGGTTTTGAAAGGCTTCTATTTCAGTGATCAAATATGCTTGGTGAGGATCCCAGATGCTCGATGCGTACTCAAGTTTCGGCCGAATCAATGAAAGGTATGCAGTTTTCTTTAAGTGAGGAGGAGCACAACGAAGTGTATGTTTTAGGTAGCCCAAAGAACGATTGCACGATGATAACAACGACCGAATATGTACCCTCCAGGAGAGATGCGAGTCGACGTGAACACCTAAGTATTTATAAGAGGAAACAGACTCAACAACGTTAGAATCAATAAAATAGTTATGAGAAAAAAAGGTATCTTTCCTAACAAATGAGATGAGTTTGCATTTAGAAGGGTTAAGCTTCATGAGCCAGGTCGAGCACCACAATGATAGGTTAGTGAGGTCATGTTGTAGTTGCATGCTATCTTCTTCGTTAGAAATTTGTCTGTATACAACGCAGTCGTCTGCAAAAATACGGATGCGGGAGGAAATACATGAAGGTAGGTCATTAATATATATTAAGAAAAGCAAGGGTCCAAGGACGGAGCCTTGAGGTACACCCGAAGACACCGGAATAGAAGTTGAACTATGAGAGTTCATGACCTTTTACTGACTTCTGTCAGAAAGCCAATCTTTGATCCACAGAATGATGTTACTATCTAATTTTAGATGGGTAAGTTTTTGCAAGCAGACGCTTATGTGGGACCCGGTCGAACGCTTTGGCGAAATCAAGAAATATAACATCAATCTGGGAACCGAAGTCAATAGAAAGATGAATATCAGGAATGAATCCTGCGAGTTGGGTCTCGCAGGAATGACCCTTCCGGAACCCATGCTGGTAATTGAAAATTAATTGATTTTCCTCTAAAAAGCGAATGATGTTCGAATGTAATATATGTTCAAAACTTTTTGAGGGTATGCTTGTAATGGATATGGGCCGATAGTTTAAGGGGGAGCTGCGTTCACCTGATTTAAATAACGGGATAATTTTACCGACCTTCCAGTCACCAGGAACTGAATGAGTAAGCAAAGATTGTGAAACAATTGCGGACAATATGACACTGGAAATTGTTTTAGTATTCATTAAAACCTTCGAATTAATTTCGTCTTCACCACTCGAAGAAGAAACTTTCAAGTTATCAATTAGTTTTACAACACCAGATGAATTAATCGTTATACTTTCCATTTGATCATGTTCAAAAAACGTATCCAAAATAGGCAGGGCAGTATTCTCACATGAAAATACTGCAGAAAAAGCAGAATTCAAAACACGAGCACTTTCGAGGTCAGATAGTGAATTTCCTGGTACATCAATAAGATTTAATGTATCAGCCGATTTAGGGTTTATTACTGTCCAAAATTTTTTGGGGTTTGTACGCAACATATTGGGGAGAGTGATTTGGTAGTAAGAATTTCTAGTTATAGCAACGTTTTGTTTATATTCTATTTCGCACTCATGGTATGCATGCCAGTCGGAGGGACTGTCACGGTACCTGGCACGCCTGAATAGACGTTTTTTCTTATTCCCTAGGCGCCTCAGGCCTGCATCATACCACGGAGAGACATTTGACGTCTTAATGAAAATAACAGGAATATGCTTATCAATCAGATATTTCACTTTATTTTTATATAGCTCCCAGTTTTGCTCAACTGTGCGGCTTTCAAAGTTATGCAAGAAAACCTCTTCATAAAAAAGTGCTAGTTCGCTGTTTATTGCATCGTAGTTAGCCCGCCATAACTTCTAATGGGTTTACGAATGGTTTCCTTTCTTGTTACTGGCAGAATGATTTGCGAAAACAGGACGTTGTGATCAGATAACCCTGGAAGGGTAGTGATTTGATGAAACAAGTCGGGCTGTGTAGTCAAGATGAGGTCAAGAATATTTGAGGTCGAAGTAGTGGAGCGTGTTGGTATTGTTACAAGCTGCGAGAGGTTGAAGTCAAGGCAAGCCTCGATGAAACTTTCACACTCAGCAATGTTACCCTGACAAGAAGGATGACTTTGAGACCAATCTATAGAAGGATAATTAAAATCACCGAAAATTATAAAGCAACAGCCAGGAAACCGTAATGACAAATCACAAAGTGTATCATGAAAAGCTGAAACAAAGCCCAATTTATAATCAGGAGGTCTGTAACAGACCCCAAACACAACAGTAGCATATTTTGTTTTTAAGAAAAACCATGCACTTTCTAAACATGTGTCAACGACAATACGTGTACAAACTATACTTTTCCTGACAGCAAACATAACCCCGCCACCCCTGCGTTGTTGTCTATCCTGACGAAATATAGTAAAAGATGACACGCCCTCAAAAATAATCGAGTCATCCACTTCATCATTCAACCAGGTTTCCGTGAGAGCAACGACGTCAGCAGAGCAAGATTCAATCAAAGATGAGATGTCGTCTCGCTTTGATAGCACACTCCGAATGTTGGTATACAAAAGATTTATTTCAGCAGGATGCGAAGTGGACGCGGCAACATCAAGATTACGACACTGCATATTGACACATGCAGGGGATCTGGGAAAAACAGTTTGGGATAACGAATAGTTGACATGTCATTCATCTACATCGGTGGCGTTTACTAGTGGGACTGCAGATTCAAGGGCACTGTCCCAGACATATGCTGCGTCATTCACAAAAAGTTTGTCAAAACGTAAGCGTACCTTGTCCCCAGCCTTTACGACAGTTTTAGAAAATTTAAGCAGATTTCTACGCTTGACTCTAACTGCTTCTGAGTAGTCGTTGCTAACACTAAATTCAGTACCTTTTAGTTTAAATCCGTTTGAAAGAATACTTCCCATTTCTTTTTCATTCAAGAATTTGGCTATTATCGGCCTGTGCTTATCACTTGATAAACGGCCTAGTCGATGTGCTCTGGAGATGCTTTCCACTTTACACCAAGCTTCGATGCACACAGTTCCATAATCAACTTCTCGGAATCCAGCCAGCTTTCACGTTCGCTTGTTTCTTTTATTCCAAAAAAGATCAGATTATTCCTACGTGACCGATTTTCTAATTCATCAACCTTCGATTGAAGATGAGACACAAGAATGTCTCGGTGCAACTCGTTCTCAAGCTGGGACAGAGTTCGAACTTGTGGTAGGTGCTTGATTATTCTCTAACAGTGATACTCGCTCTTCCAAAGATTTGACCGTTGCTTCAGTCTGTTTCTGATTTGCTTCTAGTTTCTTAATACTGTTAGCATTGTTGTTTGACCAGTTTCTATTTTTTTTTACAATTGCAAGAACTGGCGCGCGCTGCTCTTCCTGCAGTTTCGACATAGGTCCGGGATTAGATTCAATATCATCAGCCAAAAGCAGTATTGAACTCAGCCACAGTGACTCGAAAATTGACAACGGCGTTCTACGGATGTTAGCACACCAATGATGAGTTAGTGAGCACGTTTTGTCGAAGGGGCACGACACTTTAAAGAGAAGAAGGTTATTGGAACGAAAACATTTTGCATGCTTTAGGTAACTAACCTACAGCATAAAGCCGTGTGAGTAAGGCATTCCGTCCGTGTCGTGCCCCAGCGGCGAAGTGGAAGCAGGGCCCTTTTGTAGATGGCAATGCCACGGTGGAAGCGGAAGTGTCCCTTGGCGTTTCAACCAATGGAAGTACTCAGGAACGATCACCGCGGGGATTGGCTGATCAGATGAAGGCGACGAGTCATCTCGCAATTGAAGCAGTGTGAATTCGGCTGTCTCATACGTTGACGTGTAGATCCTTTGGCCGATGAAACTTGTTGAAGATAGCGCCAGGAGGGACAGCACCTGCAGCATAAAGCCGTGTGAGTAAGGCATTCCGTCCGTGTCGTGCCCCAGCGGCGAAGTGTAAGCAGGGTCCTTTTGTAGATGGTAATGCCACGGTGGAAGCGGAAGTGTCCCTTGGCGGTTTAACCAATGGAAGTACTCAGGATCGATCACCGCGAAGATTGGCTGATCAGATGAAGGCGATGAGTCATCTCGCAGTTGAAGCAGTGTGAATTCGGCTGTCTCATACGACGAGGTGTAGATCGTTTGGCCGATGAAACTTGTTGAAGATAGCGCCAGGAGGAACAGCACCTGCAGCATAAAGCCGTGTGAGTAAGGCATTCCGTCCGTGTCGTGCCCCAGCGGCGAAGTGGAAGCAGGGTCCTTTTGTAGATGGTAATGCCACGGTGGAAGCGGAAGTGTCCCTCGGCGGTTCAACCAATAGAAGTACTCAGGAACGATCACCGCGGGGATTGGCTGATCAGATGAAGGCGACGAGTCATCTCGCAGTTTAAGCAGTGTGAATTCGGCTGTCTCATACGACGAGGTGTAGATCGTTTGGCCGATGAAACTTGTTGAAGATAGCGCCAGGAGGGACAGCACCTGCAGCATAAAGCCGTGTGAGTAAGGCATTCCGTCCGTGTCGTGCCCTAGCGGCGAAGTGGAAGCAGGGTCCTTTTGTAGATGGTAATGCCACAGTGGAAGCGGAAGTGTCCCTTGGCGGTTCAACCAATGGAAGTACTCAGGAACGATCACCGCGGGGATTGGCTGTGCAGATGAAGGCGACGAGTCATCTCGCAGTTGAAGCAGTGTGAATTAGGCTGTCTCATACGACGAGGTGTATATCGTTTGGCCGATGAAACTTGTTGAAGATAGCGCCAGGAGGGACAGCACCTGCAGTATAAAGCCGTGTGAGTAAGGCATTCCGTCCGTGTCGTGCCCCAGCGGCGAAGTGGAAGCAGGGTCCTTTTGTAGATGGTAATGCCACGGTGGAAGTGGAAGTGTCCCTTGGCGGTTCAACCAATGGAAGTACTCAGGAACAATCACCACGGGGATTGGCTGATCAGATGATGGCGACGAGTCATCTCGCAGTTGCAGCAGTGTGAATTCGGCTGTCTCATACGACGAGGTGTAGATCGTTTGGCCGATGAAACTTGTTGAAGATAGCGCCAGGAGGAACAGCACCTGCAGTATAAAGCCGTGTGAGTAAGGCATTCCGTCCGTGTCGTGCCCCAGCGGCGAAGTGGAAGCAGGGTTCTTTTGTAGATGGTAATGTCACGGTGGAAGCGGAAGTGTCCCTTGGCGGTTCAACCGATGGAAGTACTCAGGAACGATCACCGCGTGGATTGGCTGATCAGATGAAGGCGACGAGTCATCTCGCAGTTGAAGCAGTGTGAACTCGGCTGTCTCATACGACAAGGTGTAGATCGTTTGGCCGATGAAACTTGTTGAAGATAGCGCCAGGAGGGACAGCACCTGCAGCATAAAGCCGTGTGAGTAATGCATTCCGTCCGTGTCGCCGGGAGTTGATTTGCTTACAACGACGACACAAACATTTTCTTGGCTGGTAGAGGTATACAGCTTTGCTGTAAAAACCAATTATTTTCGTACAAAAGAATAAGTCCGTATCATGCACTACTGGCCTCATCTTAAACACGACGCCAATTGAAACCGTTGAAAGCTTTAACACACTCGGATTTGGCTTTTCTGAGAACACGCCCTGGGATTGCTATGTACCGTTTAAATTATCTTGTGTTGGCGGGCTAGCAAACCTGAACCGCTCTATCTTGCCAACTCCCAACTGATTATTTACAACTCTCTTATTTACTCCTACCTCAGCTATTGACATCTTACCTGTGGCGCGACCACAGCCGAAAACTTAGAAAAGATATTCCTGCTTCAAAAGGAAATGGTTACGATTATCTGGAACGCCCCGCACGACTCTTGCTCAGCTCGTTTGTTAAAAAATGCGCTTTCATAACAATACATGACTTGTGCAGTTACAGGTTGACCTCTGGTTTTAAAAGAGAAAAAAAAAACTAAATTCTAAATTCCTGGCGACTCTCGCGATGTTAACTAGAAACGTTGTAATCTATAAAACACGGCACGCTGAATACTGGAGGGTGGTTCCTCGTGGAACTAACTATAATCTGCAAATGTTAAACTATACTTTACCAAAAGTACTTAACAGCTTCCTTCGTCGCGACATCAAGTGGATTCGCTTACCATGAATGAGCTTCTAAATTGCTATGTACAAAAACCGCAAAGTGTAAATAGGTTTCTGTGCTGACGTGTTCAGCCAGGACTGCTTCCTGTATCACCTATTTTTGTACCAGCTACTTTTGTTAGTTTGTTTCAGCTGTACGGGTCTGCCAATGTAGGGGGCCGGGCACCTGTCAAACTGTCTTCACAGTTTTTTTCCCGGCCTCCCTTTCATCAAGTGATGCAAAAATAAACGCATTATTATTATTATTAATATTATTGGTATTATTTGTGAAGGGACGTTGCTTTTCCGGTGCGACTTTGCTTGTGCCGAGTTTGTTATGCAGACATGTCTCGAGTCACCTATAGTCACACGCGACGACAGGCGATGATTGTCACTTTGCAAAATACAGTTCAGAAGTTTACTTTCGGTGATGCTGTGCCTGGATCGTCCGCCAAAATCACCGAACATAATTTATTTTGTTGATAAAATTCCTTCTTCAAAACAAAATATGCTCCGGGCAATTATTTAAGTAGAAATAATTTGTACGAACGACGATTACTATAAAGACAAAGCGTTTCAACATAGATCTACTCAACAACAAATTGTCGAGAAAACCATCCCATCATTAAGGATACATTGGCAGTATTTTATACAGAAACTAAATACACAGTCACGGCGATGCATTTTTGAACAATAATGATTCGTGCCTGAATAAACAACGATGCGGACGCTCACTTTTTACTTGCACGAAGTCGTCTCGATTGCTTGAAACTAACAGTACACACCTTAAAGGGCCTCTGACACGCCAAAACAAAATATTTTTTTTTATGCTAGGCGTTAAAATGGCATATCAGGACATTACAAAAAAAATTGTTTCACTATAGAGTTGCGTAGTTTTTTTTATAAAAAATAGAAATATGAGGCCCAATTCAAAGTTCCCGCCGTGCACTGTGACGTAACAGTGTACCGCAAGGTATCGGGGCGGTCAGAAGGGAGGCATCGCCGGACGTCACGTGAGTTGTATCCCTCCTCGTGCTTACCGCGAGCGCGTGTAATATTTTTTTTAATATTTTTGTTATTCTCCGCACCTCCACAAGCGATCCAAGCAGACAAGGTTTCTTTTATTTGTTTTTCATCGCTTAATATTACTGTAAAGGTAGAAGAAGCGGAGTCAGTGAATCGACGTGATCAACTACAATGCCTAGAAGGCTCTATGTGAGGGACTGTCCCGGTATTTCAGGAACTGAAGAAGAGATCACACTGCATGCATTTCTGAGAGACATACATCGGCCGCATGTGCACCTAGTAAACAAGTTCTACTCATGTTCCAGACAAAATACGTACTTTGTGCTCGACGTTTACTTGTGCTTGGTACACTCACCAGTTCGTATTCTTTAGACGGCAGGCATCTTCAGCCTGGAGAGTATCCGATGATTCAACGACCTCGGTGTCTGAACCTTCAGCAATGCGATCGGGCGTGTCATATGCTATAAATCCTAATTTCTGCGAGCGTTCTAATTTTTTTTTCAAAACTTGATAGCTTGTTTTGCGCCCAGTATATCCCTGTATCATCGGACTGACGGCATGCACTCGTACACTGGCTTGTACTCGCTACGCTTTCATCATTGACCTCCATCACGTCGATCCACTGACTCTTCGTCCTCAAGTTTTACAGCACGCAAACTAAACAACGGTGCAGGGATAAAGAGCTAGTGGAACTGAAACTTGATTTTCTACGATCGCACGTACGAAGAGCAGAATAAGAAAAGAAAAAAACGTTTTAGGCACGGTCGCGGAGAGCACGAGGAGTGAAACTCATCTGACTTCCGGTGAACCCACTTTTAGTGATATAGGTCGATGCCTCCCTTCTGACCGCCCCAACACTTTGCGGTACACTGTTACGTCACTGTGCACGGCGGGAACTTTGAATTGGGCCTCGTATTTCTATTTTTATAAAAAAAAGAAAAAACTACGCAACTCTATGGTGAAACAATTGTTTTGTAATTTCCTGATATGCCATTTCAACGCCTAGCATGAAAAAAAATTTTTTTTTTTGGGCGTGTCAGAGGCCCTTTAAAGAATACTTCTTCAGGAGACTCGCGATGATGCGCCCTTGTGTCCCAACAAAGCGCTCCTTCCTCAAGCGTTCGGCCGATGCGTGGAAGGAGTCGAAGCGAAAGAAACAGAAAGATAAAAAGAAACATTTCTTCACTTGGCAACGCGACGGCTGGCACCGGAGCGGCGGTGGACGGCAGCGACCGTGGCGGGGTTGCAAAAGCCGCGCAACTCACCCGCAATACGAGCGCCAGCGCTGCAACTACGGCGAGGGCTAGATCCAGTGGTGCGGAATGGGTAACCCAATTTCATTCCGGGGAATTAGGGCTATTTACAATTCCAATCCGATCAACTCCTTAGAAGGAAAACATTGGGCCTATTACCACTCCATGAATGGCTGAACTCCACCGTTCCATTTTTTTAGTTCCTAAACGTGAAAAAGATGCCATTTGACATTTACACTATGCTGCTGGAAAAAGCAGCATAGAACTGCTGGCGTTATCGAACGCGGAGACGAGTGAAAAAGTGTGCAGAAGCCTTCTCAAATCAATCATTTTACTAAGCCGAAAGGTGGTCGCACAAAGTGCTTTCTGGCACTTGATGTGGCTGCAGAGATCGATCGCGATGTCAAGCGCAAAAGGCTTGCGAGTTGCAACTCAGGCCAACAATTAAAACCACCGATTTTCTTCGCAAACGTACAGTATATCCACAACAGAAACATGGTTAGTGTGTTGTTTGTTGGATAAAACCTTCAAAGTGTCTAGTTCGTGCGTGGCGCAAGAAGAAGCTACCTTGCTTTCTGCTTGGAGTGCTTGCGCAAAAGGACCGCTACTGCGCTGTTAGAAGCGACGCCACGTATACCTGCCCCAAATCTGCACTCACCGCGGCAAGAGTAAAAATCCGCTGACAAAATGCAGTCGGTATACGGCGCCAGCACAAGGAAGTGTAGCAGCATTTTATGGAAACCTGTCTTAAAACGTAAGCGTACTGTTGCAGTCGCTGCGGGTCGTCACAGTAATCGTTCCATTTCCACACAACGAGCAACACTTTACTATTTACACCGCTGAGAATAATACATCGACATGCAAAATCTTGCAAAGCCAAAACGTTCAATCGTTCACGTTCATCGCCGTCGTTCTTCTTCTTCTTTTCTTCCGTACCCGCGTGCCGGGGCATCTTAGCAGACTTCTTTCTTTTCTGCTTCTACTCCTGTTCGTCTAACGCCAACAGGGGTTTATCCGACGTTAGTTGCAACACACTCCCCACCGAATGGGTTCGAACCCATTCTAATTTTCAGTTACTTCTATTGGATAAAGCAATTGTACCGGTCGTTTCAGCGACAATCCCCTGTTTAAACGCACGACACAAGAACGAATCTTTCCATCCCGACCCAAAAACACTTCTTCAATCCTGCCCATCTTTCACAACAAACGCGGAAGCTGCTCCTTAAGCAGGACAAGCTGTCCAACCTCAAGGGGTGTGGATTTCCGTTGGTTTCGTTTATAGGCGGATCGGAGCTCTCTCAGATACTCCGATCGCCACGTCACCCAAAATTTGTTAAGACACTCCTTACTGCGTCTCCAAAGCTGGCGGAGCACCTCAGGTGACGAAGCGAAGTCTTTTTTCTCCGCCACCGGAAGCGCCGTCAGCCTTCGTCCCGTGAGGAAGCTTGCAGGAGTGAGCGACTCGCCCTCGTCGATCTCATTGTAGACAAATGTGAGAGGCCGTGAATTTACCACGGCTTCAATCTCACACAGAACGGTGTGTAATTCTTCCGACTCCAAATATTTTTACCGATCACTTTCCTCAGCCCAACTTTTACCGATCGGACGAGTCGCTCCTAGAAGCGTCCCCACCATGGCGCCCGCTCAACAATATAGCGCCACTCAATATTCCCGTTGGCGAAGTGGTCTACCAACTCTGGGTGTCGGAGCGTCTTCCAGAGTTCGGCCAAGTCTTTGAACGCCCTCTTGAAGGACAGCGCATTGTCCGAGTACACGATGCGACACAAACCCCTTCGCGACACGAACCTTCGGAATGCAAGCAAGAAGCTTTTTGTCGAGACGTCCGGCACGAGCTCCAAGTGCACCGCGCGCGTAACGGCACAAGTAAACAAGGCAATGTATGTCTTATGCATGAGTTCATTTTCTCGCACGTACATCGCCCCGCAAAGTCTATGCCGACCACCTCAAAAGGGTCCGCCTGCGTGGTTCTCGTACCCGGCAAAGGTCCCGTTGAAGCACTGGCAGGAGTGGCACTGAACCTCTGGCAGGTAACGCAAGCGTGCACTACATTCTTCACCAATTGTCTTCCGCGGATGATCCAGTACCTCTCGTGAAGCTGCATGAGAGTGTCTCGTGCATCATCTGTCGGTGAGCTTCGATTGTCAGCAAGGTGGAATACCGACGTTCGTTGGGCAGCACGATTGGTTCACGTTCATCACGAGTCAGGTTTGCTGATCGGATACGGCCTTTGATCTGGAGCACTCCCTCTTGGTCAACGAATGTTTGGAAATTACGCAAGGCTGAATCAGGCGGCGCTGCCTTTTTTCCAGCGGCACAACGAATCTCGGAGGCAAACGCCGAGCTTTGTGCCTTCTTTATCCAAACGGTTTGTGCTGCTTGGATCTCCTCAGCGCTCAGCGATCCAGTATTTTTGATTGGTGATCACAGGTTATGGACAAACCGAAGCACCCAGGCTGTTGTTCGGTGTAGTCTCACAGCCGAACTGAATCTGGAGATGTCGATGAACTCCACGGACGTGTCTGCAGGTACTACAGTTACTACAACTTTCGAAGCTGTCTCCTCGAGCTTGTCGTGGGAAAGCATCCCAACAGTTTCTTCGGGCCATTCGGTTGCTGGAAGCTTTAACCAACTTGGTCCGGTCTACCAGAGCGAAGCAGAAAGCAGTCGATCAACTTTCAGCCCTCGGGTCATCAAATCTGCGCGATTTTCCTTACCCGGGCAGTGGTGCCATTTTGTGTCCCCTGGGTTTTCTTGAATCTCCAGTACTCGGGTTTTCACAAACATTTTCCATCTGGAGGCCTCTCCTCTTATACAGTGTAAACTGATCATCGAGTCCAGTCCAAAAGTGAACTTCGTCCACCTGGATGTCCAGGCCTGTCTTAACGTACTTCAGTAGTCTCGATCCGCACAAGCTTGCCATGAGCTCTAGTCTCGCCAAGGAAATTTCCTTCAGGGGGGCGACGCAGCACTTAGTGAGCAATATTGTCGCCTTCTTTGTTCCGCTGTCGTCAGTTGAACAGAGGAAAAGAATTGATCCGTAGGCGGAAGAGCTGTCGTCCGAGAACACATGCAACTCTCTGTGTATGATGATGTCGCTCAGTTCGCTGTCGTAGTACCTGGGCACGTTGATCTGACCCAATTTAGTAAGCTCGTCGCACCAGCTGTCCCAGTCTCCCATCAGTTCACCCGGCAGTGCATCATCCCGTCGCAGGTTCCGCTTCCAGATCTCTTGAAACAAGATCTTGGCTTGGACCACGAAAGGAGAGAGGAAACCGAGTGGGTCATAGAGTCGCGCCGTGGTCTGGAGCACGAATCACTTGGTGTTTCTGCGTTGGCTTGTAAACTCGACCAGCTGATCTATTGTAAAAGACAGTTTGTCTTCGTTCGGCCCCGACGTTATGTTCAGCACTTTCACCACTCCCGTCAGTTGTCCAAGGGCTCTCTCCTCGGATCCGTTGTCCTCCAGCATTTTCTTTATGGCCGCGCTGTTGGAGCCCCACTTATGAAGCTTCATTCCAGCTGCCCCGAATATTTCGGTCGCCTCGGTGTAGAACTTCTGGGCCGCCTCCTCACTTCCTGTGCCGGTCAAGAGGTCGTCAATATATACTGATTTTTTTTCAGTTTTTCTGCTGTTTGTGGGAACTGGCTTTCCATAACTTTGTAATGGTGCTGTAGGGTTGCTCCCAATAGGAAAGAACTGCATGTGGTACCGAAGGTTACCCTTGTCATACGCCAGACCTCGACTTCTGGGGTAGGTTGGTCTGGTTGAGACGGCGTTTTATACCAGACAAACCGCAAGGCGTCGCGGTCCTCCTCGTGTACACCGATCTGAAGGAAGGCCTTCTCGACGTCTGCAATTAGTGCTACCCGATGTTGCCTAAACCTCAGGAGTAGGGCCACCAGGTCTGGATTCAGGTTCGGACCGCCTTCAAGGTTGTCGTTCAATGATCTTAAATTCGGTCCGTGCGAAGAGGCGTCGAACACGATCCTCATTTTTGCCGTGGTGCTACCCTCTTGTAGAACAGCTTGGTGTGGCATATAAGAAACACGTCCTTCGGAACCGTTTATGTGTTCAATCTTTTCGGCCATCCCGTTATCTGCGTACATGCCGAATAGCCTTGTCATACCTTCGCATGAGGTCTGGGTTTTTGCATAGCTTCCTTCGTAGAATTTTTGAGGTACTTCCATGCCACATCTCGGTTGCATTTTAGGTGCACGTCTGTTTTTCAAGGGAGGCCAACCTCGTACTTTCCCGTCGTCATGGTTATGCTTGCTTCAAAGTGTTGCATGATGTCATTATCTCGATCTCGGTCCGCCTCTTCGAGTACTCTCACACTTTCAACCTCCCAGAATCTTCTCAAGATTGATGGCTCTTGTTCGTATACAGCAGATATGAGCACTATCATCTGGGAACAGCTGACAGTATCGGGAGTCAACTGTGTGGATCCATGTATTGCCCAGCCAAAGGCGGTTTCCACTGCGGTGAGGCTGTTGCTCAGTCGTTGGATTCTTCCAGTTATAAATTCCCAGTCATGTTCCGATCCCAGTAGTATCGCTACTCCGCCACAGTCCAGTCCGTTCAGGTCGTCACCCGAAGTAAGCCCGAGTTCTTCCATTTTTCCAATAACGTCCTTATCAGGGCTAGGGAGTTCTTGCTGGGAGATGAAATGTGTCTCGAGGGCGTCGATCATGTATTTCTTGTCACTGTGTTGGTTGCGCAGAATCACTTGGACTCTGCGGTACGTTCGTTCCCTATTCTTGCCTCCGAACACTCCGACAGTCAGGATCTCGGTCCCGACCAGTTTGCAACCGAGACTCCTTGATAGCTCTTCCGTGATGAAGGGGTGCTGGCTACCTCTGTCAAAAAGAATCCGAGCTCCTTTTTTTCTGTTTTTGCCTTCCACCCAAGTGGTAACCGTTTGTAAGAGTACTGTCGGCTTGTTTTCCTCGTTTACATGCAGGCTAACTGGTGCTTCGTCTTTCTTTTGCTTTGCGTTCGATCCGTCGGTAGATCGTCTCGGAGTATAATCTGGGTTGCACATGCTGGATGTATATCTGCCTCGGAATTTGTTGCAGCAGGGTGTACCTCGACACATCCTTGCCATGTGCCCCACTATCGTGCACCGAAAGCATCTCTGGGCGTTCTGTAGCCTGCGCTTCTTTTCAGCTAGCGTTAGCTTTGAGTTGCAGTCGGGTGTTCCATGCATTTTTGACTTGCAGAAGAAACATTCGAGGCCTTCTACAACACCATGCAGAGCCGTAGCAGTAGAGGTTCGTGGCTTGTCGGGATTGGTAGACTTCTTCTGCGCCTCGCGCTTGGTGAAATGGGGTGTAGATTTACCACCAACATTTTCTGGTTGTTCTTTAGATGACTTTTCCTGGCTCTCCACCTCGATTTGCAGACACTCGAGGAGAGTCCGAAGTGCTGTCAGATGTGTGCGATTTGTGGTAGGTTCCAAACTTGTTTGTGACGCTGGTCCAGATCTACTGGTGGTGGCACTCTCGGCTTCCCACTGCAGCGTCTTTCGGTGGTATTCGATGGTCATTTCTCTTGGGAGCGCTCGAAGGAGCACTGGGTAAAGCATCGAACAGTAGGATTCTCCGCTCACGCCCAGCGCCTTAAGACCCCGGATGCGAGCTTGAAGGATATCATACAATCAAGGCAGGATTTTGACGTTGCGCTGAGGTGGAACACGTTGTATGTTCATGAGGCTCTCTATGTGATCCTGGATTAGCGCTTCTTGATTCCCGAACCGCCGCTGTAGGGGATCGATGGCGTCCACGTAGCACTCTGCTGTGGGCTGCAGTCCATCGATGGCTGCCGCTCCATCCCCTGTTAGTGCCGCCTTTAAGTAGTTAAACTTGTCGCATGGTGTCAAGTCAGGGTGGCGGTGGATTGCGGCATCAAACTGGTTCCGGAAAGGCAGCCAGTGTTTCAGCTGTCCGTTGAACTTATCAGTTCCAGCTTTCGGAAGTCTAACCTTCCTTGATGTTGATGCTGCCAGCCTGTCTCCGTTTTCGTTCAACTGACTGTCACTGGCGGAATGCCCCGATCCCGTGGAGCGCCTTAACTGGCTCTTCAGTTTGGTTAAGGATATGACGATCTTGTCTGTGTACTCAACGACTTGCACGAATTCCACATCTCCGTCTTGTTCCGAAACAAGCGGTTCGATGGCGGAGTCGACGTTGTTCAGTTGGCCCTGAGCTAGTGTCAGACGCTCGATGAGCATCTCCAGCTCAGCTACGTTCGGTCCTGGGGCCCTTAGCAACCCTTCCCCGAAAAAGCGCAAGGATGGCCTTGCGCTTTTTATTGAGGACTTCCATTGCACGTGAAGGGTCACTCACGTTCCAGCTTCGAAGTATCCGCAGCGATGTCAATCCCGGGTTTCGGCGCCAAATTTTTGTTGCAGTCGCTGCGGGTCGTCACAGTAATCGTTCCATTTCCACACAACGAGCAACACTTTACTATTTACACCACTGAGAATAATACATCGACATTCAAAAGCTTGCAAAGCCAAAACGTTCAATCGTTCACGTTCATCGCCGTCGTTCTTCTTCTTCTTTTCTTCCGTACCCGCGTGCCGGGGCATCTTAGCAGTCTTTCTTTTCTGATTCTACTCCCTGTTCGTCTAACGCCAACAGAGGTTTATCCGACGTTAGTTGCAACACGTACTACGTGGGTTAAAAGCGGGGAGTCGAACTGGTCATTATCACCGGTTGGGTTCGGGTTCAGTAGCATTGAGTTTTGTTCCGGTTCGGATCTGGTTCACTGATGTGTTTGAAATAACGGTTCGGTTCCCGGTTTCATCAACCGCAAACCAGTTTAAACCGATAGAAAAGAAAAGCCCCAAACTCCTAGTCATTAAAATGAAGAAAACGTTACTCAGTGAGTGCGCACTAAAGAAAATTAGATCATCAGAAGACATGCTGCGGAAACGAGGACAGCAAAACACATATATAGGGTGGCTCAAGTCACCAGGCTCGATCTAAAATGGACCGTAAAATGGACGCCCGCACGTAGCCATCTAAACTTTTCGTCAAGGGTGTCATTCACAGGTCGTTTTTTTTTCTTTTAAAATTACAAAGCGTAGCTCTCTTTCTGTCAAAAATAAGGCCAAGAAACTTGCCAGGGTCTACGGGGGCAGCAACGCAGACGACAGGGGTCCAATAGCGGGGTGTGTGTGGCGTTCGTATTGATAGATAGCGCTACCTCCTTATCGCGACGGCTCGCAACCACCGTGGTTTATTAAAATGAATATAATATTTTTGAAATGTACCTTCGGTTAAAAAATAAATGCGAACAATAGAATCGGAACTTAAAGTAAAAAAAAAAAAACACGTCTGCATAATGGCAGCGCTTTTGCTGCAAACGGATTTCGTCTGCGTGTCGTCTGCTATCTTTCGCTGGCCGGCTGCACCTTCAGACGCTGCTCGCAACGCCATCTATCAATACAAACGCCAAACACACCCCGCTACTGGACTTGGTCGTCTGGGTCACCGCCCGCCGTACACCCTGGCAAGTTTCTTGGCCCTATTTTTTACTAAAACAGAACTGTAAAATACACCATTGACGAAAAGTTTAGATAGCTACGGGAAGGCGTCAATTTTTACAGTTCATTTTAGATCGAGCCTGGTGACTTAAACCACCCTATACATGCTTAATTTCATTTTATCTTGAATTTTTAACTCGAATATAATCCAATGAATATTATGTGGTAATACAGGCGCTTGGAAACAGTAAAAAAGTACAGTACTCACATGTGAAGTCAATCAGCCATCACGTACAGCGACAGCGTGACGGTAGCACGCAGCATACTCGCAACTACCCACAAAAAAAAGAAAAGGATTAGTCCCTATAGTTGTTTAGACAGCAGGAGTTTGTCTGCAAATGTATGGTGAAATTGTTACCCACTGTAGATGAGAAATTTATCCAGTGCAGTACGACTGCTATCGTGGAGTTTTTAACGAAAATCACGCAGTACTGATACACGACAGCACCCCGGTACAAAGCTCATCCAGATCAAAACGGCAACGACCCATACCGCACGCCCAAAATGACTTGCTCGACCGACTGAGCTAAAGGGGAGAAAGACAGCGAAGGCCTATCGAAATACGATTAAAACAAAAAAGGACAAAAACTACAACGGGCGACTTCCTGTTTCTAGCAAACGTGCACTCACAGGCAGAAGATTACTTCAAGCAGCGTCCAGGGCTCTGGGCGACTGGCGCCCCGGCGAAAAACGCCGCAGTGTCGCGCACGTCGCGGCTTCGCATCTTCCCGCCTACGGATTTCGCCACCGCGAAACAAACGCGCCAAGAGTCGTAAACGTCTTCTTTTTCTCAGACTTTGTTTTTTACTCTTTTCAGGAAAATCGCTTAGCAGCAAGAAAATAACACACACACACACACACACACACACACACACACACACACACACACACACACACACACACACACACACACACACACACACACACACACACACACACACACACACACACACACACACACACACACACACACACACGCACACACACACACACAAAGATTTGTTTATCCTCTATGCCACCGTGCCCTCGGCATAGTCAGATATACTCCGTTTCTCGCCTAATGATATACCACGATGGATGCTACGAGCTATATAAGCCAATCCGTAGTTTCTAGCTTGTCTCGTCACATCGTGCTATCCACGTAGCTCCGCCCAAGTGGACCGACACGTGACGCCCTCGGAGCTATAAATTGGCTCCGGTGATTCGTAGCGTCCTTTGCGGCTCATCGTAAGGTAAAACCAGTATTCAAGTGCACGCCTCCAAACCGACTTGCCGACGCCAATTCACGCTGTACAAAGACGTGAAATATACGTATTCATTGCATTATGATTGAGCTGTCTTTATGTCATCGCTGCCGTTTGTGTAGTAAAGACTGAGCCGCTGACGCCTCTGTCGCGAATACTTACTTGCCATATCGCCGCCACCCGCAAGAAGGCGTGGCTCGCAATTCATTTCGCGGAACCGTTTCCAACAATGAATTGGTAACCACCCAATAAGATTACTGTTACATTCCGGTTCGGGTTCAAGGTCCAATATTTGATTTCGGTTAAAATTCAGTTCCAGTTCAGCTAAAAATAACGGCTTTGTTCCGGATTTCGGCTCGGTTCGACACCCTGGGTAACAGCTACATGCTAATCGCGCATAATTACAACAGCCGCTCTGTCGCGTCTCGCGGCGCCATTGAAGACACCTTGCCCGTCTACAACTATTCACTTTTGGTTGCTTCACTAAAGGCGCGCCACTTTCATCCTCGATGGAGCATACACCAGTGAGACTATCAAGCCATTATACACCTCCAGTGCAATGATGTTTTTTCAAGAGCCACTTACCATGCCGTAACAAATTGCGCTACTAGCACGTAGGCTCTAAATGAAAATCAACACAACTTGCATAAGAATCGAGCCCATTTCATCACCACTTCTTTCCGATGAAAAGGCATTTAATTCCATTTCAATTCCATTTTCCCAGCGCCGCCACCATTCCATCCCGGGGTCGCGAAAGTGCGGAATGATTTCGGAATCATTCCGATTCCGGAGTGGCAACTACGCAACACTTGCGAGAAGTGCTTCTGAGTGCGTAAGGTCGGTGGGCGAGTGAGTTTATGAGTTCGATGAGTGCGGTGAGGTGCGTGAGTTCGTGAGTTCATGAGTTTGGTGAGCTCATGAGTATGAGTTCGATGACTTCATGAGCTAAGTGAGGGGCGTGCGTTTAGTGAATTCATAAGTTCGGTGAGGGGTGGTGAGTTCGTGAGTTCGGTGAGTTAATGAGTTCATTAGGTCTTAAAGAGGACTTGAAGATGAGTGCGGCCGTGAGATGAAGGTCAGTGAGCTTTATCTTCTTTCTTTTGAGCTAGCTGTCAGTGAGTTCAACCAAAAATAAAAGATGTTTACAAATCTCTGTAATGCGAAACTAGGGCGCAGCTCTTGAGATGGAGGAGGGAAGGTTATGCCCCTCCTCCTCCTCCGTACACTCCCCTCATCGTCTCCCCCTCCTCCTACCCTCTTTTCCTCTTCATCCTCCACCCCTCCTCCTCTCCCCTCTTCCTCATTTCCTTCTTCATGTCCTCCTCTTCTCTTCTCCTCCCCTCTCCTCCTCCCCTCCTCCTCCTCCTCTCCCCCTCTTCTCCTCCTCCCGGTGAATTTGTTCATGGGCGACGTCACACGGAGTCATGGAACATCATTTTAACTTTGTGTCACATAACCCATGAACAAATTCACTTTCTCTGCTAGATTCACCGGGAAAATTAACGTCACGCGACCTCAACTCCAATTCAATTTTCCGCTAAATTTAGCGAGGCGGTTACGCCGAGGGAGACGCTGACTCCGCGAAACACGGAAAGGGGCGCCTAAGAGTTGAGCTTTAAAATGACGACCTCAGCAAAACGTATTCATGGTTGCAAACCCGTTATAACCGGCCGTGTTCACGCAGTCCAGCGGCCCGTGCAGCATGGCTAACACTGCACTTTTTTGTCAGGAAACAACGCACGGCTCGTTCCCGTCTGATCATCACAGGCAAGAGCTGACGTGGCCCATCTCTGCCAACACAGCGTGACTCACCGATTATGGAGGGCACGGCCAAAACCCATGTGACCCACCGCAACGACATCTGCTGACAACCAAGGCATATAAGCGGCTACCCAGCGACGGAACGGCGCAGTATAGTGGCCCGTGCAGCAGGGCTAACACTGCACTTTGTTTGTCAGGAAACTACGCACGGCCCGTTCCCGCCTGATCATCACAAAGAAGAGCTGACGTGGCCCATCTCTGCCAACACAGTGTGACTCACCGATTATGGAGGGCACGGCCAACACCCATGTGACCCACCGCAACGACATCTGCTGACAACCAAGACATATAAGCGGCTAGCCAGCGACGGAACGGCGCAGTCCAGCGGCCCGTGCAGCAGGGCTAACACTGCCCTTTTTTGTCAGGTATGTAGAAGTGGCATGAATGTTCTATGGTCTATTTATGTAACCGCTGGACTGCCCAACTACAGCAAACTGTTTGACTATTGTTGTTGTCTTTTCATTGCTTGTTTAAGCATATTTGTTGTAATTCATAGTCGAAGAGGGCATTATAGGCGAAACCTAAAAATGGACACGCTCCCGGTACTGTCCGCTATTGAAGAACTAAAGAAGGAACTAAAGTCTGAAATTGCTGAGCTAAAAGAGAGCACGGATTTCTGTTCGAAGTCAGTCGACGAGTTCAAGACTGCCCTGAAAGAGCTAAAACGTTTCAAGGCACAACTAGGCCAGCTGAATGCTGCAAATGAGCAATTGAGGAGTGAGAATAAAGAACTGCGCAGCAGTCTAGAAGATTCGGTGAACCGAACTGCTGAATTGGAGTAATACAGCAGGCTAAAGAACTTAGAAGTAAAGGGCATCCCTGTCAACACCAACGAAAACGTACAGGATGTCATAAAACAAATAACCGAAACACTGTCGGTTCCTCCCGAGATGCAAGACATAGACGTTTGTCATAGGGTACCGACTAAACAGCCCAGTCAACGGCACAATGTTGTGCAGTTTACAACACGCCAAAAGAGAGACGCGGTCTTGTACGCGGCCAAGAAGAAGCGACTAACCACTAGAATGATCGGCATCCCCAGACAAACGACTCCCATATTTGTTAAGGAGCATCTCACCTTGTCGAACTAGCTGCTCCTAAGTGAAACATTCAAGGCAAAGAAAGGAAAAAACTGGAAGTTTGTGTGGACGAAGAATAGAAAAGTGTACGCCAGGAAAACCGAAAGCTCTAGCGTCGTAAACATACAAAGAATGTCAGAAATTAAAAACATCATGTAAACCATCATGGCAGAAACACAATTCACCATTCCTGAACCGGAGATTTCCTGCAACTATTATAACGCTGATACCTTTAACAAACTTTATGTGGTTGCCAAACCTGGCTTTTCGGTTTTTCATATGAACGCAAGGAGTCTGAAAAATAAAAGAGATGACATAGAAATATTTCTTACACCTTTAAACACAAAGTTTGATGTGTTAACGATCACAGAAACATGGTACTCAGCCACGGCATCATCAATACAACTTTCAGAAGACTCGAGATAACAAGATACTGAACCGTGACATTAAGAAGTCGAAAGCGCAGTACCATATTGTCACGAATGATAAGTGATGAGGCGACGAAACGTGAAGTAAACTAAACGTTTAATGGGGTGAACTTGTGCCCAAAAATAAAAAGGAAACAGAAGATAACAATAGAGCGTCGCGGGCGTCGATAGCGGCGTAACAGCAGGATTGAGCGCTTGGGCGAGACTGACTCCGGCTTGCCACGCGGAGGCCCTTTTGTACACGCGTGGACTTCTGGAACAATCGGAGTAGAAGGTTTGGCGTGTAGAACATTCTAACCTCGAATCAGCAACACGGTTCTCGAACTTACCAGAACATTACGTTAGAGTCAACGAAAATGCGTCACCGCGGCCAGTAATCGAACCCTGGCTTTCTCCGTGGAAGGCACGCCTGATAACCGTTAAGCCACGTGCGCGCTGCCTGCTTGTTCAGCTGCGCTCACGGCACTACTCCCCCCTTTAAAAAGTGCATCGTCCCGATGCAACACAAAACAAAACGAAGCGAATAAAAAGAACGGCAAACTAAGGAGTCATTTGGCACACATAAGGTCCACCGTCCTATCGAGCGTAGTACGGCTTCAGACGCACGACGTGGATGACTTCAAGTCGTGGCGGGCGGCGTGATAATGTTCCTGTTCCGCTGGGCATCACCTCGTAGCTCAGCTCCCCGAGGCGACGAAGTACCTTGTATGGTCCAAAGTACCGTTTCAGCAGTTTCTCACTGAGGCCGCGGCGACGGATAGGCGTCCACACCCACACCCTATCTCCGGGCTGGAATTGGACGTCCCTGCGACGAAGGTTGTAGCGGCCCGCGTCGACGCGTTTCTGGTCTTGAATACGGATTCGGGCGAGCTGGCGGACTTCTTCGGCACGTTGAGCAACCTCCTGGGCGTCGTCGCTTTCATTGTCAGCTTGCTCATGGGGCAGCATCTCGTCCAGCATGGTCGTTACCTTCCGACCGTGTACCAGCTGGAAAGGTGTGAATCCAGTGGTTTCTTGCACCGCCGTATTGTAGGCGAACGTGACGTAGGGCAACACCTCGTCCCATGCCTTGTGCTCTGCGTCGACATACATAGAGATCATGTCGGCGATTGTCTTGTTGAGTCGTTCCGTCAGCCCGTTGGACTGTGGGTGGTACGAAGTGGTACGACGATGGCTGGTGTGACTGAGCCGGAGGATTTCTTGGGTCAGCTGTGCCATGAGCGATGATCCGTGATCTGTAATCAGAATTTCGGGAGCGCAGTGCCGGAGGACGATTGATTCAATAAAAAACTAGGCGACTTCAACAGCCGTCCCTGAAGCAAGGGCTTTCGTTTCTGCGTACTGCGTGAGATAATCCGTGGCGACGATTATTTACCAGTTTCCCAGGGTCGGCGGCGGAAAAGTACCAAGAAGATCCATTCCGACCTGCTGAAACGGTGGAGTTGGCGAAGGGATTGACTGCAGGAGACCTGCCGGCTTCGTCGGCGGTTTTTTGCGTCGCTAGCACTCGTGGCAGGATCGGGTGTAGAGGTGGACGGTTTTTCGGAGCTGGGGCCAGTAATACTTTTCATGAATACGGGCCAGTGTCCGGCTGTAATCAAGGTGTCCGGACGTCGGGTCGTCATGACATGCTTGAAAAATCTACTCTCGAAGGTCGGCCGGGATTACCAGCAGCAAACGCGAGTTGTGGTTTCCGAAGTTCTCCTTGTAGAGCACACCTTGTCGAATGGCGAAGGTCGGCAGGGTTCGTGAGAAAACGTGGGGCACGGTATTCCCACGCCCTTCCATGTGTTCAATTAATTCGCGCAGCTCACTCTTAAAAAAAAGGGTACTGTAGTACCCTCCTTAAGGGGGTAACCGACTTGCACACAGGGCAATCCCTTTTGGAGGTATCGTTACCCCCTGCAACGAGGGTGCAAACTTACCCCCTAGGTTAGGGTGCAACATTGCATCCTTTTGGAGGTAACCTTAGTTCCTTTTGGTGTTAAAAGTGCATCCTTTCAGGGTCAGCCTTTACCTCCTTTAGAAGGCAATTTCAATCCTTTTGAGAGGTAAGACGACGTAATTGAGGGCGCTGCTTTTACCTCCTTTTGGAGGGAACTATGATTCACTTTGGGGTTAAATACACACGATGAGGAAAACAGCTCAGAAATCACGGACTACGAAGAACAAACACGATAGAAAAGTGCTGTGCTGTCGTGTTTGTTCTTCGTAGTTCACGCTTTCCGAGCTGTTTTCCCCATCATGTATAACAGCAACCAACTGGCCCAGTTCACCACCTTATTACAGGTTAAATGCACACTTGATGGAATCACTTTTACCCCCTAAAGAAAGGTACTATGGCCCTTTGTGGGTGTGATAGTACGTGCTTCTAAGGTGGGCCTTATAATAGATGAAGACGGCCTAGTTCTGAAAGTACATGACAATGTTTTATTGTGGCTGTCACAAACAAAATGGCATAAAAATCAATGGCATGACTAGACATCTTATAAAAGTTTTAAGATGAAACCACTAAGCGCAATAAAGACATCTGGAACAACACTTTCGGGGATCTAGTCGAGCTAAAGAATGCAACCAGGACTGCCTCAGTAGGCGACGCGGCTTCAAGGTCTCCCTCCACTGCCACACAGCTGGGCGCCTCAGGATTAATTAGGCTTGAGTTGACAGCCTCCGGGTAGATTGCACTGCCTGCCTGGAACCAAAAAAAATGTGGAAATCATGTGATATGAATTTGAAACATATCATCCCAAATTTGAAGAAACTGTGAAGAAATATTAGATTTTTCTAAGACGCATTTGGAGCATTTGATGGGCCGCTGATTCCAGCATTATAAAGCATCGACCATACTTACCAGACGTGACCAGTTTAACTGTTGACTAACTACCACTGACTAAAATTATCACATGGCGGGTGGTAATCGTAGATTAGTAAGCACTTTGTATTCACCGGTCATGTTTAAATTTGTCACCCCGATTTACTTAGGTGACTAACAGATCTTAGTCAAAAGGGTACAACTATTGTAGCAGGTTAGTATATACAAGTGCTGATTGTTGGGCGAGTTGGCATTGTACGTGAAAAAACATGATTGCGCTTTAAGACAAGGACAGAGGAAGAACATACACCACAGAGCGCTACACCACATTAGCTATTCAGCACCACAGCAGATCCCTATGACCGCCAACCCTAACTGCCGAAATTAGGCAAATATGCAAATATTTTTGCCGAAGTGCTCTGCCAGATGAAAATTGAATTTATGTTTTATTTAGACATGAGAAGAACAGCACACAAGGACGAAAACACAGAAAAAGAACACACCGAAAAAGACACACTCAAGCGCCTTGTGTGTCTTACTCTAATTTATTTACTCGAAGTATACCCTCAACTTTCTCTGGAAAAAGAACGAACACCACACACACAAAGAAAAGATAAAAATCAAGAACCTCATTTCAAGTGCCCAAATGTCAACAAGAACATCAAAATAATATATCTGACTACGCTTACCTGCTGTTGCGTCCAAGGTAGCAGGCATCCAGTACCCTCGACGAAATCACCCTACAACGTTGACGCAGTAGGAATGAAATATATTCAATCAACTTCAAATAATGCAAACTTAGCCATCTGACTCGCCTATTGCATGATCAGCTTTTAAAAATGCCTGATGACTCGCAAAAAAAAAAGCCAAGACAATATACTTGCTAGTCTCTCTGCCGGCAATAAATTAACGACCTTATTCAGTAATATATTACTATTAATGTTTGCGAAGCGTTCGATTAATTTCTGACTGCCGAGTGTTGAACTTCGGCAAATACTTAAAGTTTTTTGCCAAAGTAATTTGCCAGATTAAAATTTAAAATTGAATTTATGTTTTATTTAGACATGAGAAGAACAGCACACAAGCACGAAAACACAAAAAATAACACCGAAAAAGACACACTCAAGCGCCTTGTGTGTCTTACTCTAATTTATTTACTCGAAGTATACACTCAATTTTTTCTCGGAAATGAACAAACAGCACACACACAAAATAAACATAAAGATCAAGAGCCCCATTTCAAGTGCACAAATGGGAACAAGAAATTCAAAATAAAATTTCGCACTACGCTTACCTGCTGTAAACAGTGTTAAGAACTGTCACGAGATGCGTCCAAGGTAGCAAGCAACCAATACCCTCGACGAAATCACCCTGCAACGTTGCCCCAGGATGAAAGAAATATAATCAATCAACTTCAAATAATGCAAACTTGAGCCATATATAACTCGCCTACTGAATTATTACTTTTAAAAAAACCTGATCACACGCAAAAAAAAAAAAAGCCAAGACAACACTATAATTGCTAGTCTCTCTGCCGGCAACAACTTAATGACTTTATTCCGTAATATACTACTTTTAATGTTTGCGAAACGCATGAATAATTTCTAACTGCCGAATATCGAACTTCGGCAAATATGTAAATATTCTTGCCAAAGTAATTCGCCAGATTAAAATCGAATGTATGTCTTATTTAGACATGATAAGAACAGCACACAAGGACGAAAACACAAAAAAAAGAGCACCGAAAAAGACACAGTCAAGCGCCTTGTGTGTCTTGCTCTAATTCATTTACTCGAAGTATACCCTCAATTTTGCTCTCGGAAATGAACGAACAGCACACACACAAAATCAACATAAAAATCAAGAGCCCCATTTCCAGTGCAAAAAATGTGAACAAGAAAATCAAAATAAAATATCGGAATCCGCTTACCTGCAGTAAGCAGTGTTAAGAACTGTCACGAGATGAGTCCAAGGTAGCAGGCATCCAGTACCCTCGACGAAATCACCCTGCAACGTTGCCGCAGGACGAAAGAAATATATTCAATCAACTTCAAATAATGCAAACTTGAGTTGTATCTATAACTCGCCTACTGAATGATCAGAGTTTTAGAAATGCCTGATCACACGCAAAGAAAATGCCAAGACAATATAATTGCTAGCCTCGCTGCCTGTAACAACTTCATGACCTTATTCCGTAATATACTCCTATTAATGTTGTGCGAAGCGCACAAATAATTAACTCAGACATTTATATTCGGTATTTCAAGGTAACGTGACATTTGACCAAACTATTTATTAAACCTCGTTAAATTAAAAAAAACAAAAAAAAAACAACGTTGATATTAAAAATCAGCGTTTAACCCTGTCTTTTCCAAATATCAACGACGTTGAGAATAAATCGCACCGGTTAGCCGGTGCCGCCAATGAATGCCTGCGGAAAAAAAACACCTTATGAAAATTTTAAATATTTGATCAGATCCTCAATGTAACGTCCGACGCGACACGCCAACGGCCCCAAAACAGAAAACCTCATACCCCCTCACGCCTTAAACGTAGGCGACCCCCCATTCAAAAGGCGCCTTCGCCCGGCCGCCCCGCTCGCCGAACCGCCGCTTTTCCACTTCCTCCACCCGCACACACATACACCGGGAAAAGCTGCTGGCTACGCCACTGGTTAGCGTAAGTCAACCTTCTAAATATGCGCAAGTGCAAGCGACAGTCATTCCTGTTCTTTCTCTTTTTGAACTTCGATGATCTAAACCGTGTCTGCGTTCGCGCCACATACTAATTTTATCGAACGCTCGACGCCTTCAAACGTGCCAACATGTCCGCCAACCCTTTGTCTAAGGAAGACGGGGGTCGCCTTCCCGGGCGGTCATAACCGACGCCAACTGCCGACCGCGCAGAACATTTCCTTAGCTGCATACGGTGCACACAACTTGGACCTTCGTCTGAAGTCAATGCAGCTCTCTCGGTGACCTCGTAAGCAGAGACTGAGCCGAACAGAACAATAAAGAACGTTCCTGCGCTGGGACGCCTCCGTCGAACATTCGAGAAGGAAGACCGTTATGCCGACACGACCAGCCGCGTCGGCGGGGAAAGCTTCGACGCTCCCGGGCGGCCGAGCAGGCGCTCGGCCGCCCGGGAGCGCGAAGAATCACGTGCCATACGAGGAGACCAATTAGCGAACTCGTTTGCGCCTCCCACAGCCAATCGCAGCGCCTAGCCTTTGGCAGTGCAAAACAGGTGCACCCTCTGGGAGGTAATACATGCCTCCTCTGTGCTCCTTCGCGGCGAACTTCACCTGGTAGCACCGCATTCTTAGTGTCTGCTGCGTCTGAGGAGGTAATCAAGCGGGGCGCTTTACCCCTGGCCGGGAGGAGGGTGGTAAAGGCGCTCTGTTACCTCCTTTTGGTCCCCTTTTTTCTAAGAGTGCTCAGGATCGTACCGTTGACGTCGTGCCAGGTCGTCAGTGGTCACTGCTCCAAGAGAGCACTTGTCGTCATTGTCGTCGCTGCTGCCGGAAGGTGTTTCGACAGGGGCCCTGGACAGGCAGTCGGCATCGCTGTGGTTGTGGCCTGACTTGTAGACTGCAGTCATGTTGAACTCCTGCAGTCGGAGACTCCATCGGGCGAGGCGTCTTGAAGGGTTCTTGAGGTTCGCAAGCCAGCAGAGCGAGTGATGGTCTGTGACAACGCGGAGCGGGCTCCCGTACAAGTACGGGCGGAACTTCGTGATTGCCCAGACGACCGCAAAACATTATTTTTCAGTCGTGGCGTAATTGTTCTCCGATTTGGATAGTGTCCGACTTGCGTAGGCTATGACTCGCTCGGTGCCTTCTTACACTTGAACCAGTATCACTCCAAGTGCTGCATTACTAGCGTCTGTGTGAATCTCGGTTTCAGCATCCTGATCAAAGTGTCCAAGAACAGGAGGAGTCTGGAGTTTTCGCTTCAGCTCGTCGAATGCCTTCTGCTGCTCCTCGGCCCACTCGAACTTCTCGGCGTCCTTCGTGAGATTTGTGAGCGGTGCGGAAATCCTTGCGAAATACCGAATGAAGCGTCGATAGTAGGCACAAAATCCAAGGAATCTTCGCACGGCATTCTTGTCGGTCGGCGCTGGAAATCCCGCGACGGCGCGTGTATTCTCGGGGTCTGGGCGGATGCCTTCGTTACTAACTACGTGGCTTAGGAAGTTCAGTTCGTCAAAGGCGAACCGGCACTTTGACGCCTTGAGGGTGAGCCCGGCGGTCTGTATGGCTTGAAGAACAGCTCGGAGTCGCCGCAAGTGCTCGTCGAAGTCAGTTGAAAATACTACGACGTCGTAAAGGTAGACGAGACAGCCCTGCCACTTCAGCCCTGCCAGTACAGTGTCCATGACGCGCTGGAAAGTTGCTGGCGCCGTGCATAGTCCGAAGGGCATAACCTTGAACTCTTACAGTCCATCCGGCGTGACGAAGGCTGTTTTTTGTCGGTCCCGTTCATCGACTTCGATCTGCCAGTATCCGCTCTTAAGGTCCATCGATGAGAAATATCGAGAGTGGCGCAGCCGGTCTAGAGTGTCGTCAATGCGGGGGAGTGGGTAGACGACTTTCTGCGTCACCGCGTTCAGCTGCCGGTAGTCCACGCAGAACCTAAGCGTTCCGTCCTTCTTCTTAACCAGCACGACTGAAGAGGCCCACGGACTACTTGAAGGTTGGATTATGTCGTCTTTCAGCATCTCTTGGAATTGCTCCTGGATCACTTCCCTTTCTTTAACGGAGACTCTGTACGGCGATCGATGCACAGGGCGCGCGTCGTCCTCGGTAATAGTGCGGTGCTTCGCAACGGCGGTTTGGCGCACCTTCGACGACGTCGCAAAGCAGTCAAGGTATTCGGCGGGAAGGTTGATTAGTTGTCGTCGTTTCGGGCCCGGAAGCTTAGGGTCAATGTCGAGCTGCGCTGGCGACGTACTGTATTGCTGAGCTGGCGAGGATTCGTCTGTAATGGCGGCGATTTCTGCGGAGTTTCGGAGTTCCTCGACCTGGCCCACGGCTGCACCTTTTGTGAGGTGTTGCGTTTCATTTCGAAAGTTCGTCACGAGGACCACGGTGCGCCCATCCTGAAGTTCAGCCACTCCTCTTGCGGCGCCTATTCCTCTTCCAAGGAGCAATTGAAGGTTGCCTTGCAGAACAACTTCGCCGCATGTAGATGCATCGGTCACTACGGGTACGACGACACTTGATCGCGGCGGCAGGGTACACTCTAAGAAAAAAAGGAGGAGAAAGGTAGCAAAAGTGACTGTTCCTCCTTGTGTTGGACACGGCCCCCCTGAGAAGAGAGGAACGAAAGGTAAGACGAAAGGAACAGCGTAAGTTCCTCCTTGTACAGATGGTGCAGGGGTAGAACATCGCGCTAGCGATCAAGCGGTCGAGGGTTCGATCCCTAAAAAGAAGCAAAGTTTTTTTTTTTGCTTTGTTTGTTTTCTTTTTTTATAATTTATCAAAACAAAAATAAACAAAACCCAGACCGATGGAAGGAACATTAAAGTCCTTATTATCCACCGACGCCAAGGAAGACTATATAAATATCATTGCTACAAGCTCCATCAGCACGCTGTTTGATAAACAGGATTTGGGCACCCAGGTTGGAGCTAAGCCGTTGACGCAGGTGCCAAGACGACGAGGTCGGTCCTTCAGTCGTTTCTTTTCCCGTAGAGTTTTCGACATTCATAAAGAAAAAAAGGCGCACTCTAAGGAAACATGGAGGAAAAAGGTAGCAACGGCGCGTCTTCCTCCCTTCTACTGACGTGCCTCCAAGCGGACATGAGAAGAAGGGAGGAACCAGACGTTTTCCTCCTTCTCCTGGCAGACGGGAGAAAGCTTTCGCCCTCCCAACTCATCTTCTTTCGGTTTCGTTTTTCGAGCACGTCGCGCACGTTGTTTAAAAAAATGTTGTTAAGTTGATTGAGCTTCAGTGGCAGCGAAGGCCGCCTGTAATTCCGTCGTCTAGTCCAACCGTGCAGAACATTTCGGTTGCATTGACGTTTTTACCTCTAATTCTATCAAACAAGCACACGAAGCCGCTAGAAAGAGCGAAGTTCCGGAGCAGTGCCAGCAACGCTACGTACACTGGTTAAGATGGCCGTTTCTGGATTGCCACGCGGAACTACAGTAGCGGAACCACGCGGACCTGTGTCGACGTTTTCGACGTTATGGAAATTTCAGAAACTGCGTCCAAGGCAGGCAGGTTTTCCTGCCGGCTGCCTGGGTGCCTTCCGTGCTGAATTCGGTTCTGTTTTCCCGTGCCGAGTGGCAACCGGCGTTCAACGTGGTTCTGTATTTCTGCGTATCAGCAACATAGCAGCAACATCGTGATGGCAGTGGTGTGCGTAGTGAACAGAAGACTGGAAATATCGCCGATGTGACCGTGTGTTCGCGTATCAGTGGTGTAACAACAAGATGAGATGACGTAAACTGTCGGGCATTGATGCCTCTGGTCGGGCCTTGATCGGAGGGGGCAGGGTGTTGCAGGTTGACATTCCGCTTTACATTAAAGGGTTTCAGACCCCTTGAGGAATTAGGTGCAGTCGATCGACGTGCGGAGAGTCATGTTTAAACGCTGGTCTGAACGGTAAGCTCCTATCGTACAGAGGCCAATGTGACTGTCGGTCCCCGGGAGAGCTTGCGCTCTGGGGAAAAGACTGGACAGTACGAAATTATGACGGAAAGTACGTATATTTACAATAGAATTTTAGCACTAAAAATAAGAAAAAAAAAAGGTAAAATCGAAAACAAAAAGATATCCCTTATTTTGCTGTTTAAATATACTACTTTTCCTGGAGAAACTGCCCTCCAAGTGGCGCACTGGAATGAGCGCTAGAAGTTTTCGAGCTCGCCACAGCGTAGCTGGCGTAGCTCCGTACACTTGCCGCAAGTCGCGGCTTTGACTGCATTCAAGTTGATCGAAAAGCGATTTCTCTGCCCATGAAGCATCACTTCCAGCTGGGTGAATATGTGCTCTACAGAGATTAATTCAAGACGGCAATTGCAGCCGTGCGCGAACAGCACAAGTAGAAAAACAAACACTACAATATAAATAGTGGCTACGAAGTGCCGTGCGGGGAAACGAACTCATGGCTTGGAACCGCATTGGAGCTTCTCGATTTATTGGCTTTCAAATAACTACGGCATGATCGAGCGTTTTCGTTTCAATATGAGATTCATCCCCTGAGCCATTAAAAATACTCTCAGATGTATGACATTGCTGGAAAAAAATCAACATGCTGTGAATATGTTTTATTGCTTAGGGAGTCACCGAAACATTCCGTACGTTCAAAACGACCAGTATAAAAGACTGAAGTGCAGAGCTGGGGAGTAGTGATCGGGTTAGTGTTCTGTTGTATTGATGTTTGTATGTGCGATGCATGTGTATGCGCTCAATGTATGATCAGCTGATGCTTGTGGTATGCATAATGTGTCTACATGTGTGTATAATAGGGGCTCCCGAAGATCCCGAAGCGCTCTGGTGGCGTAAGAAAATAAAATATTTTTTTGTAGAACATGAATTGCGCGGTACCTAGCGCCCCCTAGCCTAGCTACTTGCAATTACTCTGCTTGACCCTGCCATCTGGTTGCAAGTGATTTAACCTCCTTTTACGCTACGCGGCTACGCGGCTACGCCATAATTTCGTGTTACCGTGATGAAATGAGCCAAGAGGCTGCTTCGGATTTGCTTTTTTTAAGAGCGGCGTTTAGTTTCGCGGGCGAATGGTTTATCACTCCTCCGTGATGTGCGGTTGACGCAACGATTGACGAAGGAATTGTGGCTCGAGGAATAGCAAAGGTAAGACATAACGTGCGCGAACTGGGTGCCGGTTGTCTCCGTTTAACATTGCAGTGCTGACGACGAGAAGACTGAGTGACTGCATGCTTTCGAAACGTAAGTTTCTTTACCTGCAGGGGAAAGCCGGCTTCGGAAATAAATACAGTTCGCGGAAAGCTCGTGTTACGTTTTTATTTGCTGCTTTTCTCGCCCCGTACAATAGACTTAGTGTTCTCGTTAAGCCTTATTGAGCTCAATTTGTTTGATTCGTGGCCGCCATAATGAGATGCAGGCGATGGAGGAACGTTTGCTCCCCTGCTTTAGGGACGAACGTTTCCCCCTTTCTGAAGGAACATATGTATCAAGAGCGTTCCTCCCTTTTGGGAGGACTATACTGACCCTTTTTTCTAAGAGTGTAACGTGGTCGGCAGCGACTCGGACGGCGGCTGACGCTGTTATGGTTTTGTCTGAAGGCCGAACAGGCTTGCGCAGCGTCAATCTGTTCTCACCAAGGTCGATGACGGCGCTGTATTCACACAGAAAGTACATACCGAGAATGACATCTCTGGAACAGTCTTGTAGAACGACGAACTTCACAGGGCACGTCTCACCATGGATCTCGACGCGAGCAGTGCATCTCCCGACTGGCGTGATGAGATGTCCTCCGGCGGTTCGTATTTCGGGACCATCCCACGGCGTCATGACTTTTCTAAGGCGGCGGGAGAGCCTCGCACTCAAGACTGAGCAGTCTGCTCCGGTGTCCACGAGTGCCGATGCGTCGAGGCCATCGATACCAACGTTCAGGTTGTTGGACACCGATGCAGGGTCGTCGTTGTGATGCCTAGTGTCAGGAGAGTGGGAACGCTCCATCGTTCTTGGAGGCTCTTGACGTCGGTCGTCTTCGGCAACTCCACCTCCAGGGGTTGCGGCGCCTAGTTTCCCCGGCGGCGAGCGAGGGGCGGCAGGCTTTCACGTCGGGGTCGGTGCATCGGCGAAGCTTGACGTCATGGTGACGGCGACCGGAACTCTCGGCGGGAGGCAGGCTCGGGGGACTGTGGTCGTCCAGGTACTCGTCGATCTCAGTAGGGCGTTCACCACGACGGGGGCGCGGGTCGTTCGGGTGACACCCGCGTAGCCCGAGTCGTCGGTATGGGCATCGGCGGTAGGTGTGGTCCGCTTCCCCGCAATGGAAGCACAGAGGGCGTCGGTCGCCTCACGTCGGTCGCCTCACGTCGGTCTTGCGGGGTGCACGAGGCTCCGGGCAGGCGTACTGGACCTGGTCGTCGTGGCTTCGGTCATGCTGTGGCGCAGGAGACTGACGTCGGGGCGGCGCGACATAGGTGCGAGGAGGAGGAGGTGGCCGTCGGGCCACTGCGGCGTAACTCAGCGTCGGTGGTTCCGGAGCTGTGCTGACGAGAACTTCAGGCTGCAGCGCTTGCTGGACTTCGTCCCTGACAATCTCGGCGATTGAGGGCGAAGCGGGGCTTGCGGCGGCAGGTAGAAGCTCCTTGATCTCCTCCCGGATGACGTCCCGGATTATCTCGCGGATGTCCGTGGTGTTGCAGCCGGAAGACGAAAAGGCAGCGACGCCGGGAATTCGGTGATAGTGGGCGGCTCGTGCTTGAAGGGCACGTTCGATGTTGGTGGCCTCCGTGAAGCCTTCGACGGTGGTAGGCGGGCTCCGCACAAGACCACCGAAAATATGTTCCTTCACGCCGCGCATCAAGACTCTGAGCTTTTTTGCTTCGGACGCTTGAGAATCGGCGCGGTCGCTGAGTCGCAGGACATCTTCCACGAAGCTAACAACGCTCTCGTGAGGGCCTTGGATCCTCGCTTGAAGAAGCACTTCCGCGCGTTCTCGTCGTTGTTGGTTCGTGAATGTTCTTCGCAACTCAGCCTTGAGTTGCTCCCAGGAGGTGATTGATGCTTCGTGGTTCTCGAGCCAGTTCCGGGCGGTTGCTTCCAAGGCGAAGTCATCATTCTGTAGACACTGTTCCGGTGTACACCCGTTATGACGGGCCACTCGTTCGTACTGTTGGACCCAGTCGTCGATGTCTTCGTGGCTTTCGCCGTGGAAGGGAGCCGGTGTCCGAGGAGCGACAGGCAGGTAGACGACTGCAGGATCGGCGGGGGTCTGTGACTGTTTGGCCATCGACGTCATCTTCGGCTTGGGCTTTTCCAGCAGCAAACCGTTCTTAGGATCCTCTCCCTTGGTGCGGCGGCTGGTCCGAGTTTCAGGTTCCGCGTTGAGTGGTCTTCTCACCGAACCGGGAATCGGACTTGCACTGCGGGCACTTGGAGGGGAACGCTGCACGAACATGCGGTACCCCGCACCTCCATCAAAATGTTACGAATGACAAGTGATGAGGTGACGAAAAGTGAAGTAAACTAAACGTTTAATGGGGCGAACTTGTGCCCGAAAATAAAAAGGAAACACAAGATAACAATAGAGCGTCGCGGGCGTCGATAGTGGCGTAACAGCAGGATCGAGCGCTTGGGCGAGACTGACTCCGGCTTGCCACGCGGAGGCCCTTTTGTATACGCGTGGGCTTCTGGAACAATCGGCGTAGAAGGTTCGGCGTGTAGAACACTCTAACCTCGAATCAGCAACACGGTTCTTGAATTTACCAGAGCATTACGTCAGAGTCAACAAAAATTCGTCCCCGCGGCCAGGAATCGAACCCTGGCTTTCTGCGTGGAAGGCACGCGCGATAACCGTTAAGCCACGAGCGCGCTGCCTGCTTGATCAGCTGCGATCGCGGCAATATTAGTAAATTCGACAATCTTCGAAATGATTCAAAACGCACCAGGAGTGCCGTAAAATCTATTATAATGCAAAATTCTAAGTCTGCCACCATAAAGGAACTGCGAATGAGGTCCGAAGTCTACAGAGGACGTGACATGGTTAAAGCAATAAATTAATATTTTATAAACGTTGGTGCCCACAATGGTCAAAATACTATCGGACCTGAGACCCTCGCGCAAACGCACAAGGAGCATACAATTATGCTATATCCGGTTACTTCCACTGAAGTTGAGGCGGTAATAATGACACTAAGAAATAAGGGCTCCTGCGGAGATGATAATATAAAAGTTGCACCAAAGAAACAGGTGTCCACCTTGATAAGTATGCCACTAGAACACATAGCAAACCTTATATTTGAAAGTGGTACTTTCCCAAGTCCGTTAAAAACTTCGAGAGTTACTGTGATACATAAAAGTGGCGACAAAGATAACATCAGTAACTATCGTCGGATTTCAATACTCCCAATACTCTCCAAGGTTTTTGAAAATCTGATAAAATACAGTATACGAAGTTTTCTAACATCTTTTTTGGCACTCTCGCCAGCCCAGTACGGGTTTCAAAAAAGCAAATCAACCGAGCATGCACTGCTACACATCAAAGATAAGACTTTAAATAGTTTTGAAAGCAAGTTGCTTACACTTGGCGCATACTTCGATTTCCGGAAAGCGTTCGATAGCATCAATCATGACGTCTTATTACACAGATTGCCTCACTATGGCATTAGGGGAAAGACTCTAAATTTAATAGGTAGCTTTCTGCAAAATCGCAGACAATATGTACAAATAAATCAATGGTATTTGTTCCGACCCCATGACACTTAAGTATGGGGTTCCAAAGGGTTCCATTTTAGGACCGTTACTTTTTATTACCTACCTTAACGACATTGTCAACATCGCAAACTCTCCAAGACTAATTATGTACGCCGATGACACTAGTCTCTTTTTTTCTGGCACTACAATTGACGTCATTGAACGCGACGCAAATAATTATTTACAAACTTTAAATAGCTGGCTGGAGGCAACTAAAATGCAAGTAAATACTAAGAAGACCTAATATATGCTATTCAGGGCAAAAAATAAAAAAATGCCAGACCATCATGCTTAAAAATAAATGACTGCACTATAGAACAAATACCTGACTGCAAGTTTTTAGGTTTATGGTTTAATGACCAATTATCTTGGGCTGCACAAACCATGAATATCAAGAAAGAGTTATCTAGAGTTATAGGAGCAATTTATAAAGCAAGGGATATCTTGCCTACCTGGCTAAAAGTACAGAGCGCGACGCTGTTAGCGCGAACAACCGAGCGCCGGATTTTCCAGTTTTTTCTCTTTGAAACCAGGGGATGTCATCCAAGTTATTGTTGCTACGGAAAGAGCTCGTTTAGTTCTATAATGTAAGCGATAAAAGTTCGTGCTCGCTAATACTATTTAGAAGTAAAATTCGAAAATGCGCCGATGTCGTGTTCGCGCTAACAGTGTCGCGATGTGTACAACTATATTATACTGTCACTGATGACAAGGTGAAACAAAGAATGACTGGGAAAACGGAAACGTTTAATGGGGCGAACTTGTGCCCAAAAATGAAAAAAAGGGAAGAGAAGAAAGCAGAGCTTCGCGGGCGTCAAGTCGGCGTGACAGCAGAATCGAACGCTGGGGCGAGACCGACTGTGGCTCTCCACGCGAAGCCCCTTTTGTACACTCGTGGGCTTCTGGAACAATCGGTGTGGAAGGTTCGGGGTGTAGAACATTCTAAACTCGAATTAGCAACACGGTTCTCGAATTTACCGGAACATTACATTAGATTCATCAAAAATGCGTACCCGCAAATAGGAATCGAACCCTGTCTTTCTGCGCGGAAGGCGCGCGCGATAACCGTTAGGCCACGAGCGCGCTGCCTACTTAGTCAGCTGCGCTCGCGGCAATACTTTGTTTAATCAAAAACTGTATTATTGCTTTCTAGTATGGGGTACAACTTGCAAAACAAACTATAATGGGCTCATTAGTTTACAACAGCGCATATTAGAATTGTGGCAAACGCAAAATACGATAGTAATGCCAATGAATTACTTCATAAGCTTAACATCTTACTGCTCAACAGGTTATATTACTACAAACTTGGACAGCTAGTTCATGCAAAAGGAATAAATAGCTTTGATTTAGCTCCCTCAAATTGAACGGACTATAACCTAAGGGCAAAATCAGCTTATAAACTACCACGAACTAGAACGAATTACGGCAACCAAAAGATCAACTTCCAAGTACCCACGCTCTTAAACGCTCTAGGCAACAACGTATCGCTTGCCGGCACTACAGGGGCTTCTAAAAAAGAGCTTCGCTCCTTCTTGGTCAAACATGAGATACATATTATGTAAATGTAGTATTGGTTTCTACTTTTGCGTGCATATGTTGTTTTTAGTGCCTTAAAGGTGAATTAAGGGCGAGAAGTTTTTTCCCTGACCATTTTTGTTTGTCACTGTTTTAGATTGTCTTTTTGACTGACGACCGTAGATTATATGGTATTTTTTAATCGTGTAATGCTTTCCATACACAAGCATTATACTCATTTTTACGCCATGTACTTCATATTATGCACTTCATGCTTATGCTCATTTTTACATAGTGTACTTTATAGGCCAATTTTTGCTGTCTTATTTCCAGATCGTGTTTCTTCTCTCTCACTTCCTGACAGTGTCTAATGGCGGGCGGTGTGATTTATTGTGCTTCCTGGTGTTGTTTGTACGCATATGTATTTTTTTTACCTTGTATGATGTCTGAGTGTTGTTACGATATTGTGTTGCTGTAGGCTTCTGCATGCGCGGATTCTTTTTTTTTTTTTGCCGCTGGATTTTGCCGTTCTTACCGGCCGCTGGCGCCTAGTCAGGCAACTTGTTTGCCTTTTGCGGCAGCGTACCGTTCCAGTCGAATTTGTATTTGACTTGGAAAAAATGAAATGATTGATTGATTGATTGAACATGTTCAAGAGATTTGCCGGATAGAATTCGCTAACCAGCTCATCACCAAAAAGGAAACAAGATGAAGAGTGCGTTTGTAGCGAACTGCTTTGCTAAGTTATCCTCTGGCCTCTCTGAATTATACTTTTCAAATCTACGAAATCTTACAACGGTCTTGATCGAAGTGTTAGCTACAGCACGAATATATCTGCGACCAAAGGTTTTTTCAAGATAAAGGCTGTAAATTCAAACGAGTTACTTACGAATGACATATGAGCACCTCCAAAATGCTTTGCGACTCACAATTAAGAGTTTAAATGTGAATGTTTCCATCTGAGCAAAAATATTGAACTCCCGCAATGTTAGCGAGACCAGCAACCGTATATTACGTGTACCTGAATCAAGACGACATCTCTGAATATCTCCTGTAGTATGTGAGAGTTTTCTTCTCCTTTTCTTTAACTACATTTCTATAAGGTGACCCCCCCCCCCCCCCCTTCTCCGTCAATCCGTCGGGCTCGCTCCGTTTCCACTTTGCGGCGATTTGGCCGGCTGCAGCAAAGCCTTGCCGACCCTTGCTCTAACAAATTATCGGAGAGGGGGATAATTTAATAAACTGCAGGTATTAGGAATATGACTAGTTCATAATAGGGGGAGTCTAATCCAATCTTAAAAAGTGCGAAAGAGCAACTTCCAGACGGACAGTAAAATATGTCGTATTGAAAACCTGAAGGAATTTGAAAAGTAACGGTTACTTTTTTCTATTAACGGCGAATCACATTTCTTCTTAAGTAATCAATTATTCTTTACTGAATACTTTTCATTCATGAGTAACTAAAATTTAAATCGATCACTTTTTTTTTAATAACGCGTACATTGTCTACCTACAAGATACTACAGATGTTTTAACCCTCTAAGATGTAAAATGTTAAAGTGTTAACTTGACTTGTTTTGATGGCGCTAATTTTGTCCTCATTCTGACCTATTTACTTTCGATTTGTTTAACTACAAGCAAATATCAGATGGTACAAGAATGGAGGATAGACGATACTTTTTTTTGTTTGAATTATAAACAAGTTCATATTGAAGCTGAAATACGTATTTTACCAAATATTCTGACACGGATCAGCTGATGAGCACGTGTTGATTACTATACTCTGTTTCATACTTAGTGTGCAACGCTGTCAAAGCTACTGGCGCGAGCATGGGGCTTCAACTCGTTGATCATTTGCACGCGTTCTCGTGTAAACAAAACCGATAGATGAAGCCACGCGCTTGCGCCAGTAACTTTGACAGCGTTGCACGCTAAGTATGAAACAGAGTACAAACGTAGTTGTAAAGTGTGAGCACATCTTATAGTGCTGTTAAGAAACAAGCCAAATATGAAAACTGGACGCGGACAGGAATAAGCTCCAATCTATTGGAACAAATATCAGTGAAAGAGATGCCAACAATGACAGGAGCAATAAGAAAAGAGCGGCTGCAATATGATTTACTTCCGAGGGCATAATGGTCTGGTTAGGTCCTGACCAGGGGCTTCGCAATCGATTAATTCAAAGAGGTCAACTCGAACACAACGTTTTCGCAGACTTAGGTCAATAGTCGCGATAGTTATATATTTTTTTTTTCAGATTGGCATGCAGGATGCATGTAGTCCATTTGTAATTTACACTATCGTTTGTACTGACAGAGTTACCATTGCCATTAAGCGTGTACATCTATAGAGAGCGCTTATCAAACACCGGGCTCTAAAAATATTTCAGTCAGCCTGGCACGCTGGGAACATCAAACATGCTAGGACAATAAGAATTTAATTTATTGTTTTACAGCACACGGTAAATAGAAGGCATTAGTGACCTAGTAAAGTAAAGCGCACAATATTGGGAGAAGTATTGTAAATAATATTTCAAGGATTATTATAAGAACGATGTAAAGAGAACGGTAGAAATGTAGTTTGCTTTGCAAGCATAGAATGGTCTGGATCCGGGTACGACTAAAGAATCACTGCCAATTTGAAGAGCCCTCGTCGAATACAAGGTCTTTGAAGGTATATTCGATACTTGCAGTTCCTGTGTTTTCAAGATAATAATCTGGTTGAATCTAAACAAATTATGATACACATATTACACTGTATTGTTCCCCCCATACTTTCTGCTGGGCTTGTGCTTTAATTACGTTCGGTCGTCATCTACCGATTTCTCGAAATGTATAAAGGATGGCCTCTCGGGATCTGGAGAACATCGATCGTATACACAGGTAACAACCTTTTTTATGAAGTTGTTGGGAAGCACGCTTGTCGTAGAGTACTGGTCATCTAAAGATCTAAAATTCATCAATTTGGATAAAATATTACCAAACTAAACCTCTAATGATGGTTATACGAGCAAAAAAAAAACAAATGCCAGAAATATAGTTTCCTCTGCACTTGCACGTTGGTTTGCCTTGAGCAATAACTACAGGGCTGGTTCTGAATACATTTCGAAAGGCCGAGTCGCGGGCGAAGTAACTGCAAATATAGTCGATGGCTGAGATTCATTTATTCTTCAGATTACGAGTTTGGTGTCTCTTAACAACTAATGAGTTATATGTTGGTTTTTAGCATCTCAAGTAGTATTTCTGCCGAGTTTGTGCAATTATTGAGATGGCTGGACAAAAAGTGAAGCATAAACTTACTGGCAATAGAACGTCATTAAGTTTTAATGTAGCCGCATTTAGCAGGCGACTGAATCTAGAAAAAGAAAACAAAGAATTTGAGAGAACTCCCACCCCAGCTTGGGAATACGTTCCTACACTCAACAATTATATATAACCTACAATATTGACGAAAGTAACCGACTTACGAAAGCGTTTAGAAGTACACCCGCCGGTGATATGAAGGTGAACGCCGGACAGTCGACCGGTCCGCGCTATCAGCGCCATAACGCGGTTGCCGTGGCGGCTCGCTTTTTATCGCGCGCTTCGTCGAGATTAAGCGCTTAGATCGAGCGCTGTTTTCAGATCTTCTGCTACTCCCTGCAGAAAGCGTGTAAGTGGGTTTCGATTTCGGCATCTCTTTTTGTGGGCGTGGCTAATATAACATCGTCATCGTAGCAAGGGCGACGCGGTTGCTGACACATCACACAAATGAAACAATACTGTGTTCTTCTTTTTAAGAAGCGGAAAGTATAAGTTACTTTTTTTTGTTCCGCAGCCTTCTGGTTTAGCACAAATCACAACAAAAAACGACTAAATCACATTGTCTACCGATAGCGTCTGAAAGGCTGCTTCCACAATCCTCGCGCTTTCTGCGGGGAGTAGCAGCAGAGCTGAGAACAGCGCTCGATTCAAGCGCTTAATCTCGGCGAAGCGCGTGATAAGAAAGCAAGTCGCCACAGCAGCCGCGCCATGGCGCTGAGAGCACAGACCGGTCGACGGTCCGGCGTTCACCTTCATATCGCCGGCGGGTGTACACTGTTAGAAGAAATATCGCTAAAATACGGGACATATCTCTGCAAAACTTGTTGCCAGAACATGCTTCATATCGCTGAATTACGGAACGTGTACCACACGTCTCTAGTACGGGACATGTTGTATCAACAATGCTAGCATGTATGTTCCCCATAAACGGGTATGATTGTAAAACTGCTGTTTGCTGCTAGCTACGGGAAGTGTGCCATCATGTTAAAAACAGGACACGTTCTATTGGAAACGATTTGATCCCATGTTTTATTTCTACAAGTTGATGCACACTAACCAATATGTATAAGGTGTCACTCAACAAATGGTTTGCTTTCTAAGAGTAGAAATAACTATGCATTGTAGAACTCTCAGTTTGTACCCAAATTTAGCGCAAGCAGTTTGTACCGAATCACAAAGTTTCTGAAGTTTTCGTTGTTTCATTCAAACGTTATGAGTGAGTTTCTCGTATTTTGATATAAAGAAGTAGCTCCCACGTATTCATGAAGATGAAAGACATCCACCTTGAGGAACGGGCCCACTAAAACTTTCCAGAAATCACTTATTACTTTCAAATAAGATCGCGACTTCTGAAACATGGGCTTCTGGACCGGTCAGGTAGCGCTGCATATGGGCAGGAGCTGACCTTAGGCAATGCATAGTTTATTTTTGTGGTGAAGAAATACTGTAAATATTCGTAGGGGACACGCTGTATAATTGGACAGGTTTTGTAAGTCTAGGTCTGCAAGATACTGTAAACGACTTAATTTTCGCGGGCTTAAATTTTCGAGAATCGGGCCAAAGCTGAAAATTTGAAATTATTCGCGGGTTCTAATTTTCGCGAATCGAGTGTCGAATCGCGAATCGAATCGAATCGAGCAGACGACAAACCGGGAGGTTGCAATTCTCCATCTTTGGGCTGTACCGACGGGCTGCACCGAACGTCCAACTCTCTCTCGTGGTTGCCCTTGTGAAATGGTTCACGTTCTTATAATATTTATGTCTACTCCAAAATCAACCTATAGGGCTTTGTTGTTTTATTTCAGTAAATAATCAACTAGCGTATCTCTATTCCGTTACTTCAATAGCAGGGGAGTCAGCCTAGAGTACTACCCTCGACCACTGCGCCTATTGCGTCGGGAGAGAGCGTTTTTATTTATTATTCCAGACTTCCACTCATTGTCGCTTAAGGCCTACACTAGTAGGATCATTTGTATAGTAGAAAAGCTACAGCAATCGGATTTACTTTGCGCCGGAGAGACCGGCCGCTCTGCCACAGTTTTCCCTTTTTTTTAATTGCACGCAGGTAACAGCGCAATTGAACCCGGTTAGTGTTTTATCGAGCATAGCATTACACGATAAATTGCATATCCAAATCCGCGAATCTGCGGTTGAAATTTCCAAAATGACGCAATTTTAAACCGAGTTTACACGCCAGCCAGATGTTAGGTACAGCAGACTTGGCGGAGTAGACGACGCGCGGGGTGAGAGGGGGAGGGCATTTGTTTTTCTCTCTCCGCCCTTCCTAGCGGAACGGTATATAGCTGGTGAAGCTGTAGTTCCTCATTGTGATGATACTGCATCCTTTCTGAAGGAACTTCGGTGGTTGCCTGAAATATTAACACAAAATAAGAGAAAAATATAATTCTAAGTTCACAAAGATAAATTCGAAATAAAATGAAATATACATTCTTGGGTTCTGATTCTATTCAGGTTAGTTCTGGTTAGTAATGGAACAAAATTGTCCATGAAACAGAAGGATCGGTTGTGATCCGTGTAGAAAATGAACATGACTTGTCTAAACTACGTTAAACATGGCGAATTCATATTCATCATTTGATGACTGGGACCTTAGTACCCAGAGCATGTTGGCAGATATAGACGGTTGAAGGATGGAACTTAACTTGATGCACATAAATTTTAGAAGTGTACAAAAGCACTGGGACCAACTATATGTATATTTATAAGATAGAATACCATTAAACGTAAACCTTTCGGTGGACATCCACCTGGTTAGGAATGAGTTTTACTTTCATTCATAGAGTACCATGCTTGGATATATTTATTTTAACAGAAGTAAATATTACCTCAACGATGGTAGGTTCTTTCAATTAGACCGGATTTCAGTTGTTTTCGAAGTGCAGAGAAGGAAAAAGAGGTGGTGGTGCATCAGTCTTTATAAAACATTCCTGAATGTCTGATTAGCTGGCAGTTTCTGTCCCCACGCGGAGGTTTTGGTATTTTGTGTGTATAATCGGGAGTTATCTTTCGTAATCTGTGCAGTATATAGACAGCCCAGTGCGTACATACCTTGCTGTCATGATGAATTAGATGAAATCTTTAAACAATTCAATAACAACAAACGGTTGTTGCTGGCGATCTGAACATAGACGTAATGAATGCTGCTTAGCAGGGTGTGTTTGATTATCTAAATTTACTAGCAGGTTTTGGATTACGAAATATAATTAATGATAATACCAGGGAAGAATACTTGGGATCCCGTATAACAAAGTCATGTATTGACCATATCATTGTTAGAGGAGGTGGTCTTAAAATTCTCTCAGGTGTAATTACACAAAACGTTGCTGATCATTATTTTATAGCTCTGGCAATAATAGATGTGAGTCCTGAGGAAACCGATCGTGCAGTATACAGGCGCATTCTTGATAACAATAAGATTGACAAATGATACGAGAATATAACTGGGGCTCCCTCCTTGCTTTTGATCGTATTATTATTTTCCAAATGATTGGAAATAATTTGAGGTCGATATACGAAAAGTGTTGGAAACTGTAAAACTAAGTTAAAGAAATCCACAAAATGCCTGGATAAACGACGAAGTATTGACACTAAGCCGTGAAACCGACAGGTTGTGAAACATTTGTAAGGCAAGACCGCAGGATCTTATAATTAAAGGAGAGTTTAGAGAACGACGTAATAAGGTAACTGCCAAAGTAAGACTTTCAAAAAATATCATTATACGGCTAAATTTCAACAATGCGAGGGGAATTCGAGGAAAACTTGGGATTGGGGAAAGGAAATTACGGGAAGTAAAGGGAAACAAAATATAGATGAAACAATTCAAAAACCTTTTTGTAGTAACAATGTCACTTCTTTATGTCCCCAATTTAATGACTCTTTTGGTCAAAGGATTCCGGATCTGAGAAAAGTACTACAACATTAAGAAAAAGAATCAATTGGCTACGAGAATAGCGTGCACTCAGCTCACTTGCCTCAGATGACAGAGATAGATCTTAGATCCATAATAAACAACATGAAAGAGTCAAAACCTGCGGGGAATGACCCATTTGATTAAGGGACATTCAGAAATATGTTGAGGTATTAAAAGACGTTATAATAAAAATAATAAACAAATAACTTTTATCAGAGAAAGTTCCAATAGAATCAAAAACAGCTGTTATGAGACCAATATATAAAAATAGCAGCAAAAAGAAATTATGAATCATAGACCACTTTCAATATTGCCAATCATAGCGCTAAAATATGGAAAAAATTGGTTTTAATACAATGACATCGTATTGCGAGAAGTTCTGTTTAATAAATAAGTCTCAGTATGGATTCCGTAAAGATATAGGCACTGAATGTTTGCTGGAAGATCTTTTAAATTATGTCAACTAGAGTCTTGATAGAGATCAATTTGTTTTTTGCCCTATTTTTCGATTTAACCAAAGCTTTTGAAACTATCCATCATGCGCGGTTAATAATAAAACTAATGAATATGGATTTTAGAGATCCCTTCAACGCGTTTTTAAAAGGCTATATTACAGACAGATATCAGTTGGTCATAATTTCCAAGTTTAAAAGTAGATTAACATCACTTAACTCGGGAGTACGTCAGGGGTCAATACTGGGACCTCTTTTATTTAATATTTATGTAAACCAAATTGGAACTCTGCCTTCTACACCCGCAGGCGATATGAAGGTGAACGCCGGACCGTGAACCGGTCCGTGGTATCAGCGCCATGACGCGGCTGCCGTGGCGGCTCTCTTTCTTATCGCGCGCTTCACCGAGAGTAAGTGCCTGGATTGAGCGCTCTTCTCAGCTCTGCTGCTATACTCCCCGCAGAAAGCGCGAGGATTGGGGAAGGAGGCTTTTAGACGCTATATGTAGACAATGTGATTTAGTAGTTTTTTGTTGTGATATATGCTAAAGCGGAAGGCTGTGGAACAAATAAAAAAGTAATTTATACTTTCCGCTTCTTGAAAAGAAGAACACAATTTTGTTTCAATTGTGTGATGTGTCAGCAACCGTGTCGCACTTGCAACGATGTTATATTAGCCACATTACAAAGAGGGCATCATTATTAATCTTTTTTTTTATGCTTAACCCTTTGCAGTGTACGCCAAAATAATCTGTTAGAAGTTAGGGCTCTGCTGGAACGGGCATGCAAGCCCCCCCCCCCCCCCCAATTAATTACATATGATTTGCGATATATGATTCACGTTACTGCATACTGTGGGCTATCATGGCGCAATGATTTTCCTATTCATTTTAAAGCACGTGTGCTCATGTCACACGAGCACACGTCGATCGCGAACGCCATTAAACATAGGGCAGCTCGCAATTTCAACAATTCTTTTATTGGGATTCGGACTTCCGGTTAGGCAAAACATGAGGCAGGAACCACGTCCCCTTTTTCCTTCATTCTTGACAGTTCCGGTTTGACGTCCAACAATCTTTGTCGGATTTGAGCGGGGCCTTAGTATCTTAAGAAGTTTCCGTCTCCGTGAATTATAGTTATCCAGTGCGGCAGACTTCCGTAGAGGTGGAGCACCAGGTCGTCGTTGTTGCGCAGGTCGTTCCACTTTTGTTGGACGGCTTCCCAGAGTTTGTTTAGAGATGCTCTGTGAAGCTTTTGAGTGGCCAGTTTCGACTTTATGATGCCCGAGTTATTTTCGAGGATATTGACGTCAGCGTCTTGGTGGAACGGGAGGTGTTAATGGGACTCACGTCGTGTTTAAACCGACCTGTGATCTGAGTCCCCATTCGGAAAGGGCCCATCTAGGACGTAGGAGATCAAGACGTTGTCAATTATGTCTGAGGAAACGCTCGACGTCAGGCGCCCGTCGATCCTGAAGATGGGTCCAAGTCCTTGGCGGGATATGGCACCCCAGACATTCACGCACCTACGACGACTGGCGGCCACTTCCCGGAGGAAGTTAGGGTCGTATCTGCAAGGCAATGAAAGCGTTGTTGTCTTTTATTCACCGCTGAACTTGGCTATCATTACTTCAGGCAAGGCTAATATTTGTTTGTAGTTTTCAGGCTTTAGCGGCGGGCGGGAAGCTTATAGCTGACTACTGATGATTTATCAGAAAGTCTTGGTCACTAGTGGCCTTGGACGTTGCAGGGGGAAAGATAAATCTATACAGTCTATTAGCTTAAAGGCCTGATAATGCTTACCGGAAGTTGTCAGGCCTCCAAACTCGCCTCCGCTGGTCTAACGGGGTGCAGAACGTAGACTCGTCGCTGAAGATTACGTGGGTCCAGTCCTACACAGTCCAATTCTGAAGAGAATGGGCGGAGTCAAGCCGCAGCTGCTTGTGCCTTTCCGTCAGCAGCGGCGACTGGCAAGCTACATGGCTGTGTAGGCCAGCATCGTAGAGGCGTCTCCGAACAGTAGTGTCGCTGATCTCGAGTTCAAGTGCGTCCCTGATATCCCTGGCACCGCGGAATGGGTCGCCCAAGGCTGCCTCGAGGATGTGACGGTCCTCTGTTGCTGTCGTTGCGCGGGGACGGCGACGGTGGGGGGCGTCGTCCAAGCGTCCATCGTCATCCCGCAATGCTGCAATAATCCTTTGGACGGTTTTGACGGGCCTTCCAACTCTGCGCGATATTTCCCGCCGTGAAAGTCCTTCCTGAAGAAGGACAACGATCCGGACGCGCCCATCCCTGGAAACTCGAGGCGGCATTTCTGCTGGAAAACTCGAAGACGAACAGTGAACTGAAAAATAAAGGTTTAATAGGCGAACTTGTGCCAAACAAAATGAGTAAAGAAAGAGCGTCGAGGCAGCAGAAAAGCGGGCGACAATTCGGCGGCGTAACAGAGAGCGAAAGCGAGACTGACTCGACAACGTTGCAGGCAGCTGCTTATCTACAGTGCGTCACTATCTCGAAAGTTCGGCAAAGAAAGTTCGAGCGTCGCGCGCTCTGGGCCAGGATGACCTGGCGCTTTCGAGAACAAGAAAGCAAGGGGAAACTTGCGTCTGGTGCGAGAATGAACGCGAATCTTCTAGAAGCCCGTGACTGAGCGTTGCTTGCTCGGCCCTGCGGGCGGCAATATTTATTGCTGAATCACAGACCATTTCACATTTGTTGCAGTTATTAGCGATCGCTCATGAATGAAGAAAGCAGTTGAGTCACATATAAACCATGCCAAACAACGTCCGCTCTAGTTCACGTGCAATGTGCAAATCATTTGCCGGCAATTACGTGCGCACGGCGACCACAAAAAGCGATGCCGAAATCGAAACCCACTTCCACGCTTTCAGCAGGAAGTAGCAACAGAGCTGAGAACAGCGCTCTATCCAGGCACTCACTCTTGGTGAAGCGCGCGATAAGAAAGCGAGCCGCCACGGCAGCCGCGTCTTGGCGCTGATAGCACGGACCGGTCGACTGTCCGGCGTTCACCTTCATATCTCCTGTGGGTGTACATCTCGATTGTATCAATATGCGGACAATACTGCCTTGATATTAGGGCACAGTAATAAACAAAGTGCATTGTCCATTTTTCAGAAAGATATTGAAATAATAATGAGCTGGTTTTCTACTAATCACATCTTTGTTAATTCCAGAAAAACAAAACCAATGTGTTTTCGTAGTCCGTATACACATTTACATTTTAGCACTCCGTTATTTCTCCACTCACAGAAATTCACACGTTGCAGTTGTCTAGAACTATATTATGTTACAGCAACTAAGTATTTAAGATTACACCTAGATCAAAATCTTTTGTGGAATGAGCATGTAGAATATCTTATCAAAAGAATCTGTGTTGTCTCGGCCTATTTGTACAGGATGCGTAGTGTAGCGACAAGGTCATTAAGAAGGAGAGTGTATGGTGCACCTCCGATATGGTACCTTTTTATATGGTGTGTGCTCTAATTATAAAAAAAAAACTTGACAAAATACTACATAAAATTTCAAGTAATATTACTATTGTAACAACCTACGCAGAGTTTGAAATGAATAACAAAATGTATGTCGTAAAGTTGTTATCCATAGAAAAACTGCACTGCTATGTTATTTTAGTAAAGCACTGTTATAAAAGCAAGTTTAACTTAGTATTAAAAAAGGAACGAACTCTTACGTGCATAGAAAGTTTTGTATTCCGAAGATTTATAAAACCTATGGGGGAAAACATGGGCATATTTCGTCCCATTTTATTTTAACAAGCTTCCAGAAACCAGACTTGTACACGTTACTGTAAAAGGTAACCGATTACAATTACAATCACTTCACTGTAAAAAGTAATCGATTACAATTACAATTACAGACTCAAAAAAGTAATCGAAAAATTACTCTAAAGTATTCGATTACTTCCCACGTTACTTTTCATTCAACATCTTTTTTAGAGTGCAGCTCTTAGGCGCCCGTTTCCGGCTTGAGCGGCGTCGGCGTAACCACGACCCCCCCCCCTCCCCCCGAGGACCTCGGGAGGTCCTCAGGTTCCTTCGGGTGCACCTCGAGAGGACCTCGTGTTCCTTCGGGAGGACCTCGGGAGGCCCTCGGGAGGACCTCGGGTACCTTCAGTGACCTCGGGGAAGGAGGTCACGTTAACCCCCCCCCCCCCCCCCGAGGTCACATCACCCTCCCACCTCAGTACCCTTCCCTCCTCCTCCTCAAGAGCTGCGCTCTAATTCGGCGTCACAGGGAGTTGTAAACGGCTTTCACTTTTTATTACGGTAGCATAATCCTTCGGGTTTCGCGCTCAGTTCCAAAAAAAAACGTAAAACAAAACCTTTGACCGCTTTCGCTTAGAGCTGAATTAGAGTCACTAAATGTGCTGCGCTTAGAGTATCGGCACTCCGTTCCCCGACATTGTTGTGGGCGCCAAACGTTTGGTGCTTGTGCAGAGCAGACGCAACTGCCAATCGTCACGATTCAAAAGTGCGACTTCCTCAGCATTAGATTCGGTGTCAGGAAGCTCATGCAATATTGTTTTTATCTGTTTCGAACTGTTTAAACATTTATGCAGGATAGAGAAGCGTTTCCTGTGATTTGAGATAAACCTTCAGATAACTGGCAACCATGCAGCCCCAATATATGCGAGTTGTCTTTACTCTGAAGCGTAGCTTATTTAGTGGCACTAAGCTGAGTGAGGGACACCAACACACCCAATCCCTCTTGCAAAAACAATTAATAAAAAGAGCGCTGTTATAATACATTACTCACAAAACGCTGGATAAGGTCATTTTTCATACCAAAACGTAGTCTCCGGTGTACCAAAAAAAAAGAGAAATGTACCCAGGAAACGAAGCATAGAGAAGTGACCTACTAAATCCTCGAGGTAGTCCCGTGCTTAGTGTTTTCGAATAGAAAAAACAAATTTTACTGTTGCCCAATGCTGAGTGACTCCAGCACATCTAAACCCTCACCCCCCCCCCCCCCCCCCCGCAAAAAAAAAACATAAACAAATAACTAAAGAAAAAAATAAAATTGAGCAAAATTGTAATGTGTAATTTTGTAATCGATTACAGCTAAAAAGTAATTCAATTACAAGGATCTTTACCCCTTAAAGGAATTAATTGCAGCGTTACAAAATTACAGACAAATGTAATCAATTACAAGTAATTCATTACTTGTAACGCGTTACGTACAAGTCTGCGAGAAACTTACTAGAACATGGAGTCACTGAAACAAGTAAAATATAAACTAAAAGATTGCCGTTTGAATTTTGAATTGTAACCTGGCTTTATTGCTTTAGCATTCCACTGAGTTTAGTCCCTTCTCTTCTTCTCTGATTCTTGTTATTTTTCTTTGTGTGCCAGTAATGCACACAATAAGAGGATTCCAGTGTTAGCAGCCCGCTGGACGCCAGGTCCCGCATACAAGCCCACCAGTGCCTTCGCGGGTCTGCATATGTAACATGTTTATGATCTAAATAAAAAAAAAATAATATTAAGAAAAGAACATTGCAGTGAACACATTGTCAACGAAAGCCAAATGTTTATCGACTCAAACTTCTTAACAATAGTACCAGCTCACTAGATAGAAGATCTGCTATCAACCTAAAACTTGCCTCGAAAATAATTGTAAGAAACTATGTCTTAATAAATAAACAAACAAAACCTCTTGGCGCAATACTAAAATCTCAATATGGGGATCTGTAGTGTTGGTTAACGAAATTGACTAGATAAATGAAAACAAAATCTGTCCTATAATCTGCCGCAGGATAAGAAATGCGGCCCAAAGCTCCCCGCAAAGCTCACTGGTCACCATGATTAGATATATTTTCCCTTCATCTTGCCTCCTTTCCATCGTTCGCCCTGCTCAACTGGAAAGAGTGGAGGACTTTGGAGAGGAGCCTATCCTGCGTTTCTTGTGTCCCAAATAACCATTGTTCTAAACTCTCCTGACACCACTTCTCGAACTTTGAATGTTTTTGAAGGGCTCCTTGCACCTTCGGGTGCACCAGAGTCACCCACTCTGAAAAACTCTAGGCCCCACCTGCGGGCTTATGCCTACGAGCCATCTACAAAAAAAAAAGTGTTAAATTGTGACATTTTGTTTAGTTACAGAACTTAAAACTCTTCTTTAGTCAGTGCTCCATCCTGGACAAACCTATTATATTTTTTATTTATTGATTTACTTTTCTTTCATTTCGTAATTCTTCAAGTATTGCAAATGTATTCCTCTGGATTAGTCGGTTACATTCTCTGACAACCTAGCAACCGTGAATGCCCGGATGTCGAAACCCCCCTAAGTCTAACATTCCCTGAAGTACGTCAGGCTCAGTGATTAAAGACATAGCATGTGCTCTGCGACCAACATACCTTAGAACTGAAACACCCCTTTAAATAATATAGTTAAAGTGCAGACCAAACGCTTTACTGAGTGTGCAGTGAAAAAAACAAACATTTGTAGCGCAAGCTCATATTTCATTCTAATTCGTTGCACTGTATTTATTAGGATAAGAGTAATTAATCTCCGATTGAATTAAGACAATTCTTTTCCCGGTTTTTCACTCCTCCAAATGCGCTCTTGAGTTCTCATTGCATGGCAGAGTTTAATTGCCCCAAACTGTGAACTAGCTGTTAAGTCAATCTTCAGAGCATTGCCCACAATAAAAAGAATGTTGTGACAAGCACCATTTTCCTCGCGACGTCATGTTTTATTTCTTTTTCGCTCTCTAGCGCGTGAAAGACCGTATTCAGGCGCGAGCTATTGGCATTGAAAGGGGTACGACCTATCGTTTCTAGGTTTTCCTGTTCATAATATTCCAAGTGCCAGATTTTTTTTTCATTCCGAGCATTCCTGATTTAACCCAGCTGTACTCCAACTTAGCAAAAGTGGTCATCAATTTAATCACGACAAAAATTAGTTTTGTCCAAGCTGTCAACAATTTCCTTCCAACGCCATCCATTTCAATCGAAAGCGCACCTCAATTTAGTCATTTTATATATGGGAATTAACACACTGCAGTTCAAATGTCTGAACTATTCTAGAGGACTGAGGTGCTTGCAGGTAATGAATATTTTTCAACTGTATATGCGCGCTTCATATGTGCTTTCTTATATTCAAAAAGCATGCCTTCGCGGTATGCTTGCGTCGTGCTGTGGTGTCATCATCGGGCGTTGACTGCTTCTTTAAATGGTCTGCCAACATGTGGCGGTGTGCTCTCGCCATCGCGCGGTTCCAGGCATCGCATATCAACTAAACGATAATTCGATAAAACGTCATTCGACGAGCTGATTTGTACCGAAGTTGTCGTGCCCTTGGGTCCACACAAAGAGGCGGTGAATACAGCCGGTGCATACATTGAGCCGTGGCACAAAGTGAAGTCGAATTGATGTCGGTTGTCAACGGGTTGTCTCTTGGTTCAGTGAAATTGTTTACAACATTTGCTGTATGGTGTATTTGGTTAGTGTCGCACCCCGTAACATGTTATAGAGAACAAATGTTAAAATATACCCGTCCCCGTCTTTTGAATTGTTGTAGTGAACTGAATATAAACATTAAATATCACAATGTGAAGAATGTGCGATTTGTTTTCGGTCATGATCTTTTTAATAATTTTGTTTATATCGTCAAGTTGTAACCTGATTGTATATTTCTATCTTAAGGTACTTGCTCAGTTGCAAACTTTGTATCTTTGATGCTTTTTGCTGCTGCTTTGGGGGTGGGTGGAGGCTTGTCAAGCAACAACGGTGTTGCCTTTTTTCCTGCCTTCCCTCTCCAAACTGGAGAAAAACAGCTATCAAAAGGTTAGGGCACAAACAAGGTGGCGGCGATTAAACATTTCACTAAAACCCCCAAGACTGGGAAGAGAAGGGACAGGCAAACACAAGGTCTCAAATACAGCTGTAATTCATTCGCGAACGAAAAGGCTTATATAGGCATCAAATCCAACACAAAACACTAAAGACGAGAGTAAGGGAGGGATATAGAGGAATGCGTAAACCTGTGCCACAAGCAGTACAACAAAGCAACCTTTACAATAGAACTGTGAAACGATGACCTCCTTAATTGGAAAAAAAAAAAAAAAAAACATTCTAACACTGTTTACGCGGAAGTCCCCCAAAATATCAAACAGAAAGACGTTTCAAGGACCACTCAAAACATACACTTTTCTGGCGAAAGCCGGAACTCAAGAAAAAGAAGGACGCAACCACCCAAACAACTAGTTGCCCAACAAAAAGCAAACTGATCTTGAAAAAGCTTGATCTCGGACGAAAGCAACAAAACTTCCAAGGCCACAACGAAACACTTGACCTGACGGGCCATGGAATCAAATTTGTAGGATTCTGTCGTGTATCAAAGTAAGGGATAGCTTATTTACCGCATTCCCATTGTTCGAGATTGTTATAGATTCTTTTATTATACGTTTCCGGTCATCTTTTTTTTTGTTAGGACTATTCTGGTTGAGACACAGTTAGGTACATAATTATTGCGTTCAACTACATGATTTTACACTTCCCAATACGGACCTTAGTTTTTGACACAACGTTTGTGTTCGGTGAGACGATCGTTTATACATCACTTGGTCTGTCTAATGTAGCAAAATCGGCAATAACCCGTGATCCTGTACACTACTCCCGACATGCAACTTACCTATTTTTCCTTACGTTTCCTAGTGCAACCAGCTCTGCCGGAAGCAAACGGAGTAATTCGACTCAGTCCGTAGTCATCACTGAACACAGTACTAACAGCATTTGACCGTTTTCCAGAATCGAAGTTTTGTGTAGATAGACCGGAGGGGGGCAGCTTACATTTTTGTTAGATCTACAGCTGAAACATCCATCCAGTTTCTGGTGGGAATAGAGCAGGCAAACTATTCTACCTGGTAACCGGATAAAAGATAAACGGACAGAAACTCACCGGACAAAAGCTCACAAGAGAAAAGCTCATCCGTTTTTTTACAGACCCGGAAAAAAGCTCAACTCTCTCTTTCGACTACTTGGAGGAAAGCTCACCGGGAGAACCACGGGATGGGCTATAGTGCGGTTATGGTGAATAATGCGCCGTTTTCGGAGAAACTGCTTATTCCTGAATTTGTTGATGAGATAAGCCACATAAGGCACTGAGGCAATGATTTGGAAGAAAAATCTAGGTCACCGCAACTTGGGTCTGACGGATTTTTTCCTTCGACTTAGTTGCCACGCCCAAGCGAGTTAAAACCGAAAAGCCCCAGTTCCTTGCCCTTTGTGATAAGCCATAATAGGCATTGCGGCAACGTTTTGGGACAAACATCTAGGTCACCGCAACTAAAGCCTGTCGGATTTTTGTTTCGACTTAGTTGCCTTGCCCAAGCAAGTTGAAACCGAAAAGCCCCAGTGCTCTGCCCATGGTGAAAAAAATTGGCTGTCAGCCTGTGCCTACGCCATTGGGTGGATTGGTGACCAAGCTGCACCACAGTTGGGGTTAGTTGGTTTTCCATCTTACTACTGCGCTGTTTCTATGTTTTTGTGTCTGTAATCGAGTGAGTGCCTGTATTGTTAGACGTTGATGCGCTGTGAAGTAGTAACACCAAGCTGCACTTCATGGACTAATTCCTTGACCTTGGTAACTTGGAGGTATTGCGCCAATGCCCTGGGGCGCTATATATAAGACATTTGCGCGGCACTTCAAGTTACACTTCTTTTTCTACCATGGAGGTACCTCTGTTCAAAGGGAAAGAAAAAACGTTTTGCTTGATGGCTACGAGTACGTGCAGAAGATCTCCAAAAATGGCTGGACCCGGTGGCAGTGTCAATACCAAAGGACTTTGGGGTGCAAAGGAGCTATTGCTACATACCTTGCTGTGAGCACTTGATAATTATTTTTATTGGGTGTATCTTTACAGCTATTTGCGCCTGCATGTATAGAGAAGTATTTTGTATCCCATATTGTTTTTTACGGTATCAATATCGATCAATATTGCTATGTATGTTTATATTTTATTGCGTACAATGGCACCACGTTTTCGCTTGCTTCTTTTCAGTAACTAGCGGTTTAAATTTAAAGTTAATAAACGTTTTTGTCTTTCTTCTGCAGATCTCTGGGCACTGGTCCCCAGCCGAGCATAATCATGCGAATGATGCAAGCACGACCGAAACAACGAAGCAAAGGAGTCAACTGAAAAGAAAAGCCACCCAAACTTTCAAACCCCTGTGCCGACTTCTAGCCGAAGTTCTGACTGCAACATCGGAACAAGGGCTTGCAAACGTCAGAGACCTGGAAACTGTTTGTTGAGACTTGCGTCGACAGCGAAGTAAGGTGCGCCCAACAGAGCCGTCAACAACAAGGGACCTGCATGTTCAGGACACCTGGGAAACAACCGAAAGAGCACAATCACAGCCGTTTCTACTCTATGACAACGGACAAGGGCGCCCAGACCGCAAGCTGTTTTTTTTTTCATCCACGAGCAACTCACAGCGTTAAGCAGTATCCAGACCTGGTACATGAATGGAACGTTCTCGGTGTGTTCGCGGATATTCAAGCAGCTCTACGTCCTGCGCTGCAAACTACCAACTGCGTGTACGCACTTCTTTCGGGAAAGAGCTTGGAGACCTATGAGGAACTCTTTCAAGTGATTGTGGAGAGCTGTGAGGAGAAGGGATACCATCCGGACCCTACTCTAATCATAAGCGACTACGAAATCGCCGCCATAAAAGCCGCGAAAGAGGTCTTCGGGTAACACGTTACTACCACAAGCTGCTTCTTCCACCTATGTCAAAGCACTCACAAAAAGGTGAGCCATATTTAGCAGCTATACATTCTTGATATTGTAGTCAAAATTTCCCTTGTCACTTTGAGACAGCTGTGTGGAATAGTATCGAGCTTCCGAGAAAAGGTGCCTTAATATTTAACTAAACGAGCATAAAGATGGCTGGAACGTACGGTTCTTGATTGCTAATGAATGTGCTCTCGTGGCGTTCAATGAGTGCATACTAAGACAATAGGATTTCTTTCGTTACAATTGAGCCGTTCTTTATTGCGCGTTGTTCCTAATATTAACCAGGTTCGGGAGTTAGGTTTCTTGGATCAGTACAAGACCGACGGCCAGTTCAGAAAGCTATGCTGGATGGCCTGGCGTTCTTCTTACCACAGCTTGTGCCCGAAAGACTCAGCTACATCAGGGGGAAGGTTACCGGTAACATCGGGGACTTGCTCGACTACTTTGATTCGACCTACGTAAACAGCCCTTTCCGTATTAGTTTTGCCGGGACAAGCGCCACGAGAGCTCCCCTGGCCATGACCATGCGTTGACGACGATCGGAGTTTCACCCAGAACTGTGGAACATGCACAAGGCTACACTTCAAGACAAAGACCGCATCAACAATAGGGAATTGTAGTAGACCGTTTTTCTCCTCCGCTACTGTATCCCTGAAGAAAACGCCGCAGCTGCGCATGCGCACCGCCAGCCTTATCTGCATAGCTCAAGGTCTTGTGACGGATTACGGAGCGCTATCCGGGTGTGTAGCGGGCTGGGGAAACGGTCTACTACAATTCCCCAATGCCTGCGAAGGATGGAGCAATGGTTTCCTGAAGCTTGTTGGGCACGCTCACCCAAGCCTCTAGAGGCTCATTGAATGCCTGCAACAAGACCAAGCACTCGTTGCCACAGCTTTGATCAAAGAACGGAGAGGTCAGCCGCCGGTGAAGAGGGTTCGCAAGTCAACGAAGCGTCTCCAGAACCGCTTAGAGAACATCTGCGAGCACTTCAAACAGCACAGGGATCTTCCGAGGCCGCTGGAGGCAGTAGGGGAATGTATCCGTTTTTAAGCGATAGATAAACTATACGCGATTTAGTCCTTAACTAACCATGAACAAAGTCACATTTCTGTTATCATTGTTTTTGGGGGTCTCACGAATGCATCGAAGCTGTTCGAGGTCGTTTCAAAGACCATGTGAAACGTTCCGGTGAGCTTTTGTCCGGGTTCGTGAAGACAGTGGTGAGCTTTTGTCCCGGTTCGTGAAAACGGTGGTGAGGTTTCGTCCGGTGAGCATTTGTCCGGTGAGCTTCTCTGCGGTGAGCTTTTGACCGGTGAACTTTCGTCCGTGATTCACAATACCTCTCCTAAAATTTCACAGTTGTCACTCAAAACATGTAAAGGCTGGCATTGTTCGCAATCTAGTCAATAGTGCTTTGAAACAAATCGTGTTCCCACTTCGGTGGGTCTGCTCTCAAGCACCTGCTTGACAGTCTAAAGCCGGTGGGTACCCTCGTGATTACATTTTCAATCAGTTCTTGTTTCTCGTCTCTGTCAAGAAAAAGCGGCAAAGTGTTCTTACACTCACAAAGCGTGTGGTTCTTCCGTCTTTTCGCCAGATTCAGCATATTCTCAGGTACATTGGGACCAGGTATGGTGTTAGTACTGTGTTCAGCAATGAATACAGACTGAGTCAAATGACTCCGTTTCCTTCCGCCAGAGCTGATTGCACTAAGACACATTGGGAAATAGAAGTCAGTTGCGTGTCGGGAGTAGTTTACAGGATCCCGTTTGATTGCGGATTATGCCATATAAGACAAACCAAGCGCTGTATAAACGACCGCCTCACCAAACTCAAACGTCGTGCCAAAAACAAATATCCGTATTCGGTAGTGTCAAAACATGTATTTGAACGCAATAACTGTCTACCTAACTGGGGCTCAACCACAATAGTCTTAGCAGAAAGAGATGACCGGAAACGTTCGATAAAAGACTCTATAAGAATCATGAACCATGGGAATGCCGGAAGTAAGCCATCCCTCGCTTTGTATACAAAACAGAGAAGGTTTCTGCAAATTTGATGCCTTGGCGCGTTAGGCAAGTGTTTCGTTGCGGCCTAGGAGGTTGTGTTGCTTTTTCCCGGGTTCAAGTTTAATCAAGAATAGTTCGCTTTTTGTTTGGTACTTGGTCGTCTCGTTCGTTGCTTTCTTTCGTTTCTAGTGTTCCTGCTTTCGCCAGAAAAGTGTACGTTTTGAGTGATCCTTGAGATGTCTTTTTTGGGGGGATTTTGGGGCGCACTGCCGATGTGAAGACTGTTAGATGTTTTTTGTGTGTTGCATCAACAAGGTTGCTGCTTCCCAGTTCTATTGTAAATGTTGCGTTCTTGTACTGCTTGTGGCATGGGTTTCCCCATCTCTCTTTTTCTCTCGCTCTCTCTCCTTCTCTCGACTTTAGCGTTTTGTGTAGGATTTAATGCCTATAAAATCCCTTTTGTTGTCGAATAAATTTCAGCAGCGTTTAATACCTTGTGTGTCTCCGTCCCTTCTCTTCCCAGTCTCGGGGTTTTAAGTAAAAAGTAACGAGTGTGAGTTTGAGTTTGGGTTGAAACGCCTTGAGAGGCACAATAGGTGTTTGGCCGTCTTCAAGATGACCAAGGCCATGCTGAGTCCTTCTGGGCACTGGTGTAGACAGAAAAAAGAAAGTTATGAAGCTTAACCTGCCCCTTCCTAAAAAGATGATTTCGACTTTATAGGCCTGTATCTTTAAAGTTTATGGTAGCGTCCCTGGCGAGCACGATTGAATATCTTTAGGTCGCGTTTTCTTTTGCGTATCATTATGCTCCTCTAAGTTTCCCAAAGACGCTAAAGACACGCAGCTGAAAGGAAGACACTCTCTGCGTTTCCATAAAACGATAAGGCCGCGACGCATATTATTTTTATTGATTTTTTTTCAAGAACTCTCTCAACGCCCATAGTTCTACGCTGACTGATGCTTGCATTAGAGTCCTACGTCGTGCATTAACTGAACGCTAGAGCGTTGCCTTTGTAGATTGCGTCTTCCGGACGCTACCATCATTATAGCATGGTCACGTCTTGAGAGTGCGCTCCATCCAACTGGCCGAAAGAAACCGGCCGATAATATACACATGCACCTTGACCGCACCCTCCGCTCCCCCCACACCCAGTACCCCACGTTATGGACGTCCTTTTACACCTCAGCTTACTCGCCCCCCCCCCCCCCCCCCAAAAAAAAAAAAAAGATAAATAATGGACCGTCTTGCTAGGACTCCGTCTCAGCTGTGACTAAGTGAAAGTAAGCACAGCAAAAGCTGGGGTGCGCGAGCGCCTTGAGCCCCGCTTAGCTCGTGCACTGGTTTTGGCAGTGCCATTGCCTCCTCTATATACTGAAAAAGCCTGGAAGATCGCCACGAGAATCGGCCGCCGAAATTGAAGAGGTAGAGTGGCAGACAACGGATGAGAGGAGAGCCACATGACGGGCGCCCCGCTGCGGGTAGATGCCGAAATACACTTCTCCCGAGCGATGGAATGTCCGCTCGTGCTCCTCGCGTTATTCGCGCTCCCGCTTCTCTTCTTGTAAGGTTTGAAAACCAAGTTTTTGGTCCTCGCCACTGCAAAAGCTGCACGCTGACGTCCAGGTTCCCCAAGAAATGCTCTGTGCTACCAGATCTTCGAACTCCGAATCTGCGACCCGGCACTCTATGGCTCCATTCGTCAAACTGCCAGGCTTTGTGAGTATAGAGGAGGCTATGGCAGTGCTTTCTTTCCCCCCTTCTCTGCTGAGACACAGTTTCTAGCAAGCCAGCCCTGGCTACGCCGCTGCCCCCAGGCCCCACCAGATGGGCTTAGCCCGGCGTCCGGTGTGGTGAAGCGTCATATCTCCAAACAGAGTGGAGTCCCCGAAAACCTCACTGGGGCAACCGCGTAACTTTCTGCATCAGGTGCTATAGAAGATGCGAGAGATCGTGGTCAGAAAATGTCAAAAAGGGTGATTTTTTTTTATCTAAATAGAAGCTGTTGTTGTGTAGAGCGAGCGTGCGAGCGCTGCCTCTGCAGAAGAGGGGCGCGCATGCGCAGTTCGGTCGCATGTGAATGGAGGATTTAATGTACACGTACGTTCGGAGAATAGCGGTTGAGGACTTGAAGCCGGAACACGCCATGCTCAATGCGTTTTCTAATGGGCGCTGCAGGAGGTGGTTCGATTAACTTGAGTGACGTAATATTAGGGCTGTTGACCCTAACATGCCTCTCAGATTAGAATGTGACGCGTCACCCACCGGAGTGGGAGCCGTGCTGTCGCACAAAGTTCAAGGCATCGATTAGCCAGTTGCGTTTCGATCCCGAACGCTAGCGCCAGCGGAGAAAAAGTATACACAACTAGAAAAGGACGCCCTGGCTTTAGTATTTGGCGTCACCAAATTCCGGGACTATCTACTAGGCCGCAGATTTATCTTAGTTACGGATCATCAGCCATTGGTGGGTGTAACGGCATGTAACGGCATCACTAGCCTCATCTGGCAACAATGGCCTAGAAGCGGCTAGGCATTAAACCGGCTCCAACGGGCAGTCAAGTCGCAGCACTCATAACGTACACTTCTTCTCCCGGCTCTTTACTAATGACCCATCCCGGAAGTCGTAACAGTGGGCCTGCTACGAGAGCTGAGCGATTTTTTCTACAGTATTGAATTTCGGCCAGGGAAACAAAACGCGAACGCCGATGCATTGAGTCGCCTGCCAATACCCCAGCATGGACCAATCGGGGAAGAAGAACTTGCAGAATACGTGTTAACGATGAGCCAGGTAGACGAGACCTTTATTTCCGCACAGCGGTTAAAAGACCTGACAAGAGCGGACGTCACGTTGTTACAGACAATGAAATATGTGCAGGACGGCTGGCCCGATAGATTGCCAGAAAGTTGGTCATTCTTGCAACCGTACTTTTACAGGAAGCTCGAGTTGTCTGTGTGCCAAGGGCTACTCTACGTGGGCCGGCGCCTCGTGATCCCAACCAAAGCCCGCCAGGAGATGCTGATGCCGCTCCCCGAATCACACCAGGGTGTCGCTGCCATGAAGAGGAAGGCTCGTCATCGTTCTGGTGGTCCGGACTTGACGGTGAGGTGGAACTGCTCAGTAGAAGCTGTCAAGACTGCATACAAGCCGCGCCAATGCCCCCAAGTGCTCACCAGTGAGATGGCCAGAAACCAAAAAAAGATGGTCGAGAGTGCATATCAATTTTGCGGGGCTCATTGACGACAAACTGCTGCTAATTGTGTTTGACTCCCACTTGAAGTGGATCGAAGTTTCTATTATCCGAACCACTACGTCCGAAGCCACAGTAAACCAACTTCGAGAAATATTTAGCATATTTGGACTCCCAAAGACCGTAGTTACAGACAATGGACCCCAGTTTATAAGTCAACACTTCGAAAACTTCATGAATAGTAACAATGTATGCCACCTCCGCTGTGCACCATATTTCCCCCAATCTAACGGGTTGGCGGAACGCGCCGTTAGAACGATTAAGAACGGCCTCACAAGGATGAAAAAGGAAAACTTAGGAAAGAGGCTGACACAATTTCTCATCAACTATCGCAGGACGCCCCTTCCAGGAGGTGCATCCCCGGGGGAACTCCTTCTGTGGTTCCGAATTCGGTCACGCTTGGGTATGTGTGTACCATCACGCCCCGTGTTCCATGACAATGTGCAGGAAGGAGAAGCCGGGGACCTCGGAGCAGAAGTGTGGATCCGGAACTTCGGTAAAGGCGACAGATGGTCGCCCGGCACGGTCACGTCCAATCTGGGTTCAAGAATGCTAGTCATCGAGACTTCAAGAGGTTTGTCGACATCGGGACCAGGTTGGTTCCAGACATGGGCAGGTGGACACCCAGGAAGGCCCCCACGACGACTCGATGGACCTTCCAACCCAGAACCCGGGGCGACCACAAGTGGACCAGGAGCCGGCAAGGCAGCCAGAGGTTCTAGACGCCGGCGTTCAAGAACCGCCGCCATTACGATGGTCTACGCGGACCCGAAACCCTATCCAAAGGTTGCAATATTAAGAGAAGAAGAAATGATGCAGCGTCATCATTCCGGCGGAATCCGTCAATTTTACTTATCTAGATGTTAATTGTTATCAAGCCATGACACCCTTTTATTGTGACGCCCCCAAGTGCGGGCTATATCTTTGGGGCTCCTGGGAATAAAGTTTCTTATGCACTGGACACCGACTAGAGTGGTTGTTCCCAGCGCGGAGCGCAGACCGCCTACGTGACGGACCAAAACTTAACAAGACCCACAGCGGTTTTGCACGGGAGCCCAAATTGGGCACACCTCGCGTAGCCGAGATGGGACCCACATTGGTATTGCATGTGCAGCCCAAGTTGGGAATGCCCATACATTCACCCCTGACACCCACATCTTCGCTCACTCTTCCCTGCATAGCCGAAGTACGACCCATGGCGGTTTTTCTCGGGGAGCCCAAATTGGGCATACCTTGCGTAACCGAGATGGACCATCAGGGGTATTGCATGGGCAACCCAAGTTGGGAATTCCCATACTTTCCTTCCTGACGCCCAAATCTGTGCTAACTCCGTCCCGCATAGCCGAAGTGGGACCGACGGTGGTTTTGCACGTGCTGCCCAAATTGGGCATGCCACGCGTGTCCGAGGTGGGATCCACAGGGGTATTGCATGGGCGGCCCATGTTGGGAATGCCCATACTTTGCCCCCCTGACGCCCACATCTGCGCTAACTAAGCCACGTATAACCGAAGTAGGACCCACAGCGGTTTTGCACGGGCTGCCCAAATTGGCCATGCATAGCATCGCCGAGGTGGGGCCCCTAGGGGTATTGCATGGGCAGCATGAGTTGGGAATGACTATACTTCGCCCTCCTGAAGCCCACATCTGCGCTAACTCTGCCTCACATAGCCGGAGTGGGACCCATGGCGGTTTCGCACGGGCTGCCCAAACTGGGCATGCCTCGCGTAGCTGAGTTAGGACCCACAGGGTATTGCATGGGCAGCAAAAGTTAGGCATGTCCATACTTTGCCCCCCTGAACCCCACATCTGAACTAACCCTGCGCCGCATAGGCGAAGTGGGACCCGCGGCGGTTTTGCAAGGGTTGCCCAAATTGGGCATGCCTCGCGTAGCCAAGGTGGGAACCACAGGGGTATTGCATGGGCAGCCCAAGTTGGGCATGTGCATACTTTGCCCTCCTGAAGCCCACATCTACACTAACTCTACCCCGCATAGCCTAAGCGGGACATACGTTGGTTTTGCATGGGCAGCCCAAATTGGCTGTGCCAATGCTGTGTCTAAATTCACCTCGCATATCCTATGTGGGACCTACCGCCGCACTCCGCGGACAGCCCATATTAAGCATGCAGACGCTTTGGCCACGCTTTGCCCACGAAGAGACATAATTGACAAAAAACCCGAGACTGCGGGTAAACGACACGCCACTAAAAAGTCTCTAAAGATACTTTTTAGTTTCGTCAATTACCCGCGGTCTCGGTTTTTTTTTTTTTAACCATGTGCAATGTACACCAGCTTGTTTGCGCCCTTACCTTTTGTTAAGAAACAACGTTTGTTTCGTAGGGGCTTCCCGAGCCCCCATCTTCCACGGGCGCCTACGTGGGCTCCGTCCTTCACGCTTGTTGGGGTACCATAAAAGTATTTTGCAAATGCTTTTGGCATACCGATACGACAGATGACAGCACAAATGGCGAGAGCTTAGTTTTAATATTGGTACGTAAGAAAGGTTGCTCCTGGCGCATCAAAAAACAAAACCATGACACGAGCTGCTTAACAAACAAATATGAGAGTCCGATTTTACCTTGACTTCCTCGACGGAAGAGATATGTCGCGTCGCATGGGCTCCCATGATGACTACCCGATCAAGGTCGCAAACACTCTGTGGAACCGTTATATATTTGTTCTGGCACAACTTGGAATTTTCAAGACTTAGCAATCAAAAAATATTACACACACTCGCCATTGCGAAAATAGAAAAATCCCGGAGGGCACATTGTTTTGCACACTCTTTTATGTCTTCAGCCAATTTTGACAAGCAAGAAATAATGTTGCGGTAATGACGCAAAGGCACGCCATGTCATTACATCGCGTTAGTACCACGTAATGCCTTCAAACGTAGCCGGTTCACTGATAGCAAGTACTTCACTTGCACGTTTCTTGTCTTTACGAAATACCGCGATATCGACTGCATACGTAAAAGCTTTTACCTCAGTGGCATGCGAATAATTCCATGACACCCTTGACTAGAGTTGATGCCTAAACAAAATATTTCGAGATACAAGCCAAAGAACAGCGGATGAATAAAACATTTACACCACAGCGTTAAAAACCCGCACTATGCTTAGAGTTTTTGTAGCAAGTGATGCCCAATGCACGCCCTTTCTGAAACAAATGAACTGTCAATGCCAAGAACTCAAGCCGGGAGACAGGGTTTCACGCGCTCCGGAACAAAGAGAAAAAAAAAGAGCGTTCGGAATAAATGGGTCAAAAGAAAAGCGGTCGGAACAAGACAGATTTCTATTTTTTCCGAACGTTTTCGTTCCCGCACCTTACGGTGCGAGAACAAACACGATGCCGATGCCGATGCCGATGTTTAATGACTTTGACGTGACGTGGCGCATCTATCGCTGTGGATGTACTACGGATTAAGGCAGGACTTCTCAGTTTTTAGATAAACACTCAGTGGGTTATCTAAGCTGTTTATTTATTAGTAAATAGAAATTTGCTGATAAATACCCTAACTGTTTTCTATGTAGAATTATACATGTCAGAAGAAAAGAATAAAGGGAAAGAAGGTACAAAATATCAACTTAGAACGAACTCTTAAGTTTTTGAACTTCAGAACTAGTCAAGATGTGGCAACACACTGATTAGTAAATATCCCCGATAGCGTTCAAACTACCAGTAAAATCTGCATGTGATGTCGCGCTAGCCTCACCGTCTCGACAATGGGTCTAAATTTTTGTCACACCTCCACGTAACTCTCATCCCGAGTATGCTATTATTTAACTGAAACCACTAGACACTTCACTTATCTACGTTATTTAAAAACAAACATGTAGGTCTCAAAGATTACAAAATTAAATTATATAAATATTTGCCCTCTCAGGCTGCAATTCAACAAATATATTACTGTAATTACTAAAAGAAAATATGCGTGTTATTACTTGTTTTCAATATGACTAAACATGCAATACAAGCCTTAAAAAATTAACATTTTATTATACATTTACTTATACCTTTAGTCTAAAAGTATTTGCATATTGTGAGAAACAATATTGCTTCGTTTTTTATCAAATATTTATAAAGAGTTAGTTAAAGGTGTTTCCTTTTAGATTTTTAACATAACTACAGTATTTATTTACTTTGTATTTTCTTGTTTTGCGAATTGGGCAGAAAGAGTATATTCGCAACCAAATCTCGAATAACTTGGCGCCTCTAGACATAAAGAATTATCGTGAAATTAAAAGCTTGCGAATTTTTCTATTCGAGAAAACTAGGTGTTTTCGAACATAAAAGTTAATACCGTAATCCAATTTTTATAGCATATTAAGTACACTGTCTCATATTTAAGGAGTTCATATTCTTGCTCTCTTGCTTGATGCGACTGCGGTTGCAAGGTTAAAAGAAATGTGAGTTGTGAATGCATTTCAAGCAGTCGATATCTCGCTCAAATGGAGGAGCAGTGCAGCTCATGAAGGCGACGAAGGACTGCCCCCCTAGATGAGTATTTCAAGAGTGTTCCAGTGTCAAAGTGGTTTCTGGATACCAGCGTTGAAAATAACTTTGTTGGACACCAACAAATTCATTTCATACAAAGCTTCATATCGATGCTATTTTGAAATCTCGAATAACAACACCAATCCGTTGACTCTTGGTCAGCCTTAATTGTGACACGGGTTACTTCATAAAATAAACAATTCAAAATGCAAAACACGTTAATGTATAGGATGTATGCAGAATCTTATAAAGGGTAAACCTCTGGTTTAGCTTATGCTTCCGTGCTTCGCCGGTAGTGAACACAAATATTACTAATGAAAGATTCCGATTCCCGCTTTTTAACGTATCTAGAACCCAAAAGGAAAACTTTCAGATTTGCGTACAGATAAGAAATGCAGGAGATAGATACATTTGCCATTCACTTAAATATTTTTTAACATTATGTGACGATTTGTTGTGGTCGTCAAGAGAAATGGGCTCCGAGCTCAGGAAAGACACGTCAACCTCCGAGATTCCATGCAGACCTTCTCTTTCTTATTATATTTTTATCTCCTTCTCCTCGCGCTCGCACGCGCGGCACCGGAGCTCGCACGAGCCGCCCGAGTCGTCTTTTGCGGCTCGTCACATGCCGGGGTTTTAGAAACTGTCGACCCGACAGTGCGCTTTCGAGAGGCAAAAACAAAACAACATTAAAAAAAATACCGCGCTCTGAGATATGCACGCGAGTGAATAAATATGAGAGGGTAGAAGCTGAGCTAGTTGGTGGTACATATTACAACGGTTAAACCAGCTGAACTACGAAAATAGGGAGAAAGGAGTCAAGACAGGGGATCGCTGGACTACCAGCTATTTAATACTGATCCTTCGCTTTCCACTTTGTCTACTGGCGTTGTGGCTACCTTCTCGGAACTTATTCCATCATTTAATGTTGTTGCTCCTTTATTATTGTCTTCATTTTCTTCCTACTTGATCTTTCTTTGCCATCTCGGGTACTGGTTTCCCGAAGGAATCTTTTTTCGCTTGCCTGTAGGGCAATAGATGGTGAACTAATGCAGTTTTCTTCTTTATCTTCTATGGCCAAGGCCTCAAGTATTTCGCGGGCGAGCTGATCTTTGTGGTGAGCCAAGATGGTTCCCATTTCGAGCTTGGCCTCGCACGTGCATGCTTGACAATGAGCAGCTAAATGCCCCGGCCCTGTTAGGGCTCTTATGTTTGCTGCATGCTCACGTGCTCGATCGTTCACGCACCTTCCCGTTTGTCCAATATACACACGCCCACATGACAGTGGTATGTTGTAAACTACTCCCTTTTCGCATTGGAGGTACTTATTTTTATGTTTGGTGTTGCAAGTGCCGGTGTTGTTGGCCTCCGATAGATTAACCTTCCGGCACATGGCATACCCCTTGTTGGGTGCCGAGCACACTACTTGGACGCCCTGCCTTGTGGCGATCTTCTTCAACCGATGGGTGACACCATGAATATACGGAACCACCGCGAAAGGTGATCTAGGAACCTTCTTTCGTGTGTTAGAGTCATTCTTTCGGCTGGATTTCTTGATGTTTTGGCAGAGTTTTTCACAGATGGAGGCTAGGAAGGGTCTTGGATATCCGGCCTCATGGAGTCTGGAGATTTGGGTCTCGAAGCTTCGTCCCATCTGATGTGAACATGCTTTCCTGAGGCTAGCTGTGAGAGCTGTGGTGGAGACCCCTTGCTTTACATTTTTCGAATGTTCAGAGTCAAAGGGAAGGAACCCTTTCCCTGATCGCGTTTCGTATCTCCAACAAACGTGTTCATTTTGGAAGTCTAAGGCCAAATCCAGAAACCTGATAGACTTATCAGCGGGAAGCTCGAATGTAAAAGTGAGGCCCATGCAATTCGTTTAAAATTCCTAAGAGTGGTGTTAAGGCATCCGTCCGATGTTTCTTCAACTTCGGTGTTACATAAAATGAGAAAGTCATCAACATATCGAAAAATAACTGCAACACGTGGATCTTTCAAAGCTTGTTGTATAGCAACCCCAGACGCGCCTAAAAAGACGTCGCACAAATATGGGGCCACTTTTGACCCGATACACACTCCACTCTTCTCGACAAAGTGCTGATCTTGGTAAGTCACTACCGTTGCGGAGAGGTAAACCCTTAAAACCTCCAAGAAGGTATATACGCTAACACCTGCTCCATTTTGGAACTTCGCAAGGCCTTGATTTTCAATGGTATTTCTGAGGACGTGCAACAGCCTTGCTTGAGGGATGGAGTAGTACATGTCCTGTACGTCCAGGGAAAACCCCGAGACAATATTACTTCCTTTTTCTTCAAGATACGTTATTACTTGCTCGGAGTTGAGAATCCGGAATGGATCCTCAATATGTATTTTTGAGACATGTTGTGCCAAAAACCTTGAAACACATGCTTGCCACGTTGTCCTCTCAAAAACTATGGCCCGAAAAGGAATGCCCTCCTTGTGAGTTTTGGCGGAGAAAAACACCGAAAGCTGGACATTTGCCGCTCTTTTGATCTTGGTGCAAAGGCTGGCTTGATTTTGGTCGAACAGGTCAATGATGGAAATACTTGAGGCCTTGGCCATAGAAGATAAAGAAGAAAACTGCGTTAGTTCACCATCTATTGCCTTACAGGCAAGTGAAAAAAGATTCCTTCGGAAAACCAGTGTCCGAGACGGCAAAGAAAGATCAAGTAGGAAGAAAATGAAGACAATAATAGCGGAGCAACAACATTAAATGATGGAATAAGTTCCAAGAAGGTAGCCACAACGCCAGTAGACAAAGAGGAAAACGAAGGATCAGTATTAAATAGTTGGTAGTCCAGCGATCCCCTGTCTTCACTCCTTTCTCCCTATTTGCGTAGTTCGGCTGGTTTAACCGTTGAATAAATATGTACATAAAAGATCCTAAATGAGAAGCCACCCTATAAACAAGTGCACACACTCTAAATTCCAAGAGTTCAGTCATCGGGTAGAGGTGCTTCAATTCGCGGAAAGGGGTGGACAGTGTTATCAGTGACCGCGTTGATCCTTCTGTAGTCGGCGCATATTCGTGTTGATTGGTCCTTTTTCGTGACTAAGACCAAGGGGGATGACCACGGACTGCGCTATGACTGCAAAATCTTGGCATCAATGATATCCTTGGTCATCGCCTTGACAAGATCAAGCTGCGCCGACGACAGTCGACGTGGTCTCTGGGAGATAGGTCTCGCATTGCCTGTCGGAATGGAGTGCTGCTCAAGCCGACAGTTTCCAACGTCAGTGCTGGTTCGCGCGAAGCAAGTAATGTTTTTCGCAAGAAGCTCTTGAACTTTTTGAAGCTCTCTGAGTGCCAGCGTTGAACCAATGTTGAACGTGACACCCTCAACCAATAGCGGTTGATGTTGAGGGCCGACAATTTCCAAAGCATTTGGGCGATCCAGGTCCTCCGGCGAAGACAGGCTTGAGCAACTTGAGATGAACGCAGTTTCGTCGTCGCTAAGCTCAATGTCTTCAACATTTGTGACCCCCCTAGCGACTCCGACAGTAGCCTCAGAGGGTAGAGCCACTGGTCGAGATGACGGGTTGGCCAGGAGTGCGTATAACGTGCTCTTGGTCTTATCCATAACCATGGGTTCAACTAGAAGGCAGCGGCGGTCGTAGAGCAATTTTTTGCCGCTCACCTCTATCTTCGTTGATTGTCCCCGGACAGGATTCTTCAGGCGTGCTTGGACAAGCTTTCGTGACCGCGGAGGTATCAGCTGCTCCGTCACCAAGATGACCTTATGACGCGTCGAAGGCGGGGGAATCGAGAAGCTATTTGCACCCCAATTGATCATGGCCTTGCACGCTGTCAGAAAATCGTCACCAAGGAGCAACTTTTCTTCCTCCCGATGCGGGACCATGATGAATGCCTAGTTCAGCGTCTGTCCGTCAGCTGTCACTGTGGCAGTGACTTCGCCGAGGTTCGTGAGGGATTGACCACTTGCACCATGGAGACGGATGGAAGAAGGTTGAATGAGAAGGTGCAACTGGTCGGCGATGGAAACGTTGATGAGGCTTCTCATTGCCCCCGAATCCAAGAAAGCTGTCAGAGGCTGTCCGTTCAGTTGAACCTGAATTGTTTTGGTGCCCACTGCTGCGCCACATGGGATGCGCCGAACTACTGATGACCTCTCGCAGGCGTCAGAGGCATCAGCTTGTCGTTTCCCTGCGTCGGTGCTGCAGTAGACTCAAAGCGCTGTTGCCACTCCTAAAATTCTGGTGTGAGCTCCTGCCGACACCGCGTGACGAAGTGGCCGCTCTTCTTACAATTGAGGCACAGCGGACGAACTTCCGGCTGACGAAACGAAGAACGCCGAGCTTTTGACGTGCGTTGAGGCCACACGTGCTGCTTTTTTTTTATTCCCGCGTGGAGAAAGAGTCTGATGAAAATGGCCGTCTTCCGCGTTCTCACGAGGCGGTAATTGGTCCTGCTTCGAGAGCGGGAAGGAGGACGCTTTCTTGGTCACCTGCGCAGCTTGAACTGGCTCTGCAGCTACAGTCAATGCCGGTGTCTTTGGTTGGCTGAAGACTACCTGGTCGAAGCGCAGGAATGAGTCCAGCAACTCATCCAACGAAGCAAAGAGTCTGTCGAAGTAGTGCTTTCGTGGTTTGTCAGACAGTGTTGCCAGGATAACCCTGCATTTCTCCGCCTCAGTTTCTGGGTAGTTGCACTCGCCGATGAGCTCCAGTTTGCGGAAGGCGAAGTATGTGCAGGACTCTCCCGAACGCTGACTTGCGCCGAACATCTTCTGTTTCGCTGCAACTTCGTTGTCCAGATTGTAACGACGACGAAAAGCGGTCTTCATTTGTTCCCACGTCGTTAACTTGGTTCTCTTCAGGTGGTACCTCACCCACATGAAGTCCTTAGATGGTAGCTTGGATCCAATCAATGGGATGGCCTCAGTTGGTGAAACCAGTCGCCTGGTGAAACCAGGCGACGATGTCATTGCCTAGCTGAGGAACCGAGCTGACAGCCACGTTGGTCAACGACTTTGTCGGCCGGTCTGGTGTGACTGCAGTATCTGCGGCTGACTCAGCTTGATCAGGAGCTTTTTTCTTGGATGCCTTGGGCTTCTTTTTCTTGGCGGACCTGCTCTCAGAAATGTCCCCGATAGAGATCGCGCTGCACGGCGATTCTGCCGTCGAAGTACTCCTCCTCTTTGCCTCGAGCTGATCAAGACGATCCACGACAGGTGCCAGCAGTCCGCAGATCAAATTCTCTGTTGCCTGTAGCTGTCTGTTGGTGGTGTCGTCGCAAGGGTGCGATATGTCCTCCAGCCGGTCGATCGGTTGTGCAGAGGTCTCGTTCTTGAGCTCTGCTATACTCTGTTTCACCTTGTGTTGTACCACAGGAAAGGCTACAAGCGCGAGCTCCTTGCTCTAGGGCACATCTCGGCGGCACAAGTTCTCGTGCACCAAGGGCAGCTGCCAACGCTATGAGCTCGCGCTTCAAGCCTTCGCTGCGGTACAACATAAGGTGAAACGGAGTATAGTTGTAGGCGTAGCTGATCCACCTCGGCTTTCAGGATCTCCGTGTCGCTGATGACTGATTGGTATACGGCGTCCTTGGTGTCGTCATCCAGCCTTCAGAAAGCTTCGATGGAACGTTCCGCCTTCTTGGAGTTACCTTGGAACCTTGGCCGTCCAGGCGACAGTAGTTGGTGGAGACCTGGTCGAAGTGAGGGCCGTCCCCACATAGGTATTAACGTGAATTTCTTGAAGACCCGGGTCTCCGTTCGGGCGCCACATGTGACGATTTGTTGTGGTCGTCAAGAGAAATGGACTCCGAGCCCAGGGAAGACACGTCAACCCTCGAGATTCCATGCAGAACTTCCTTCTATGTTTATTTTTATCTCCTTCTCCTCGCGCTCGCACGCGCGGCACCGGAGCTCGCACGAGCCTCGCGAGTCGTCTTTTGCGGCTCGTCACACATGCATCTTTATTTTGTTATCAAACGCAGACTTTGATCCCACGCATTTCAGGTTAGAAGATAGTTGAATCCCAATCAATGTACCAGCAAATCGACTGAAATATATTGCCGAGTAGGTACTGTGTGAATAATACGTCAGCTTCTGCGCCAATAACCGTCGAAGAACATCCACGCGCTCTTGAACAGGCTCCGCCGAGATGAACCATCATGCCCATTTAAATATTATAAATATCCATCGATCTTTCTAATGCCCCGTACATTGTACATTATTCGTCTAATAAAATGCTTAGATACGTATTCAAAACTTTACAGTTGGTTAACATTTATCCGCTGTCATACTCTGAGGCGTGACAGTTACCCTTTCTAAATTCTGTAGATCAGTCTACAAAATATATGTACTTGTGATGAAAAGGAGAAACAAAATTAACGACGTTTACAATTTTCTGTAATGCCGAATTAGAGCGCTACTCTTGAGGAGGAGGAGGGAAGGGTACGGAGAGGAGGGTGTGTCCCTTCTCCCCCTCCGTACCCTCCCTTCTTCCTGCCTGCTGCCCTCCATTTTTGCACGAAATTTCCGCTAAATTTCCAGCTAAATTTAGCGATAGTTTCTCCGATAAATTTAGCCGGGAACTATTCCAGCTAAGCTTAGGGATGAACGTTTCCCTCTCAATTTAGAGGAGAATAGCGTAAATTTTCCCGCTATATTTCATAGGGAAACTGAATTGCTATCAGGTCACGTGATGTCAATTTATCAGCTAAATATTCCGCTAAATTTAACCGGAAAATTTCCCCCATAAATGTAGCGGAAAGTTTTGCCCACGAAGCTTAGCGGAAAACTTCCCATAATGCGACGCCCGCGGTTTCGCCGACCCCGACGGCGACGCCGCTCAATCCGGAAAGAGGCACCTAAGGGCTACGCTCTAAAAAATATACTTTTCCTTTAGCCGTACAAGGGTTCACCTAAATTTGCGCTTAACCAAATAAGGGATGGAAACCATTGTCGTATTCCAAAGGTGTTGAACCAACGCCCGTCATTCCACCTACGTCATGATAAGACCTTTAGTCGCTGTGCGAAAGCAACAAGCACCAACAAAATTCAACTTTTTAACGGCAACATTTAAAAGTAAACAACCGCACGTATGTGCGGCTTAATTCACAAGATGTTTTGGAAGTGCTTTAAAACACCTCAAATCTTCATTAACTATGACTGCTTCGCTAGTGTTATCACTCAGGGCCTGCAATTACACTCAGTATCAAGTAAATAATTTTATTTCGATTCGCAGTAATATTTTAATAATAATATGTATAATTCTTCAGATTAGGTCACTGCCGAGCGTCCCTAGAGATGACACACTGATAGGCTTTATAAAGAGACGGAATTTGTGCCTCCAAGACAGGCAGACGCTGGTCTTCGAAAATGCCATTCTATAAAAATGTGAGGCCTAATCATCTCTTCCGTTTTCGTACCACATGTTCGTGTGTACTTCATTCCCTAGTGACAATGCAGGCTCTAAGAGATACAGCTGAGTAAACACCCAAGATGCATTCTGCCAAATTGTTTAGGATTACACCCAGAACCTAATTTGTTAATGTAAAACTCCACCAAACACATATCAAAGGAACCTGCCGCTTCCACAACAGACGGAGAAGAAAAGAAGCTGCGAAAAATCCTCAACTCGAATTGAAGCAAAACGAAACAATAAATGTTCGTTGAAGGTCAACAGTATATTTCCTCTTGGCATTTTTTTATTTTTTCTTTACTTTTAAACTACGAAGCCAAAACGAACAATTAAAAAATGAAACACATTTACAATTATCTGTAATGCCGAATTAGAGCGCAGCACTTGAGGAGGAGGAGGAAAGGGTACAATGGGGAGAGGAGGGTGCGGAGGGGAATTTCCCGGAAAATTCTGGGGCGATTCCCGGTAAATTCACCCGCTAAAATTAGCGGAGAAATTTCGACGCTAAATGCGGCAGAAAAGTATCTCCACTACGTTCAGCGGGAAAATTTCCCTGCTAAATCTTGTGGGAAATATTACCCATTAAATTTAGCGGAAAACATTGCCCTTCTAACTTTGGCGGAAAATTTTCCCGTACTGGTGGGAAACTTTCCCTGCTAAATTTAGCACAAAATAATGTCGGAAAACTTTTCCCGCTAAATCTAGCAGAAACAATTGCGCACTAAATTGGGCAAAAAGATTTCCCCACTAAATTTAGCTAAAACACTTTCCCGTTAAATTTAGCGGGGAAATTTCCCCGTTAAATCTGGCCGATAAAATTCACCGCTAAATTTAGGGGTTAAAATTGCCTGGTAAATACGGTGGTATAATTTCCCCGTAAAATTTTGCGGAACATTTCCCCGCTATATTTGGCGGAAACATTTTCCTGCTAAATTTAGCAGAAAATAATATCGGAGAAATTTCCACGCTAAATTTAGCGGAAATATTGCCGGCTTAATTTGGAAGAAAGTTTTCCCACAAAATTTAGCGAAAACATTTCTCCGCTAAATTTAGCGGAAAACTTTTCCGCCAAATTTAGGCATGTGTGACGTCACCTGTGACCTCATTATAGGAAACGGCCCATAGAGCAACGTGTGGTTACGATGGTGGCGATGCCGCTCAAGACGGAAACGGGCACCTAAGAGCTGCACTCTAAAAATCAGGAACGCGTGACAACAGCGCCGGTACTATACGTGCAAGAGCACAAAAAAGCTTAGAATTAGCGATAAGTACTTTTTTTCTAATTTTTGCACTGCCATGAAGCGTCTTTCACTTTGCTGAGGAGGGGGGGGGGCGGAGAAAGTCGCTTACTAATGCCGCATATAGTACAGTCAGCACGGAATGAAACCCGAACGCCGGAACGCATGGCCATCGACACAGGCTGCTTCACCTGGAAAGCCACTGAGAACTAATGAAAATTCGCCGGGGTGCGAGAATGCGGGTCCTACTATGATGAGCTCGACCCTCGCGCTGCTCGTCGGGGACTTCCGCGTTTCGCCGCTGGCGCGCTGTAAGCACCATCGCATTTGATATTCAAAGCGTCGTCACTCGCTTTGTGTATCGGATGTCCAGTGATATCTCTTCAGCGCTATCATTAATTTTTGTGTATAGCAAGGGCGAAATGAAAGTTGAAACATTTCGTGCACAGAAGACCCGTAGGGCTTGATGTCCTGTCACCAGAACCACGCGGAGGCTCCGGTGAACAACGGGCCACGCGCGGTTTTTGTGAAATAGTGCAACGTCATAGACGCGAAATACAATTTGTTTATTGGCACAACCATATTCTTTATAAAAATGCTACAACAGAAAGACGCGGATGCCTCGTTTTTTATAAGCAATGCGCATGTTTTCGTGCGAGGTTATTAGTCGATTCTTATAAAAAGCGAAAAATCGCTCGCTGACGCTCTCTTGGTAACCACCGATATGCGGGGCGTATCAATTCTGGAGCGGAATAAATTCATCACCCTGTCTGAGCGGGGCCTATCGCAAAGAGCTATAGCCACGTTAAGCGGGCGCCCGTTGTCGACTGGGCGATGGTGCAGCGACAGAAAAGCACCCCGAGTGACGGCGCTTACAGCACTCCACCGGCGAAACGCGGAAGTCCGAGACGCGCCGCGCGAGGGTCGAGCACGTCTAATAGCGAGTTCGTTTCACACGCACTAGCATCGTTCGAGTTCTCTCCCAGAATGCATCGCACTCGCAGAGTGTTGCACGGATAACTGGACTCAAACGAACACGCCCAATGCACCGAGTACATGTATGGATGGATGGATGGATGGATGGATGGGGCTGAACCCTTTGAATCGGGCGGCGGCTTGCGCCACCTAGCCAGTATTTTTTTTAAGCTATTTAATTTACGAGTTACAAATCTAGATATTTAGTCTTAAAAGCTACGGTCCGTACGACGGAGGCGCCTCTATGCAACCGGGTGCACACACCTTCCGCAGAAAGGGTCGCCCAGTAGGGAATAGGAAAATATTCACCCTTCCCTTGACCTATGCCACCAGTCAGATAATCTCTTCTTGGTTATCTCCACCTTCCCCATGTCTATTTTCCCCTCACTATCCCTAAATCCCAGTGCGGTTGTTATATTAATAGGCTCTTCAGCCACTACAGGGTGAAGCCCCTTACAGTAAAGTACCAAATGTTCAGCCGTCTCCTCCTCCTCTCCGCAAGCTCCACACACGGTGTCTACCTCCTGATATCTAGCTCTATATGTCTTAGTCCGCAACACTCCCGTTCTGGCTTCAAATAGCAGGGAACTACCCCTTGAATTATCATAGAGACTCTCTTTATCGATATCTGTTTTACACAACCTGTACATCTCCAATGCTGATTTTGTTTGCATACCGGCTTCCCATATACTTCTCTCTGTTTCCTTAACCTTCTTTTTAACTGTCATTTCCTGACCCACCTCCCCACTGTTGCCCACATATTTAGATCTGAGTTTTCTTGTTCGCTTTCTCCATTTGTGTCAATACCCTTCATGTACAGATAGCTAAACACTCTTCGTGCCCACCGTCCCTCATCCATTTGTCTCAGTCTATCCTCAAATTCTATTTTGCTGCTTGCTTCCCTTCCTTCGAAAGACGACCACCCCATGTCGCCTGTACCCCCTGATTTGGTGTCTTCCCATGCGCTCCGAGAGCCAGCCTACCCACCCCTCGTTGTTTTATTTCTAGCCTTGCCTGAATGTCAGGTTTCATACATAGAACTGCATTCGCAAAAGTTAGGCCTGGCACCATAACTCCCTTCCAAATCTCCCTGACCACTTCATACCTGTTATAGTTCCACAATGCCCTGTTTTTCATTACCGCTGCATTTCTATTGCCCTTGCCAGTTGTGTCTCTTTCATGTTCACTGAGGTAATCCGTAATCTTCCTTGATCCACACGCCTAGATACCTATACTTGTCGACCCTCCCAACATTGCATTCCTTGTATTTTAAGGACTTCACCCTCGTCATCGTTAAATATCATAGTCGCCGACTTGTCACTACTGAACTCCAATGCCAATTCATTTCCCTCTGCACCACAGATACTCATTAGTTTTTGTAAATTCATCCTGTTGTCCGCCATTAGTACTATGTCGTCTGCATACATTAATCCCGGTATTGACTGTTCAATCTTCTCGCCATGTCTGTAGTATGAGAGGTCAAAGCCAGCTCCACTCTTTCTAGTCTCTCCTCTAATCCTTGGAGGTACATCATAAACAGTAATGGTGACAAAGGGCACCCTTGCCTAAGGCCTCGTTTTATTTCTACTGGTGCTGTCACTCTTCCTTCCCATGTTATAAAAACCTTGTTGTCCCTATAAATGTCCTTTAAATTTTAATTATTCCATTTTCCACCTTCAAGCGCTTCATTATTTCCCACAGCTTTCCTTGGACCACATTGTCATAAGCTCCCTTAATATCCAAAAAAGCTATCCATAGAGGTCTGTTATCTTTAACTGCAATTTCGATACACTGTGTTAATGTAAACAAATTGTCCTCCAACCTTCTTTCTTTCCGAAAGCCATTTTGTAACTCGCCAAGCAACCCCTCGTTCTCTACCCATGTCTGCAATCTGTTCTTTATAACTTGCATTACAACCCTGTAGACTACCGATGTCACTGTTATGGGACGATAGTTGGCTATGTCACCCTTATCCCCTTTATCCTTATATATTAAACTCACCCTACTTAACCTCCATTCTTCCGGGACACTTCCGCCTTCAATGACATTGCTGACCACTTCTCTTAATTTCGTCCTGGATTTAGGGCCTAACTTTTTTAATAATCCAATAGGAATGCCATCTGGGCCTGATGACGTGCCACTAGGAACTTTCTGTACTGCCCTTTCCCATTCCCTTTCTCCGATAGCCTCATTTTCACCAACTAAATTACTTTCTTCTAGTTCCTCATTTTCTGTGTACCTTTGCTCCTTAAATTTCTCTGCCATCATTGCTCCTACATGTTTCGCTGCCTCATCCCCTTCCTAGTTGCTCACCCTGGGACGTGGTGATGCAATGCTGTTCTAACCTTGTTTTACGGCTCAAAGAGTTCAGGTGCTTCCAAAATTTTTTGGCTGCCTTCCTGTCTTTTTTATTTACTTTAGACAACCATTGTGCCCCCTTTCTCTTAATTTTTTCATTAATCAAACAGGATGCCTCCTTTCTACATGTTATAAATGTATCCCACTTCCTATTTACTTCGCTTTCTGGTTCCCCATTACTCTTAGCATACCTGTGTTCTCTAGATGCTTCCTGGCGTTTCTCTACTGCCTCCTTTACATCACCATCCCACCAGCTCTTTGGTTTGCGTCTTCGCTTCCCCCTTCCTTTTTTTCGCACCTTTGCCAGCGCTAGGTCAAATTGCTTAGTTAGGCTTGTATAAGTCCATTGTGCTTGGTCGTCTCCAGAAATAACTTCTTCTATTTGCTTAGCAGCTGTCTCCAACTGCTTTTCGGTATAAAAGTTTTGGTCCCGTTCGTCGTTCTGCCCCGTTTTTGTGCTTAATTCTCTAGTAAAGCTCAGTTTTATACGTTTGTGGTCACTACCTAGGCTTTTGACACCCTCCTCATCTATTTTCATTTTTTCCAGCTTATTATACATTCTATGGGACATCAGTGCATAATCTATTGTGGACTGTGACCTGCCCGCTTCCCATGTTATTAGTCCTTCACATTTCTCACTAGTGTTACATAGAACCAAGTCGTGCCTCTCGCACATGTCTAACAACATGTTTCCTGTTGAATCTGTATATCCATCTAAGTCCTCTACATGCGCGTTCATGTCTCCCACTACTATTATCTCGTGGCCTTCTCCTAGCTCGGTAATGTCTCTTGATATACATTCTGTCATTCTTCTATTTTCTTCCTTGGCATTTGATCCCGTCCACAGGTACACAAAACCCAGAAGTGTTTGCTCCCCTGCTACCGTCCCCTTTAGCCATAAGTGTTCTGCACATTCATTTCTTGTTCTCCGCCAATTTGTGCTTTTTCTGATGAACGCTCCAATTCCACCTCCCTTTTTACTACCTTCCCTTCTGTTGCATTCTTCCCAAACATATTCACTATTGCAAGGTGGATGCTCCGTATCTCTAAGATGCGTTTCCACTAGCCCATATACCATTAAGTCTTCCTGTGTTAGTTGCTCCTCTATCTCTTCCCATTTTAGCCTATTCCTACCCCCCTGCATGTTAATGTATCCTATGTCTGACTTAAATGGGCGCCTACCTCTATTCCTTCTACGGTTTCTACGTTGTCTACCACTATACCCTCCCCCCAACTCTGTCTCGTTTACGCTGGTGCCCTCAGGGCCCTCGGTCCCCCCAAAAAAGCTGTTGCCTGACTACCCAGCCTATCCCCTACCCTGCCACCCGTGACTCCACTGTAGTGGATGCCACTCTGTTCAAACGGAAAGGAGCCAGCCTCGTACACCTCTCTGTTAATCTCTACTACGCCGTACTTAAGCTGTCGGCTCATCCCCTTGATTATGCGGTTAGCTTCAATTACCCGCCTCTCAGTCTGCAATGACTGACCCCGGACCTCTGGGATCGTGCATATGACAACATGCACGTTCTCATTGATCCCCCTTAGTTCCCGCAGCCCCACATGTAGCTGGTGTCCGAGGTTCTGGCTTCTTCCCCTGAACACGTCGTTGAGGCCCGCGTGGACTACGACTAGGTCCCGGCCCTCCCTGTTACCCCATGCAAACTCCTTAGCTTCGGCCATAGCGTCTACTATACACTTTCCTGGCTGGGCCACTACCGTTACCCTCTCGTCCCCCTTGACCCTAGTTAGTACTCCCACTTTAATCCTGTTAACGTTGGAGTCCCCCACAACCAACACCCTTCTGACCTCTGGCTGCCGCCCTCCCTCCTCTCCCTGACTATCCTGCGGCTGTCGGTCAACATCTACTTGGCTGGTCTCCCTTACCGCGACTGGAGCTACCTCATCTAACTGGCTCCCCCCCCTCCCTCACTACAGCGCTGTAAGGTCGAGGAGCTTCCAACCTCTCACTAATCTCCACCTGCTCACTAGCATTACGACCCTCTGCAACCTCCCTTCCTGCCACCTCCCTCTTTAGCTCTTCCCACTGGGATTCCATAGCTACCCTCTTCTCAACCTCTGTCCTGAGTGTACCCTCTAACTCCACTACCCTTTCCTGTCCTTCCATGCACTTCCCGTCTCCCTCGCTAACTACTCCTGTCAAGCGCTCCACCCTACCCTCACATTCCCTTTTACGCTGCTCCAACCCAGCCTTCCACGCTTCCCCCTTCCTGAGCTCCTCTAGCTGACTCTCTAGCTCAACCCGCTTTTCCCGCGCCTCATTTAGCTGACCCTCCACACTCGTTACCCTTCCTTCCCATTCCCTGGTAAGCTCCTGCAAAGCGACCTGAGATTCCTCCCTCTTGATAAGCTCCTCTACCTTAGCCTTAAGCACCACCCGCTGTTCTCGCTCTGCTTTAAGCTCCCGCCGAAGCTCCTCGACCCTAGCCTCGCACCTCCCTTCCATCAACTTCAGTCCCACCTCGAACCTCTCACAGATTCGGCAAACCAAACTACCCTCCTCCGCCTCAGCTAGGCTCTCGAACTCCGTCTCGTCTAAGTGGACCCACCGTCCGCACTCACCACATGACACTAAGTCATCCACTGCCCTTTCCTGCTCCCTAGGCCGACCCATCGCGCCTATGTAACAGGGAACACAGTGTCTACAAAAAAGCCCGCCAAAAACCAACCAAAAACACACGCTCGTCCAGCTAACTATTAAAAAAGCCCGCCACTGGCCTAAGCTAGAATATCTTCCTACTCTAGCCGCTGCCTGGCGCTACGGAAACTACTCCTTGCACCCTAGAACCAGCTTACAAAAACATATCTACCGAAAACAAAATCCCGCCAAAAATCAAAAACAAATCAAAACCAAAGGCCACTCTAGCCTAACTTACAGTGGGCTAAACCAGCCTAGCTACCACCGCTAGCGGCTACCTAGCGTCACAGAAACTACTCCATGCACTTTAGGACCGATTCACAAAAAAAAAAAAAAACTGTATCAACCAAAACAAAAAGCCCGCCAAAAATCGAAAAAACAATGCCCACTCTAGCCTACCTTACTGGTGGCTGCCTGCGGCCCAAACCACTTAAACTAGGCTAGCTACTTAATCTAGCGTTAACTAACGTTACGGCAACTATCCCATGCACTCTAAAAACTCATTTTACCGAAGAAGAAAACACGAAATGGCACTTATCTCACAGGTGGATCAGATATTAGCCTTGGTGGGGGCGTCGAGAACGATAGTTTTTTTGAACAAAATACGACGGGGCGAGTTAGCTGACGTAGGTAAATGTTAAACATGATGATGTTGTCTAAGCCTTGGGTAAAGTCACTTTGTTTAGCTTTCTCTGATGCTTATTGGGCAGTCGCAGGTTTCTGCTGGGGAGTTTTGTCGACAAATGTTAAATTTTTCACCCGCGCACGGATGGTGATAAACATATCTCGGGGGCCGCTGATGCGTTTGTTCTGAGAATTTCTTTACACACTGGTATATTTCAGCGTCTGTACGGCAGCAGAGCGACTTAAAACTGCAAATAAAGCACGGTTTGTCAATTGCTTCCTTCATGAAATAGCAGACGCTCATAATTCAAGCTCGCATTTGATTCCGTTGCCCGCGGGACGCGATTTCTGTCAAAAAATCTACTTTTTTCCTTTTCGGTTCCGCGACACATCGTAGCAGACGAGCCCTCGTCGTCTGCTCCTGCTCCTGCTCCTCGCCGGAGCGAGGCATGACGGGATTGCATTTTGGCGCACTCCCGATTTTCTCGGTGCAGCGAGTGCATGCACGCGTGGGGTGCCAGCGCTGAAACGAACTCGGAGAGTGTAACCACTCGTGGAGTGCCGGCTGAAACGAACCCGCTCCACGCTGCGAGTGGGCACGCGTGGGCACGAGTGCCGTGAAACGAACTCGCTATTAGTAAGACTCGCACCCTCGCACCACGGCGAATTTCATTAGTTCTCAGGGGCCCTCCAGGTGGAGCAGCCCGTGTCGATGGCCACGCGTTCCGGCGTTCGGGTTTCATTCCGTGCTGACTGTACCTAAAGCGCGTAACAGTAATATCGCTTATATCTTTACGGCCGTCCTACCCGCGCGCCTAACTTTGGTATCGTTGTGCAGAAGAAATAAGTCGTTACTCGCAGATGGCGCCGTTGTCGTAACGCGCATGACGCATTCGGCACTAAATTTAGCCTCCCGCGCGGCAAGTGGCGTAGATCCACAGTACGTTTGTCGATCCGAGCGGGAGTGGTCGTGTTTGATGAATCTCACTCTGCCATAGTCGGTATACCCCATTACACTCAAACAGGTGCTTCTCAGGAATTATAAGGCTTACAAGTGCAATGTGTTGCAAAAGGTCCACGGTTGTTCGGATATGGCGCCGCCGCGTTCCACACGTAGAGTCCTGAAATGGGGTCTTGGGGATCGGGCAGCAAGACGCAGGATGACAATTCCCCTTTGAATACGACGGAACGTGTCCGTCCCCATAGGGAACCAGCACGACTGCACGATTGGACCGCAAGGCAGGCATTAGCTGTAACATAAGTTAAGCATGTGAGTTTTCTAATGCGTGCAGAAATGTAAGTTGTGTATTTGGTAACATCACTTCTGTACACAAGTGCCCATACGCTCTCTGTAGCACGCACAAGACGTTTCACGTACCACACTATGGCTGCGTCCCGGATACAACCCACCCGTATTTCATGAGTACTTGTGCTCGACATCTATCATAAAATTCGAGAACTCTTTCGGGGTTCGTATGAAGAGCGTAGTCGGGGAGCGCGGTTTGCTTTTAGGGTGTTAACGTCGGTGTTTTGCCTTGTTTTCTGCCACCTCACGAGCATATACGTAGTATCGACGGTCATACACGAAGAATATACATTTCTGTCGACGCCCTCGATGATTTCCGGGAGCGTTTGAAGCAGGATTTATTTATTTTGTTACGGTGTTTCTCCCCTGGTTCGTTTTTGGGAAAATATACAGCTCGTCGAGAAATGGGTTCTCTGCGAATTCGTCTTCCATCAATAATGCGCCGACAATATACATTCACCGTGTGCGTGGTGCCGGCTCGGATCACGCAAAATGTTAAAAGCGTCGAAGACGTGATGCATTAAATTCCATTAGAAATGTAACATTCACTGACAGTTTTCTGCTGGAGATTCTTTTCTCAGTTTCTGCTTTGTTTACTCATTTAATTTCTCTTTCTTACGTTCTTTTAGAGGTTTTACGATGACGCCTAAAGTGCTTTTTTTCGTTTCCATGATTTTTTTTTATTTTAATGTTTGTGTCATGATAGTTATAAGTCAGCCAGCCTAAGACTGAGCTGCCGAAAATAAACAATATTTCACTGATGTAAATGTTACGCCAATAACTAAAAAAAACTTGTATCTTGGTTTTGTTTAGGTTGCATGCACCTTTTTATTGCGTTCGTTTTTCAATTAGGTTTACTTAAGTATAGGGTCCGAACCAAATGCTACCCTTTGCAAAACGTTTGACCTCGTCGATGTAATGAATTTAGACGTGACGTATTCTGAAGAGCAAAAATCTTCTATAAAATTTAATTTATCTCTACTCGAACGAAAGCTTGAAGCCTCAGTACGTGTGGCTTAACCATTCACGCACGTCTGGTGCTTTTTTTTGTACTGATTAAAGTCGTTTCTGCGGCAAGCTCAAACACGGACATGAAGTTTTAGTGTACTTAAAAATAATAAGAACGTTTTTTTTTGTTTTTTTGTTTTTTTAAGATTGGAATTTACTGCACCGGAGTAGAAACGTCTCTTATTTAAACTGCAAAGGTTATTCGCACACTGAACAATTTCCGGTACCGCTTTAGTTCTTGTCGCAAAATCCTCGCACAAAATAGAATTTGCAATATAATTATTTAACCTGCCTTGGAACTAAAAAAACATGTAAATGCTGAAGCAGCACTCTGCCTGAAGGCTCTCTTTAAGCCATTTTTAACCTGACGTTTTTTTGTTTTTTTTGTTTTTTGTTGCTAAGTTATGGTAATTCATTTTTTCATTAAAAAGAAAGAACGAGAAAGGTTTAATCAAATAGAAAATGTGAGAAGAAGCGAGGGTAAATCTGCCTGCCTCGTTAAAGCATCTGCAGGAGACAGGTCAGAGTTTTTATTAGGACATACTGGACATTAGCGTACATTGAATTGATCATAGTAGGGAATCACCTTTTGAAAGGGTCTGTTTTGGCCTGGAAAGTAGTGGAAGAGCATCCCTGCAAGCAAGATGTCATTCAGGAGTCTCAAATAATCGCGATAAATGGCTTAACTGTCAAGCTATTTAGACTTTTTATGTGTGCGCAGGGCTAAGCAGTATTACAATAGAAATATGTGCTACAGTGCCGGGTGTAACTGAGTGAAAAGAAAACATTATTTTTCTCACCTCAAAACTAAATTGCGCATCACCGAACTCTCAGTCTCCGACCAATTGTAGCTCTAGTAATTGCAGCGAGGTCCGAAAATTTCAGAAATTACAATTAGAAACAGCCCGCTTTGAATACTTATATCGTAAAACGTATTATGACTAAGTCAGAAGTCAATGTGTTGCAAAGACCGTCTAAACATGAACAAAACTACAATCCTGAATTTCACACATTCCAACCTGCAGCGTTTTATTCTTTATTGTTTTCTCGAACTACATATTTCTAAATTTTTTGAATGGCGGTTTTGTTCATCACATAGATTAGAATTTCACATATATGTATTACTAATAATTCTGAGAACCCACGTGAAACGTCTGTTCAAATTCAAATGAAACCACCCAGATAAAGTAGCCAAAACTGTTTGGATGAAGTGGATGTTCACGCAGAGCGCTGTAGATACAGTTCATGAAAATGTCTGTATGAGCATTTAGTTCCTGCCAGGGCTCCGTTTTCTGGGAATGTGACCCAGCCAGAAGGAAAGGGATATACAAATACGTTTCTTCCATTCAGGCACACAGGCAAACTTCTCTGTGAGCGGGGACTACCAGCTACTTGGTGCAGACGGAATGCTTGGAGCTACCAAGCAGTCCCAGCGACCACACCAGCAGCACAGTGGCCCCTTCACTAGCTGTCCAGTGGCACCTGAGAGACTCGTCCTGGAACCCGCCACTCCTTTCTACATAGAGAAAAACTGGTGCACAGTCCCAGAGGATTTGACGACCACAGGGATACCGCTAGCACGCAATGCACCGAACAGAGCTTTGACGAGTAAGAACACTTTTTCCCTCTGACGAAACAGGCGATCTTGGAAGTAAAACAAGTCCAGTTCTAGGCACTTGCTTATATAGCAGCAGCAAAATAAAACTGAAATAATTATTTGGCAGTGCCTTAGAATACCAAAACTTGAATGAGCGTCAGTATAGCCCTTATAGCTATAGTGCAAACCCTCTATATGGACCTGCAGCACCAATTAACATGTGTAACGACACTTTTATATTTTATGCAGGGCTTACCAACTGTTAGGATACTAGTAGTGCGAAGGGCCTTAGGTGCCCCTGGTTCAATAACTTTCCCAGTTTTTGTCCCTGTAAACTTTACTGACACAGGTGCTATTAATAGCAAATTAGGGTAAAAAGCTTTCAAGAAACTCGAGAGTCCTAGGGCTGAAATCTTGCAGGCTGCTTTAGCAATTTTTTTGAACACTTTAAACACATTTTTCACATGTTTGCATCATCTGCAGTATGTAATAAATATGTAAATTATTGCAGAGAAGTTTCACTCGACATAAATTCACAAGTTCATGAGTGAGTATGGAACGTTAAACATGAATAAATTTTCCTGGGATCTCACTCTCCCAAGCGAGCAGCCATGATACAATGAGTGGAAGTTAATTTTCTTTAAACCCCGCTTGCGGCAGCTACTCACAGTGTGACAGACATGCTATGATCCCTGCAAGGTGTCCATGAAGAGAAATGCCACTCTGCTGATGTTCCAGAGCTACTGCGCTGCTGAGCACACGCACCAGTAGGACAGCATGCTATCCGTCAAGGACACAGCCTCAGGCACCCTGCTCCTGTCGGAAGCCATTTTCTTCACTGAGGCATCCCCAGCCAAGACGTTCCGCATGCTGCAGCTGATCAACATCTAGGTCTTCTGCGAGAGCACCTTTTACAACTAGCAGCGGACAGCTTTGCTCAAGGCATTTGGTCAGATGAAAAAGACGTTACTCTTCTTGGTTTCATTTTTTTCTTCCTATGTTCCTCTCTTCCAATACAGCGTTTCTGTAGAGCGTTTATGCCAATATGGAACGTTTGAGTATTTCTTGCGTCAGGTATGAACTGAAGAGCAGGGGAAGCTGCTGGAGCAGCTCCGCGACAAGCCGCTGGATCTTTCTGGCGATGGGTGATGAGATATGTTTGGGTTTGGTGCCGATTACCTAACGTACAGTCGGCGGCAAACGTTTGCGGGGCGCGGCAGCGTCAACCGAAATGAATGGTTGCGCCTTCTGACGGCGCGTGGCCGCTCTCAAGATTCACGCTTCTAAAATGTGCTTGCTTTCGTGCTCGAAGTCATGTCTTTTTTGCTCGCTTCCGCTTGACGGGCACGAGAAAACCGGGAACGGCGCAAGGTGCCGCTATGAGAGCCACCACGGCAACAAACACGCCGCGCGTTTGCCTCAGCCACCGTGATTTATTTATTTATTTACATTGTACCTACATCGCCCTGTGGGCATTATTGTAGGGCAGTGTTGCGGAGTTGCCACTCCTGAGTTGGAATGATTCCGGAAGCATTCCGTATTTCCGCGACCCCGGAATGGAATGGGAATGGAATGGTGGCAACGTTGAGGGGAATGGAATGGGAATTGAATTAGATGCCCTTTGCCCCATAGAGTTATTACAATACGCGCTAGAGGCTCAGCTGGCACTAGTGTCTACGGGACTTCCGGTTGCAAATTGAAGCAGACAGCATGCAGTCTACTTTTCCAGTCTTCCTGTGTATTCCTATGGGAAAAAGCGCGTAAATTTTGTCTCTTCACCGGAAAATAATATGAATAACTTTTGTTATTTCGGTTGTACCGGATAGTATGTACCTTTATTAATATTTTGGAAGTGCAATTGCTTGAGTTACAGCATTTTTTCTTTACCACTGAACGATGTTAAAATTCGCTATATTTCAGGCCCAAACCTCTGTTCCATGGCAGGTATATAGAAACGAGCGACGATTCTAAGACAAATAACGATAGAAAAGAATGTAGAGAGTGTTCAAAGTTCGCCAGCATTCCGCTGGTGCTTATATATCGCTAATATGCCCGTTCTGTCACTATATGAAAATGACCCCGTCGTGCATCTTTTCGAGTGGATAAAAAAACGTTCGAAACGTAAAGGATAAAGTACGTCAACTACTAAAGGTGTGTTTTCTTATTATTTCCTTTGTCGGGTAGTTTTTATCGGGCACCTGTTCCCTGGCTTCTCCCTATTTGCAACGATTTGGAGCGTGCGGGTGATGATTTGAACCCAGAACAATTAAGCATCTTCGCACATATTCATGAGCAGAAAGAATAAAGCAGTGCTTATGTATTGCAAATCGGACTATATTACGTGACTTTCAATTTATTTTGATCGTCTGCAAGCACAAGGAGTTACTTATCCAGTGCTACTTCGTAGTTCCTGTCGTCTCTCTTGGTTTTCCACATGCCCTTCGTTCGTTTGGCACGTATATCACCCATGCTGGAAAGCTTCGACGCCGTGTTCGCGCTAACCGTGTCCGGCAGTGCACATAAATGCATGTACGAAGCGGTTTTAGCACCGTTTTTCATGTCAAGATTTTAAAATAAAAACGCCGTAACTGACCAATTATTTCGTCTGCGTGACTGGGAAATGTTCCAAAGTGCCTAGTACGTACGAATTCTTCGTGATATTTGCTCTTATAATCGAGCGCAGAGAGGAAATGCACTCGCTTTTTTTCCATACAAATGCATTACCGGAAGTCAATTTCCGACTGCTTGCTGTCTGCTTCAATTTGCAACAGCACACTAGCGCCAGTTGAACCTCTAGCGTACATTATAATAACTCTATGCTTTGCCCGGAATGGAATGGGAATGGAATGGGCCCGGTTATTTTTTTTTATTTATTACTTATTTATTTATTTAATTTTTTTTTTTACTCGTGCGCCACCGAAAGATGATCAGTTGTTGTTTTCTTATAGTTCAAGGAGCGCTGTTTAGCAGGTGGCCAACCCTGCTGCCTTCCACGTTCATTCGCGTGCACTCTTTTGAAGTGCGAAATCTGGGTTTGCTTCGGCATTAAACAATGCGAGATTCACTTCTCCCTTCTCCCCTTGCGCTTTGCTCCGACGCTTGTTTTTTTTTTTGTTTTTTTTTATACTGCATTTTTACTTGCTGTAAGTCGGCCTTTTACTTGGTCTTCGTTCCGATGCTTGTTTTCTGTGTCATATGTTTTACATTCAGGTGGGTTAGGGTTACAAGCAAGCTAGCGGATTCCCGTTCATTTCCTTTGACTTTAGTCTCTGCATACTTTGTTTCACCTTGCGATGGACCGCTGCGGACTCTACGAGTCACCCCAGGCAATCCAGCACCGTGAGCTTAGTAAAATCAGTGCTTTTTTTAGGCAAGTATTTTTTTTTGCAACTGTCTATGCGTTTAAGAATGTCAGCTTTCAGCTGCTTATGCCGGCAACACAACAAGGTTGGGCAGTATCGTATTTCAGCAATACATTTCGTATTGGTATTTCTGAATCGCAATACATTTTTTCACCACCATCTCTATTGCTGTATCAAATACATGTGGAATGTTTCCTTTTATCGCGATACAATCAGGATGAAATGTATTTCGTTGCATTTCTTGAAATATACCCCGCCCCCCCCCCCCCCCCCCCAAAAAAACAAAATACAAGTCCGAACATCTTTTTTTCTTCTTTTTTTTTACTTCTGAGGGCATTAGCGTCAAGGAGATGTTGGTGCATTGTTACTATGGTGAGAAAGGTTCCTTCCAATTTTCCAAATTGTTTCTCTCTAATGAGAAGTGTTGCATAGTCGGGACTCGAAACAGGTAGCGTGCCAGGAGCTGAGTGGGGAGCACCTTCTACCGCAGGTCCAAATTATTTAGGGATTTCATGACTCATTGTTTACCGGCATCCAATGCCCGCTGCTAAATAGTTAGAGCCTTGAGAAACAGGAAATCAAAGGAAGTGTTGCTTGGCCTGTGGTCTAGTAGCTGAGTCACAGTCCGTTGCAACACGAATCTGGCGGTGGTTGACTTCAAATAGTAGGATGACTGATGCAGTGAAATTCAACACATATCCGAATGGGTCTGCACCTGTAATATTGCACTGCTCAAGGGTACGTCATCAGTTGACGTGAACGTAATTCGCTGCTCTGGTGATCCGATAACCAGGAAGGAGGCCAGACTTGGCTTCACTGTGCCGACCCAGACTTCGTACACCTGCGACTCGTCTCAAGCACGTTGTTTCTCGGAGAGCTCGCACCTGTGCCGGCCATCTCAGGTCGCAATACACGAGGTCTTTGTTTTTGGAGGCGGTGGGTCAGCAAGAAGGACCGTCACAACAGGGATGCCACCGTATAGATTTTTCACCCATAACAGAAGATAAGGCATGTGGTCCAGGATGCTTCAGGTGGTCCACAATTCCCGAAAATTCCAAATGCAACTGCCTGCATGATCTTCAACGAAGTCACCTACAACAAAGGTATGTACTGTCCTTTCATACAGCAGCGTGGGGAAAGTTTCATGTTCAAGGGAACACCTACAGATACAAGAATACTAGTTCATTCCATCATGACGTCATGTGATCAGTGTTGACAGGGGCGCCCTTATTGAACAAGGGAGTGGTGATGTCATGATGAAATGTATTTAGAGGTCGAAGTCATTTCGCATCACTCGTCAGACAGACAGGACGCCAGGGAAGGGACCGCGGTCAATCCTTGATGGAATGTTTTCTTGAACCCATTGAAGAGTCGTCTCCGTCCGGAAGCACTACTTTCAAGGCGAAGTGCCAAACCTGCGGGATAGTAATTTCGGAATAAAAAAAAACCCACTTCATACTTAAAGCCTCATCTCAGTTGGCGTCTCAAAGAAATTTGAAAAATGTATTGCATTGTCAGTATTTGTATTTGTGCCCTCCCGAAAATGTATTCCTGTATTTGCATTTCCAAATACTTTTCGCCTCTTTTTAAAATTTATTTCCGATACATATCGCGATGAATTTTTACAGATATATTTGAGTATCAGTACTTTAGTTACTATTTTCATCTGTTTCATTATTTGTATTTCCAAATATATTTTTGAGTATTTCTGTCCAACCCCGCAACACAATGTAGCTGTCAAGTGCCTTTTTTTACGTTTAGGAATCAGAGGGATGGAATGGAACGATTCAGCCATTCCAGGAGTGGGAATGGGCCCAGTGTCCCCATTCCTGGGAGTTGAAAGGAATTGAATTATTGAAAACTCTAATTCCCCGGAATGGAATTGGAATGGAAGGGGGGGGTGCCCATTCCGCAACACTGTTGTAGGGAGGTTTAAGAAAACATCATGACAAGTAGAAAAAGAAAACGTCATTGGGGTCATCAATAGACACAATATCTTCCGGGAGGTCGTCCCACTCTCTCGCGATTCTGACAGAGAATGAATTAGCAAAACTGTCAGTCCTGTAAGCGGGAACAGCAGCCTTTTTAAAATGATCATAACGGGAAGAGACGTAGGATGGCTCCATAAGATAGGTGGCTTTATCAATTCCCGTATTTTTGTGAAAGACACTGTGGAAGACTTTTAGTCTTAGTTTTTTTCTTCTACATTCGAGTGTTTCCCATCACAGCATAGCTTTCATCTCTGTAACACTAGCGTAAGGGTCATAGTTGTTCAATACAAAACGCGCGGCCTGATTTTGAATTTTTTCTAGTTTATTGATAAGAAAGTCGTGATAAGGGTCCACTGAGCTCCGTCACCATGTCTGACGGAGCTCGCGCATGCTACAGTTAACATTTCGCGGCACTTTACGCCAGTCCCTGTTATCTTGTGGGTGTCGAACGAAAGCGAGCGAAAAAAGCATGACTGCGAACAAGAAAGGAAGCGCATGCGCAAAGCGTGAGTCTTGAGAGCGGCAACGCGCCATTAGAAAGCGCAGCCAGTCTTTTCGGCTGGCGCTCCCGTGCCCCGCAAACTTTGCTCCCGACTGTACTCTTTATATGCTGGCAATGTAAACTAAATCCTGCACTTCGAACAAGGCGAGGTCGGAAAGATGGGAACCGAATATAACCACCTCATTAGAGAGTCACATTAGGAACTGGTATAATTGCGAAACAGAATATGGCACATTGATGTGCACTAAAGTCGTTTCCCACGCTTTTTTGATTGTGAGTCTGTCTGCAACCAGGCAAGTTTACTCGGCACTCCTATGGCTCGTAGCAGGACTTAGCGAAGATCGATAAATATTAAACGCCATACCACCTCACTCCCAAATCTGAAAAACACTCACCGGGAGCTATTTTTGTCAATTATAACTTATGCATTTTATCATAGTAAATTGTTTAGTGCAGCTTTCCTACCCTTTTAAGTGGTTCGTAACTTTTGGCCTAGCATTCACCTGAAGGAAATGTCTAAAGAATACTGACCAATGGCGTTCATACCAGCATGGTTCAAAATATATTTTGTTGCCAAGGTAATAATCTAATAGGATCATGTGACGAGCTAGTTGGTTATTCATTGCAAAATTAAAGGTAGCGCTAAAGACGAGGACAAGTGGAACAACACAGACACGGACAGGCGCTGACTCACAACTGATATTTAGTGAAGAATTAAAGGAAGATAAAGGAGAAGTGCGAAGACATATACGAAATAACAAAGAAGACAAACGAAGACGAAAGAAAGCAACAATTATTATTTTTGACTTCAAAATTAAGAAATGAAAAAGAGGGGTAAAAATTGAAAATTTACACTAATAAAACACAAGGAAATAAAATAAAATGAAAAAATGACAAAAAACAAATTGGAAGGAAAACGTACTTCAATAAAATGAAATAAAGAAAAAGAAAGAGGAAGAAGAGGACTCTGAAAATTCACTGGTTAAGGGGGCACACCCCCTAGGAGGGTCAACTTTTGAACCCTTGGCTTAAAATTAATTAAATTTACAGGGTAGGCTGGTGGTCACGCCAGAGGGTGCATAACAAAATTTCAGGTCTGTCGGGTAAATGAGAAGGAAATTAGAACAGCTTCTATCAGCAACACGTCCACATTGTTTAGTAAACCTATCGTCGGAAACCTATCACAATATTCAAGATTTGTATTCGCTAGATATGTAGCAGAACGCCTAGGGGGTGCGGCTATGGAAAGGTTTTTGTAAGAAGTCAGTTATTTCTATAAATTTTCTCTTCTGCAAAATTGGTCAACTTTTTGGTCTTCTGTGTCTTCGACAAAATGTCAACATTTTTTATAAAAGACATCCGTAAAGTGACAAAAGCATTCCATAGCCGCACTCCTTATTAAATTTCAGTCAGGAAAGTGAAGAACGAGCCTTCCCTGTATTGCCATTATCAAACGATAGGTTGACTAAATTGGAATTTATACCAAAAAGTGGAACGGAGAAAAATGCATTCAAAGTGCTCTAAACCCTACCTTTTCTTTAGCTTCAATGGACAGAAAATAATTTATTAAAAATTAACTATGCAGTCTAAACTAAAGAAACTTTCTGGTAATAGTCTCTAGATGTTGTTGGATGTATTTATGTAATTTTTCAAAATCAACTTTTTTTGCAGAATTTTTTTTTTCTGGGTAGTGTCCCCCCTTAAACGAAGTTCTCAGACGAAAGATTGTAAGTAGTGCAGTTCTTCCGCCGATAAGGCTACCGACGGTGCACTGATGCATGTATCCCCTTTAGCTGCTATGACTTGCGCCTCATAATACGTTCAATCTTCACTGAAAACGCACAATGACTCAACTTTACACACGAGCTACCGACAGACAATAGCCTTCAATTTCTTGATCTACGGATGATATTCCAAGAAAACCACACTTGCTGGATGTACATGCCACGCTCAAGAAAACATTTACTCCAATATGAGTCCTCCCATTCAAAACTCATTAAAATGGCTATAATCAAAAACTTTCTTAGCGCAGCCCTAAAGAAGTCATGTGACCACACGGCAAGACAGAGCTTTGAGACACAGATACACCGACTCTAGACCTCTGGTTATCCCAGTACCACCTTGTACGATGTAGTAGAAAGAATGATCAACACCCACAGACAGAAAGACAAAGCCAAGAACAAAGGACAACGCCCGGCTGTAATAACCTACATTCACCGGGTATCACACAAGATGAAAAATGTGGCTGCCAGGTATGACATCCCTGTCGTCTTTTCAGCACCAGGCAAGCTAAAGAAGCTTCGTCCTAAAATAAATTCCCCACAAGAACGTCGCAAAGAATGCGACCAGAGACACAAGCAAACAAATATACCTTGCCAAAGCCAGGTCATATGTGAAATACCTTTAACCTGTGGCAGAGTATATGTTGGCCAGTCTGGCCGGTGCGTGAACACCAGGTTACGTGAACACGCTGCGTCACTCAATTCAACACCATCGGGGCATCTCGCAGTGCACGTAAGGAACTGTAACTGCAAGCCGATACTCACAGAGACAAAGGTCCTTCGAAGGTACCGTGAGAAGATATCAAGGGAAATATACGAGGCAAAGACTATACAAAAAAGGAGAACTCGTGTGTCAGTGCACCATCAGTGGCATTGTCTGACAAAGAACTTCATTACCTTAACTTTCCTACTTGAGGTGGTTTCATTAGGCTACTGTGGACAACTTCTTCCTTTCTTTCTGCTAATTCTCAGTTTTTTAACGTAACGCCCTCTTCCTTTTTTGTTATTTCTCAGTTCTTTTAACGTAACTTCCCCTTCCCATCAAGACAATTTCATTTTGGGAATTTTTCATACCGAAAAGAAAGACGAGAGAGAACCGCTACATCTTTCTCGTCTTCTGTGTGATTATTAAAACGACAGTTGTGAGTTAACGCTTGTTCTGTCAGTTTGTACTTGACCTTCGCGCTATTTTTTTTCGATAAGATCATACATTTCTCTTGTTCTTTGATCGCTTAACTGCCTTAGGATTTTTGTTCGATGGAATAAGGGAGTACACTTGCAATCTCGTACGTGTACAGCGAGATGTCCCGCCGGTGATGACTTCAGAGACAGTGCATGCCCTCTCAAGCTCATGTTCACGCACCGGCCAGTCTGACCTACGTACACCTTCCCACAGGAGAACAAAATCTCTGATACACGCAATCTCCTTTAAGGAAGTTCACAAACTTGTTTACATGCTTGACATCGCATTTGCTCTTTTTTTCGTGTTGAGAATTGATTTTCGGACACAGCCGTTTCAACTTGTCAGGTCCAGAAAGCACCACCCTGACATCAAGCCTGTTGGCTACCTCTTACGAGTTATGTGATATGCAATGGATGGACGGCACTATGGCTGGTCGGCTTCTTTTCTCTTTGCCTCGGTCTTGTATTTTTTCATCCATTAATATACTTTCCGCCACATTTGTCAATATCGACACGGGATATCCCGAACTTTGCAGTCGCTGGATCTGGTTGGTTAAGCTCTCTCCGGCTGGATGCACTTCTGCTTTATCTTCCTTTGACTCTTTACTAAATATCAGTTGTATGTCAGCGCCTGTCCGTGTCTGTGTTCTTCCATTTGTCCTCGTATTTAGCGCTGCCTTTAAATTTTAATTATCTAAATTGTTGCCACGATAAAAGATAATATTTGTTTTATGTTCGAAGTGTGTGGCTCGCCTCCTTAAAAGTAAAATTGTTCAGAAATTGAAAAGTGTGCAGAATACTTAATACATGTCATAATCATTGCAGATACTCATCAAGGACCTAAGCTGTTCGTCTTTACACTTAATATGCAGTGGGATTTAATCCAAAAATGAGTACAGATGTAAAAGCAGGGCCTCATCAGGTCCTTGGACTTCGTCCGGTGGAAAACCCTCACGGTGCGGTGCCTGACCACGGACAGGCACCACTCTTTCGGACGAACCGGCCATTTGCCCATCTTCAACATCTCGCACGTCTCAAAAAGTAAAGCTCGTTTGTCACAGACCTTTGCTAGGTTATTTAGACTGGTAACCCATACTGCTGGCGAACATAGCAGTGGGTTCTATGCTAATTCAAGCAGCTTTCTGGAGTGTCGCGTGCTAACAAACAGGTACAATGAGTGACACAGTTCCCACCAGTATGGGGAAACATTTTTGTGTTTTGCTCTTGTAACCTCTACGCAACCGTCAACTATTAGCATTCACATACCAGCCTTGACTGAGAACTTCTTTTTGTAATAGAAGGTTTGAGGACTAAAATTAAATCTGGAAATTTCGAATATTGTTTGTTCGTGCTGGGAGTATTGCAGTACTATGTACTTTTGTTGTCGGCCGCCAATGCTTTGCTATAAGACGGGTCACTAACAATCTGCAATTGACATGCGTTTACGGCGTGGAAGTGTACAAAAATATGTTTTGCGTGCATACAAATGTTAACATAAGTTTTCAAAAGACAATAAAAAAGAAAGGAGATGCCAGTCAACGGCTAGAAAAAGAATGCATATACTCCGTCTCGCTAAAACCGTGAAGATTTGACAAAGGGAACGCCGTCCGAAAGAGAAAGGGATAGCGTTACGAAAGCTGGAGAGAAGAAGAGAACCCCCTCTCCTCTCCAACCTTTCTAGTGTTTGCCTTTTCTCCTCTCGCCGTCCGTTGCTCTTCTCTCCCCTCAAGACTTCCTAATGCGCACTTATTTCTCCTTCGCTTTGGGTTTCCTTTGACAGCACTGCACGAAATTAGTGAGCCGGAGTATAGAGAGCGCAAGCACACGAGACAGCCAGAAACGTTCCTTGAGTTGTGGATAGTGGGGGTGAGAAAATGTGTGTACCACATACGGATACAGAGGGAAACCAATGCGTAAGCTACACAACTAACAGACAAAATTGAACGCCATATAAGTAGAGTCAGCTGAACAATCATTTAGTGGCAGTAGGAGTTTATATTTCGTCTTTTTATAACATATTTGGCATTGCAGCCCTTGTAAAGAAAAACTGAAGTGGTTGTGAACTTTGCTGGTTGAAAGAATTTCGCTGTTGTTCTATTTATATCTGTGATCAATTATTTACTTTCTTTTCATTTTCATGCCGCAATAATGAACTGAAATGTTTGGAAGATACCATTAAAACTATCCCGTTCTCGGAATAAGATTTTTCCTGTGCTCCTTGCGCTCACGTTTTTTTTCCTGGCTCATCGCACTTGACTGACGATATTGGCAGCTCAATAAAATATGTATTTACATATTTATAAAATACTGCCAGCCCACAGGCCACATAGAAAAAAGTATTATATAGCATAACGAAATGCAGTTCATATCTTCATAAATTCATTTTCTGTGGCGGAATATATTCTCAAGATGAGAAGCATCAGGATAGAGCATATAAATATTTTGTTTAGGAAGACGGATGGCATAAAGAGTCACTCAAGGACAATAATCTACATGGCGAGACCAAGGAACCGGGATATAACCACCTGCTGCCGCTGGTCAGCACCACACCGCTGACCAGTCGAAGCAGGAAGCGATGCCCGGTCTCTTTGTCCCGTCGTGTGGATTAGGGCCCATGGATCGCTAATTTTACTTGCTCTTGGAACTTCACTCTCATAACGAGCTTGAATGTGGCCAGCAGGGGCAGGAATGTGGCTTGCTTGCTGTGTGTGCACACCCCGTTGTGAACATGTACTGGTGTGTGGCAGCTAGCCAGGTCAACGGCAGCCTCCTCGTGGATGCATGGGTGAGCATGACCAGGCACGCGGTAAACATCTACGAAGACCACCCAGGTCTGTTCACCAGGCGCTTTCATGACCCAGTTGAAGAAAGCGAAAGGCTGGTGCAAGGTGAGAAGTCATTTTACATAGCATGAAGGGTCCTATGCATTATAACTAAGATTCCTTGTTCGCACAGTTCCCACCTTCACTTACATTCGGAGATGTCCTGTCTCTTTGTGATTTGCTATGCTTTTCTTAAAGAAATGGGGGGTTTACATTGAAAGAGCAGAGGCATAGCTATATGCTGTCATCCAAAGAAAACAACACACTTGATAAGCATCAGTTTTCTTCACTGCAATAAGGCAAATATAGATATCAAAGGTATCGCATATACCTGGAAAACATCCCAACACGGGTCAGAGAATGAAAACAGACTAAGTGCGGTTTCTAAAGTTTAGTGCGAGCTGCATTTCGTGTAAGCTGAACATAAAGCTGCTGATAAACAATTTTCCTCATGATGCTTGCGTTTTCGTCATTCAGTGACAACTCCCATTTGAAGTTTCTAGTTTTTCCCAATTCTATAAAAACGCTTGGGGAGTTACTTTTTGGGGGCCTATTGCTATATATCGAAAGCAGGGACCTTGTTTGCATGCTTGAAAGGGAATTACATTCCATAGATGCAATAAAGCTTACAAACCTTTCGACGTATAGGCTGGCTAATCCTTAGACGTCTACTGTTTCCTACCGCAATATCTGATTCTGCTTTGTGTTGTTTTAGGCACACCTGCTCATGCCAATTTCCTGGACATTGTCACGATGAAGCAGCTGGTGAACGACCTGCGGCAGCTTTCACCGGACACCCAAACCTATGAACTTGAGTCCTTCCGCAGGGTCTTGAACGGCTTTGTAACTAAGACTTTTCCTTCAACACTGGAGGCATTATTGCCAGGTGTGTAAGTATCGCATATATCCAGGGAGGAACCCTAGGTAGCCTGCTATCTGAGGATGAAATGGTGAAATGTCTATAGTATGTCTTCTTATTTGTCAGTTTTATGACAGTGTCGTTATGATGCTGTTTTCTGGTGGCCTTTTTTATCTTAGATCGTACTCGGTCACAATTGCAGCACTGGCAATGTTTCTGTAGAATGATTAGGCTTGCACACTATTTTACTACACGCACGGTTACCACCAAACAAAATCACTTGGTGAAACTATTGATCCTCGCAGATGGGGACCACGTGGTAATGTAACAATTGCTAACTTGCAAAGGCCTCGAGCACAACCGAAATCAAAATTGTTTTGGTCAAAGTCCTGTTTTTAATATTGTGTTTAAGGGCATGGTTTCAGTTAGAAAATTGCTCAGCATCATTGAAAACACTAAATCAACAAAGTTGCAGAACGATAGAAGGCACGCGCAGCATTTTACGGCTTTCTGACAAACCGCACATATCCGACAGGTTTCTAAGTTTTCAGTTTGCAATCGGAGCGCATCTCGGCCACGACGGCACCGCTCCCCGGGGAGAAATAGTGTCCCCAACCTCTGCTGCGCTCTCCTCGCGCAACGCAGCAGAGGCTGGTTGCACTATTTCTTCACGGGGCGCGGTGCCGTCGGGGCCGAGATGCGCTCCGATTGCAAACTGAAACTAAGTAACCTATCGGATATGTGCGGTTTGTCAGAAAGCCGTGATATTCTGCGCGTGCCTTCTATCGCTCTGGAATTTGTGGATTTAGTGTTTTTTTGACTATGCTGAGCATTTTTCTAATTGAAACCATGCCCTTAAACACAATATAAAAAAGTTAATTATACGAAAATAATTAAAACTCTAATTATCCCGGACTTCAATAATTCTCCTAAGTGGGCCCCTGGCCCAGGACCAAAACGACACCAGCCTTTTTTCTTGCCCGGTCAAAGGGTATTTTAGTCGCTCAACACAAATACGACATTTCCCGCCTGTCCATTCCGCATCACCACTGCACTGAACTTCCCAAGCGTGATCAGCAGAGAGCAGCCTGCTCCAGAAAAATTGCCTTCTTCCTCTATACCCATGTTGTGAGACCCGGAGTCACACCTTGCCAGTCTTGTTCTTATTTAGATTCCAGTTGCAATGCCTACAGGGGCTAAGCCTAGGATTTTAATTCTATAGTTAGTGCTTTTGAGAAGTTCTAACTGTCTAATTTGGTTGTCATTGAACACTTTTTGCCTATTTTGCTTCCCGTCATAATGTCACAGCAAAGCTGTATTCGGCAAGCAGTATTGAGCACTTATGTTCTAAGCTCTGAGAGAAAGCGAAGAGCACAATTGGAGGAAGGGTACTCAAGTGGCAGGCATAAGATGAGGAACATAAACGGTGTAAAAATTTTCATCTACATTTCGTCGGCTGTGTGTGAAACGATCCATCAGCAAAGAGAATGACAAAGGAAAGTGCACGAGAAAAGAACCCTACCCCACAAAAAAAGCTTTGATGTTTTTGTTGGTAATAAATATACAGAGTGCGACACCACTAGAATGAACAAGTGACCATTGTTTTATCGCTTATAATTGCAGTGTCAAAGTCTCGTTTTCGTTAACATTGTTGCCATGTTTGTGAAATACAAAACTATTGGATGAGATACCCACATTCAAACTATTGCACTCGTAAGGCATGCTGACCTCTAGCCGTGTTAATTAAGTGTTGTAGTTTAGTCATTGATTTTGCCGGGTTCTTTGGCATGCGCAAAATGTGCACAAGGAAAAAAATCACAATTTCACTAGCAAAACATCGGCACATTTTTATTTGTTCAGCCTCCTTCAAACAACAAATGTAATTTGTTATACGAGTACTTTGAGCTGGAGTATGGATGCAGGGCGTCATAGAGCATAAAAATAATTTTTCTGGGGTTGGGTTGACATCTTCATAGACAACCCAAGATGCCGGTATATGTCCCAGATGGGAATTCTTCTCAGATTCTTCTGACGATGCAGGCTGGCAGAACCCTTCTGTTGCGCCGGCCCATAGGGTACCACATCCACAGAATGAATTTTTTGTTTGCAACGAAACGCAGCATGTAAAAATGATAACTAGCAATAGCAGGTAACTTATCACTGATACAAAATGTATAAAACCTAGAACACCAGATGCAGGCCTACAGAGTTGCACATCTTGACAGCAAAAGTACTCTATTACAAAGGAAGTTGGTGAAAAAGACGAGATATAGTTAGAAGAATTTGGAGAAGTGAAATGAAATATCATAGAGGTATGATGTTTGAAGAGCTTTGGAATAAATATTATCAACGTGAGCACATTGCTGCATTTTATCTGATTGTAGGAGGTATGAGTTCATGTGACAAAGGTTCCCGTATTACATGTTTTTGTAACGTCCAGACCTTAAAGACTGGACTGTAGTATTACCTGTGGCGGCTTGTTACCGTTTACTAGCATTCTTAGAAGTGAAATGCTTCTAGCAACCAGGAAGTTGAATTCTAAGTTATCTACAGGTTTGGTGTTCCCAACTTTATTTTGAAGGGCTGCTGTAAACGTTTCGCTCTGTTCTTAAAAAAAAAAGAAAAAAAAAAGATGCGCAATGCTCTGCTGTGGAATGGTGTCTTAAGAAAAAAATATGTTACTCGTTATTGTTGTGATATGCACCATGATTTGTTTTTTGCTGTTATATTGATTTTGACACATTTTTTTAAATATTTTTGAAATATTGTGTACCAAATCTTCCGACGTATTAAACCTTTCATACGGTCATAAAATTATTATAAACCTTGGGAACAATAGGCTAAGCTCCAAGCATGATGCCTGGTTAAGGAGTTGCTTTGTTTATGTGCTTTATTGCAAAAACCTGAGCACCTACAATCAAATAAAAATTAATAAAGTTTTCAGTCGGGCTTATGCATTTTGCGTTTTCTCTATAAATGAGTCCCACGGCAGTCTTTCAAATGTAGTGAAAATAGCAAGATCATATTCAAATGCCAAACAGGAATCTCAAGCGCCCGAAACTTCCTATTGACCCTAAATACCTTCCTTTTATACTCTTGTGACGAAATAAATAAGGATGAGCTCTCTGAAAGAAATTACAAAAGAATATGTGGCCCCACGATTGGAAGATTGACCAAGCATAGACTGATTAACTTTTGCTTGGGTCTTTACGTCGGTGAGCATCCCATCTTAAAACAGCTTTGAACAGGGACGGCATCAGTGTATGGACCCTCAAAACCGCTGTCCTTATGTATGTCAAGATTCGACACCAAAGTAGCACGCTAATTTTCGGATGGGAGCTGGCCCAGTCAGCGATTTAAATGCTGCGAACACCACCCGGCTCTTTATTGCGTTCTACTCTCAATAATAGCATATCAGGATATTAGTTAGCGCCAGAGAATGATTTCACCCCTCCCAGGTGAGCGAGGAAACCGGCTACTTGATTATGCGTGCCTGCGGTGTCGGGGTCTAGGAAGAACTACGCTCGGGGAAAACTTCACGAAACGTTGGGAAGTCAACTACCCCCATGTATTCCCTCAGCGCCGGGTGCACCTCTGCCGCCTGAAGAGCGCAGAAAAGATCTCGGAGCACGGCAGGCAGGGGATAAACAGAAGCGAAGTCTCCGTGCTCCGTGATGCACCCCTCAGTCTGCGGGTTACATTCGCAGGTGGGCACTCACGGCAGCAGAGGCTCTCCCCCGATGCGGGCATCACCGCCCACCTATTGCACGAGCACCTGTGATCAGAATGAATGAGATGTCAGATGAAAGCTACCTTTCAACGCTACAATAAACTTAATAAACCAGACGCGCGGCACTTACCATGCCGTGTCAGCGAGACGCCAAGCATCAGGGCACGGGCTGGAATCGGGTGCGGTTCAGTTCGCTTTTCCCGCTTACATTTGGCAGGCTGTCGCGGATCCATAATCCTTCAAGCGAAAGGTTTTGATTTGCACTGTCACAAATCCGAAAATTCGAGATTCCTACTTCGTCTTTTTCTTCCTTCAAAAACGGGGGTTGACCGCCATGTTGCAAGAATCGGGAAGGCCGGCCGCCATGGCCGCCATTTTGGTTTCGCTCGTTCGTTCGAACATAGACAGCTTGTCGAGGGCCCAATCCCGGCAAAGCGCGTCCGCGAACAACACTTGACAAAGGTTGTGTTTACAGGGAACCAACCCCGAAAAAGAAGAATCAGGACCGCGATAGTCACCGGGCGCCCATGCCGATAATTATCCTTCCGAACAGCGACTGACTGTTGGAAACGGAACCCAACGTCAGCAAAATGAAAAAACCGGCCGACCTGGAGAATTGCCCGAGCGCGACCTTAACCGAAACCTAGAAAGAGGACCTCGTCGCCAAAATTATGTTATGTTTTAGGGGGGTACATACGCCGATTACCCTGGTCCGGGCATAACGCCGCCAGTCTCCTACGCGACCGACGCCATACGCTGTGTCGTGCTGAGCTACATGTCAAGGACGAGGGTGGCCGGCAAGGGCGCAACTCACCGAGTTGCCCAACGGGGTTCCATGACGTGAGCCGGGCCGGTGGTTCCGACTCCGGTACTTGGTGGGATCAGAGACACATATAGCCGAGGTCACGTTCAGGCAAATTCTCTGAGCAAGCTCCTTGAGCCGCCCCATTTATTCACACACACAACAATGTTCCTCAAGGCACACCCAATCACAACTCTCATCTTGGCTGTCACGATTCCGATAGGCGGTGAAATCTGCGCGTTACACCCAATAACAACTCTCATCTTGGCCGTGCCGAGAGCGCAGCGCCATCGAATGCTGCGTTGAAGTAAAAGGCAACGCCTACCCTTAACTCCCGAAGATGGCGCTAGCTTGCAACTCTACACGTACCCGGCCGGATATTTGGGGACCCGGAGTTCAAATCCAGGTTACGCCAAAGATTTTGTATTTAGGCGCCTTCGTAGATTTTCATTCATTCGATGAGGTACGATTCATTACGCTGCATATTTTCGCCCTATATATCTATATAAAATATATTCTTGAGAGTTTATGTCTGCTATCTCCTAAAAGTGAGGTCCCGATGTATCCAGCTGCACATTTTCAGGGGTTGTTATGTTCAAAAGATAAGATGAATACCTGATTTTGTTTTTTGCTTGAGACGGATGGCGTTACCTATGAACCTTAACTAAGGCTTTCAATCACGCAGGTCAAGCTTTTGTTCCGAATGTTTCGTCCCTGACCAACAGTTTTCAAATAATGAGGCCGTAGTGTTGAATTGTTCACGAATCCCAAAGACGAAAACGCAGGGTTCAGAATGGATGCGTCCGTGTTTGGGTGTGACCCGTGTTCTCGCTGATTTAACACGACTATCACCCGAAAGCTGACGTAAATCTCGTATCTAATCTATGCCTTGCAATAGCCTTCTTTACGTGACACGCACAAGATGCAGCACTGCGGCACTGCTGCACTTTTATTTATCTAGAAGGTGCACTCTTTTCTTACCTTTCCTGCGGGACCAGGCCAAACCAAGAGAACGGAACGTCGCCGCCTAGTGAGATTGGTACTAAAGTTGAAGCTTGGGCGAGTTGGTACGACATACTTAAAAGGTTAAAACTGTAGAAAAAAACGACGGACTGGATGAAGAGGACACAGACAGAGCGCTGACTCGCAACTAAATTTTATTGGACGCAACGGTGCAATATATACAAGCACAGTTCAGAACAAAAAGGAAGAAAATCAGCCTAAAAAATACAAAACAAAGGCACAAAAAACGAAGTATCGCTTCTAAAAAGACATACAGAGGGCACGCGCTAAACCCAAGCTAATCAAGAGGCCAGAAAATTGATCTCCTTTCTTGATAAGGCAACAGGAGGACTGCTGACACACATGACACCCAATCTTCCAATTTCTAAAGCCTCCAGATTTTTGCGTGTCAGCTGGCCCCGGTGACGTTTAACGACCTCACACTGCTGCAACTGAGGCTGGCATCTGCAATCACGGAAATGTACGCCAAGGTGACCAGAAATCGTCGAAGAGACGTTGTAGGCACGTTCCCTTAGCCTGTCATTGAGACAGCGACCTGTCTGGCCAACATGACGCCTGCCGCAAGACAGAGGGAGGGAATACACAACTCCCTCAGCGCAGGTGACGTAACGATTGCGATGCTTCGTAGTGCAGGCCCTCGCCTCCCTATCAGAGGGATTAACGGCTCTACACAATCTTGAAAGCTTGTCAGGAGCGGTGAACAACACGTCCACATCACATCTGCCTGCAATACGTTCGAGGTTATGGGCCACGCCGTGCGTATACGGAATGACGGCGAATTTTCTTCTTTCCCGTCCTTTTCGCTGCTGGAAGGGATTAGCTTGGTTTTAGCGCGTGCCCTCTGTATGTCTTTTTGGAGGCGATGCTTTGTTTTTTGTGCTTTTGTTTTGTATTTTTAGGCTGATTTTGTTCCTTTTTGTTCTCAACTGTGCGTGCATATATTGCACCGTTGCGTCCAATAAAATTGACTTGCGAGTCAGCGCTCTGTCTGTGTCCTCTTTATCCAGTCCGTCGTTTTTTTACGTTGTTTTAACCTTTTTCAGATTGGTAAGCGGTACAGAGCTGACCAATCGCAGCAGGCGTCGATGTCCTGCTTCCTTGGATTGCCTGGTCCCGCGGTGTAGATTAGTATCCCTAACATCTTTCTTCATCATGCAAAAAAACGATTCGATGTCGTTATCATTTTCTTTCTCTTACAAAAGTATTAGCCTCTACCGGCACGGGCTAAAGAAGATTAACATTGCTCTTCCACGCACATGGTCAACCTATGCGGTTGAAAAGTGCTTCCAATAACGTCTTTGGTGAATAGAAATGTAAATAGAAGCACGCCAGTCAATGGGCAACAAAGAGAGCGCGCAAAAAACGCGCAATGAGAGTGCGACCAGGCGCGCACTGTAATTGGGAGAGATCCGGAAAAAATGAAAAGCAGGTGGGTATATTTGGAGATTGAACAGACGCACGAGCTGTGTGAATATCCGACAAGCTTGCGCGCCGCATAGTTTCCGTTTAGAACCAACACATAAAAGAACACAGGTTCATTATACTCTGACATCGTAAGATCACCACTGAAAGAAAGCCCGGAATGAATAAGAACATGACGGTATCTGGAGGGAGTATGGAAAGACAAATAAAAAAGTAGAGATTCATCTGGTCTTTTTCCAGAAGGGAAGAAGTTGCCCAAAAAATAATATCGTTCCATTCTTTAGAAATCTTTGTTTTTTGCGCCACTTATTATCTGCTTTACTTCTCAGTCAGAACTACGCTAAGGGAGAATAGTTAATACTGAAAGAAATTTATTTTGAGCTTAAAAATCTGTGAAGAATTTTGAATAAACGCTGCCTTCGTGTGAGTGATTCAAGTGTTCGAAGACTTTGGACTATCTTCGGATCGATGACTCCATGTTGCAAAGTATTTATCTAAGTTCTTGAAAAAACAACTTGCCTTGATTATTATGATGAAACTGGGAAGCACGGATTGTGTCTTGTGTACATTACGCGTGCCTTACGGTTAGTTAGTTATGCTTGGTTACAGGGAGCTTTAAGTGGTTTTCGATGCGCTGTATACACAACACTTTCATGTGCTCACCGGGTTTATCAGGATGATCAAGAGAGGTTCTAAGTTATTCATAGGTGGAGTGTGTAGGAGATTGGTTTACTGACAAGTTTACCCGGGTTATGCAAATACTTTACTTAAAACTATCATACTCCGCGAACCTTCAATGGCTTTGACGCCAACAGAAAACGCGTAGTTGGAACGGCTGGACGTCCGCAGACTCAGGGTTTTCCCCTTTAACTTGGGAGGGGTGGGTACCTCTATCAATCGTCGTGCAAACCCGACGAGACATTTTGAGACAGCCGTCTTTGGTGTCTTTGCGAATCCGGTATCTCGGTGCGTCGGCGGCAGCCCTCTACCTCGGAGCAGTTAGAAAGCGAGACCACGTCGACACCGCGAGGCGTATGCGTTCTTTTTGGACGAAGGGTTTTACACCGCTCGGGGATAATTTTGAGCTGAAGCTGTGGCGTTTTGTGCAATTGAGCGAAGTAGAATGTACTCTCCTTGGAAACAATTCGGGTTCTGCTTTTTCTGAGCGTGTTTGTAGCGCCTTGAGACCTTATGGCTCCTAATTACGAGCAGTTCCTTGCAGTATCTGAGGCATTTGCCAGAAGAACAGGTTCATCGTATGCGAAAATCTCTCTAATAGCTGCTCTGTTAAGTCGTCACATCATACGCCCACTGCGATATTTGTTGGTGTCTACGGACAGCTGCAGAACCATTGGTCGAAAGCTAATTCGTCGCAGGTAAATTGTTAGCAGGGCAGTTGGTCACAGCGGGCAATTCGTCATTGAATAATTCATCCCGATGACAAATCCTCAAACGAATAATCGAAATCGGCTGTATTTGTTTCATTTTTGTATTTCATCGAGCACATCGTTTTCAAATGAATTATCACGAGCAAAGTCCTTTCTCCACGTGCAGTTTTGTCTCCCGAGTATAAGCGCCGGCTCGAATGCTCTACTTTCGCAATAGGCACTCACTACTTTTGTAAATTTCCAACTGTGTTGCAGTGAATACTGTGCCTTCTAACCCGCGCTCACATTCATTTGGGAAGAGATCTCGAGACAGATAATATCAGGTGGGTCTGGAGCATGATTGTGGGTATTCGAGGTCTTAATCACGCAAAGCTTGGATAATTTAGTTCAGGTCTCTCTTCTTTGACATATCCAGTAGACACTTTGCTCAGCCTTTCGGCTAACAGTATATAAAAAATCATGCGCAAATTAGCATATCCCCACCTCCTTCTATCCTAATGACTTTCATTCCGACTACATAAATCCGCACTTAGTAGCGCACTTTTGTAGCAATCGGTCTCTGTAACTGACTGTGAGTAGATAATAAACAGATATTCACAATGTTATCTTGTACAACTCTCACCTTTTCAAACACAATAAAAATGAAAATCCAAATACCAAAAGCGTTTAACATTATCGTTCGAAATAAGCAGTCTCAACCACCCCAGAAAGTCGTTGGATAAACAAGATGCAGGCAGCTTGAAAGAACCAAAAGGTGGCTGGCGAGAAAGTCTTCAAAACTTTTAGTACCACGAAGCATCGTGGACTTCCTAAACAAGGTTCAACACGGAATCTAGAAGAAACAAAAAAGGCGACTGATTTCTCCAAAACCAAAAAGTAGGCCTACAAGAAAGTGGTCTATGAATATGTATCCTCTACACATACATGTTCCTTGCCAATCCCTTTCCGGTTTTGGACCACTTGATCTAGTGACGAATCGTCCTATGACGCATTGTCCTATGTGACCAATTTTCCTGTTGCGTTGCGCTGTGGCGCGATCTAACGGGCGCGACGAGAAACAATATGGTTGGCCTCCAAGTGCAGAGAGCTCTCAACTGAACACCACGACCGACCACACTGCGTGTTGTTAGGTGCATTTTATCTTCCGTGTTGCTTAGTTTTTTTATAGTCGTGGAGCAGAATGCAGCCCCCAGGGCAAGATTTTACTCCAGGGAGCTTTTTTTGCCGTGGAGAACGGCTGGACGGAAGTGCCACGATCAATTAAGTTGCCCACCGACTCGCAGCTGGCAAGTTGTATGCAAAAAAGGCGGAGCGCGCTTCCAACGCCAAACTATCAAGGGGCAGACGTTCCGAGATGAGGGATACGTACGCAATGTGAGATAAATTGAACTGTCCTCGGAGCCGACGTTTGGGCTCCTGCGCAGTATTTGCCTTCATTCAATGAAAGGAGGGTATTACGTGGTCCACGTCGTCATCGAGAAAAGCACGGGTGCGGTGTTGGCCGGCCACTGGCTTTGCCCTGCCGGGTAAGTAAACATCCTCAACTTTACGCACAGGTCACTGGCTCAGGCGTTCTGGAAAACGGGGTTTCCTGGATACCGCGACACGAAATTTTGATGCACGCTCTTCTCTGCTTATGAAACGTAAGCGTAAAGAACGTGAAGCGAATATAGTGTTTTTACTTTTACTTGGTGGTCGTGCGAACCGTAAGACTTGGAGCAAGCAGTGGTGGGCTTTCATCATCCCTGAACAAAACGTCACGCAGCGCCGGTGTCGAAGCTTCTGCTTCAACGCAATTCCCTGGCGTATGCGGTTGGGAGCGGTCATGGTTGCTGGCATGGGTGAATGTAGGAGGATGCGCAGCACTCGATCATGCGCGTACCTATGCCGGCGTACGACATGCGACAAACTCCACGCGCCCTTTGCGCATCATTGCTGAAGTATAGCGGTGATGACACGGTCGGATGAGATGAGCCAGTGATTTATACAGACTCCCCCAAACACCCTCAGACCCCCCAGAATTTTCGGCGCAAAGATCATATGAGACTACATCCCCCTTACCCCCACCCCCTTTACAGCCCCCAAAAAATGTGTGACCCCCCCCCCCCCCCCAGATTGAAAATTCTGGATAAACCCCTGAGCTCACACTATATGCCGAAACGTTTAATTTTCCGTTTTTCCGGCTTTCACTTAGGTATGATATACAATTTCGTAGCTCGTATGCTTACCATCAACCATTGCCAGACACGTTTCTCGGGCACAAACCAGGCCCATGTCACATATTGAATTATTGCTTTAATGCACGTGTAAAGAACCACTAACAATGGCGAATGAAAGTGTTCGTGACTGTTTCGAGAGGTCTCAGGGGAAACTATTGCCTTACTACCGAAAGCCTGAACCGGTTTGCTGGAAGCAGCCTCTCATTTGAGATTGCTCAAAAAAGCATTGTCGAAACTAGCGCTCGAGCTTAAACAGAGTCTCAGATGCTCACGTGCCCGAGCCTTGGCTCTGTTTTCTTTGAGCAGTCTCAACTGAGACACTGCTCTTAGCAAGCCGGCCCTGGTGTTGTCAAACTTGTCGATTGGCTAGACATGCATTGAAGCTGGCTAACATATACATTTACACTACTATTACAGCATCAGCGATACCTGCCAGCATGTCGTCGGTTTACTGCTCACAGCGAGTGACTCGTAGGCAGAGACAGATGTCCACATGTACAGATGTCTCTTGTACACGGATTGTACCTGCTGAAGGTAGGGATATTTGAAGGTGAACGTTTCGGCAGACGTCTGCCTGGTTGAGTTGAACGTTATAGATAAGAAGCAAACGCTTACCAATCGCTAAAAAAATTAGGGTCCCAACGTTTCGGTGCTGGCTCGGCACCTTTGTTAGGGAGGCTACTTGATATACAGGTAGCTTCTTTCTCTTCTTCTGCGGTGAATGTAGAGCAGTATCTTCGTTTTTCTATGGTGGTTATTTTTCAAACCAGGTGCGGTACCTTCTGTGGGAAAGTTCTAGCGGAAGAGCTGTTTGCCCTCGCAAGAAGGACGAGACAGAGGATTTCTGATATGCTTTTTAGTTACGCGGTTTAAACCAAATTAGAAAAACGAGAAAAAGAACTTAGTCAAATAAAAATGTGTAGAAAGAATAGTCACTCCTGACGGTATTACAAGACCCGCGGGTAAATTAAATCACAGTCATAGTTCGCGTACAAGCGGAGTAGGGCAGCGAAAGGCACTTCACCAGTTAGTGTTTGGCGTGGTCAGCGATGGCCGGAATGCGCAGTCGGTGATCGTAGAGCACGCAGCTTCCTTCTTCCTCGGGGCAGCCGTCTTCTGCTCTGAGGTGCCAAGGGTTCGCCGATTACGAACCGCCCTCGCGTCTCGGGATTCCGCCGAGTCTCCCCAGGTTGGATGACGGCTCCAAGAAGGTTTAGGTTTGCTTTTTCCTCCACCTTGATCTTCCACACCTCCTCCTCTTCTTTTCCTTCTTCTCGTGCTGCCCCTACTCCCTCTTCTATTTCTTCTTTTCGCAGCGTTGTTGACTTGGTTTCGCTAGTCTATTATATACAGTTCACCACACAACCCCCCATTCAAGTGTGTTTTTTTAAGAAAAACAAAAACCGTGTATTTGGGAACCCAGAAGTACAAGTGGAACACAGTGTAAATTAACCAACTAGTGTTCGGTTACTTCAAGCCCTGCTCATGAAGTCTGCCCCTATGTTTTCACTGCCCTTAATATGAACAACTCTGAAAGAATACTCCTGTAACAAAGGACTCCACCTCAGCACACGACTGTTCAACAATCTTGCTGAGTTCAAATATTGAAGCGGATGGTGATCTGTTTGTACCATGAACTGTTTGCCAAACAGGAAGAAGTGAAATTTCTGAATAGCCCATGTAAGAGCTAAGCACTCGCATTCTATGGTAGAATACTTCTGCTCGCGTGGCAGGAATTGTTTGCTGACGTAGGCTATCGGATGTAGCAATCCGTCGTGTTCTAGCATTAAGACCGCCCCCATTCCCGTCTCCGATGCATCAGTTCTTAAGATGAACTGTTTTGTGGCATCCGGGGCTCGCAAAATAGGTCTCGAAGAAACAGCAACTTTTAGAGCTTCGAAAGCACCCTCCCTCTCTTTTGTCCATTGTAACTTGTTGGGCTCCTCTTTCCTTGTCATTGTAATCAAAGGTTGTACAATTTCAGCATAAGCCGGCACAAATTGTATGTAGTAATTGGCTAAGCCAAGGAAGGATCGGATCTGTTTTTTGGTTTCCGGTTTCTTCGCTTTCATGATTTTCTCTATCGTGTCCAACATCGGTCTAATCTGTCCTTTTCCAATTTCGTGACCCAAGAATGTGATTTTTTCCATGCCCATTTCACACTTACTAGGTTTGCTTGTTAGTCCCGCTTGGCGGACACGTTTGAACAACAGTTGTAAGGTCGTTACGTGTTCGTCCCAAGTCTCTGTGGCGACAAGTACATTGTCAATATAATGCTGGGCGTTAGGTATCCCCTTTAGGAGCTCCCTCATCAGTCTCGTGAAGACCGCCGAGGCTGTTCTGAGTCCAAAAGGCATATACCGGAAGTGGTATAGACCTGTACTTGTCGAAAATGCTGTTACTGGTTTCGATTCTTCCGTCAGTGGTATCTGCCAGTATCCCTTTACTAAGTCAAACTTCGAGAAAAACTTCTTGTTTCCCACTTCCGCAAATACGTCGTCAGTGCGGGGTATGGGTTCAGCGTCTCCAACTAAAATGTTGTTGAGACGACGGAAATCGACACACAACCGAAAAGTACTGTCTGGCTTACGTACCAAAATTAGTGGTGATCGGTACGGAGATTTGGACTTTTCGATTATTCCTAATCGTAGCATCTCCTGGACTTCGGTTTCGATCGTTTCCCTCATAGCTAGGGGAATGGGATACTGAGGCGTTTGTACTGGAGCTTCGCTCGTGAGTTGCAGTTCACATTCAAGAATGTTCGTCTTTCCAGGAAGATCCGAGAACACATCGTCATACTCCTGAAGTAGGATCTGTAGTTGTTTCCTCTTCTTTTCAGAAAGGTGTTGATTGATGACAGCCTCCTTCGAACTTTGCGTTTTCTGGTAGGACGGAATTGACAATGGGCCATCTTTTTCTTCCTCGATTGCAAAAAAGGCGCATGTCTGATTGGGAATTCGCTCATGACCTTCCCGCTCTTCATAGCGTTTGAGCAGGTTTATATGAAACAGCTTCTGAGTGTGTCCTAAGTCAAGGACATAGTCATGACTTCCCTTGATTCCAATCACTGGAAAGGGTCCTTTCCAAGCCATAAGTAGCTTGTTCTTGGTTGTAGGCAGCAAGATGAGAGCTTTGTCACCCACTCGCAGTTGACGATCTCGGGTTTTCTTGTCAAAGTAGTGCTTCTGCACTTCTTGTGCCTGGGCAAGTTTCTTATGCGCAAGTTTCATTGTCTCTTCTAGCCGCTCTTTTAAGTCTAGGACATACCCGTAGGTTGTCCTGGCATCTTCTGTAAGCTCGTCGTCGGTCCAGAGCTCCTTTAGGATTGTCATGGGACCGCGTATGTGTCTGCCATATATAAGTGTGAATGGGGAGAAGCCCAGACTACGCTGTGGGACCTCTCTGTATGCGAACAAAAGTGGAGCGAGGTAACGATCCCATTGTCGTGGCCTCTCTTGACACATTTTACGAAGCATTTCCTTCAAGGTCCCGTTGAACTTCTCTACCATCCCATTACACATGGGATGATAAGGCGTGGTGGTCAGTCGCTCAATAGACAGGAGTCGAGATACATCTTTCATCAAAGAAGATGTGAATGAAGGCGCCTGGTCACTCAATATTTCTTGTGGCACTCCGATGCGCGAAAACATCTGGATCAAGCCTTCGGCTACTGTCTCGGAGTCCATCGATGGAAGTGCCACGGCATCAGGGTACCTTGTTGCGCAGTCGACCATTGTCAGGATGAAACGGTTCCCTGCATCTGACGGTGGCGAGAAGGGACCAATCAGGTCAATCGCCACTCGCTTAAAGGGCGTTTCAATAATGGGCATTTTTCCAAGAGGTGCCTTAGCTATCCTTCCCTTAGGGGTCACCCTCTGGCATGTATCACACGAATTCACAAATCTCTTGATCTGTGCTTGAACTCCTGGCCAGAAAAAGGCTTCTAAGACGCGATCTGTGGTCTTCTTAATTCCTTGGTGACCTGCCATTGCCCCTTCGTGAGCCACGCTCAGGACGTAATGACGCAGGTCCTTTGGTACCACCACTTGGTTGAACGTCTTCCCAGATGTGAGGGTATATCGTCGGAACAGCACATCTTTAGATTGGTAGAACTCATAAGTGTGTCCACCACTTGAGGTCTGAGGCTTCCCGATCTTCTCGAAGCATATTGCCAAAGAAGGGTCGAGTTTCTGCCGTTGACTCAAGTCATCTCTGGAAATCTCTGTACCCTCCGGTGATATGCTTGGCATTTCTCCATTCGTCTTTGTAGATGCCGTCATATCCACTTGATTCGAGGCTTGTTTCGGAAGAGTATTCCTCTCCTTCGGCCAATTTGGATCTGGATTCCCTGGTAGTCGGCATCCTGCAACATTCCCTAGTATGACGTCGTACAGCGGCGTGTCCATTACCTTGGCTATAGCCTGTCCACTGAAGTATGGACATGCGATGTGAACTCTAGCCTCAGGCAAGGTTTGACACGATCCGTCCACAAGATATATCATTCCTTCAGTACCCGTAAAGGCTTCCTCTGGCACTAATTGTCGTCGTACCACCACGGTGTTGCTTCCTGTGTCCCTGAGGACTACAGCAGTTTTCCCATCCAAACTGCCCTCACAGATGGGCATGACGGTTCTGTTATTGGAGACAACCTTGGGATGGTTCTGAACAACATTGACCATTTGTGTCTCCGCGTCAGCCTCAGAGGTGCTATTTTGTGCGCCGTGTCCTGTTTTTGTTGAGGCATCCTGCGGTGCAATAATGCACGATGCTTGTGACTTGTCTTGATTTTTACGAGGACATGTTTTTGTGTCATGCCCTTCATTCTTGCAAAACCAACAAAACTTCTGGCTCCCTGTCCGCAATCTACATTCCGTTGATTTGTGTCCTACTCTGTTACATATCATGCAACGGGGTTTCTCCTTTGCCCCAGTGTCGATCATGAGCCTTTTCTCAGAATCCCCAAGCCCGACATTTTCTGTTCCCTGCTGACTTAAGTTTGAAAGTTGCTGGGCCTCCAGGTAGTGGTCTGACGTCTTCGCTAGATCACTTAGACTCGTGCAGTTTCTCTCTTTTAGAAATACCGCCAGTTTCGGATGACAGTTACTCAAGAACCTTTCAGATATGACGAGGTCCCTCGTAGCCTCATATGTCTTGGGCGTTTCTGTCATCGCGATCCAGCGATCGAAGTACCCCTCGAGACGTGATGCGTACTGGGCTCCCGTTTCTCCATTCTGTGGTTTCGATGAGCGAAACTTTTCTTTGTACCCCTCGGCGGTAAAGCGGATTCTCTGAAGTAGTGCGCGTTTCGCCTGCTCATAGTTGAGGGAATCTGTTGGTGAAAGTCGACCGAAAACACACAAAGCTTCACCCCTGAGGCACATACTGAGAGCTGTCGCCCACTTATCTTGTGGCCACTCTTGACCTACGGCTACCCGCTCGAACCTCTGTAGGTAGGCATCCAAGTCATCCCTTTTTTCATCGAAAACTGGGATGAATTTGTGTGGACTGATCATGACATTTGCGGAAGTTGAACCACGTTCTTCGCGCGAAGTTCTGGACATCTCCGCTTCCGTCTCTCTTTGTCCGACCTCTGCCAATCGGAGCTTTAGATGAAGAGTCTGCTGTTCCAGAGCTAGGCGTTCGCGTTCACATTCAGCTAGCGCGCGCTCTGCGTCTAGCTTCTCTTTCGTCGCTTCTCTCTCTGCTAGCTTTTCATCGCGCTCTCGTGCCCGTTCTGCGTCTACCCATTTGCGCAACTCATCTCCACTAAGACCGATCGTCTGTCCCAGCGAAAATAACTCTTTCGTATCCATCCTCTATTGTAGAAACAGTATTCACCCTGTCTCGTCCTGTCGCGGACGCCAATGTGGGAAAGTTCTTGCGGAAGAGCTGTTTGCCCTCGCAAGAAGGACGAGACAGAGGATTTCTGATATGCTTTTTAGTTACGCGGTTTAAACCAAATTAGAAAAACGAGAAAAAGAACTTAGTCAAATAAAAATGTGTAGAAAGAATAGTTACTCCTGACGGTATTACAAGACCCGCGGGTAAATGAAGTCACAGTCATAGTTCGCGTACAAGCGGAGTAGGGCAGCGAAAGGCACTTCACCAGTTAGTGTTTGGCGTGGTCAGCGATGGCCGGAATGCGCAGTCGGTGATCGTAGAGCACGCAGCTTCCTTCTTCCTCGGGGCAGCCGTCTTCTGCTCTGAGGTGCCAAGGGTTCGCCGATTACGAACCGCCCTCGCGTCTCGGGATTCCGCCGAGTCTCCCCAGGTTGGATGACGGCTCCAAGAAGGTTTAGGTTTGCTTTTTCCTCCACCTTGATCTTCCACACCTCCTCCTCTTCTTTTCCTTCTCGTGCTGCCCCTACTCCCTCTTCTATTTCTTTTTTTCACAGCGTTGTTGACTTGGTTTCGCTAGTCTATTATATACAGTTCACCACACCTTCGTTTTCCTCACAGCTGGTTATTTATAAACGAGGATCAGCATCTTCGTTTTTCTCTATGGTAGGGGCCTGTTTCTTTGGCGTTTCTTCTACGTGTCGCAGCCCACTGACGTATGCCGAAGGCAAGGTGCCGGTGGATTGGTTAATATTTCCTAGTTTGGTCTGTATGTGTCACGACTCAATAAAAGCCGTTGGCACAAGTTTATTTCCACATCCAGGATTTGAGTATTCTTAAAGTCCGAATCCTGGATGTCGAAACAAACTTGCGCCAACGGCTCTTTCTTGAGTCATGGCGCAGACCACACCAGGAAATATTAACCGATCCACCAGCACCTAGCCTCCGGCATACGTCAGTGGGCACCGACACTTAGAGAAACACCAGAGAAACAGGCCCCTATTATAGAGAAAAACGAAGAGGCTGATCCTCGTTTGTAAATAATCAACTCTGAAGAAAAGGAAGGTACCACACCTGGTTTGAAAAATAACCACCGTAGAAAAACGAAGATACTGCTCTACGTTCACCGCAGAAAGGGAGAAAGAAGCTACCTCTCTATCAAATAGCCCCTCTGAAGAAAGTGCCGAGCCGGCACCGAAACGTTGGGACCCTAACTTCTTTTAGCGATTGGTTGGCGTTTGCTTCTTACCTATAAGGTAGGGATAACTTGGCAACATATATGCCAACTTCTTGACGTACGCCAACTTGTAACATTCCTCGTAAGGACCACAGAGTTAAATGGATTTTGTTAATCTCACGTAAATTGCACGGAAGTCTTTTCCATACAGCATGTTTTCATCTTTCTGTCTGGATATGTTCAAAACTTTTTATATGCAAAATTACAAAGAAAGCACGAATATGATGTACCTCAAGCGCTCATTGCTTTTAATATCTGCATTGGTTTACCATCATATTTTTAACTAAAATTCAAGCAGGCCGTCAACGTAATGTCACACTGTATGTACACTGCTACATATTCTGGAGGCAACTTGCCAATGTGGCATATGCATAGATAAGCAAAGGCTTGGCTTATCTCCCAACGCCGACGTTTTACTTGTGCAGTGTTGTGGAACATGTGCAAAACATAAGGGCGTAGTATGTGACTGTGGTGGTCAAGCCAGCTGTTGCTAGTGCTCTTTCACATTTGTTTTATACTGTGACCCTATGCAACGTCCCAGCTCCAAACAAGTCTGAAACCCACTTGGCGCATGCACTTATGTTTATAGCCAAGACGTCCGAACGTGCACTGTCGCTTTTGGACATCAAGTTTAAAAGCTCGTGCCAGAAGAAGAGGCGGAGGTATGATCCTACACCAGGATTAATGCCTGCCAACGACACTGCCCTTGGGGACGACCTGCAACATGTCTCCCCAAACTGCCTGATGCTGCGCTACATGGAACCAGGCGACCAACAAGTGGGATTTGTAAGGATTATCCTACAGCATACTCATATACAGAAGCAACGCATAAAATGGTACACCAGTTGGGGTGAGCAAAAATTTAAAAACATTTAGGCTAGAAAACATTGTTCACAAACGAAAACAGCACCTGAAAGCTTTTCATTCAGCATTTTAAGCTGCTCTGCAAATTATTACACAGAAATGAAATTCCACAAAATAATAATACCGTATTAGACTCTGTACGCTCATGAAACACTTCGGCACAAAGGTATCGACAGTCAGCTTCCGTTAATTCAACCCGTCGGGGTCGAATGAACTGAATTACATAGCGTTAGGCCATAACGAGGCAACGAAAACTTGGTGAAATTAAGTGATAATTGAATTGACGCAAGTCCATTGCAATATTCATCTCAAGCAATGTGTTTAACACTCCCCTGCCTCGCTTCTATATATCTTCCAGAGGCCGAATGAAGCTGGGGATCTTCAGATGCCTGGTGTTGAAATGGCCTGTCCATTTAGTGAGGACACTGAAGATTTGAATAGCATAAAGAGCCAGACTGTTATTCAAGAGAAATTTGATGGTAAGCATATGGTTGTGCTAACTGCCTCTAAGGGGGAACACTACCCATAAAGAAGAAATTTTAAACCGTTTGTATGATTACAATGACATTTACAAGGTGTAATAATATTCATGCGAAGAACATCTGTGTCACACTTGGTTAACTTTATTTTGCATTATGGAAGAAGCTGTGAATGCTTGAATATGAAAGTGGGGGATTCTCCTTAGGAAAACTATTGTTTTGAAATTAAAAAAAAACCTTCTAGATTTTATGTTATATATTGCTTTGAGTAAGCACAAAGCAAGCAACTGTGGAGGTATTTATTGATTTTAATTTGTTTTTTTTAATAAAAATATACCATACAAACACCAATAGCATTTCTTTCATTTCCACCCCTCGTCAAATAATAATGTTTTCCAGTTTGGAAAATGATAAAACTTTAAAAAGGTACTCACAGTTGCATTCCTCAAAGAAGCTTATCCCAGCGAACGACGAACGAACATATGTACATTATATGTAATAAAGAAACAAGAGTTTTCCTAATATGGCACAATGTTGAGAAAACAGGAAATGAGAAAAATGGACTCAAAGTATGATGAGTACTCAGTTTACTACTGGAGCCGGTGACTCATAGATAGGAATTTCTACTTTTCTACAGCACAGACGCAAATCAAATTTTGTAAATAGACTCTTTATTAGTTAAGAAACTCAAAACTGTAATAACCTCCAAATGCATTCTTGGGTTGAAAATTTAGATTTTTTCCTTATGGTATTGTTGTGTTTTTGCAGCTATCCAGCCAATGACTCTCGACGAGCGAGCAGCGGTTCTGGAGGCAACGATGGGCCAAGCGGAGAACATCACTTGGCACAAAGAGCGAGTTGGGCGACCGACTGCTTCCAACTTCAAAAGAATTCTGCGGTGCCGGAAACCAGATGACGTAGTTCGGGACACCATGTACCCAGTCCAGTGCAGCACAGAGGCCATGCAGTATGGAAGGTATCATTAAGATGATGCTGTCAATGCGTACGCGGATTTGATGGCTGCCGCAGACAGAGAAATTGCACTTGGCCACACAGGCCTCCAGGTACATCTGGAACATCCGTACATTGCTGCTTCCCCTGACAGGCTTGTCTTTGAAGGCAAAGACATCGGTCTTCTCGAAGTCAAGTGCTTGTTTACTTTCAGAGGCAAGCCTGTCATTGAAACAGCAACTTCACCAAAGTTTTGCTGCAGGTTAGTTGATGGAAGTATTTAACTGAAGGAACAGCACCATTTTTATTACCAAGTGCAAGGCCTGATGGGCGTAACAGGCATAAGATGGTGCGATTTTTTTTATATGTACCAATACGGGCGCCGTAGCTGCTTCCACACATGTAGAAAGATTCTACTTCAACGAATCAAGGTGGTAAACTGAAATTCTTTCAGGACTCATGCATTTTTATAGGAATGCTGTAATACCAGAGCAGCTGACTGGAAGGGGGAAGAGGGGTCATTTTTGGTGCCCAGACTTACATCGCTATGTAGCGAAAGCGAGGTACTCAGAAGGCTGCTGAAGTGGCCAAGTTTGTAGAAGTTGGTAAAGAGGACACGGCAATGACATGTTGAATTGTTTATTTTAGGGCAGGTCACCGTCAGCAATGACTGTACAGAAAATGCAGCACGCTCCTGTACCGGTTTAAAAACATCGCATGAAAATGATTAATCTGAATAACTAACAGCATGATGTTTCAAAATAATAAAAGGCAAACTTGACAGTTTCAGTAGTCTTTTCCAAAAAAAAAAAAACATTTTTCGACCCTCACCTCTCTAATAACGTATTTTGAAGGGGGTAGGGGGGGGGGGGGCATAAAAATAACGCAATGCCAGCATGCCAGGTCATTATTATGCGGCTCATATCTAAAACGGACATATAGGTAGAAGCCCTGCGAATAACACATTTTTAGCTAGCGAAATGCAGTGCTGTCAACGTAATGTTGTCTTGTAAGACAACTTTACGTTGTCTTACAACGTTACCTTCGGGGGGGGGGGGGGGGGGGGGAGGCTGCGAAAGGAGGTATCTTTTCAGGGTTAAGTGAAATCACCGATGCACGGCCTAGTACTTTGACAGTATCCTGGAACACTAACATTTAGAGTTTTTTCCCCGTGCCACCATTTAAGTGCTAGTTTGTGAGATCAGCAGAGCTGCCCTACTCAACATTTGATATGATAGGTCCCTGGAAGTTGCACAAGAGTGCACACGTTCTGAAGATAGACCCAGCAATGTCGAGCATGTTTACTGGCATAATAGTGTGTCCAGAAAATGAAATTCCTTAATTCGCCTAATAACCCTTTTCATGTGCATCCTAGCTCCAGCAATCTTTCGGGTTGCAATAACCTCACTAGTCGAGAGCTGTGTTCTCCGCTTGAAAGATGGGATATGAATGTGCACTGTTGGAGGCAGAAAGGTGTCTAGGCGGAAATCTTTGCCATCACTGCGTCACATGGCTCCAACAAATATGCATGGCCACTTTTTTCAACTGCTTCGGTGTCACTGATATGGCCACCCCACAGGTCAGGAAGAAAGCACACATGTCCATCAGGGGTGACACCAGACTTGGACGTAGTTCAACTACTCTACTCAAACTACTGTAGTTTAACTACTTTTCCGAGTAAATTGGTAACTTTCAATTACAAATTTATTTGGGTAATTAGTAGTTTAATTTAACTACTTTTTTCAGGTAACTTCTACTCAAACTACTAACTACTTTCGAAATCTAGTGCTAATTTTGCTCATCACGAAAGTTTGAGCGCAGAAATAAATGAGACGCCGGCAGATGAAGTGGCATTCCCGAACAAGGGGCCCCGTCACATTCCGTTCCCAAGCACTATTACTCGGCAGCCGTAAAAACTGCATCACAGGCGTCTTTGGGCCAAAATGGTGACAAGCACCTAAAACATGACACCGGCGCGCACGAACGCAGGAGCAAGAGGGGATGCTTAACAAGCATTGGTCGGGTATTAACCTAATCCCGTAATGCACGCAGACGCCACGCCTCCAGCTGCAACCGTGAAAGAAGGGGACACTTGTTGGTTTGTTTTAATGTTGTCTGCCTTTAGTGAGTTCTGACTGAAGCGGTTTGGGGATTCCTGGGGAGGCGCAACTGAAATGACCTCGCAGCTGGGCGCCTGTTCCCATGGTTGCCTCGTCGTCAGCGCATACGCCTTTTCAAACCGGACTCCCCCGCGGACAAACGCAGACATGGATAAGCCGTACATGGGAAACGTTCCCGCTTCCAGCTACAATTGTACGAGCGACGATGCTTTTTCACGTAATCCTTCGCGTCCTTCCGACCTTCCACGCCAGGGAGACCTCCTCTTTGTTTAAAACGATTTGCTTGTGAGGCGTGTCAGGCTCGTCAGGATACCGTAGTCGCCGGCGAGGTTTGTGAGTCACACTTGGGAGGGCAGCATGCCCCCTGTTGGACCCGGCGTCAGCGGCGAAGTATACTTTGTTTCATCTTCTGTTAAAACAAAACAATTTTTTTTCTTCAGTTGCGTAGCACGAGCATTGCTACGAGACCCGCAGTCGTCCGGATGATCTCATCGTCGTGGCGCGAGACTTGAACCCTTGACGGTCAGGTGCACTCGCCCAGCGTACTCCCCGAACGTCGTGGGAATAAAGAGGGGCCAGTGATAACAATCTCAACTTGCCGAAGAAAATAGAAAAAGGAGGAGAGTTTGTTACAAAAGACCCTCTAGCCGAGGCAAACCTCACATCCTTACCCGATCCTGCACAGCCTGTTTCTGTAATTCAACGCTGCCGTTCCATCCAGCGCGTCGGTTGAACGTCTTTTTAGCTTGGCTGGGGACGTCTTTAGGAGAAAAAGGGGAAAACTCTTCTATCAAGAACTTTGAAAGTCAATTGTTTCTGCGAGCGGATAAACTATTTTGGTAAAAACGCAAGCCATAAAGTGACTGCATTTGTTTTAGGCTCGCAGAATTTAGCACGGATTAAAACTGCTGTACATTTTGCTACCACAAAAATATAAAGAAGTAACTTCGAAAGTAACTTCAAAGTAACTCGCTACTTTTTACAGTAGTTAGTAGTTTACTCAATTACTATTACAAATGCGTAATTTCTACTCTACTCCAATTACTTTTGGCGTCGATACTCAGTAACTTAACTTAACTACCTTTTTTGAGTAATGTGTACATGTCTGGGTGACACCTACAAGAGCCTTAAACGTATTGTAATGTTTGTAGGGCGAGAACGACTGCCTCTGTGCCTTTAGCTTACTTGGCTTTTCAATACGCACTTCAGTGCAATCAAGGATAACCCTTGTGTTAGGGAAATCCCGAAACGATTCGGGCATGTGGCATTGCACAGATTTTAAAGTGGGAAACTTTATTAAAGCAAACAGCTCCTTACCTAAGAAGTTGATCCATGTGCAAAAGATGCGACTAAAGCTGCATTCGGAGATGCCAAACGTCCTGGCCACTTCCTTTGCACGCACCCCTGTCCTTAGGCGGTACAAAACCATGAAGAGCTTTCTCTCTTTGACAGAGTTCTCTCTTTTGTGCGCTGTAAGGGTTCACTTTTGCCCCCATTCCAATAGATCTTGCGTTGAGCATTCATTTCAAAGTGCCTGCTCAAAGCGTCAAAATTTGCCTTACTTTGAAGTTCAGTGTAAAATTTAAACATAGTTACAGTTGCGCACACAAGGACTATGTTGAATATCTACCAACTCGCCCAACTGTCTACTCTACTACAGTAAACTTTAAAGCTTGTTTGATGAATAGTGTCTACAGTAAAGGTACGAAGTTCTAGTCTTTTACATTTGCCCTCTAGGTCTTGTATTATTTTCCTTAATGCCATGTTCTCCACTAAAAGGTCGCAGGTGGCTTGCGCGTCTTCCATAAGCAGCTCCTCATTCGTTGGTTGCTGAGTGGCGAGAGCAGCCTCGTCCTGCGCCAAATCGACTGCACCTGCATGTATGTTCCACAGTAGGCAGCACTAAGAATGACTTCGGCGGCCAAGTACTTTTTAAGGCACAATATATGGTACTATAGTAATGTCTATAGCGCAGGCTTGTTGGTGAATAGTATGACAATTCACCGGCTAGCCTGTGCTATAGCCGTTATTTTAGCACTTCTACTTGTAAGTATGGCACAATAGCACCAGAGATACTAGCCTGTGTTAGGGAGGCTGGACCTCTTGTCCTCATGGGTGTCCATGCTGTCATGGTCAACTAATTAGGTAAAAAAAATAAAGAAAGTGAAGATGCATCCATGTGGCAACGGAAGTGTGCCTGAATATTGTTTTACATACCATGGTTCTTGGCACCCTCTTTGCAGTCCATGTCTGCTGCTGTGCAGTCATCGCTTCAGGTGATTTTCTTCTGTTCTAAAAAAACAAGAATAGACCAAGTGTCGCAATTGTTTTCATAGCACAATGCAACATTTTTTAGGTGGGGTAATCGAGACAATTTCACATGAGGAATTAATTTCGAAGTGCCACTTCATTGCCTGTTTTAGTTATGTGATGCTTCTTTTGGAACATGGTAAACTAACAACATTCAGAGGACGGACGTCGTTAGGTTCTGTATTCAATGAAATGATGGACAGTCATATCAACAAAAGGGACATCTGTTAGGAAGTGGCACGAATATCTTATAAAAGAGCTGCATATTTTATAGTGAATAAATATCACCTGAGACTACACACAGTGGCAACAATGTTGTTTTCGAGATGATCATGCGCACATCATCCATAAAGAAAATATTGTAATGTAGATGTCCGTCGCTCTACGGCAACGCTCATGTAGAAAACTACGCACATTTTTTTCCTATGTTAGTACCACGGATGCACATGAAGCATTCGCGTGTACTTGTTTTTTACACTTGTTCGTTCTCCCTGCCATACCCAGTTGAGGCGCGTGATTCTTCTTCTTCGAACGCCCTGCAAATCGGTGATAGCGGTCGAGAGCGTCTCTCTTTTTAAACTCGTCTTTGTAGACGACAATTGATGGCACAAAATCCGGGTGTCTGGGCGATAGCAATGTTGACATTTGGGCTAGTTGGTAGTCTAACATGTGCACTAAATACCTCAAAATGTGTCTGGGCGAGTTTGGGAGCTTCCCTGTAAAAAGCAACAACGCTGCGATAAGTGTGGCGCCCATGCGACTCGCGTAAAAAAGCGCACATAAGCGAGCCCTCACTGGCCTAACAACACGATCTACTTCACTGGCGTGCGATCTTCGAGAAAGCTTGCAAAATGCGAGCGACAACAGGCGGCACAATAACACGTTACGCAGTGTAAAGGTGAGCACCTCTTATGTCAACGCGATATCATATTCTCACGAATGACGATTGTTGAGGCGATCATAACTGAAAAAACTAAGCGTTTAATGGGGTGAATTTGTGTCCAAAACAAAAAGAGAACAGAAGAAAAGAGCAGAGCGTCGCGGGCGTCGATGTGGGCGAAACCGCAGGATCAAGCACTGGGGCGAGACTGACTCGACAAGGTCGCGGGCGGCCTCTTATCTAGATGCGTCACAATCTCAAAGATTCGGCGACGAAGGTTCGAGCGTCGCGCGCTCGGGGCGAGAATGAAAACGCACTTTCTAGAACAAGAAATCAGGAGAATGATAGAGGCTACGTCTGGGGCAATAATAGACACTTTTAGTTGGGCGTACGCAACGAGCTTGCGTACGCAGGAACGTTGCGGACCGCGAGTGCGCCTGCGCCGAACGTTCTGCGCAGGCGCACTCGCGGCCCGCAACATTCCTGCGTACGCAAGCTCGTTGCGTACGCCCAACTAAAAGTGTCTAATAAACGGGAACCTTCTAGAAGTCCGTGACCGAGCGTTGCTTTTTCAGACCTGCGCGCGGCAATATCATGCAAAGTTCCGTACTAGCAAGTCATAATGAACCCGTTCTCGCATGCGACCACGCTTAACGAACAAGCACACAGTTCTAGTGACGCGGCGCCGGCACTGGCCTGCATAGACGTGCATACCTGCTAAGCTGGAATACGCTGGGCTATGTATTATTTTAATACGTACAGTGCGCTGAAATATGAAAGACCCACTGGGAGCGCGTGGCCGGGGCGGTGGCTGGCGGGGGCGCTGCGAGCGCTTCGGGCAATTCCATTCTGCTTTGAGGGGAGGACGCTCGCTCGGGGCTCAGCTAAAGCGTAACGCGCTTATCAGTTTCTGCTGAGTCCCGAGTGAGCGTTCTGCCCTCGAAGCAGAATGGAATTGCCCGGAGCACTCCCAGCGCTCTCGCCAGCCACCGCCTCGGCCACGCACTCCCAGTGGGTCTTTCATATTGTAGCGCACTGTACATACCTTCCACAAAATGCAATCCGCAGAGCCGGGCCGACGATGAGGCAGCCATGGACTCCCGTCTTCACACTGACGCTTCACAGCCCTTATCCAAGCTTCTCGGCGCTGCCTGTCACGTTTTACCGACGGGAAACGAAAAAAACCTTGGTTGTTGCCAGGAATGGCACGGGAAAAAACTATTATATGCGGCACACGACGTTGGCATTAGGCTTGAGAGAGAAACTTCGTTCGGCGCTCGTTCGTCTGCAACCTTCGGTCTGCAGCCGAGGCCAACCACGATGGTTCCGAAAACTGCCGTTAGGGTTCGGCGCACGCGCAGTCGGATCTTGCAAAAGGCGGATTGCCCTGCTACGAGTTGCACTGTTACGAATTTTCTTTTTGTTACGATCAACTTCGTGGCGTTGTAGGATCACGTGATAAACTACGCTTCGTCATTCCGGAGTTACTTGAGGCAAACGAATTTATCTTGAGAAACTTTGAACAAACACAAATGATATTGATGGTCCTTATAGATTTCACAAAAGCTTTCGACTGTCTAGATCCTAGCTTACTCATAAAAAAAAACTTGATTTTTATGGAATCCGTGGCCAAGCATTGGCGCTCAAGCAATCATACTTATCTCACCGCAGGCAGTACGTTAATATTAATAGTTCCTGCTCAACTATACAACCAATAAGTACTGGGGTGCCTCGAGGCAGCATTTTAGGACCGCTTTTATTTCATCTATTTGTTAATGGCACAGTGGACATCGGCGTGACAGCTAATTTTTTATATACGCAGACACAACGACGTTGTTTGCAGGAAGGGATTACAGTGAGATCATCGATACTGCAAACGCCGCTCTAGGTAGGTTGTACGACTGGACAGAAACTAACTATATAAAAATCAACACAAACAAAACAAAATATATCTTGTTCCGCCCTAGAAATAGAAAGGTTAGCCTGCCTGCCGATCACTTGATAAATAGCGCACCGATTGAAATGGTTAAAGATTTTAAAACCTTAGGTGTGATCTTCAATGAGCATATGACCTGGGACTCACACGTCAGAAGTATAGCTTCTACATTAGCTGGTGTCATTAGATTAACATATAGAAATCGCTTTGTGCTTCCGCTCTTCGTTAAGAAAGTTATATACAGATCGTTATTTTGCCAATACCTTAAGCACTCGCATCTCGTCTTGGGCACGACCACAATGACTAACCTAAACAAAATTTACCTACTTCAGAAAAGGATGACGCGAATAATCTACAACGCCCCTTACGACTCGCATACGGAAGAATTGTTTAGAAGTTTAGACGCACTGACGGTTCAGAATATTTATAGCTGCAGGCTCATTTGTACGTACAAAAATCAAACATATAATCGCATAGAAAAAATTCCTAAACCATCACACTTGACGAAAAACATCCCCGGGTACGAAACACGAAAACGGGAATGCTGGCAGGTGACCACTAACAGAACTGCATACGGAGATCAAATGTTGAGGCACACCTTGCTAAAATTGTTAAATCATCTGTCAAGTAATGAGCTAAATATACGTAACACATCATTTAAACAATTGCGGAACTTTTTACAACTATGAAAAAGACAGGAAACAAAAGTGTGTAAAGTGTGTGCGGCGCTGGCCGCACCGAGTTTGCATTATGTATCTTAGTTTACCTCGCAGTGTATTGTATTACATACCGTCTTCCCATCGCGTTTTCCAGATGTTGGCTGTTTCTGTGTATTTTATTGTAGATCTCTCGTACTTTGTTCCTTCTTTTTACATATTTCTGCAATTTAAATAGGCAATGCAAATCTAGGCTGTAAAGAATTTTTTTAGTATGTCCAGTTTTAATGTAAGTTGAATTTGTTTGAAGTTTAGGCTTCCTAAGGAAAGTTGAGCTTTGTGTCACGATAGGAAAAGTGCTAGTCAGTTTTTAATGTTGTTTAATACTTCTGCCCATTGCTCCTGACACGCCCTTTTGTATTTTCACTAACTTTTTTATTTCCTAACTCTTCAGTGTATATTTTTCTACTGCCGCCGCCACTGCCTCTGTAGGGTGGCCGAGGACCATGTCAAGCTGATTTATCAGCTTTTTTCTTCGGCCTCCCCCCATTTTTTTTGTAGATGGGAAAATAAACTATTTGATTTGATTTGATTTCAGTCAGCTGCGCGCGCCGAGTGTCGCCTGTTCAGGCAGGCTCCCGTGAGTCCTACTTAGTCTTGCTCTTTGCGCTATCTTTAATAGCCTCCTGCAGCGCCAAGAAAAGCCCTCAAGCTGCGGATCGCGCGGCTCTGGTTTCTATTGCCACTGAGCCCCTCGGTAAATATAGCGTGATACAATTGCCTTTCTCTAATTGCGAGAACGTACGATTAATTATGATGGAGGATTTCTTCTCTTGAGATTCTTATGCATTACCTATAATGGGTTGTGTATACCATATGTTGCCTTGGCGTGTGTGAAACGTTTCTTTTTTTCTAACACTTGAGCGTGACAATTTTTTTTAATCCACCCTATATACATATATTGCTTTAAACGAAATATAACTAAAAAAAATTCACAACCCTGACAATGCACAATGTCGGGAGTTCAATAACGGGGAAGCGGCAGGGCGTTTCGAGGATGTTGGGATCATCTTCCGCAGACCAGGCAAGCCAGGGCGACTCAATACGCGCCAGCATGGCTAACCATATACACAAGCGGGGCATCAATATTAAATTTCTCGTGAAAATAAAGAAATCACCGAGTGATAGTGCCTGATACTGTCCCCTTCCTCTTCCTAACGCCGTTTCCAACGGTCACGTGACACTTATTTGCTCGCAGGGACTCTCTACCCCCGCCCTCTGTTGAGGCTGATGTCCCTTCGGGTGGGACTTCCGTCTTTTTTTTTTAGTCTAGTTTCGGTACGTTGTCTGGAACATGACTCCCACTGGTGTTTTTACCATGACCAAGAAAGTGGTACCTCAATTTTTGTCTGATGTTTTAATAAAATTGGCATGCTCTTGCCGACCGCGATACTGGCGCTGTTGTAGCAGCGGTGATTAATGTGACAGCTGCGGGTCGCTTTCCAGGTTGACACTGCATGGAAGTTTCTGAAACCAGGTATTGGGACGCCGCGACCACAGCAACACTCTCATTCCCTCGTGCTTTTTATTTTATATTACTTTTACGCCCAACCGCCAGGATCTCCACATCCGATAGCCTAACACTCCGACTCTTGTGACGTCATTTGTTGCCTTTTTTGGATCCCTTTGGATAGATGGGCGAAATAGGAAGCTAAACACACAAGTCGGGGACGCTGTAGCATCGGTATCTCCTCTGCTCGCGGCCTAATGTGTCAGAGAATAGCGTGGAGCAGGAATTTATTTTTTTTTAAATTCTAACAACTATTAAGGCATATTTTCACGACGGCCAACATCTTGTAAATGTATATGTAATGTGTAAACGGAAGTTGAGATTTCAAAAGTTGATTCAAGGGGGTTTACGTTATTAATTTGCCATTTATTACTTTCCACTCGAAACCTGACGTTCGCCGCGGCAGATGATGTTATCCTGGAGGTAAAAACATTCCGATAACAAAAGCTTGGGTTTCTTCCGCTCGTGGTTTTAAATCCACCCCTCCTTACATAAAACGGCTCCTCAACCTTTCCCTAGTCCTCTCTAAATTAGAGTCCGCATCATCAATCTGGCACCCCCATCAGGCTACGTCAATAAACTACATTAAGTCTGTCCAAAACGGTGCTGCACGTTTCATTAGTCCGATTACTCAAGTGTCTATAGTATCTCCCAAATAAAATCTAATATTTCTCTCCCACTGCTTTTTCCCCATCGAAAACTCTTCCGTCTATGACTTCTGCATAAAGGTTTTTATTCATCATCTCTAAGTCAGTCTCATTTCTGACCAGGCGCGACCATTGCAATAAAATAGCCCGGCCGCAGTGTTTTTGCACAGCATAACAGCATACCCCCTTCCTGATGCAATTGTGGACTGGAAAGACCTCCCCGAAGACATCGTCACCATCCAAGACCCCATTCGATTTTGAGAACCATTTACCTTTATTGTTCCTAATAGTCACTCCCCTCTCTAACGCCTTAGAACCTGTAGGTACAACAAAATTATATATATACTTTTTTTGTTGTTCTGAATGTACTTTCTTACAATATACCCCTTAAGGATGACAGGGTATATGAAAGCACTTTAGTAGGCATGAGAAAAAAGAAAGTACTAGAAGTGTCGCGCTTTGTAATTTTATTAAATGATTGTCTGCGCTATTTTATGCAATAAGTGCTACTACAAAAAAAAAATTAAACCCGTTTACAACTCCCTGCAACGCCGAATTAGAGCGCAGCTCTTGAGGGGGAGGAGGGAAGGGTACTGGGTGGAGGGCATACCCCTCCTCCCGAATTTTCACCTCCTCGTCCTGCCTGATAGTCTTCCCTTCGAGTGGCGTCGCGTGACCCTCGTGACCTCACGGGGGTCACGTGAGGAGGAGGAAGGGGGGGTACTGAGGGGAGGGTATGCCCTCCTCCTCACCCGTACCCTCTCCTCCTCCCCTCCCCCTCCTCCTCCCGTGCTCCTTTCCTCCCCTTCTTTCTTCCTCCTCCTCCTCTCTTTACCTCCTCCTCCTGCTCTTCTCTTGAGGTGTGAGATATATATATATATATATATATATATATATATATATATATATATATATATATAACTGGTAAGAAAAAACCCTTGGTGAAAACAGCAACAACGGACGATTTAATCTACGACGTTTCGGCCGGAGTCCGGCCTTCGTCAGGAAGAACTTTTACAGATGAACGCGGGTGGTATTTATACAATGCTACGGTCGAGTCCAAGTTTCAAAAACGGCGGGATGACGGTTGGAGCTTTGGTGAGAGGGAAGCGTAGGGCAGTTCGTATCCGGGTGAAGAAGCTTGACGGTCGGGGCCAAGTTTCAAGGACGGTGGGATGACGGTTGTAGCTTCTTGAAAGGGGGCGCAGGGTGACTTTGTGGCCGGCGGGCAGGGGTGACCTGAACGATAGCGTACAATAGACGAAGGTTAACGCGCAAACTAAAGTGCTGTCTCAAAAGAAAAAAAAAAGTGTACCTTAACGCAGGCATTACCCCGAAGGGCATGTCGCTTTCCCTTCCTCCCGCCTGCACAAACCTTGACCAACATGACCGATCAGAATGGCAACAGGTTCTCCTTGAGGCTTCCCTTAAATTGGTCCAAATAGCGATTCATCATAGTGACAAACAAGTAAAACAGTTAACTACTGCAACCGCTACACTTCTCCGTTCAAATGGCCCCTTATCGGCATCCGAAATTAGCGCCCTATCTGAATTTGATAAAAAGAAACGTCATGACCTTGAAACAATCAAGCTACGTAAGCTACAGCGCGATAAAGTTCCTAACCCTGTTTTACCTCAGCTTACGACATCATTTAACTATAGTGAACATACTCAACCGGCCATTAGCATAACAGACGATAGGCCAAGCACTAGTGCCCCTTGTGGCACCACAATTGTTAATCTATCTGGAGTGACTATATCAACAGAAGAGGAAAAACTCCTTTCGAGAGGATTGAACTTCTGTCCCGCCACAGGTTTTGTTGACGAATTTCAATTACTACGCAACCTCGACAACTTTGCTCGAAATTTAAGATTGAGGGAATACTTTTTGGACAGACCTTCTAGCTCCAACACCTCTCAGCAGCGTGCAACGAGCGACTGGACGCCAAAGGCTAACCGTAACGATTGTCTTAACTTGTACATAGCCGCTGTGCAAAAAGACATTATGCGGGAATATCGCAGGCAGGCGGGAAAACGGGATGACCTCACTAAATCCGAAAGGGCTAGCTTAAAAACCCTGAGCAATAGGACAGACATAACAATAAAACCAGCCGATAAAGGAGGAGCAACTGCGATTCTTAGCACTTCTGAATACATCCGAGAAGGATACCGATAACTAAATGACCCAAAGTTTTATGAACCTCTCGCAGGTGACCCTACAGTGCACCACACTCAGACTGTGACCTCGGTCCTTAAGGATCTCCTAGACGAGGGCAGAATAACCGCTAACGAACATAAATTAATGAAACCGGTACAGCCTTCCCCGGGCCGCTTCTACATGCTCCCTAAGATTCACAAACCTGGTAACCCAGGGCGCCCGATCATATCTGGAATAGGTACAGTAACCGAACCCATATCAGGATATGTAGACAGTTTAATTAAACATATACCTACAAGTCTCGATTCGTACATTAAAGACACAACTCACTTCTTAAGGGAAATATCAAATTTACGCATACCAAAAGAATCATATCTGGTTACACTTGATGTGTCATCGCTGTATACGAATATCCCACACGATGATGGAATAATTTCTTTAATTGACATGTACGAACTCCACAAACAACCGGATAGCCCAGATGGACACGTCGTCGCTACTCTAGCGAGGCTTGTTTTAGAACTCAACACCTTCGAATTTAACAATAAATACTTTAGGCAGGTTAGCGGAACCGCGATGGGCACCAAAATGGCCCCGAACTACGCCAACGTATTTATGGGAAAATTAGAATCTCAGTTCCTTTCTGAATGTCCCGTAAAGCCGCTAATATACAGAAGGTTTATAGATGATATATTTATTGTCTGGTCGCACACAGAGGAGGAGCTGGTGGACTTCATAGGTCGATACAACGCTGCTCATCCGAGCATCCGCTTTACACATACGTACTCTCAAACTGAAATAAACTTCTTAGACGTCAACATTAAAATAGACGAAGGTAAACTCGCCACGAGCCTGTACCGTAAGCCAACAGATCGACAGCAATACCTGCATTATCAAAGCGACCACCCACGCCATTGCAAAAACAGCATTCCCTATAGCCAAGCTCATCGTTTCAAACGAATTTGTTCCAAGGAGACAGATTTTGATGCGAGCAGCCAAAATTTAAAGTCAGTGCTAGAGAAACAAAAGTATCCACCGCGTATAATCGACGATGCAATCAGAAAAGCCAAGCAACTGAACCGAGCAGACCTTATCAGCCCGCGGCCCACGCAAAGCGACACACAACGCACAAATCTATATCTAACTTATAGCATGAACCATCCTAATGTAAATAATATCTTAAGACGACATTATAACATTCTCGAACAAAGCGAGCGCCTTAAACGCGCGTTTCCATCCGCCCCTGGGGTAGTCCACCGACGATCGCGTAACCTCAAAGACGCGCTAGTAAATTCTCAGATCAATTCATCGCCACCACCTAACGAATGTAGGCCTTGCATGCACCCAGGATGTCTGATCTGTACACAGATGCAGCACACAAACACGGCCAGCAGCACGCACTCGCAGTTCTCGATCAAAATTAAAGGGCACTTAACATGTGCCTCGTCGAATGTCGTGTACTTATTCGAGTGTACGGTATGTAAAATGCAATACATAGGGCAGACTAGAACGGCATTTAGACTGCGCTTTAATAATCACAAATCTCACGCCATAAATCTTCCGACATTGCCTCTATCCAAACATCTCGCTCTCCCAAAACACTCGTTTGATAAATTGTCAGTGACGCTCCTAGAATCTGGATTTACGATATATATATATATATATATATATATATATATATATATATATATCGTAAAAAATAGGTAAATGCTTTAAAACGCATTTATTGGACGACGTTCCGAGCGGGGACCGCTCTTCATCAGGTCCTAATGTTGCAGTGAAAGCTGGAAGCCCGCCAGTTTGACACGGCGGCAAAAAAAAAAAAAAAAACATTGAGGAAAGGCGAAAAACAACTTCTCAGAACCGACCATTGGTACACGAAGGCCGCGGCCAGGGAAGGGGCCCCGCCTGCATCCCCAAAGAACCCCCCGCTAGGCGTCGTTGGGGCTCGGCTGTGTCCAGAACGAAACAAGGGAATAAAACAAAATCAAGTGGGTCCAAAAGCGCGCCCGGGTGGCCAAGAAGAGCCAGCAGAGACACAGGAGCAGCTCGGGCGCGAACCGAGACGCGCGAAGGTTCATGTTACACACCCCAACACCCCTCTCCACCCCCGCCCCCCCCCCCCCCACCCACCCACATGCAAGCATGCCCCCCCCCCTTTTTTTTTTCTTCTTCCATTTCCCTTATTTTTATTTTTCTCACCGCCCGCCTCCCCATCTCGCACCCGAGAGCGAAGACATTCCTCGAGGTCGTAATGATGTCCAGTGCAGAGAGAACAGAGCAGGGGACTCCGTCTGCTCGTTTTCCCGTCAACGTGGGGGTTCCGAGGAGGTGAACCGTTCAAGATGTAAGCAGCTAAGCAGGCCGGCGCTCTCGTTAATGTCCGCTCGAAGCGTGTTAAACTTTTTAATTAGGTACGATTCCCTTTGCTCCCTTTCGCGTGCTGTACTGAATCCCGATTGAAGTATAGTTACAAATATTTTGTTTCTGTGGTGTTGATCGAGACGGATATGTTTGGAGAGCGGGAGTTTGGGGAGTGTGTTAAGGTGGGACTTGTGATTGTTAAATCTTTGACGGAAAGGGAGATCGGTCTGTCCAATATACTGCATGTTGCATACCCGGCAGTGCAACAGATAGACAACATTAGCTGAGTTACAGTTATATTTTCCGTTTATGCTAAAGGTAAAGTCCGAATTTGTACTTTTTGCCTCCACGGATTCCGTCATGTGGCTACACACTTTGCACCGCGGCACCCGGCATGGCCGAGATCCCAGGAACTCCTCATGTGTGGTTTTGGATCGTACTACCATGTCTTTCAGGCTTTTTCCTCGACGGTAGACGACGCGTGGAGCCTGCGGAAAAACCGATTGAAGGCGCTGGTTTTGTGAGAGAATATTAAACTTTTTGCGTAGGATGTTGTTGATGTTGGGAAGGTTACTTGCGTAGGTTAGCACTAAATTATATTGATTATTCTCTGAGCTTCGAACGCTTGTTTTGTTGATGGCTGTCGTGCGGTCTAGTCTACTAGCCTTTTCTATAGCACTGTTGATGACGCCTGGCGGATAATTTTGCCTAATGAGTGCTGTCGTTAGATTATCTGCGTTTTGTTTGAAGTCTTGCTCGTTGCTGCATATTCGTTTGTACCTATGCGCCTGAGAATAGGGCAAACTATTTTTGCAGTGGCGGGGGTGGCAGCTGTCGTAGTTCAGATATTGTTGCCTGTCCGTGGGCTTTCTGTAGAGTTTAGTGGAAAGTTTGTTATCCTGAATTTCGACGGTAACGTCCAAGAAACTAATTGCCTGCTGCGATACGTTGTGGGTGAACCGAATAGAGGAATGAACCGAGTTGTACTCCGAAATAAATGTGTTGAGTTCGTCCTCTGTGCCTGTCCATATCATAAAAATATCGTCAATATACCTTCTATAGAAATATGGCTGAATCGGACGATCTGCGAGGAACCGATCCTCCGATTCCGCCATGAAAATGTTGGCATAATTTGGGGCCATTTTTGTGCCCATGGCGGTTCCGCTAATTTGGAGGTAATGTTCATTTTCAAATTCAAAATGGTTACATTCAAGCACGAGTCGTAGCAATTTTGTTAAGGACCGGCAATCGAGGATTGTGGAATTTTGGGTGTTCACATACGCTCCAATTACCGCTGCGATGCCGTCATCGTGCGGAATGTTGGTGTACAGCGCAGTTACGTCCAATGTTACCAGAAATTAACCTGTGGGTAAGGTTAGCTGGGATATATCCTGGATGAAATGGTTCGTGTCCCTCAAGAATGACGGAAAGGTTGGGGGGATTTCTTTAATTATAGTGTCAATAAAACTTGATATTCTTTCGGTTACTGTTCCTATGCCAGACACTATTGGCCTTCCAGGGTTATTCTCCTTGTGTATCTTAGGCAGCGTGTAGAACCGCCCAGGCCTGGGGTGCCAGGGCTTAATGCAGTGGAACATTTCCTTAGTTATGCCACCGTTGTCTTTCAAGTGGGACAGTGTTCTGAGAACAACGGACTTGATTCGCAATGTTGGATCACTTGAAAGTTTTTTTAAACTTTTGGGTCATTTAGTTGTCGGCGTCCTTCATTAATGTAGTCCTGCGTATTGAGAACAACTACGGCACCACCTTTGTCGGCTGGCTTAATAACAATGTCGGTCCTGGAGCCAAGAAGTTTAATGCAATTGTTTTCGGAGAGTGAAAGATTGTACTTCGGAACCCGTTTTTTCTGAAACGACTCTATAATTTTCCGCTGTACCACCTCTTCTGCCGCGCCATAAAACAGGACAGCAGGACAAAGGCGGGAGAACGAGACAGCGTTAAAGTCAACGCTTTGATGAAGCGCGCCATACATTCGATGTCATCATAGTTCCTGTCGGCTCTGTCGAAGACTGCTCGGCGTTTTTTTATTTCCTCAGCATTAGTCTTGAGCGTGCTCTCCCGAGATGGCACAGCAGAACAGCGAGTGCATGTCCCTCGGGGCAAATGGGATGTTTTCCTGCATGACTAGTATGAAATTCTTTGTCTTGCACGAAATATTTGGTGAGTGCCGTAGGCCAGAGATACAGAGCTACAATGAGCAAGGCGTTGTCGACCTTGGCGGCACACAATTTACAAACTTCGTCTCACGTGCGACAGAGATTGATGGGTACAGCACATACCCATGTAGATGGTCACTTGGATAACGAGTACACCACGTTTTCATACGTGCCTCTCTGTGATTTAAGAATGGTGATATCACATGCCTGCACAAAGGATAGCCGGCACCTCCCCTCCTCCTCCTCCTCCTCTCTTCCCCCTCCTCCTTCCTTCTCCCCATCGTCCTAGCAGGGAGGAGGGGGAGGAGGAGGGAAGAGAAGGGGAGCAGGGAGGAGGATGGAGGAAGTGGGAGGAGGACGATGAGGAGGATGAAGGAGGAGGGAGGAGGAGAAGGAGACGCAACGCGCGGGTCACGAGTGAGACCCGTGAAACCCCCGCGTTGTATCATGGGACGTTTCCCATAATGCAACGCGCGGGACCCTCGTGATGTGACATGTGACGTCATTATGGGAAATGTCCCATCATGCAACGCACGGGTCACGAGTGAGACCCGCGCGTTGTATTATGGGACGTTTCCCATAATGAAATGCACGGTTACGCCGACGGCGAAGGCGACGCCGCTCAAGCCGGAAACAGGCGCCTTAAAGCTGCGCCTAAAAAAATATATGACAACGAAACGTCTCTGTGCGATCAAGACAAACATTATGGCCGCCCCTTGAAAGAGGTTTACGTTGCAACTTGTGCCTCACCGTCATGAGCGGCCTTCCTTTTTGTTTAAGTTTTCAGTTTACGTGTTATTCAGTACAAAAAGCAATTACCGCTACACTCTGGCTGTTGCGGAAAGAGATTTATGCGCTAGTATTTGGGACTATTTGCCTGCTGCTAGCAAAACCTTTACATCCTGCCTCTACGCGCTCTTAGGCGCAGCTGCTCCGTGCATATATCACCTTCAACAGATTACGTCACAGCTCCTAATTTTAATTCTTTCAGCTGGTTCGCACTAGCAATCACTGGCCTGTTGAAAGTGGGACGTACCCCAATGCATTTTGGCGGTGGTACGAAAATGGCGTCATATCACACGGTATGGTCATATCTGCATTGAACACAAGCTCATTTAAGATAAGTTACCTATTGAAAAATCTCATTTGAATGAGAAATTTCTGTGTCCAATAAACACGTATCAATAATACAATATATATAAGAACATATAAGAACAACATAAGTACCATATTAAAAATATATAAAACAATATAAGACATATAAGAACATATAAAAACCATATAAAAAAAACTTGTGAGAAGTTTTTATAAGTTTCTTATATGGTTCTTAAATGTTCTTATATATCTTATATAGTTCTTATATAGTAATTTTGTATTATTCATATGTGTTTCTTGGACACAAGAAGTTTCTCTTACAAATGGCTCTTTCACTAGGGTTACAAAATACTTAATTTATAAAGTCGCTAGAATAATGCTCAAGTTTATTTCACCACAAAGCAGCCTTACTAGGGTACAACTACATAGAGATGTAATGAAACTTATTTCAATAATACAACCGCATTGCGTCATTTGTTTTCGCTTAAATGACAGACAGATGTACGCAAGATACAATGAGAAACAGAAGTAAACAACACAAAAAAAATTGTCCTGTACCCGTAGTCACGCTACTAAAAAATAACAACTCCCGAGGCAGTTTTATAATGCGCACCTTAAACGAATCGTTTTTGTTTTGTTGTTTCTTTTCTGGAATTTGTAGTTTGTTTAGGAACAGTTCAAACTAGAAACACTTGGGGTTACGCAAAAACGAAAATGAGCGGACAACGTTAAGGGCTCGCGTTTGTTCCAACTTTGTTTAGCCATAAAGAAGCGGCACAAGGGTGCGACTTCTGTGCCGCATTATTCGTGGGTAAATCTAGATACCTGTGATCGAGCCGGTCATTGCAAGAATAACAAACATGTAGATTTTGTGCCCCTTGATACCATAGGTAACGCGTTTCATGGATAGCAATTTGCGAGGCTAATATTATATATTTCTGCATAACCTCGAAGGCCCATCCAGATGCAACGCAGTTCTCCACCTTTGGCGGGCTTTTCGGCAACATTCTTGGCCTAACTGCCCCTGTTCAGCGACAAAACAAAAACGTACTTTAGTCCAAGTTCGTCCTCCTTTCTGCCCTGAGCGACGAGTATCAGCACAAGCGATACAGCCCGCTAAAATCCAAGAAGGGTCTCCAAATGGATAGACATTGGCACGTTCTTACCCCGCACAACCTCTCGACTGCATGGGCTCCTGAGCCGCGATCTCTTATTTGGTCGTTCAAAAGAGTAGCAAAATACTCTTCGAACCACAGTGATATATGTGTGTGTGGTCATGACGGCACGACATTTCTTAGAAAACGTTTAACTTTTTGACAGCAGCTGTCTTGGATCTTAGTTAAATATGCTTTGAACTCTCCGTCGATCAGGTAACTGATTCCAAAACTTGGTAGTTTTTTTTTCCTCACTTACAGACATCTCTGTGCAAGCAAGTAAGCGTTTCTCAAAATACCGAGTGTTATTTTTTATCTAAAAAAAATCATGCGTCTTTATTGTTACGTGAATACTGTTTAGTATATGTTTCTCGAACTGGGCGGACATTCGAGGGGCGAACAACCGGTACAGTCTGGTGAGTATTTAACTATAATCTGTTAATTATTTTTTAATGATTGAAACGAGACGTATGGTTTTAATTAGAAACTTGCTGAGCGTAATTTAAAAACAACTAAATCAGTAATTTTCAGAAATACTTTGAGTGCGTGAGAAGCGCAGTAGTGCGCTAAAGTTACTAGTCGTGCAGCAGGTAAAGTCTAGAAAGCAGGTAAAGTTTAGAAAAATTTCAAGCAAGTCGGAGATAATGAAAAAAACTCTGGAGTACCCTTTAAGCAAAAATGCGACAAGGCGTTTCAGTCCAAATTGCATCGGCGTGGTCCGCCACAAACTGCCGCTATCGGCTAGGTCAGAAATACACTGGCTATAAATTCCCTAAAGAAGTGATTCTAAACGTCTTTTGTTTTTCTTGCGACACTTTACTATTTCTTGGGTTGTTCGCTGAAACAATCTTTAGGGTGAAAATAAAGCCAATATTAAGCAGTGCTTCTGAGTCTGCGACAAAGCCGCGAAACCTTGCCAAAATAACTGGTTTCTACGCGACATTCACTAAAGTCAACTCCTCAAACAAGGAGTCGTTCAGTAATTTAAATTGGTTAAAGAGAACCGACGCGCTATCCAAATACGATTATCCAACCGATTCTGGTACTGTGGGACAGTGCTTCCATGAAGCCTAGGTTAAACCAGCCCTTATTACGTCGGTTCCGCATAGGTCATCAATAAAAAAACATCATTTCTTTTTTTTTGGGGGGGGGGCATATTAGTAGGGTGTCGTGTTTCCCTATAAATCCGATCAAATCCAGAAAGGCACTCGCCGGTAAAGGTTTATTTCATTCGGATTTCTCCAAGAAAACTCCAAATTTCAAAAGTCACAATGGCAAAAAAATAAACGCAATATTCTACAAATAAGTTTGGTCAGAGCACAGGCTCAGCGGTCATCAAAAGAGGCCTCCCAAGATTCCTTCAAAATCTCGTAGTATTGATCAAAGAAGGTTCAATGTTTACATGGTCAGGGTTCGTTTAGGGCACCGGGGCATTCTGGGTCACGACAAAAACGACTGGTTTCTAGACTGAACTTCTTGGAGGAAGGTAGGTGTTAAGACGTAGCCTCGAGTCCATCGCTAGCAAAACAGAATTCTGGTGGTGGCTGAACGACGACTGTGGTCATTTCGTTTGTTCGTAGTTTTATGAACAGAAAATGGACGATCAGCTCTTATAACAAAATAACACAATACGAATAAAAAAATACTGAGCCAATAACAAGCGATACAAAACTGCATGACAATGATTATCTGCATTTCTCTCTTTTAAAAGTGGAATTTATCCACTGGTTTGCGGGCTCTAGTTGAACGTCGCAATGCAGGTTCTTCCATTGGTGCTTCCGAGACTGAAGCTGGCGTGTCGCTATGATGGCTTCTACGCCTTGTGGCCACCAGAGGTGACAACGCCGAAGGTAGCAGCATGGTAAGCTCCTGCTGGTCGGGTAGTAGATTCCCCTCAGATAGCCCTTTTCGAACTTGGTCAGCGTGACAATGCACCATCTTGTCCGGAGTGACGACAATCATGATCCGTGACCCATCCGTAGACTTATTTGCCAGGCGTCCAGCTGTCTCCTTGATCAAAGTTGCGAACGTAGATTGTATCTCCGAATGGAAAGTTTCAATTAGCTTATTCCTGTTGTTCTTCCCGAGAGGGAGTTGGAACGCAGGTATCTGTCCACGAGCGATTTGGATACCCCAAGAGAACTTCAAATGGTAATTTCCCAAAAACTTAAGTTTCTTTTTTTTTGTAATTGAACAAAAGTAGAGCCAGTTTAGTTTCCAGACTTTCACCGTGCATCTTCTTGAGCCCGTCTTTAACAGCGCACACAACATACTCGGCAGGGCTGTTGGATTGTGGATGGAAAGGGGCTGTCCTAAGGTGCATCATGTCGTTATTATTAAGAAACGACTTAAATGTATCACTTGTGAATGGCGTACCGTTATCAGATACCAACTTACGCGGAAGACCAAAATGACTGAACTCGTGTAATGTCGCTATCGCGGATCGCGTGGTTGCATGCGCATGCGGCACTGCTTCGATCTATTTGATATGTCAATCCACTACAATGCGTATCATCGTTCCTTTCAGAGCACCCGCAAAATAAATGTGTACTCTTGACCACTTTTCCATTGTTTTTTGTCTCATTAATTGGTGAATTCGCGGTTGGCATTGGAAGCACCTGGACACAATCTCTGCACATAGCGGTACTGTTTTCGATCGCTTTGTCAGGGTCATGCCGCCAAAACTTTGATCGTGCCAGAGTTTTCATCGAGGACAACCCTTGATGTGTCTCGTGAAGTAAATTCAATAACCGGTTCCTCCAGGCTTCTTAAATCACGACGTGAATTCCCCAGTACACCAAGCCTTGAGAAACTGAGAGCTCGAGCTTCTTGCCAAAATATGGTTTCAGGACAACTTCCAAGTTGGTCCTACTTTTAGGCCATCTCCTTATGACGTAGCTTTTAACGTTCGACAACAGGTTGACTTCAGCGGTCATCTCCCTCAGCTGTCGGGTGCTGACAGTTTCCTTATCGAGATTTTGCAATGGAAGGATAAACTCTGGTTGCTCGCTTGTTTTGATGGATTCCTCACGCATGGGCAGCGGCAATGTGCTTAATGCGTCGGCTTTGACCATCAGTTTGCCCGGCTTGTATTCAAGGTGGTACTGGTACCCTCCAAGTAGCAGGGCCCAATGCTGTATGCGTTCATCCTCCATGGCGGGAGTGTGTCGGCCTAGCTTCAGCAGTCCCAGTAGCGGCTGGTGGTTGGTGGCCAATGTGAATTCTCTGCCCCAAAGATAATAAGAAAATTAAGTCGCTCCGAAAACAAGTGCGAGTGCTTCGAGTTCAAGCTAAGAGTAGGGCATTTCCGCCGCAGATAATTTTTGGGAACGGAATTCGATAGGTTTCTCATCCTTGCCTACGCGGTGGAACAGTACGGCGCCAATTTCGTATGGTGACCCATCACACTCCAGATACAGCTCTTTCGAAGGGTCAAATAGAGTCAGTACCTTTCCTGTCGTTAGCGCTTCCCTCGCCCAGCAAAACACCTTGTCCTGGGGCCCTAAGCTGGACGTTTGGGTAGACTGTCGGCGAGATTTCTCACCGCTGCGATAGATTAGCGCCGCTCTTGACATTGGCGCTGGCCAATCGCGGTCTCATGAAATCTCGCCGACTTTCTCGCCCAGTGTCCAGATAAGAGCTTCTGTTCTGAACTCCAAACCCAACGGGATCGTTTTTCTAGTGGTTGGTACAACGAAGAAAAAAAAGATGGCATCCGTGGAAGGAATCTGCTGTAGAGAGTCACCATGCCGATAAAAGCGCGCAGCTCAATCACGTTCTTTGAACAAGGGGCACGAGCGATGGCTTCTAGGTTGTTTTCAATAGGATGCTGCTACTTCGCGCCAATTTGATGGCCAAGGTAGGTGACCGATGCTTGTAGGAATCGGCACTTATATTAACGGAGCCTCACCCCGTTTTCTCTGAAACGCTGCAAAAGACACTTTAGTTTTGTTTCACCGACTGCGCTTTTCTCAGAAAGTATAACACCATCTAAGTAGGCCAGCTCATCTGGAAAACCTTCAAAGACGCTCTCTATCATGCCCTGAAAATAGCCGTTGGCGAAGATATCCCAAAAGGCAACAGGTTATAGCAGAAGAGACCGCGATGAGTGTTGATAAGAGTCAACTTGCGTGACTCACAATCCAGTCGCACTTGGTTATATGCGTCGCCCAAGTGCGCTGTGATGAAGCGCTCACCAGCATCCAGACAAGCAAACATGACAGCGATTACCGGGAGCGCCTACTTCTTTACCTTACAATTAGGATTTAGGGTGATCACCTTAAAATCCCCACTAATGCGTGCGGTCCCATCTTTATTTAGAACAAGCACAATGGGCATGCCGGCCAGTTCCAGTCTGTCCAGCCCTAGGGATACTTTATCTCGTAACGCAAACGGAATAGGTCTTGCCTTGCAAAACTTTGCGGCAGATCCGTCCTTGAGCTACAGATGGGCCGGTGGTCCCTTGCGAAGTCCTAGCTCAGTAGAAAAGACGTCCTTAAACTCGTTCAGAATACTGTGCAGACTTTGATGCCGGCTGTTTGGAGACTCCAGTTTCGCCGTCAAACTCAAAACGGACACATCCCGTTGATTCACTTGTTGAAAGAAGTATCTTCCGCATAAGCATGGTTCTTAGCAGTCTACGACAATCACCGTACCATTCACCGAAGTTGACCGGTAGGACACTTGCATTGTCAACTTCCCATAAATTCGAATCGAGCCCATGTAGCAGCCTAGCTTCACTTGGGACTTTTGCACGATTCGCCAGCTTCCGTGATGCCAATCGTATATTTCTTTCGTGATCACGCCTACCGCTGATGCCGTGTCGATTTTCATAACTAGGTCCACGCCGCCCTATTTTAACATCCAGCACACGGGAGGTACAAGCTTCCTCGCTTTCTGAGTCATTAAATTCGAAATTTGCGTAGTCAGGTTATTCCTGCTGTCCACTGACAAGTGTCTCGTTACCGCAAACGCCTTGCCTTCTCTATTTTGTGCCCTGCTGCACCTCATTACATCCTGCCTCATACCTGGCGACGTTGCAATTTGGGACAACTTTTCGCAAGTTTTGCTCCCACTGCTGTGGCCTGCCAAGGCGGGATCGTGCATATATCTTATAAATGACTTACGCAGTATACGTGGTATTACAGTCCGGAATGGCGGGCCGCTGGACCCATCGTCCGCCTGGGGGATGTATCGCAGCAGGATGCCGTCGCTACTGAGCAGGTATGAGTCCAAGTCTGGGATTCCCAGCGTCGGCTGAGTTTTCTTCTGCAGCTGGTGCATCACCTTCTGACAAAGTCCGTCGGACTGCTGGGCAGCCCGGAGCTCCTCTCTGCTCTCCAGGGTTCCCCACCGCGAATCTGGTGTGATGGGCGCCGCATTGGCCAGTGCCACCAAGTCGGGATCCACCTGCATTTCCTGCCCGGGAAGCGGAGCACGGGATAACGCATCTGCAACGCGGTTAGCCACTCCACGCTTCTACTCAATTGTGTATTTGTAGCGCTGGAGCGAAAGGGCCCATCGAGTAAGTCGTCCTGCAGGGTTTTGAAGCCCTTTGAGCCACGAGAGAGCCATGTGGTCAGTTTGAATGCTAAACGAAGCGCCGTCAAGGTGCATGTCAAACTTCTTCAGCATAAAAATAATTGCCAGGACCTCTTTTTCGGTTGTTGAGTAGTTTTGCTCCGCTCCGGTTAACGTATGACTGGCGAAAGCTACGGGACGAAGAACACTGTCATGTTCTTGCAGAAGAATTGCTCCAAGTCCGTAATCGCTTGCGTCGGTCTGCAAGATGAACGGACGATTCACGTCGGGCAGATTTAAACACGCGTTTTCAGTCACAGCCCTTGAAAGGCACGCGAATGCGGTTTGCTGCTCCTGCCCCCAGCACCATTTCGTTTTTTTGCGGAGCAATCGGTTCAGAGGTTCAGTTATCTCAGCGCTTTGCGGAATAAAATATCTATAAAACGCAATCATCCCGAGATATCTCTGTAGGCTTTTGACGTCATAAGGGGGTGGGTACTCCGTTATTGCGCGCAGCTTATCCTCATTCGGGTGCAGCGTTCCGTTATCTACGACAAATCCGAGAAGGTTGATTACAGGCGATGCCAACTGGACTTTTTCTGGATGAATCGTAAGGCCGGCCTGACGCATTCGTTCCAGTATGGTATGAAGGTGTACGAGATGCTCCTTTAATGTTCGTGAAAACATCACTACGTACGCCATCGCAAACTCGTACTTCGCGTCACCGAGGACAACGTCCATTAGGCGTTGAAAGCTGGCGGGAGAGTTGGACAAACCAAAGGGAAGGCGAGTGAATTCGAACAACCCCCTGTGGCAAATGAATGCGGTCTTGTTTACATCAGCCGGATGAACTTCGATTTGAAGAACTCCGCGGCTGCAATTGAGGGTTGTGAAAACGGTCGCGTTTCCTAGGGCATACATTACTGAGGAAATACTAGGAAACGGGTAACTGTCCCTGACTGACACTTCATTTAGGCACCTGTAATCAACACAAAGCCTTGCTGTGCCGTCCTTCTTTGGAGCAAGGACCACCGGGGAAGCCCATGGGCTTTTTGACTGACGTACTGCGCCTGTGTCGATAATTTCCGATAGTGCCGCATCAAGAAGTTCGCGCTTGTGAGCACTTATGGGCCTCGGATTACACCTCCGCGGGGGTGCATCCTTAGTTTCGATACGGTGCCGTAGGAGATCGGTTTTCCCAGGTCTTTCCGTGAACATCGGCGAGAAGGGTTCCAGCAGTTGCTGGAGCTGCTTCTGGTTGTCTTCACCGGAACACTTTTGCACGGCTTTGAGCACGCTGTCCTGGAAGTAAAGACATCTGCCCGGCAACGTTTAACGGAAACGCTTGGCCGTGAATACAATCCTGCCGTCTGGTAAACGGCGTTAATTTCGTTTCGCCTCCCAACCAATATCCAGCTTGGGCAAAGTCTAGCAAAACCCGCTCCGCTGCAATAAAATCTCTACCAAGGAACATGGGCACTGGCAGTTCCGGGAGGTATACGAACTGTTGTCTTCGTTTTCTGCCATGAAAGGAAATTCGTAACCTGACTGCACCGGCAGCAGGCAGTACGGACCCCGATGCTACCTGCAATTTTACGTTTGCTGACCGGAGATGTATCTTTTTCTTGTTACATTCCGCAAATACAGCATCCCGAATAAGCGACATGTTTGCACCAATATCTAAAAGAGCGGCCACTGGTGTACCTAGTACATTCACAGTCATACGAGGTTCAAAAGACTTTGGTGTGGCTTCGATTTTACTCACAGCTGGGATGAGCACTGTTGGTTTCTCGTTTAGTGAGGTTGTTCCTACCCCCGTCGGCTGGTGCGAGTCCATTAGCGACCGGCCATCCAGAGCGACCATTATGGTGTTGAGAACTTCAAAGCGGCTCTGACGCTGGGGATCGTGCCGGAATCTGACGGGCCGACCTTTGGCTGAAAGGGAATCGCATTAGGGTCCAACTCAAATGCAGTTGCGTCGGGTAGCTTACGACCGGGAACAGTGGAAGCTGTTCGCCCGGGGATCAGTGCAAAGGCAGACACGCCGGGAGTCTCATGACTGAGAATGTTGTGAGCTGGCCGCCCGGGTATCACTGCAACAGCAGGCACGCCGGGAGTCTCAAGACCGCGAACGGTGTGAGCTGGGCGCCCGGGTGTTTGTGTGAAAGCCGACACGCCTGGAGTCTCACGACGAAGAGTGATATGACTCGAGCTAGCCGCCCGGGTGTCTGTGCGAAAGCAGACACGCCGGGAGTCTCAAGACCGCGAACGGTATGAGCTGGGCGCCCGGGTGTCGGTGTGAAAGCCGACACGCCGGGAGTCTCACGACGAAGAGTGTTATGAGCTAGCCGCCCGGGTGTCTGTGCAAAAGCAGACACGCCGGGAGTCTCAAGACCGCGAACGGTGTGAGCTGGGCGCCCGGGTGTCGGTGTGAAAGCCGACACGCCGGGAGTCTCATGACGGGGAGTGTTGTGAGCTGGCCGCCCGGGTGTCACTGCGACAGCAGGCACGCCGGGAGTCTCAAGACCGCGAACGGTGTGAGGTGGGCGCTCGGGTGTCGGTGTGAAAGCCGACACGCCGGGAGTCTCACGACGAAGAGTGTTATGAGCTAGCCACCCGGGTGTCTGTGCAAAAGCAGACACGCCGGGAGTCTCAAGACCGCGAACGGTGTGAGCTGGGCGCCCGGGTGTCGGTGTGAAAGCCGACACGCCGGGAGTCTCACGACGAAGAGTGAAAGTGTTATGAGCTGGCCGTCCCGATTGTCGATGCGAGAGCAGACACGCCGGGAGTCTCAAGACCGCGAGCGGTGTGAGCTGGGCGCCCGGGTGTCGACGCGGACGCGGACACGCCGGGAGTCTCATAACGAAAAGTGTTGTGAGCTGGCCGCCCGGTTGTCGATGCGAGAGCAGACACGCCGGGAGTCTCAAGACCGCGAACGGTGTGAGCTGGGCGCCCGGGTGTCCATGCAAAATCGGACACGCCGGGAGTCTCACAACAAAGAGTGAAAGTGTTATGAGCTGGCCGCCCGGTTGTCGATGCGAGAGCAGACACGCCGGGAGTCTCAAGACATCGAACAGTGTGAGCTGGGCGCCCGGGTGTCGAAGCGAACGCCGACACGCCGGGAGTCTCATGACGGAAAGTGTAGTGAGCTGTCTGCCCGGTTGTCGATGCGAGAGCAGACACGCCGGGAGTCTCAAGACCGCTAACGGTGTGAGCTGGGCGCCCAGGTGTCGACGCGAACGCCGACACGCCGGGAGTCTCGTGACGGAAAGTGTTGTGAGCTGGCCGCCCGGTTGTCGATGCGAGAGCAGACACGCCGGGAGTCTCAAGACCGCGAACGGTGTGAGCTGGGCGCCCGGCTGTCGACGCGAACGCCGACACGCCGGGAGTCTCATGACGGAAAGTGCTGTGAGCTGGCCGCCCGGTTGTCAATGCGAGAGCAGACACGCCGGGAGTCTCAAGACCGCGAACGGTGTGAGCTGGGCGCCCGGGTGTCGACGCGAACGCCGACACGCCGGGAGTCTCATGACGGAAAGTGTTGTGAGCTGGCCGCCCGGTTGTCGATGCACGAGCAGACACGCCGGGAGTCTCAACACCGCGGACGGTGTGAGCTGGGCGCCCGGGTGTCCATGCAAAATCGGACATGCCGGGAGTCTCACAATGGAGAGTGTTATGAGGAAGAAAAGGTGATGGAGGGCCACCAAAGGTTGATAGAAAAGCGTCAGTCCCCGGAGCCCGTGCGAGCCTCCGGGAGGCCCGGAGGCGGCTGCGGCGGCTCGACCTTGTGGATTGTGTTCTCGGCGCGGCCGGCGGAGAGTAGAAATTTCTTGCCACCGCCGGCCGTAGCCGTTTCCCTGTGTCTGAGGCGGCCGCTGCCTTTCGCTGCAGTCTCGGTGTATTTGTCCTGGCTGGCCGCATCGAAAACAACGGGGCGTGGCCCGCCGTACGGCTTCGTGCGGTGTCCCGCTCTTTCTTGCCTCTCCCAAGCTCCGCGTTACCGGTCTAGAGGCCAAGAACTCATCTTGACCAATGGAGGGGCTGTAGCGTTGTGAATGTATGCCCTCATAACCGCTGCACCTCCGTGATTCGTATGCACGACGATCAAGGGCCCGGCGGACAGACGCCTGACTGGAATCGTCTGGTTCTCTCTCGACTCGTACACGTGCCTTTCCAGACCACGCAAATGATGGTTCCAGAGTCATGTTCTGCGGTGGAGGGGGGCGGTATCTTAGTTCTGCGAGGATGTCTGCCTGGATGGTGATCGCTTCCCGTGCCATCTCGTCTAAATTCTTAAAAGTGCGTCCCCTGAGATGGAGATGGAAACGCGGGTGGCTTTGGCGGATGGCGCGTTGTACTTTCTCCGCGTCTGGTGCCGCGGCGTCGGCGATATCGTACAGGCCCTGGAGAGCCCTTACGAACTCAATGAGTGACTCTTCCGGGTGCTGTGTGCGCGCGCGCAGCTCGTCCTAATCCGCATGCTGTAATCCGGAGGCAGGAATTCCGTCTTAAATCGCGCCTCGAAATCTGACATACTTGTGAATTTAGTTTGTCTTTGCCTCCACAGTGCTGCACTGTCTGTCAGTGCAACCGGCAAAAGGCGGGTGAGGATGGTTTCGTCGTCAATTCCCGACGCAGCTTGGTAGTCCCGCAGTTCCGAGACGAACATCGCGACTGACTTTCTATCTGCGTATCCCGAAAAAACCGGAACGCTAATCGAGAGCCTTAGGTAGTCCCTGGGGGGCGGGCTTCCAGCAGGAGTGGGGCTTGAGCGCATCATCTGCTCTCGTTGTATCTGAAGAAGCATGGTCATGGTCACTCTTAGTTCTCCTAGACCACCCTCTGATGCTGCGCCTGCCGGGACTGAGACTGCAGGCTTAGCGTCTGGTTTTATGTCGCTGGACGGCGTTATCCGCGAGTGCACCGAGTGTCAAAAGGTCGTCCTCGCTCACGTTTCTGTCGGCGTCCTCTGTAGACGGCATCGTGTTGTAGTGGAGGCTTCCGCAGGTCAATTAACTTAGGCTTGCGAAGAAACGCCCCCTCAAATGTGGGCAAACTCAGGAATACAAAATTGACTATGTAAAACGTAACGTAAATTGACTATGTAAAACGTGACTATATAAACGTAACGTAAAACGAACCCAGTTTGCGGCCATCCTCTCAGACGAGCAGCATATCACGTCTGGGCGCCAGTGTGGGATTTCCCTTGCTGCTACCCGTCTCGAGGAATGACAGAGCACACCGGTTCAACAACACGTAAACATTTAATGACCGCTATCGCCTGCGGCGTGATCCAAGCCGCTCCCGCGCATACGCTGCGACGGCCCTTTATCAGCGGCGGAGCGCCGCTCGCGTGGCCAGTTGCCCTTGGCCCCCTAGTGGTCAAGATGACCACTCATGATTGTCGTAGAGGCAACCTCGGCCAACCGCTTGGAATCCCCAGGTTGCCCACAAACTCCATTGGAACAATAGGAGAGAATAACCCTGCTGGGTGTCACCCTTGACAGCAAATTGAGCTTCACTGCACACGTACACTCCGTCGCCTCACGCGCACGGCGGATGCTGGGATTCAATGCAAACTATCAGCAATGGTCTGCATGGGGCCTGCCGTGCTGGCGCAGCTGTACACTGTGCTGGTCCTGCCCCTATTAGAGTGTTGCTCGCCTGTCTGGTCGCCACAGGGAGCCTCAGCTCAGGCGACACTAGAGACCATCCAGCGGCGAGCAGCTTACGGCGTCTACTGCCGAACCTCTCCAAGTCCTCGCTTTTTGCCACGTGACATTGCGACAACCCAACTCTTGAGAACAGCCAAGTGGAGTACATTGTCCCACCGGCGAGATGTAGCCAGCCCTACGGTTGATGGCTCAGGTGATTGGTCTTGGGATCCCTCAGGACGACTACCTTCGCTCTGTGCCCCGGCGCAACGAACGAACCGGGCGCATAGACCCTCTCTTCGCGCGCACCCAACGGCCACGACAACTCCTGTCTCCTCCGGGGTGTGAGACTCTGGAGGTTCCTGCCTGACGCCATCACCAGCTTGCCCATCACAGAAAGAGAGGAGGTGATACAGCTCTGCAAGGCAGCAGCCAAACACCTCAAAACTAACACCCACGAATGTCTTGCGTACCTCGTCATTCGTTACCCACCTCACTTTTCGCCCTCTTCAGCATACCATCATCATCATCATCCCACGCTTCTCAAGCCAAGAAGCCTCGCATCGCCATCATCGTCTAGCTGGCCACATAGGCACATATGTGTACGGGCGGAAACGCCTTCTATGCGGCCTTTACTTAAATGTACAAATATCTATCTATCTATCTATTTTTCTACCTACCTACCTACCTACCTACCTACCTACCTACCTACCTACCTACCTACCTACCTACCTACCTACCTACCTACCTACCTACCTACCTACCTACCTACTACCTACCTACCTACCTACCTACCTACCTACCTACCTACCTACCTACCTACCTACCTACCTACCTACCTACCTACCTACCTACCTACCTACCTACCTCCTACCTACTACCTACCTACCTACCTACCTACCTACCTACCTACCTACCTACCTACCTACCTACCTACCTACCTACCTACCTACCTACCTACCTACCTACCTACCTACCTACCTACCTACCTACCTACCTACCTACCTACCTACCTACCTACCTACCTACCTACCTACCTACCTACCTACCTACCTACCTACCTACCTACCTACCTACCTACCTACCTACCTACTACCTACCTACCTACCTACCTACCTACCTACCTACCTACCTACCTATCTATCTATCTATCTATCTATCTATCTATCTATCTATCTATCTATCTATCTATCTATCTATCTATCTATCTATCTATCTTCGCTTAATTTTGTTCGCAACTTGAGGTTTTGTCATTTTCTTTCTTTCTTACTTTTTTCGGAAGAGGGAGAAGGGACAGGCTAGAAGACGATTGTTTGCGCGTTTTTGGAAGTCTTCCCGGGGGAAAGGTTCATTACAGCCAATATGTTGTTCGCTATAAAAAGTACTTTTTACATGCATTTTTGTTTAAAATTTTCAGTGAGTTCGATATCGACAATAATTTGCTGTACATGGGTTTGTTCTAAACGGGTTTCACTATAACCATTTCAAAGCTATTGCTATTTCAAAGCTAATAAACTGTTTAAAATATAGCTTTAAAATTTATACGTTTTTTTATTACTCGAGGAGATGACTACATATTTATTTGGAATGTAAAAAAGAAACAACAAAAAATCCAGCGCAGCTAATCTTGGGGGTGTTTTTAGCGCCAAAGTTTCTTTCTGTTTCTTTTTTTTTTTTTTTTTTTACAGAAGAAGTGGGATTTTAACTTAATGAGCTCGAGCAATTTGTAAAAAAAAAAGTGTTTGCGAACGAACATATTCCGTTGCAAGCACCACAATACCGCATTAAAAAATGTTCTGAGATATTTTTTACATAAATGTCCCCGGCTGCGTCAAACGAGCGTCGCGATCCCAGGTGTAAAGATAACCAGCTAGCATGTTTAATTTTCCTCCATGTACAGGCGTTTTTGGGACGCATATGCCAGTCATGCCAATTAACCATCACTTCGTGAAAAAAGCTCTATCGAGTTGCGCACATTTTTATTATCCTCGCGGACATCCACTATGTCCTTGCGGTAAGAAAAAATAGTTAATTACTGACTTTAGGCGTGTGGCTCTAGCCACAGGCAAAAGCAAATAGGCAGTGCCATTGCACGACGTCCCGGCATAGTAACGCCAGGCCATTTATTTTACATTCAGTCCTCCCATCGCTGGTGGAAGAAACTACACTTTTATTTTTCATTTCATCGTTCGCTGCTCCTCTAACACCTAATGATGGCTGGAACAGAAACTGGCAGTTCCACACTCGAGCCGGAGCTTTACATGAATGTTACCGAGGCAGACTGGCTTTCAGCGGCAGCCGATGAACTGAATCATCTGCAAGTCTCACTACCCATCGACCCCGCCGGTGGACAACAATTCCTGGACTTGGGCTGCGGCACTGGGATCGTGACGCGCGACGTGTTGCTACCCCGTTGCCCGCCGTTCAGAAGGATCGTGGCCGTCGACGCTTCCCGGGACATGGTTGAGTACGCCAGGAGGCACTTCGCCCACGTCAAGATCTGCTACGACGTCCTGGACATTGTCAAGGATGACGTGTCCGGCTTCGTCGAGAGGTACGGCCAGTTTGACCGCGTCTACTCGCAGTTCTGTCTGAACTGGGTCAAGGACCAAGCGAAGGCGCTCAAGAACGTCACCAAGCTGATGAAACCAGGTGGTGTTGCCTTGTTTAGGTTCTACGCAGCTACACCGCTCATGCGATTTCGTCGGAAATTGGCTGGGATGGAGCGCTGGAAAAAGTACGCGAAGGTGAGTTCATTTTTCTTAAAGATCAGCATTACTGCAGGTAAAGCACAGGGGTGAGTGCAGTCGGCCGAAAGCTTTTTAGGAAAAAAAGATATGTTTTTTTTTTATTTAAAAGCGGTCAACGACCGGCTTTGGTGACTTGGTATTGACGTGACATGACAACACATCTCGTTACCACGTCTCATAGCACTAGGTTTCGCAACATTGACACGTTTCGTAACTGCACGACTTAACTCCGTGACTTCACCAACCGAATACGTTTAACACAATGCTGCGTCGCATTCCGTCCCTGATATCTTGTTAAGCTAAATTTGGATCAAATACGAAGGAAATTAAGTCACAAACTGATTTGAGATATCTTATATAAGTAGTGACCAGTTTCCAAATATACCGAAAGGCGGCAACACAATCCAGCTTCGTCATATTCACTGCGCAGTAACTAGGTAAAAGTCGCACACGTGCACAGCTGTCTAAAAATGGCGGCTATGCTCGAGGAGTGTAGGCTAGATGAGCAGCTTGATGTTGTGCGTTTTTTGCGGGCAAAAGTGATTCCTGAAAAAAAAAATATATTCAAGAGCAAATGTTTCGCGTTTACGATGAGAAGTGTTTATCGCGTAAAGCGGTGCAAAACTGGGTTGAGAAATTCTCCCAAGGGAGCTCAAATGTTGTCGAGGAGGAGCCAGCTGGTTGTCGTGTTGTGATTGCGACTGAAGCAACAGTGCAGCGGGCACGCACGTGCCTGAGACAGCAGCCCCAAATATTTTACGCAGCGGGCTTTGGGGCACTGGTAAAAAATGGGATCATGCTTCTTTGTTGGGATACCAAATATTCAATTTAATAAGCCGCACCGTTTTTGTTTTGTTTTTTTTGTTTTGTAAACAGCCTTTTATGAACTACTTACTTTCCCTCGTAATATTGCTCCATTTCAAGGACCCGATGTTGCCCTAGCCCCTAATGAGGTGTATTCACCGCCAGCCTAACTAAGTGCATGGCGCAGCCCAATAACATCACGCTTTTGGTTTCGGGATTCATTTGCTGGCGTTGTTACAAACCGATGCCGCAATTTCATTGGCTGCGAAGTGATAATAAGATGAGCTTGCGACTCCCCACTCCCGGAGTTTCATAAGCTGCATGTGAGTGACAATAAGAGGCACAAAACAAGCGGATGCTCGGATTCCTCTACACATCAAGCGTGTTTACTTCGTTTAACATATTCGTTATAAAAAAATGTATCACAAAATGCTAGGCAATTGTGTTGCATACACGAAACGTTCTTGCATCACTGACGTTTAGCGGTACTCTGAGTTTCCAGAAGCCACACGCCTAGGTTCACGGTGCTTATCTCCCTCAGTGTGCACAGGTGGTCGAGCTCCTCCTCGCCTACCCCTCTGGTCGCATGACCTCCTGTTGACCACTCAATGGCGAGCACCTCACTCCTCCTCTCCCACCCGTCAACCAGCAATACTTAAACATCTTAGTCGTTCACCTGATATCATATAGGTTATTCCCTCATCCGCGGAGGCAATGAACGTAGAGGGGAGTTGTTATTTTGTAACATTAATATGATGAGTGCATATTTGTTCTAATACGTTCAACACCGAGCATAGCATTCATTATTTGTATACATTGTTATGTCGTCAATAACACCTTGTAAATAGTGCAAAAAAGGTTTTCCTCTAAAATAAAAGAACTTTGCTGTTGCCGAGTGTTAACAAAGCCGGAGCTTGTCGCCACTGCCTGAAAATTGCTGGTTTGAATCGCACCACAGCTTAATATTTCTCACCATAGATTTATTATAATGAATGTAACAGGTTCTGCTAGCGCCAGTGTGCTGTTAAAAATCGAAGCAGACAGCAACCAGTCAAAAAGTTACTTCCGCTAGTAAATATATAGAAAAAAGCGCGTGCATTTTCTCCCTGCGCGTGATTACAAGAGCAAATACTACAAATAATTTGTGCATACTAGGTAGTTTGGAACATTTCTCAGTCACGCAGACGAAAAATTTGGTCAGTTACGGCTTTTTCCTCTCAAATTCGTGGCATTAGACCGGGGGCTAAAACCGCTTCATACAGGCATTGATACGCACTGACGGACACAATTAGCCCGAACAGGGCGTCGGGGCCCCAAGTAGCACAAGGTGGGCTCCAGAAGGGGGGCCGACCGGGGGTCCTACATGGGGAGCCCACGTGGGTCCCACATTTGGTTTCGCAGCTCGGGCCCAAGTCGGCCCCAATTTGGCTGCCCACCTGGACTGCCACGTGGGAACACAAGGTGCTTATTTGGGCAGCCAACATGGGCTTCCCTTCTGAGACCCACAGTGGGCCTACGCGGGCAGCCCACATGAGGTAGATTCGGAAATTCAATTTCGTGCGGGGTCATTTTGTAATTTACAAGCGTCGTGAGTGTTGCAGTGCATACCAAACTGTGCATGTCACACATTCTCCGTGTGCCTACTGGAAATATTACTATTTTGGTAGGTAAATAAAACGTTTTAAGCAAGCTCATAAAAAATAGGGCAATTCAAGTGTATACAATGGAAAAAAATCTTTGCAAATTTTTATATAAAATTTATTTTGAGAGGTAATTTGGATATATAAAATGGTCTACTCGTCTACGGACACCGAATTTTAAAACATACGATATTCCGATGAGCCTGTTTCAAATTCATCCTCGAACTCAAAACTCTTCGTAAAGAATCCCCCCCACGTAAAACGGCCTTCTCAACATACACGCTGAGTAGTAAGTTAGTAATAAAGTTTACAAACCCTACCGTTTTTTCACTCACGGTTAGACTTACAATCCTCGGTGATTCAATATCAAATTCGGTCGATCTCATGTTGAATTGTCAAAACGCACAGTAAATATTCTTAAGATTAGTGCAAAGTGCCGTTTTGGGAGTTGCATAGGTAGTCCAAGTTGGGAATGCCCACGCTGTGCCCCCTTGGTACCCACACCGCTGCTAACGTGGCTCACGCACAGCCCAGGTGGGACCCACAGGGGTTTAGTTAGGTGCCCCAAGTCGGGAAGGCCCACGCTTTACCACTGTAGAGCCCAAATCATTGCTAACTTGGCCACTGCACTGTCGAGGCTTAACCCACGGAGTTTTTACTTAAGCGGCACCAGTTCAGCATGCCCACGCTTTGCGAACGTGCAGCCCCCATCTTCGTAAACTTCGCCCACGCAGGGACGAGGTGTGATCCACGGCGGTTTCACATCGGCGGCCTGAATTGGGTATACCCACACTTTGCCACCGTGCAGCCTACGCCGTTGCTAACTTAGCCACTGCGGAGCCGAGTTGGGACCCACAGAGATTTCACATGGGCAGCCCAACTTGGGCACGCCCACGCCTAGCCGCCGTAAAGCCCAGATCACTGCCATTGGCCCCCGTAGAGCTGCGGTTGGTCCCAGGGGGTTTTATATGAGCAGCCCAAGTTGGGCATGCTCACGCATTCCTGCCATGGAGCCCCCATCTCCATACACTTGGCCTCCGCAGACCCGAGGATGGACCCACAGGGTCCATACATGGGCAGCCAAAGTCGGACATGCCCCCGCTTCGCCGCCGCGAAGCACACATCATCGCGATTCGGCCCCAAGCACAGTCGAGGTGGGACCCACGGGGGTTTTACATGGGCATGCCTAACTCAGGCGTGTCCATACTTTGCCCCCCCCCCCCCCCTGAAAGTTACATCCGCGATAACTCTGCCTCCGCCTAGCCAAACTGGGACCCACGGGATTGTTCGTGACCTCGCATAGCCGAGGCGGTTGCACGAGAGTATTGTAAGGGCAGCTTAAGTTGTGCATGCCCGCGGTGTGCCAGACTGCCGTCGCATATCAGAGGTAAGACTCACAGCGGCACTTCGCGGGCAACCCACATTATGCCTGCCCACGACGCGCCCACGTGGTACCAACATGGGTTTCGTAGGGACTTTCCGAGCCCCGATTGCCCACGTGGGCCCCACATGGGCCCCACGGCTTGTGCTACCAGGAAAACAAAGAGAGAAGGCAAGAATTACGCAGTAACACTGGATCAGTAAATCCCTGCGCATGTAGAGGATCAAAATTAATTTAAGACTACGCAATATAGTTGTATTTACAAGAAATAAGTACTCCTTCACTCTTTCTGCTCATGAACACGTGCCAAGATGCTTGTTATAAGTTCAAAACATCACCCGCACGCTCGAAATATCTGAAAAGAGGGAGACGGCAGAGAACAAATGCCCGATGAAAGCTGCTCGCGATGAAAAATAATGAAAATCAAATCCTTTCATAACCCACGTTTTTTAAACTTGTCCTTTCGATTGTTTTAACCGCTCGTAAAAATGCACGACAGGGTCATTTTTTTATACTGTGACAGTACGGGCATATTATCAATACTTAAGCGCCACAGGAATGCTAGCGAACGTTGAACACACTCTAAATTATTTTCGAATGTGTTTTTGGTTAGAATCGTCTTTCGGTTTTACATACCTGCTATGCAACAGATGTTTGGGCCTTAAATATAACGAAGTTTAATTCGTTCACTAATAGAGAATGTGGGATTTCCCTTGCTGCTACCCGTCTCGGGGAACGACACAGCAATACGGTTGAACATCACGTAAATATTTAATGACCGTTATCGCCCGCGCCGCGATCCCAAAAGCCCCCATACTCTGCGACGGCCATTTATCAGTGGCGGAGCGCCGCTCGCGTGGCCAGTTGCCCTCGGCACCCCTCGCGGTGCAGATGACAACTTACGTTTGCCGGAGGGGAAACCTGGGCAAAACGATCTGAATTCCCAGGTTGACCACAAAAAACAAAATACAGTAACTAAAGCAATTACACTTTTACAATGCTAAAAAAGGTACATACTACTCGGTACGACCGAACTAACAAAAGCGATCAATGTTATTTTGCAGTGACGAAACTAAGTGGCCGAGCGTTTTCCCATAAGAATGCACAAGAGCGCCACAAAACTAGACTGGTTGCTGTATACTTCAATTTGCATTTCGAAAGTCGCATATACACTTGCGCCAGTTGAACCTCTAAATACGTTATAATGATTCTATGGTTCCACCTGTTGGATCCACACACCAGAAGAAAAAGATAATTATAAAGGTAGGTAATGCGCTAATACAACTGTGCCATAATTTTTATTAAAAGGAATCCAAGATGACAGCATTGGTATGACTTCCACACAAATGAGGCCGAAACAAGCATCTTTTCCCTAACAACTACAATTTAACATGTTTTTAAATATACAAGGCGCTTGCTACGACTCTTTTTACAATGACAGCCAGACGCCTATTTAGTACCTACACGAACAGCAGTTGTGTCTTTTAAGAAATTGAAAACATCCACGGAAAAAAAAAAACAGTTAAGTTTTGGCGCAATATAAACCCAGAGCTTGCACGCCGCGACGACAAGTCCCGGTCATGTTTTACCACTCGACAGCAGCAGAAGGCCAGCATGTTTCACTGGTGCAGATATATGAATAGAACGAAACTGCTTTTGTCTCGCGTGATTCCACTTTTCTTTCGGATCATATTTAACTTCCCCGGCCCTAATTTTACGTGCCGCTCTTAAAAGATAAGGCTGATGTTAATTAGACTCAAATTGCAAGCCTCTGCAGTCACTTTCTGCGGGCAAAATTCAACTTCTGTGCTCAAAGCCAGACAGATTCTTCTGCCATTAGGCAGGGACGTTCGATACTACTTCCATGTCACCATGGAGTTGGTCACGTGACAAAAAAAAACCTCTTGGACGCAACCGCGGTCGCAGCAGCGAGATGAGCAAACCGGCCCGGGGGATCTCGCCAAACATACTTTTTTAACTCTAAATATGTTTTGTTACCATGCAGATTTGTGAAGACTGCATTCCTCCAAGCATCGACCATATTGGCAGAGAAGCGCTCATCTCTTACATGCTGGGACTTTTGAAGAACGCCGGACTGACACCTTCTATTTGCGATGTTAAAACGGACCGGGATTTTTTTTACACCAGCCCAGGGCGCGTCATTCGTAAGTATGCATTGTGTTTCTTCCTGGTGAATGCTGAGTTGTGCTTTTCATATACAAAAGTCTGATTGCAAATAGAAACTGTTCTGCAACAGTTGACCTGATTGAGAAACCACTTTAGCAGGCATAAACTAAGATTTGGCATAAAAAAGATTAGAAGAAAGAACCTTGCTCATTTTTCCCAGAATACAGCCTCTTCAAATGTCCATCAAGCAACATTGGCCGTCGCCATTACTTGGACACGAAGCTAGCGATTAGATCCGAGTCTTCGCAGAACGCTGACGCAGCCCTGGGGCCCTAAACTCGTCAGGCACAAAGTTGGAGCCGAACGTTCGCGGAGTGCGCCGACTGGACGCCGGCGAAGAAAGCGCGAAGTCATCGTCGTGATAGGCCAAATCGGTGCGTTTAGTCAACTTCCTCTTCACCTTGGGTTTGACAAGTTTAGAGGCCCTGGTGCAAAAATACATGCTGAAGGTGTGTGAGCAAGCAATGCCGGACAGGCGTTGACGCGGATTTTTGAAAATAATCTACCATTCCAAAGACGGTGGTAACAGTGAATGTGATGCAGCGTCAAGCTATTGCCGATCGCTGTACCGCCGTTTATGGCGCCGTGGTAACTCCAGCACCACAACGCCGGGAGCGAAACGTAACTGAACGGGAGCGCTGTCTGCAAGTGCTGGAGCTGGGTCACGTAGTTTGTGTGCCTCGTTTGCAATGCGAGCTGAAAGAGGAAGAGGAGAAAGCGCGGAAAGTCTACGAGCGTATCCAAGCTTTCCACAGCCTCTCCGCCTGCTGTTCTAGACAGACGACAACGCGATGTATTCACCCTTTGATCAATCTGCGCCAGAAGGATCCGCCATTAAATCAGAAACGCCCTCCATGGTTTGAGTGCTTCCCTCTCATAAATCTAGGTAATCCATGGAGAAAACGAAATACTTGCGCGATACTTTGACTTCCTCGTGAACGAGCAAACTAAACTCAGAGAGTTGAGTTGGGTTACCAACTTAACTTTTTCACGTCGCCGCAGCGCGGTGGCGCTCTGTCGGCACTGCGCATGAGCAGATGCATCGCCTCGGGCGAGTTTGGTTTCTGGGCGCGCGCAGTCTTAGCACGTGCAGTGAAAACGCGGACTTGGGTGAACTGTGTGTAGACTTTGCTTCAGCTTAAGTTCAGACGCAGCCGACGCTACCAACTAATGGCACCAATCAAGCAGCCTCATGTGCGCAAGGAACTAGGTTGTTCGTTTAAGATTGGTTCAGCCATAACATAAGCCGCACAGAAACATGACGAACACCATGATGGTGCTTTTTTGACGCCGTTTTGTTGGCTTACGGGGTCGTAAAACTATTTTTCGACTTTTTCCTCCTTAGCTTTCCTTGTCAACTCAAGAAACGCAATGAGAAATCACGAGGTCGTGACGTGCTTGGGCACCTGTGCGATGACTCCAAGCTTTAACCGTGATTTTTAAGCGCACCATGGAAATTGGCATTCAAAAGTCACGATGAGCGCCGTAAGACCACTTATTGGACAGAAACGTGAATCCAGATATTCTTCGATGGATTGATAGCTGACGAGCGTTTGAGTGACGCAGTACTCGCGTCCAACGCGTGAACTGGGGTCGATTGACGTGCTTTGTGTACCGCGGATGTATCACAGTGAATATGCGTAGAACTTTCAAAGGACAGGAGGAAGAAAATAGCCATAAATTGAATTTTGAGCTGGAATAAATTATTTTATATTGGGATTTTACTAATCGAATATTGTTAAGCGGCCCAAACGATATAGAATAGAACTCCAAACGACTGCTTTTTGAAAAAAAACACATTTGAAAATTATTTTTAGTAATCCATTATATATATTTATCTCTTTTACCGAAAATTTGTTTTCTACTTTCTTACCTTCTTTCTTTTGGCCCACAAAACCGTATACGATTGTTAAAATATCAATATAAACTAACTTATCGAGCCCAAAATGCAATTCATGGTGTTATGTGATGGAATTAATAACTGACAACCTCAAGAAGACAGACACAAAGGGCGTTCCTTCGGTTCGACCAAACCTCCTTCTCTTCTTTTTTCTTGCCGTTCGAGCTCGCGCAACCCAAATCACACACACAAAATACAACAATCTCCCCCGGATGAGCTGATGAAGCTCATTAATTACACAATTCTAAGGGGTACAACAACTGTACGGGTCGCTTGAGTTCTGCTCCCCCGGGTAACAAAATTCTGCAGGAACGCACCCTGCCATCCCTTCCCATGAACGTCTCCTTGATTGTGCACGTCCTCCAGAGGTGCCTAGGCAGGCGGTCTTCAGTCGCCGCAGAATCCTCGTCTCTCCTGAGCCCGGCGCCATTTCCTGGTACGAAGGCTTGGCGTTTGCTTGTCGGCGAAGCGCTTCTTGTGGGCCCCATCCAGGCGACGGCTGAAGGTGCGATCGTTGTCGACCGTCTCCTCTTCCAGGCGCTTCTTGATAATGATGTCGACCTCGTTCACTTCGTCGTGGTCGAAGACCCGGTAGCCGACTGTCTGCTTCAACGTTGACGGAAGCCTCTGCGTGGATTTTCTGTGGGCCGGGAGCGCCCTCGTGTACTGTCCGAGCAGGGAGACCCCGTCGTCCCCTTCGGTCGGCTCCTTGACGCCGCTGGCTTCCTCGATGATCACCCGGAGCTCGGGCAGCTCGGGCAGGTAGGGCGGGTAGGACCCCTTGACGGGGCTGTCGGCGGGCCCCTCGTCGGCGCCTCCGCCGTCCGACTGGGCCATCGCACAGCGACTCCGGCAGACGCCCTTGGTAGACTACACCATCTCCTCCTCTCACGGTAGCCCTCATCACGTTCGTGGCCGTCAAACAGATTGCCTTAGACTTTGTTGTTCCGAACGGTCCCTGCAGGGTCCATCCAAACACCGTGTCCACTGCCATCAATTTCGGTCTCAGGCGCCTCACGCTTCCGGTGACTACATCCCAGTAAGGATCGGCCCCGATCAGAAGCCTGATTCCGTCCTTGACGGCATTGTCAGGTGTGACGTCCGCGATGTTCATGCCCTCCATCTTCATCTGTGTCACCACGACCTCCGAGGGGGCCATCAGGAGGTCAGCGCAGATGCAAGGCACCTCGAGAGCCTCCACCCGGACTTCTTTCCTGTCGAACCGACTCCGTAGCCAAAGTTCCACCCGGCGGCACTTCGTTGGATTTGTCGTTGCGTTTCCGCCGAAGGTGAAAATCCTGACGTCCTCCTCGCCCAGCATCCTGAGATGCAGCCTTTCTGATATGTCGCGTCGAACAAACGTGCGCTGACTGCCACCATCTAGCAGGAGTCTGAGGAGCGTGCGCCCCTGAAGACCTTCGGCCCACACACGTGCTGTCTGCAGTAGCACCTGGTTCTTGCTTCGTCCGGTTGTTTTGTCTTGGATTCCGAGTGATGACTGCAAAACCTCTCCTCCCGCTACCTCCTTCACCGCTGTGATCGCTGCGTCCCTTTCCGCTTGCGTTCCGCGTCTTGTCACGTTGGGATTGCACATGGCGGTGACGTGTCGTCCGCCACACCGCGCACATCTCAGCCATCTGGCGCCCCTGCATACTCGTGACAAGTGCCCTCTTTTAGTGCAACGGAAACAGCGGTTTTCTCGCTGCAGGACGGCTTTTCGGTCTTCCAGTGACAACCCAGAAACACAGCTGTCCGGGCCGTGATCGTCCGTGCGACAAAACACGCATCTATTGTCTGCCTCGGTTGTTGTGGTAAGCGCCGCCGCCGATGCAACTCTGGGAACCTCTGCGCTGTCGCTGTCGCTCCGCCGGCGTACCGTTCCCTCAGTTACCGGTTGCATCCTTTCGCGGCACTCCACCTCACCTTTCAAAAAACTCAAGAACCCTCGCAACTCGTTCTCTCGGTTTACTGACTGCGCGTTTACCTTCCGGCTGTACTCCAGCCCAATATCGGCTGGTATTGCTTTACGTAAAACCGTTAGGAGCAGCACTCCATATGTTTTCTCTTCGACCCCGAGGGCCTCAAGGCTGCGGACACCCGTTTCGATTTGGTCATACAGCGTCCTGAGTCTCTCGACGTTCCTGGAGTCGTGAACCGCTCTAACAGCCAACAACCTCGACATGTGGTCTTCGACAATTAGGTCCTTTTGTCCGAATCTTTGTGTAAGAAGGTCGAGGGCAACCTGGTAGTTTTCGGTTGTCAATTGGAGTCCCTCGATCGCGACGGCAGCCCTACCAATGAGGTAGCTTTTCAGGTACTTGAATTTGTCAATGTCGGAGAGGGACTCGTTCTGATGGATCGTTGCGTTGAATTGGCCCCAGAAGCCGGGCCATAATCGAATGTCTCCTCCGAATTTAGCGATCTCCAATTTCGGTAGCCTTACTGTTGTCAGGGCGTTGTTAAATGAAGGCGGTCTTGAGTCGCTGCCGTGTGTCAAAGAACCGGACGCTGTATTGCTCCTCGTTTCATGTTCCTTGATCTTCCGCTTCACTCGTGTTTTGGTTACGCTGATGCGTTCAGCATACCCTTCAGCGCCACTCACTTCCTCTGCTAGAGCTTCATCTTCGACCGACGGCTCGATTTCTCTGTCGAGCTCTTTTAGGGAGGCTTCTGTTAGGAGAAGAATGTCAAGCTTCTCCTCCAGCTCACCTATTTCAGTCGGATCCGAGGTCAGCAGGGCGCCGATCTCGTTGATCACTTTCGTTGTGGCGGCGCGCAGGGTGGTCCTTTTTCTTTTGAGGCGTTCGACACTTTCCTGGCTCGGGTGCGGCATGTCCTGGTTGTAGTTAATTCCCGGGTTCCGGCACCAAATTGTTATGTGATGGAATTAATAACTGACAACCTCAAGGAAGACAGACACAAAGGGCGTTCCTTCGGTTCGACCAAACCTCCTTCTCTTCTTTTTTCTTGCCGTTCGAGCTCGCGCAACCCAAATCACACACACAAAATACAACACATGGCACCCTTAAGGTGAAGAGAACTACATTCATTGAGAAAACGTGCGTTGGGTTAGCTTTCAGCGGGTACTCACGTTTTTAGGATGCGCCTCAGGATTAAGCACAGGAAACAGTTAGGGGAAAGCCATATACCACATTCTGTGCTTTGGAAAATCAATGGAGAGTTTTTATTTTTTTGAGGCGAACGATAATTAGTCGATTGTTGATCTGCAACATTTTTTACTACAAATAAAAAAGTACCCACATGCATTGCCGATTAAGAACGCCCAAGGGTCGACAAAAAAACACTAGTTCCTTGCCAAGCATGCATTGTCTTCTATTGGTCGACAGCGAATAAATCGGACGCTATAAGAAGAGAGAGTTCACAGGAAGAGCGCGGATAGAAGCAGCGAAGAGGCCAATTGAAACGTAAAATATTGCTTTGACTTAACATGGCGATTCGTACCCGGACGTCAAGCATAATAAACGTCACGCCGAGCACTGTGGCGCAGTTTGCATTCCTAAGTCAGAATCTTATTTATGCTTCCCAATCTTTCAGGGACCTTCCATAGAATGCAGTAATCCATGTTTCCTAGGCATTTGTAAATGAGCAGTGTAGAATTGTTCGGGTTCGGTTTCTTCAACTGCTAAGACCGATGTTTTCTTCTGTACACTAAACTTAATATTTCTGCTCTTTTAATCAACAGAAGACTTGCAGACCCTGAACCCACTGAGAGCCTATCTGGCGCGGGAAGAACTGCCGCTACTTCTGGAAGATGCTACCAAGGAAGGAATCCGGCTGTGGGCTGACAGGGAAGCCGGTGGCTCTTCGCTAGACTTCCAAGTCTTTGTTTTTCGAGCCTTCAAGCCTGGACCTAAATAGTTTACGAAACACCGTAGGAAGCTATGGATCTTTGTTTTTGGTGTTTTATTCAGTTACGAATATTGGTTTTCTTTGTAAAAAGAACAACGCAAATCATAAATATGTTATGCTTATTTTGCCACACGAGCGGTGATCGAGCAGCTGAAGTGAATATACTCTATTTCAAGAGATATGTGTGTAGCGTTCTTGAAGGCACTGGTGTGAATGCGTGGGTTCAGTAAAAACTCGCTTTTTAAGGGTAGTAGTGAAAATGAAAGCTGTTTTTGCAAGATTCTATCTTCACTTTTGAAAAACAAGCCTTTTTTTTCTGTCTCGCAACATTTTGCCACACACAGCAAAAACAAGTTTTATTTTAATTTCTCAGCGAATACACTAGCATGGGAGGCTATGTCTAAACACAGCTCAGCGCCTGTTCTCCCGCGAAAACCTTAGTCAAGTCTACCATCCTAAATGCGTAGTACTTAACCTATATAATAATAAAAAAACATTGCATCGACACGTAAACAAATAAATCTGAAAGATGTGCATCAATATACCAATATTTTATACCAATTACGGCACGTTTTTCTTTTCTTTTATCAAAACGAGTCAAATCCAATATTATTGCTTTATCATAGGCATGGTTTATACAGCGCAGTTAGTATCCAGTTTTATTAAGACCCAGATAATGTGCTTGTCGAATAATGTAACTCATCCTAAAGGCAGTTCATCCCTTCCTTTTCTATTTCAAACGTTGTTGTTTGCACCGCGGATTTGAAATAATTATGGCGCATTTCCATTCGGCCACGTTGCTGCCCAAACATGACATGCCATACCAAGAATATTTCCGCCACGTCTTTTTAGGGACGAACCTCCTTAGGGTCTAGCCTTGTCCATCCGTCCGGCGTCCGTGCTCACATCGATTGCCATCCCATCTGTGTTCTTTCAAAAATAAAAATGTTTGCGCAGTCAACAGGATTCGAACCTGTACGGGGAGACCCCAATGCATTTCTAGTCCATCGCCTTAACCACTCGGCCATGTGTCATCCATCTGTCTGTCATGGATGAAACGTTGAATTTAGCCGCTCAACGTCTATACAGGAGAGGGCGCTGCGGTCAAATGCGTATATAATCGCGTTAAACTTTGCATGCATTGGCTCAACGTTTATAGACATCAGGGCGCTGCGGTCAAATGCTCAAATGCGTATATAACCACGTTCCATACCACACATTCTCTTTCTGACATGGGCCGTTGACTTAAGCGGTGGAGATGCGTTCCCACGGCTTCTAGCGGATCCAAGCTGATCCGCTAGAAGAACCACTGGCTCTGCATTTCACCGACCATAAAGCAGTAATAATGAAGTCGAAACTCAACCCGGAACTCAGCACTACCTATGAGTAATAAAAAAAGATCAGCACCATTAGCACTACCTAGGAGCAATCAAATCAGTATCATCAGCACCACCAAAGCTTCGCCCCAATCAACACCGTTTACCACGCAGAGATGTTGTGAATTTTTCCTAGTCTTCTGGCTAGCGTCATGTAAACACTTACAGTATGCTTAATTTATGTAACCTTGTTTTGTCCGTCACTGTGCACAACTTATTTGCACATTCCTGCGCTTTAGTCCGGTGTTTATAATTTTTTGTTTTTGTTTTTGCTGTATTCTTAGTACCATTTTTTCTCGCTTTCTTTATATCTTTCTTGTTTTATAGTTACTAGGCGCGGCAATCTGATGCTGCAGACGTTCCCATTTCGGACACTAAGTGTGTTTTACACTTTATTCCAATTGAATATACATGATATACTGTTATTATATATTTCTTATGATACGAATCGCAATTAACACAGAGCTATTGTCCCTGGATAATATAAGTTTTCATTTATTTTTAAATTGATCACCTCCTAACACCTACAGCAACAGGCGAACCACTGAACAGCTTTTGTTTGTTATAACATTGTAACCTCTGTCTGAGTAAATAAACAGATACACAAACATCTTGTTCGAAAAGTGCATATTTCGGCTTGGCTCGCCCTTACTCGCGAATCTACGTAGACAGTGCTGCAACCAGGGTTGGGCAGTATCGCGATACAAATGTGTCGCGATAGCATTTCAAGAAATACATTTCGTATCTGCATTTCTGTATCGCGATACATTTTTTAACCACTACCTGTATTCCTGTATCGAAATACATTTGTAATGTTTCTTTGTTTCGCGATACAATCAGGATGAAATGTATTTCGTTACATTTCTTGAGAAATACTCCCCTCCCCCAACCTCCGAAAGAAAAAGAACAAGTCCAAACGCATTTTTTTCTATGCTTCTGAAGGCATAAGAGTCAAGGAGATGCTGGGGTATTGTTACTATTCTGACCAAGGTTCTTTCCGATTCTCTAAACTATTTTTCTATGAATCCTCTTCTCTCTTCTGAGAAGTGTTACGTAGTTGGGGATTCGTACCAGGTGGCGTGCCAGGGGTGGAGTCAGAGCACCTTCTGCCGCAGTTTGCTGGCATCCAATGCCCACTGCTAACCGTCTCTCTTGCCTCAGCATACACAATACACCCAGCCGGCAAAGCTGAGTTACAGTCCATTGCAGCACGAGCCTGGTGGTGGTTGACTTGAAATACTAGCCTGACTTACGCAGTGAAGGTCAACACATATTCGAATGCGTCTGGCTGTGCCCGTAATATTGCACGGCTCGAGGGTACGTCATCAGCCGGCGTGAACGTGACCCGCTGCTCTGGTGATCCGAAACCCAGGAAGGAGGCCAGACGTGGCCTCGCTGTGTCGACCCCGACTTCGTACAACTGCGACTCGTCTCGATCGCGCTGTTTCTCGGAGAGCTCGCACCCGTGCCGGCAATATCAGGTCGCAATTCACGATGTCTCTGTTTAGATGATGCTAAGCGAAACTTTATGACTGCAATTCATGTGTCGGTGGCGGATGGTCGGCAGGAAGCACCTTTACAACATGGATGCCACCGTATCGTTATTTCAACTGTAACAAAAGATAAGACATGTGTTCCAGGATGCTTCAGGTCATCCACTATTCTCAAAAATCCCAAATGACACTGCCTGCACGATCTTTAACGAAGTAACCTACAACGAAAATACGTATTGTCCTTTCATACAGCTGCGTGGTAAAGTTTCACGTTCAAGGCCACACCTACAGATAAAGAATACCAGTTCATTCCACCATGACGTCATGTGATCAATGTTAACAGAGGCGCCCTTATTGGAAATGGGCGTGGTGATGTTTGGATAGGATTAAGGGTGACATGGAATTGATTTAGAGGTCGAAGTCTTTTCGCATCCCTCGTCAGACAGACAGGATGTCAGGAAAGGGACCATGGTCAGTCCTTGATGGAACGTTTTTTTTCTGCCCATTGAAGACTCCTCGTCGTCCGAAACCACAACCTTCAAGGCAAAGTGTCAAGCGTACGGGAAAGTAATTTCGGGATCAAAAACTTCCACTTCAATTTTCAAGCTTCATCTCAGTTGGCGTCTCAAACAAATTTGAAAAATGTATTGCAGTATCAGTATTTCTGTATTTGTATGTTTGCCCTCCCTAAAATGTATTTCTGTATTTGTATTTCCAAAGACTTTTTGCCTCTATTTAAAATGTATTTCCGATACGTAGCGCGATACATTTTTTACAGATATATTATAGTATCAGTATTTTAGCTACTATTTCAATGTATCCCAGTATTTGTATTGCCAAATACATTTTTGAGTATTTCTGCCCAACCCAGGCTGCAACCAACTTGGAGCATAGATTTGAGACCATATCACATGTTGCGTATTTTCTTTGTAGCTTATACCTACTCTTAAGTGATAAGGGTAAATTACACGCACTTCCCTGTACATTTTGTACAGATTTGTAGCTGCCAATCGCTGTCACTGCAGATGGCCACGACCGAAAGTGAGATCTGCAACTAGACATACAGGGTGTGTAAATTTTAATGATGATGATGATGATGATGATGATGATGCGGCTTGTTCCCTTTGAAACGGGCGAGCGCGAACTAAGTTCGTGCCCAAGCCTGGGGGCGAGGAGATCTTAATGCCCCCTGAGGTGAATCTTATTCCACCAATCTTCAAGTCGTCGTTTAGTGGCCGCTCCAAGCCTGTGCCGGCCGCTAGAAGGCCCCTTTATCAGTAGCTGCAGAGCTTTCTGCATCAGAGTCTGCTTGGTTGCGCCCAATTTTAGGAATTGTGAAGCCCAACGCCTCAGCGAGCACTAAGGGGCTCTGCAGGCGTGAGCACCGGGACGGCTGAAGTCCCGCACAATCTAGCACAACGTGCTCCACCGTTTCATCGTAGCCTCCGCAGACCCGACATGCGCTCGAGGTCACCGTAGCATCAAACCGGCGTCTGTAAACTAGTGTCCGGAGGGCCCCGGCGCGCGCCTCAGACAGCAAGCGGCTCCCAAGGCTGTTGTCGTACAGCATTGCTTCCGGTGCGATGGTTGTTTTGTGGGTCAGGTACACTTGGAGCGTCAACTTTGTGCGTCTCGGAGCCATTGTTGGGCCTCGTTGTCACGGACTTTCTTCTTAACCTCTGACGCCCATTCCCTTTCTGATGACGCTTCATCGGGGTCAGAAAAAAAGCCATACTTGTGCTCAAGTTGAGGAAGGCGCTTCTGCCAGCGTGTCCTCAGCCCCATCAGGTAAGTGTACATAAACAACCTCCTAGCCCCCCCGCAGCTGTCCATATGGCGAAGACGCCCGTAGTAGGTAACTTTGCTGGTCGCCTCCCGAGCCTCAAAGGAGGACCAGCCCAGCTCTCCCTTAACTGCCTCGTTGGCGACCCCCCCCCCCCCCCCCCCCCCCCCCCGTGGCAGCCCGATGCCTGGCGTCCAATCTCTCTCTGTCGGCGTTCCATATGGGCTCGGACATCACCGGGAACGCATTCTACGGCATTTGCAAATGTCAGTCCAGGTACTACTACCGCTTTCCAGAGCTCCCGGGACACAATGAACCGATTGCAGCTCCAAAGGTTTCGCTTACGGAGAATTTTGGCTCCTCGTGTGGGTGCGTGGCGACGATAAGTGTGGTGGTCTTTTAGGTAGCCTGCCGCAGTTGACAGTGTGATGCCCAAGTACTTATATGAGTCGAGTATTGGCACATCGCATCCGCCGAGGCGAAGGCTGCCGAGTGTTGGCTCGAGGGAGCCTGAAAACACAACCGCCGCTGACTTGCCCGCGTTGAATCTCAAGCCAAGCTCCATAGCCTCATGAGTGCATACGTCAAGAAGTTGTTGCATTTCAGCCACTGATGCCGCAGTCAGTACCACATCGTCTGCATAAGTTAGTCCCCGCAGAACCCATGTGACGGTCTCGCCATGCTCCAGGTGAGTTAGAGAAAAGCCCAGCCCTGATCGGATGAGCTGCCTCTCTAGAGTGGTCACGTAGAGCATATATAAGAGCGGAGATGGAGGGCATCCTTGCCTCAAGCCCCTCGTCACCCGCACCTCCTCAGACGTAGCCTCACCGAGTTGGGTTCTAACCGTGTTACCATTGTAAAGACGGTAGATGAGCGCTGTCCACTCCGGTCGCATGTTAAGATCCTGGAGTTGACGAACGAGCCGGGCAATTAATTAGAACAGATTTTTTTTTAATTAAGGGGTGACAGTAAGGCGAGTTTCATCTTCACCTTGTTGACTAATAAATAGAACCACTTATTTTTTCAATTATCAGTTTCAGGTGTTATGCTGTAACTGCACTATTAGAGTTCAGAACAATCTAAAGACACTTCTATAAAAGTAATGGCTTTTTATATATTAATTGATGAATTCGCGCCTTTTTCGGTCTATTTGAAAGGAACGCCCAGGAAGTGTCGCAAGCTCTACTCAAAAGGACAGGCACGTAGCCAAAGGGGGGGGGGGGGGGGGGCATGGGGCCCGGGCCCCCCCCCCCCCCCCCCCAAAATCTTCCATTTTGCTGGGACCTCCCCTCCCCCCTCCCCCTCATACAGCATTTCGTCATGGGCGCCCCCCCCCCCCCCGCCCCCGAAACAAAATCATGGCTACGGGCCTGCAAAAGGACGCATAGCAGTGGGATGTCGTCGTCTCAATCATGTCGTCACTAACTCGGCAGACTGTCCTTGATGGGTTCGCCGATTATATAAGTAACGACGTGACCTAAACGATTACGCCATTCTTCCAAGCATCATTGTGCAGGTCATGTACTTATTTGAGCGAAAACTTTAGATATGGCGAAAGAACGTGAACGTTTATCGAATAATATATATATATATAACTATTACCTTTTCACAAGCTGTATTAAATTGGTCTGACCTTTAATAGTAATTGTCGTCAATTTTGAAATTCCAACATGACCCTTAAAACCAGGATTTACAAAGCTAATTAACAAATTTAAAGTAATCAGTCAACTTAGCATGACGATTATTCCCTCATCTTATGGCCAAACGCCTCATAGATGAAAAAACAGTTAGGGCGCAGGCGAGCTGGTGTAGATTTACCATTTTGTTAGACCACCTGAGACTGGGTGGAAAGAAATTGAGACGTCGTCGTGTTTCTTTCCACCCAGTCTCAGGTGGTCTAACAAAATGGCCTCATAGATACACGGTAAAGACGGCAATCGTCTGCCTCTTACACCCGTTTATTTTTTTTTTATCTGTTCAAATGAAATTAAGCGCCTTGTATATCAACACTTCATTATAAAAACCCGACACTGCCTGCCAATAAAATAACAGACAAGCACACAAGCGGTCTCAAAAGCACGACTCTAGACCTGCACCGGTAGTAATTAACGATGGAAGTGAAAACACGCAGGCGAGCTGGAGATCAACTCCATAATAAAAAAGAAACCGTGACTTGAAATAAATAAAATGACGGACAAGCCCACACACATTTGTTCCTTGATCCAGCACGAGATTATATAAATGAGAGCCTCCAATTTCGGCATATATTTTTAGGATTTCGATTTGTTCATATTAACCAATCGGCAAGGTTATTTTACATATACACTATGTTTCAGTTATCTTGCTCAATTACCTAAGAAAAAAGGTGGTGCACGCTACGCATGTTGAAAAACACAGTGTTTTCACAGTTCTATAAGAAAGTCATGACATTTCTTTGTAAGACGAACTAATAAACAAAATTTTATTAGCTAACTTTCTAAATAATAATTTTTGTGCCACACCTTCAACACAAACGTTGTAGAGCAAGTTAAGAAACATCACATTGCATCGTTCCGATCAGGCTAGCCTTCGCTAAAGGGTGGTCCCGTGCAACTATTGTTTTTTAATTCGTACGAGATTTTTTAGTTTGTCTTTAGAGCTCGAAACAAATTTCCCACAAAGGCTGCCTTTGCAGAAACGACAAGATATGATGTCGCTCACCACGCTCAGACGTTTGCATCGAGGGGTTGATGTAAAACCTGATATATAAAAAGTTAGCTAAATAATATTTTGGTAATTAGGCAGTCATAGCAAATGAACATATACCGACTTCTTTAGTAGGACTCTGAACATTAGTGGATTGGTTCAACATGCCTAGCGTGCCTCAGCTTTTTTCAAGCCCGGGCACACGTCAGCAAAAACACATCATATATATGTGTATAAGAGCATGTTTGTATGGAACATTGTTAAACTCTCGGTAATGAATTATTTGGAAAAATGAAATTATATGTTCAAGGTATGTGATCGATTACGAGTTACCATTAAGCAAACGGCTGACCAACCTGTCACCTGGTGAAAGGTGCATTTTTCGTAGGCACACGTTTATATAAGGAGGAATACATTTTTTGCGCGATATAATATTGACATGGCCAAAAAGAATGCATGCTACTACTAATGTTTCTTGTCTGTGTATTCTTTTTTAATGATTGCCCATGCGGGATCTTTCACTGATTTAACTTGGACCCTAGATAAAGCTCATACTTCGCGTTTCTTACAAGTTCTGTCCATTGCTGCGCGAACAGGCAAAACACGTGCCTCGAGCAAGTGCTGGTTCGCCATTCGCTTCCAAGAGGTGCACGAGGCACAGGTCACGGGCTTTGGAAAATTCGACGCTACTGGCAAGACAAAATCGAACACATCAAGGTTTTGTTTTTTGTTTGTTTTTTTAATTGACATGCCCGCTTTTAACTCGGTGTCTCTCCAACTGAAATTTCCTCCAATTATCCTCCGAAGTGTGATGTTCAGCAGGTTCCTTCCCGTTTTGAGCGATTCCAGTAATAAAACAATGTTCAAAATGTACAACGGGTGTCTTCACACCCACTGAGCCTGGGTGCTCTCATGGTTTAATTCAGGAGGTGAAACCTACCAGGTAAGCGTACATCACGAGTGGAACCAGCTGAACAATGAAAGGAGGAGAAACAGAAAAGACAGCCGACCACTGGTGGTCGGTTGTCTTTTCTGTTTCTCCTTCCTTCATTGTTCAGCTGGTTCCACCCGTGATGTATAATAATCAACTAGCTCAGCTCATCCCCGTAGTAAGCTATCAGGTAAGAACCGCGTTCTCCCCGAAAATTTCGTTAAAAAAGAAAGTGACTTAATCTTCCTGGTTTCAATCTGTCCTTTCCGACGCGACGCTACTCAGGTTGCGGTTTTGTAATGTAATCAGCTCCAAGAGCGTCCAATTTTAAATGTAAGCTTTTCGAGAAAAGCAAAAAAAAAATCTACGAGTGTATTTAAAACAAAATTTGCCTTACCGTGGTTTAGCAATTTTAATAACTATCTGCGGGGTTATCTCGAGCGCTCTTCCGCAGTATAAGCCGTATAAAAGTAGTTTAGCTTTTGTGCAAAAAACCCGTGCTATTCTTCTCCAGAGAAAAAAAACAACTAAAACAAACCTCTAGATCACGTTGCTTCTCATAGGTGGCAAATAGAGAACGAAAACTTTAATGATTATTTCGTAACTCCTGAAAGCCGATTCCACCAACCCGAGACTTTGTGGTAGCAGGAGCAACCAGAAGTCTTTTCTCCGATTTACTACTTGTGTATAGCAATAACAGGTTTTTTATTGCATTTTGTTGTATGGCTAGACTTTCAAAATTTCAATATATTAAATGCAAATACATCTTAAGTTACGTAGCACTATCTCCGTTGAAATTTCTATTTGTTTTATTTTATTTATTTTTTATTTACAAATACTGCTGATCCCTCATGAGGGATCGTAGCAGGGTGGAAAGACATAAAACAGATAAGAAAAGTACAAAGACGTTACATCAATCGGAACACAAGGCAGAAACAAATGCGCTGACAGAGTCTTAACTAGAAGTTGTGTAAGAAAGCCCGTTCCATTCTACAATCGCTCGGGGGAATAAAGAGTAAAACTATTGATGCGCGGTTGATAAGTAAGCGGGTTTCTTCCGCTGGTGACATGCCAAGAAGAAAAAGTCATATATTCATGTACATTCATTTTATACCGCCCCTGAAATAACAATCGAAGTCTGCATACGCGGTTTCTTTCTTGGATTGAGACAAACCCAAGCTTTTGGTAAGGTTTGAAATGGAAGCTTTTCAATAGGAGTTTAAAGTGAATTTTAAAGCTCTGCTTTGCATTTTTTGCATGCGGTTAATACTTACTTGCGTAAATGGGTCCCGAATAATGTTGGGATATTCCACAACAGAGCGAATTAGAGTTTTTTACGCTTGAAGTCGAGTGTCTGTAGTGGCTGATTTTAGTGTTCGTCTGAGAAACAAAACAGTATACGGAAGGCGTTAGTGAAAACGCAAATGATGTGTTTATCCCACCTAAGATCAGAGGAGGTCGAGAGACACTGGTACTTGAATTCATTCAACTTTGTTAGGTTATGCTCATTAAGACGAAACGGGAATTAAAGTGGCTTCTTTTTGTTAGCAACTAGCATGCATACACTTTTATCATAGGTTACACAGATTCACCAGGTATTACACCACTTCGAAATATTATCTAAATCATCATTAAGCCTAATTTTATCATCAATACATGTAATTTCGTTATAGAGGACACAGTCGTCGGAATAAAGACGTATTTTAACAAATAACAAAAACAAAGTAGCAAGTACCGAACTTTGAGGCACACGAGAATCAACCGAAAGAAAGGAAGAAAACACATTATTAAAGTCTACATATTGATGACGGTTTGTAAAGTACGCTTGTATCCAACCGGCGATCTGATAAAATTTGAAGTAATTATTTAACTTTTTTATGAGCTTTACATGTGACACTTTGTCGAACGCTTTCGCGAGGGCGATAAAAATTACGTCTATCTGACTTCTTTTTTGTTCAAGACAGATGCTTGGTCGTGAACTGTTTCAAGCAACTGTGTCGTTGTGGAAAACGTCTCTTCTGAAGCCATGTTGACAGCTGGATAGTACATCATATGTTTCAAGAAATTCTAAAATATGTTTAACTATTATGTGTTCAGGGGGGAGTTTGCAGGCGGAAGAAATGAACGATATAGATCTGTAGTTATCCAATACGTGGATGTTTCCAGTTTTATGTAGGGTTTTAACTCTGGTCATCTTCAATTGGTCGGCAATTCGCCTTTTGTTAGTGATATAATGAATATATTAATTAAATACTTGTTGATGAGGTCTGATTATCGTTTCAAAAACGCGTTTGGTTATCCATTTGGACCACTGGACCTCCGTGGGTCTAGATTTAAGAGCAAGTTCAGAACTCCTTGTTCATTCAGATGTACATTTTTAAGAAGTGTTAGGTCATCAAACTTGGTATAAGAGGGTATAATCCCAGCTTCACGTGTAAACTAATTTAAACTGTAGATTGAAGAGATTAGCTTTTGTTCTGGGGTCCGTTTCAAGAGCATCGTCGACTGTAAATGTGCTGCCGTTTATAGAGTTTGGGAAGATATGTCTCCAAAACCGTCTAGACGAAGACACCATAAAGTTGGCATTGCAAAACGTATGTTTATCTGCCCTCATTAGTTCTTTTAGCTTACTAGAAAGATCTACAAATTTATATTTTAAAGTTTGATTTGTAACTTTTTTTATACTCAGCTCTTAATCGCCTTAGTTGACGCTTTAAATTAATGAACTCACCAGATGTCCAGGGGTTATTCAGGCTCTGTTTTATACTTCGGAGTGGTACGTATTTTACGCAGTGATTCAAAATTTATAAAATTTAAACGGCTCTAGCAAAGACGAGTACAAAAAAGGAAGGCGAACACGACGAGCGCTTACTCTAAACGGAACATTTATTTGAACGTTCCGTTTCGCTTCACCTATGTTTTTCGCTTCGCCTGTCAGAAAGAGGAAGAGTGCCTGACAGTAAATGTCACCGATTGAACCTTGCAGACGATGTAGTGTGTGCAAATGTGTGTAAGGGCACTAGGATTGTTCTGACTGTATACAAAAGCTTGGAAAATAAAATTTAGTAGATTTGTTTGAGACGTTAACTTCCGTTCTTTTTTTTTGCCCCCATCTCAGATATCAGTCTGTTTATTAAAAAAACCCGCTCGCCTCCTTTATTATGTTGTCCCTGACCACGAGTACGACGGGCGTAGCTCATAAGAATATCGTACTAGAACCAAAATTCCTAGCTGCTCAAGTTTCTGGATGGCGTCGTCCGCCTCGGCAGAGCTGCCAAATTAACAGCTCGAGAATTTTGATACTTGTGTTTAAAGTCTATATAAAATGCGTCAGTGCACGTAAAGTCCTTGCTCTTGCCAAATCCTCACTCGAAGACCCTTTAAATTTATTTTCCCAGTCCTTGAGCCTATAGAGGTGACTCGGCTAGTTGAACGGCATCTTGAATACTGATCCTCAGTGCTCGTTGTGTTAGAAGGTAAAAAAAAAAAAAACATTATCTCTCAAGCCTATATCCATAGGCTCTCGAGCCTATATTCATACTCTCGAACCTACATTCTCTCACGAGCTCCCACTTTGGACGGGCGATGGCTCACGTATCGCACAGCATATTAAACACCTCCATTTTTTATTCAGGTAGTGGTCATTGCTATAAGTGCACCTATTCACAGGTTTTCCTGTCCGCTCACTGCAAGTGACTGTAAAACGCTGTGACCTGGTAGGATATCACGTGAGGTGTTAGCTCACATGAATCTGTAATCTGTCTTGCGCGTCAAAATCCTCAGATGAAGCTGGAGTAAAAAAAAACTAAAGAGAATCGTTCTGCGCCTCACGATTTCACAGTCTGTTACACTAAGTAGTTTTGAGGTGGACTTGTGTGTGACAACTATTTCATTTGTTCTCAGGTCAATTATCCAGACGCATTGTCCGCTTTGCAGAGGTTTCAGCGGATGGAAGGAAGAGTCGCATTTTTCCTTGAGGTTGGCTGCCTTGGTTTTCATTTTTATTTTTTTTTTTTGTAACTAACTAATTTAGCCTCTTTTGTAGTCCCAACCCCAGACAGTGGCTTTTTACAGGAGTGGTTCATCCAAACTTTTCAGGACGTAGACAACAGCCATTAGTTTTTTGTTTTGTTTTTTTCCCCATGTGACGAAGTTCTGCTCTCAGCACTCCGAGTACGTCCAACGTTGTTCGGTTGTGGCCCTTTACAAAAACAACGCTCCGAGATGGTGGCTGTAAATTGTTTGAAGTTTTAATACGCAATTCTTCACCAAAAAGGTATGCGATGTAGAAAAAATTGTGAGCTGCAGTAGGTGCTTCACTTGCTATGTTTCGAGCAGAGCATTTTATATTTAAGTGTTCGGAAATACAAGTTGCAGAATGTTTCGGTACGAGATCGAGAGAGAGAGAGAGAGAAAAAGCGATAGTAAAAATACATAAGTCGACCCCCCCCCCCCCCCCAAAAAAAAAGCACCTACAGAGGTTGACGTTTCATACAAACACACAGGCACGCTATAGCAAAACAAACATGGAAAACCAGGTCATGGCGGTCTCCAGGGAACGCAAAAAAAAGTAAAATGCGGCATTCCCTTTATCCCAACGCTCGCACTAAAAACAGAAATAACAAGTATATAATGAAAACTGCGCGCGTCAGCAGAAAAAAAAAACAAAAAAACATAGCTGCAGTGAACAGCGAGCGCCGGAGACGAAGAGACGACGCAGAAAATGAGGGCCGTAAACCACATTCTCCATCTAACTAGACACGCCGCGTCCAGCGGCGTGGAGACAAATCGCGCGCTTGTGGAAGCCTTAACTTTTCGCAAGTTCGGTCCGTAAGGAGACTTTAGCTCAAGGTCAAGTAAACAGTAAACCTAACTAAAGAAGTGTTTTTTTTTTTCCTTTTTCGGCGAAATTATGGGATGCGACTGCAGTCTTCCTGTACCAACACGAAGCCTACAACAACCTATGGAGATGTTGGAGCCAAGTGGAGCACACGAACTAAATTTCTATATGTAGTATGACCCTATTTTTACGTATTATATTGTTTTGGAAGTTACTTTCCACTATGTGGTAGTGGAAAATACACCAGTGTAGCAACTGGTGTATTTTCCTTATTCAAAATGCCCGACTTCTGGACATAGAGACGCCCTTTTAAAAACTTTAGTTTCCGTCACATATTGCATATCGCATAGCGTGCAGTTGGTAATAAATTTCCTCAGGTGTTTTGCAGTCAATACATTGTATAATATTAAATATATAAGTTGTTGCTCAGCTTGAAATACGATGAGGAGTCAAAACAAAAGGGCAGAGCTGGTATAAGATACTCCGACAAGGACAGAAACCACCGCATGAATCGGTACTTTTTTACAAGATATGGACAGGGCACTCTTCCAAGACTTTGATGCTTGTGAACAGGGGCAAAGGGTGTCTTGGGAAATATATTTTTAAGTTTGTCGTGAGCGTGCAAAATATTTAAATGTATCTTCAATATGGAATTTCGGCATTGTATGTTTGAGTACTACTTTTTCAATCAATCAATCATTTTATTTTTCTTTCACCAGGAAAGATGGTAGATGGAAAACCAATGGTACTCCTGCTTCATCAGAGCGGAGCTGTTGCAAAGACTGACGGAGGGTGGCCTCATGCTAGAGCGAGGGACGCTTCCTTCTGGCGTCATTAAGATAAATATTAGTTTTCTTTTTTTTTTTGCTTTTTTTTACTAGCGAGTTTTTTTGTGTCTTTTTTTGTTTTAGTAAAGTTACATTTTGTTCTAAAATTTGAGTCCTCACAGCAAATCCTACTTAACCGAAGGAATTGGATGTTAGGTATATTAGTTGATTTTACATTTTGGGTGGTAGCAATCGAAGCAAAGAATCAGGCGCTTGCCTGTAGGCTTCCTGTACCGCTCTGTTATTAAATTATATCCCAGATTTTAACGTTAACATCGAGAAAGAGCATGGTGTTCACGGAGGAATTACAAGTAAATTTAATTGTGCGGTGAGGGCCATTAAGAAAATCCAGAAAGGAAAGAGTGTACGTCCTGTGTCGTTCCAGATTATAAAAATATCCTCAATATAACGAACTTATATAACCGGCCTAGTCTACTACCAAATAAATGTGTCTTTTTTTACACATTTACACATACATATATTAGCATATTCGATGACGTGGAGGGTAACAGTATCTCCTCAAGGTCCCGATAAGCTACGGAAGATGTTCATCTGATAATACCCCAATTCCCCTATGGCTGATCATAGCAGCTTCTGGCGATAGCAGCTGGTCATAGCAGCTTAGGCAGACGGCTGTTCCACCAAGCGATAAGTTCGGAACGTTGAGGAGAAAGCACCCGTGCCCTTATTACGCATTCTTGAAACGAGGTGTAAGACGAACGTGCTTGCGTGACCAAGTTTCTCACGGCTACTAAGCATAGAAATGTATCCTTTAAGGCGGAGAACGCTATGTTTGCCTCACCACTAGGCGCGTAGCCGGCGAAATGGACGTCACGTCACGTGACCTTTCACAAAGTAATAAAATTACTGGTTTTCATTCGCAAGAGAAGAGGACCTGGCAAGGCCGGGTGTAGGACATGTATTCGAAATCCAACGCCCTATAGAATGCGGGGGGGTAAAACCAGGATGGCGGAATCGACTGGGATAGATTCTCCAAGATTTCCCATGCGCCTGCTCGCTGACGCTAGTTAGTGTCCTAATTTTTTTTTTTTTTTTTTTTTTTGCTTCAAATACAAAGCGGTACGAGAAGGAACATATAAGAAGAGACGAAAATGTTGGTGATCGTTAAAGAATTTAGCATCTTAATTTTTAAACGTTGACAAGCGGAACACAATTTCTATTTAAACACAATAGTTTGTTTCTTTTTCGTTAAAACTGCGTGATGCAGTAAAACCATGTTGTAACAGCAGCACGAAGGCCAACAGTCTATTCCAGAGCCTCCGGCGTCGTCCCCCCACCTCTGATTTTTGTTTGAGAAACATGCTGTTACGCCAGCTAATAGCGGCTGGATAACATTCGCGTTTTGCCCCTGACTGGCTACGTTATCCCCACAACTTTGACTGCATACGGCGAGCGCTGCCATGGCAACCGCGGGCCGTGAAATGTGTCGTAGTCAAAGGCAGCGTAGAACAACGTAGTCGTTTCAAAATGCCGGAACTAAAGGTTTTCTTGTTTGTTTGTTTTTTGTTAAGAAAACTTTATTACGGCTTGTTTTGTGGTTATCTGCCAAAATCCTTCAGCAGAATCGTAAACTATTCTTTTTTTTTTAAGTAACGAATTACTTTGCTCAGTATTGCGTGCACTATTTAGATAACTGACAGAGTTGAGTATTTACACATTTAGACAAAGTGCATACAAGCGAATCCTTAGTAATTTAACTTAACGTTTTTTTATGTCTCCTTGTTTTGCAAAAATGTTCCAAAAGCCGGGATTCACGATTAAAAATAAATACCTCCGACTTACATAACAATACCAACAATTTATAAGACGTTTCGTCTCCTATGCGGGAGACATCATCAGTGCAGCTTAGGGACACCCGACTAGCCACCAAACGCTTGCTTCTTCCTTCTCTTCATCCGTAGCGCTGGTTCTGCCGACTTCTTCGTCCATAGCATACGGGAGACATCATCATCGTCGGCTCTCGTGTCAACTTCTTTTTCGTCCGTCGTATATGTGAAGTTTAATGAAACCTTATTTCAGGATGTCGGTGTACACGTCGGGGAGGGGGCCGCGGTTAGAATTACAGGCGGATGGGTCACTGCGAATACACCATGATTCCAGAAATCGTCTGGGGCCCCACCGTCGTCATGGACATCGTGGACATGGACATCTCATTGAATTGTAGAAGAAAAATGTCAACTTAGAATTATTCTCAAGGTAACGACATACTTTGTTGAGTAAGTTCACTGCTCCGATACTTGTCAGGGGAGAGTATTTAGAAATCTATATAATTATCATTTTAGCGGATCTTTAGTACGCTAACATAAATGCTTTGAATATTCGGGAGACGTCTGATTCCAATGAACTAGGAATTCTGGTGACTCCATCTTGGACAATGGGTTACTTCTATTTCTAAAGCTAGAATTGCTCCTTCAAACTCTATGTATTTTGAAAACCGGAGTGTTACGGAACAAAAACGAGAAAACATTCGCCTTTCTGCATCTTATAGACAAGTACGATAAGCTTCGCCAATACTGGAAACTCATCCGAAAACTTATGGAAGTGGCGGCGAACGGCGACAGTGGCACCCCTAGCGAACCTGAAATCTTCGCAAGCATGCGGCGCAAGGGAAAATTATAGGCTCCTCGACGTTCTAGACGTTTGGGAGCCCCCTTTCTCTGTCATCAAAGCTGAAACAATTAATTACGTTCAGTGCATTTGCACAGCGATATCCACTGATCACAACCGCAACGACAATAAAAATATAGCGCTCACAGGAACAAATATTTACTTATTTAGCAACTAGGCTCAACGCCTTTCAGAGTATTACGTACAACTAGTTCGCGTTTGAAAACCGAAAATAATGCTCTATTCATTAGAACAATATTATCAAAATTTACCTTTTATGTCAGAGGTACAACCCAATAAAACTGTCTTGTCGCCTTTTCAAAAGAGATTATCAAAAAAAAAAAAAAAAGCCTGAGCTTCAAAGTCAGCGCGCAAGTCGGCCCAGTGGATATTGTCACGAATGACAAACATTGAAATGGTGAATAACTGGAGAAACTAAACGTTTATTAGGGGCGAACTTGTGCCCAAAAAACACAATTCACAGGGTCTCTTACGTTACCGATAAGACCACTTGAAGGCCAAAGCCCGAGGCCCGATGCATCAAAGGCAGACACATGATTTGCTTAATTCGCATTGATTCCACTTAATTCGCTTTGTCATCCTCCTTAATTTTATTGCCTCTAATCCGCCTGAGTGGTCACGTAAACGTGATAGCTAACCTCCAAACTCTGTTCGCGGCAAACTCTGATCGTGGTGTCAGCTGTGGTCCCGGTGGTAGCGAACCTCCGAAGACAGCGCGCTTTCTGACGACGCACTTTTGGCGCCGTTAATCTCACGGCATGTCGCACGTATGCCCGCTCTTCACCGCTGCCCGAGTGAGTATCCTCCTCTCCCGCTGGGTTTTCGCCGCGTGCGCCTCCGCCAATTCTGCCACAAGTAACGCCGTCTCCTGGTCCAGTGGCGAACCGTGGGTTTTGGTGCCTTTCGTGTCGCCGACGTGTTTTCGCTCAAGGACTGAACGATGAGACATATAAGGCTTTCGCCTTATAACTGAGGTACAAGCGTCGCGGGCGTCGAAGACGGCGTGGCAGCTGGATCGAGCGCTGGCGAAAGACTGACTCCGGTTCGCCACGCGAAGCCCCTTATGTATACGCGTACGCTTTTGAAACAATCGGCATAGAAGGTTCGGAGCGTAGAACAACCGAACCTCAAATAAGCAACAGAATTCTCGAATACACAACAACGTGACATTTACCGAAATAACAAAGAGGTGAGTCCGCTCCCATGCATCGAACCTCGGCCTTTTATGTAGGAGCCAAGCACAATAACCCTTCGGCCACGGGCACGCTGCTACTTGGATAGCTGCGTAGGCATCATTACTCGCCATTAAAAGTTGCATCACCCCGGTGCAACACAAAAAAAGCAAAACAAAAGTAAAGGTGCACTAAAGAGTAACCTCGAACACGACACGTCCAAAATCCCATAGTGGAACCGCTTGAGAGGAACGACGTGAACCACCTCCAGTCGCGGCCAGGGGCGTGAAGAAAGATGGGTACCGTCAGGCGCCATTTCGTAGTTATAATCCCCTGTGCGGCAGAGAATTTTATACGGTCCAAAGTATCGCTTTAACAGCTTCTCACTCAGGTCGCGGCGACGAATGGAAATACCACACTCTGTATACACGCTTGAAGTGGACGTCCCGACGACGGAGGTTGTAGCGACCAGGGTTGACACGTTGCCGGTCTTGATTCTTGAGCCGGGCGAGGTGGCGGAGTTCTTCTGCCCGTTGAGCAACCATTTGGGCATCGTCGCTCCCGTCGGTAGCTGGCTCATGGAGCAGCATCGCGTCAAGCATTGTCCGTTACCTTGCTACAGTGAACCAGCAGGAATGGTGCAACTCTAGTTGTCTCTTGAACCGCTGTGTTGTAGGCGAACGCAAGATACGGCAAAGCATCGTCCCACGTCGACACCATATCGACGATGGTCTTGTTTAGCCTTACCGTCAGCCCGTTGGTCTGGGGATGGTATGCCGTTGTTCGTCGGTATGGCTGCGAGAATTGTGCGTGCTACCATCACGGTGCCACTGTGCGTGCTGGCCGATTGACTTCAGATGTGAGTGCTTTACTTTAGTGCTGTTTCCAAGAGCCTGGATAACAACGTAATTTTCATTGAACGTAGTTTGCGTAAAACATTCAAGATCAACAATCGAAGTAGGGCATAGATTTGTTTTTCTGTCATAGTTTCTGCAGCGCGGCTTCTGATGAACTAATTTTGTTTAATGAAGATGTCGCTGTGTTTATCTTACCTTTTCTTCTTAGCGACTGGGAGCAGTAAACCTTCTTTTTTAAGAACCGGTATAAACTGATTCGCACATGGTGGAACCGCCGGTAACCGAACTATTATTTTAACAGCATCATTGAACCAGAACCAAGCTGGAACTAATTTCAATGCGACTGAACCCAAATCGAACAGGAAAAATGACCGATCCGATTCCCTGCTTCTATCCCAGTCGATCTTCTATAGTGTTTGCGTGGAACACGAATAAATATTTGGATTGAATATGTTAAGCAATTGCAAGACTCGTTCAGCAACCGTAAGAGTTTACGTCTTAAGGCAGGTTTTATAATATGCTGCTACACTCCCTTGTGCTGGTGCCAGTATACTGATTGCACTTTGTCAGCGTTTTTTTTTTGTTTTCGTTCTTGCCGCAGTACGTGGAGATTAGGGGCAGGCATATGCGGCGTCGCTTCTAACAGCATACTAGCGATGCAGTTGTGCAAGTATTCCAAACAGACAGCAAGTTAACTTCTTGCACCACGCACGAACTAGACATGTTTTAAGTCCTTATAAAACAACCAACACGCTAACCATGTATATGTTGAGGGTATACTGTACGTTTGCGAAGAAAATGGGTGGTTTTAGTATTTGGCGTCTGTTCCGACTCGCAAGCCTTTTAAGCTTGATCGCACGATTCATGTCTGCAGTGACACCAAGTGTCACGAAGTGCCTGTGCGACCACCCTTCGGCTTAGTAAAATAATACTTTGAGGAAGCTTTTGCATACCTTTGCATTCGTCTCCGCGGTTAATAACGTCAGCAGCTTTAAGCTGCTTTTTTCCAGTAACACAATATGGCTGTAAATCACCATTTTTCATACTTAAGAATTAAAGGAATGGAATGGTAGAGTGGTAGAGTTCAGCCATTCCAGGATCGCGAATGTGCCCGGTGTTTTCATTCCGAGGAGTTGAAAGGAATAAAATTGTTGGAAGCTCTAATTTCCCGAACTAAAATTGGAATGGAATGTGGTGCTCATTCCGCTACACTGGTGTGGGTTTTCACGTTTGCAGAAGGGTCAAAATCGCCGAAGATCGGTGGTGCCTGGAGTCTGCGCTTGAGCTCGTCGAATTCCCACTGTTGTTCTATTCACAATTTGCACTTCGCAGCGGGTCTTGTGAGATGCATGAGCGTCACAGAAAGCTTGGCGAAGTCTCAAACGAAGCGTCTATACTAAGTGCAGGGACTCAAAAACTTTTGTACTGCCGTGTTGTCCGACGGTGGAGGAAAGGCGGTGGGCCGCGCGGTCTTCTCGGTGTCAGAACGAACACCTTCGTTCTGACACCGAGACACTGACACCACGTCGTCGAGGTAAACGAGACAGCTCTGCGATTTCAGACCTGCCAGCACGGTGTCCATGAAACACTGGAAGATGGCTCGTGCTGAACAAAGTCCGAAAGGCATCACTTTGAAATCGTAAACAGTCCGTCGGGCGTGACGAAGGCAGTTTACTTACGGTCGCGATCGTCGACTTCAATCTGCCAGTAGCCACTCTTCAGGTCCATCGACGAAAAATATCGGGTAGGGTGCAGCCGGTCTAATGTGTCGTCGATGCAGTGAAGTTAATAAACGTCTTTTTTTTTGAGCATGGCGTTCAGTCTACGATAGTTCATGCAGAACCTTCGGGTTCCGCCCTTCTTCTTAACAAGCACAACTTTAGAGGCCCAAGGGCTGCTCGAAAATTGAATGCTGCCGTCATTGAGCATTTCCTAAAATTGCTCCTGAATGACCTCTCTCTCTCTTTTAAAGAGACTTGGTATGGAGATTGGTGGATAGGAAGCGCATCGCCCTTAGTAAAATTGCAGTGCTTCCCTACCGTCGTTTGCCGAACCCTTGAGGACGTGGCGAAGCACTCGCTGAACTCGCCGAGAATGCTCGAGCAGCTGTTGTTCAGCAGGAGGAAGCTCTGGGTCGATGTCATGCTCCGGGGACGGCGTACCGTGTTGTTGCTGCCATGAAGTCGGGGCTTCCGAGAGAGCGGTGATTGCGACTGAGTCCCGGAGTTCTTTAATGTGGCCCATGGCAGTACCTTTCATAAGATGTTGCGGCTGCGTCGTAAGTTCGTAACGAGGACCTTGGCAGGCCCACCTAGCAGCTTCGCTACACTTCTTAGGACGTCTATTCCTCTCCCTAGAAGCCACTGAACACTTCCCTCAAGGAGAACTTCGCCGCAAGTAGCGTCCTCACTGCCGACAAATAAAAACACACTCGATCGCGGAGGCAGGTTCACGTGGTTGGTGATGACTCGGACCCCAGTAGACGTGGCGTTAAGTTTCCTCCGGCGGTGGGACAGGTTTTTGTAGTGTCAACCGGTTCGCTCCCAGATCAATGACGGCGCCGTACTCCCACAAGAACTCCATTCCGAGAAGGATGTATCTCGCGCACAGGCTTGGAGAACCACGCGCTTCCCGAGGCAGGTCTCACCATGAATGTCGACTCATGATGTGCACCTTCCGCTCGGCATTATCAGGTGGCCTCCGACGGTTCGTATTTGCGGGCCCTCCCATGGTGTTATAACTTTCCGAAGGCTGCGAAAGAGCGTCCCACTGAAGACTGAGTAGTCTGCACCGGTGTCCACTAGTGCTCTACACGCGTCAGTTGACGTCAATAACAACGTTAAGGTTGTTTGACACCGAGGCAGAGCCGTCGCTCCGATGCATGGCGTCGGTCGAGTGGGAGGTCTCCAACGTTCTTGGAGACTGTTGACATCGTCGGTCTGCGGCAACCCGACCTCCAGTGGTTGCCGCACTTAGTTGTCGCGGATGCTAATGGAAGATAGGGTTTCTCGGTTGGACCTATAGACCAGTGATGCAGGACGTCAGAGTGAAGGCGAGCGGGAAACTCACTGAGAAGCGGCAGGCAGGAGACGGCGGACAACGAAGCTACTCCTCAATTTCTCGACGACGCTCCCCGTAACGCGGGCGGGGGTCGTTCGGGTGGAACCCGCGCAGACCGAGTTGCCGGTACGGGCATCGCCGGCAGATGGGGTCGGCTTCCCCACATGGGAAGCAGATCGGACGGTGGTCAGCCGTTCTCCACTACTTCCGTCTTCCTGGGTGCAGGTCGCTCCAGGAACGCGTACCGAGGGCGTTCGTCTTGGCGTGGGGAGTACTGCAGCAATAGGCGGATCACGTCGGGGAGGCGCTTCGTAGGGCTGAGTGACGGGAGGCTGCGGACGACGAGCCACGGCAGCGTATATCAGGGACGGTGCTTACTATGCGGCGTCTACGGGGACGTCTGGCTGGAGTGCCCGTTGGAGCTCTTCGCGTACAGTGCGGACGATCGAGAGAGATGCTGGACTGCCAGCGGCTTGGTGTAGCATTCGGAGTTCCTCTCGGACAACTTCCCGGATGGTACCGCGAAGGTTTTCGCCTCCAGCGCTGAGCTCGGCGTGCGGCAGTGCGAGGGTTGAGGCGTCACCGTGTCGACGGTAATGGCAGACTCTGGCCACCAGCGCTCTCTCAATGGTGTTGCCTCGGTCACATATCCATCAACCTTCGTCGGGGTGTTACGGACGAGGCCTCCGAAAATGTCGTTCCTTACGTCGCGCATTGAAACTTGTAGCCTATTTTTTTTTTCTGTGTCCTGAGGGTCGGAGCGAGAAATCAGGCGCAAGACACCTTCCACGAATCTAGTGACGGTCTCATTTGGGCCTTGAATTCTAGACCGCAGCAGGTCTTCGGCCCTCTCACGTCGGTGTTGACTTTAAAACGTTCGTCGGAGACCCTTTTTGAGCAGCTCCCACGAGGTGACCGTCCTTTTGTGGTTTTCGTAACAGTGTCGCGCCGTTCCCTCAAGGGAAAAATAGATGTTCTGCAGGCACTGATCCGGCGTTTATCCATTTTGACGAGCCACTCGCTCGTACTGCGGGATCCAGTCGTCGACGTCTTCGTAAATATCGCCGCGGAATGAAGCATCTGTCCGAGGGGCAACGGGCAGGTAGGCGATGGGGGCGGCGGCAAGGGTCTGCGACAATTGGTTGCTCATCGTCGGCTTCGTCGACTAAACGAATTCCGGGGGCAAACCTTTAACTTGGCGGCGTCCTCGGGCCCCGATCGTTTCCACGGACGGTCTTTTTGAGCCGGGGACTGGGCTTGCTCTGCGCGGCCTCGCAGGGGTACGCTTCATAAGCTGCGTTACCCAGCACCTCCACCAAAATGTCACGAATGGCAAACGATGAGGCGGCGAGCAACTGGAGAAACTAAGCGTTTTAAAGGGGCGAACTTGTGCCCAAAACAATAACAGAAATACAGGCGTCGCGGGCGTTGAAGACGGCGTGGCAGCTAGATCCAACACTGGCGAACGGCTGACTCTGGTCGGCCACGCGGAGCCCGTTATATACACGCGTATGAAGGCTTCTGCAACGGTCGGCCGAGAAGGTTCGGCGCATAGAAAATTCAGACCTCGAACAAGCAACAGAATTATCGAATACACCAGAACCCGACATTTACAGAAATAACAAAGAAGGTGCGTCCGCTCTCAGGCATCGAACCTCGGCCCTTCGCGTTGTATCGTTGCACGATAACTATTCTGCCACGGGCCCGCTGCCCACTTGGCTAGCTGCGCGCGCGACAATATCTCTAGTGAATCTCCTAGCTAACAGAAGCCGACCAGTAGCACACGTGCCATCCCAAGACGCAAACACATAAGAACAACACATCAAAAGTAGCAAAAAGATTGATCGTACAAACACTCTATAAACATTGCCAGTAGTCCGAAAAAAATATGCTATTGTATACAAAATGCACTTTGGAAGCTCCATCCCAAACCAAAAAAAAAAAAGGGAGCGCGAAAAAAAAAACCAGTTTGCAGACGGCACAATTGCCTCGGCCTTCAGAGAGTAGCAATCAAGTGTACGGGCGTAACATAGCAGACGACTGATGGTTCTAAGTAGCGAAGTGGCTGAAAAACAGTCTAAACAAAGAAAACAAAGAAACAATAAAAATAAACTGCCCGATGGCTCTAACCAAGCTAACACGGGGTGCGCGCAAAAAGTGAAAAAAAAAGACAAGCAAAAAAGCGCCGTGGCGCAGCGGCGTCTGAACCAAAAAGAAAAAAAAAAACGCTAAGTAAAATTTGACAGACGAACTCAGTAGCGACACCGTCCTCAGACTGCTGGAATTTAACGTGCGTAAAGGAAGTTAGCCATTGACTAATTCTGTGCATTTTATTATAGCAAGTCAGTTTCATTTTAGTGCGCAGCTCTTAGCCGCCCATTTCCGCGTTGAGCCGCGACGCCGTCGCCGTCGGCGTAACCGCGCGTTGCATTCAGAGAAGTTTCCCCATAATGACGTCACACGTGACGCCACTCAAACCCAAAGCATATTCCCGCTATATTTAGAGGTGAAATTTTCCCGCCAAATTTAGCGTGAACATTTCACCCTCGTGACGTCACACGTGACGTCCCGTGATGAATGTGACGTCCCTTGAAATTTAGCGGAAAAACCTTTCCGCTAAATCTGGCGCCGAAAATTCCCCCACAAAATATAGCGGGAAAATTGACGCCACGTGACCTCAACACCACTTCAGTTTCCCCGCTAAATTTCCCGCTAAATTTAGAGAGAAAATGTTAGTAAATTTCCCGCTAAATTTAGCGGGAAATTTACTAACATTTAGCTAAACTTTTCCGCTAAATGGGATGGGCGTAGGAGAGTAAATGGGGAGGTTACGGAGGGGGTTGAAGGGCACACCCTCCCCTACGTACCCTCCCCTCCTCCTCCTGAAGAGCTGCGCTCTAATTCGACATTACAGAGAATTGTAAACAGTGTTTCATTTTTTATTTGTGCTATAGACCAACACTATCCCGGGTGTGGGCACTGCGCCGGCGCAGAAAGCAGATACGCGTGAGATATAGCTCATGCGGATGCGCAGTACTGACGGCAGCGCCACCGTAGTGGAGTGACGTCTAGAGTTGAGCTGGTGTCATTTTTTTATTTTTTTTTTGTTGCATGTGTAAAAAGTTGCAGGTATTCTTGCAAACTCTGTTATTGTAAATTAAGTGTCGTGTACATTTATTTCGGTAATCTCATCAGGTCTTATATGCACAATTGTCCCCAAGCAGAATATTGACATCGTGGCAGACATGTACAAGTTACTCAAAAAAGTATTTAAGTTAAGTTACTGAGTATTGGCCTTAAAATTAATTTGAGTCGAGTAGAAATTACTCGAATGGAAAGTAATTGAGTAAATTACTAACTCCCGTACCAAAGTAGCGAATTACTTTTGAAGTTACTTTTATATTTTTATAGTACCAAAAAAGTACATAAATGTTGTGATTCGTTAGCGAAATTCTGCTAGCCAAATATAAAGCGGCTTGTGTTTTCACATAAATGCTTTAATAGCTGATTCCGCTTCTGTGTGATTAATTGTTTTCTATTTTGTTTTCTGGTCAATGATGTACTGCGGATGTATCATATCTATTTTGAGGTTTAGCACTGCCGGAGCTTGATTTTGCAGACAGTGTTTGCTTGTTAAGAGTGTTGCGTAAAGTACATATAAAAATTACTTGAAGTAAAGAACAAAGTCAATGAGAGATTATGTACCTCAAGTATTGTAAGTACACAGGATGCAATGTAATTTAAGTAAGTACTATAAATACAGACTACTTTTAAAGTAAAGTACATATACTTTTAACACAATCCCTCATGATGCCCTTTCGTACTCTTCATACTCTATTTTTTTACTTAATTTCATCTGGTACGCATTTCTCCAGGGGTAATCGGAGGAGCATAAGTATTTTTTTTCGGAAATGGCAGCAAATATTGGATAAAATGAAGTCGCCACGAAGTATTTGTTTTACTTTCGCCGACGAACTATTTAACACAATAGACTTACAAGGCACTTATTTTTATCGGTCTTATAGCCGCCATTACTTCACTCAGAGAAATGACCAGATGGCGTCTCGAAAGACGACAGCGCGTTTTCATACGAGGATACGCCATTTTTTGTTTCCAAATTTGGGGAATGTACATTAAAGTTGGGAATTTCGCTTTCTTCAGAAATTATCAGAAAAACTACTTTAGTAAAGTACAAGTATATGCTCAAAGAATGTACTTCAATAAAGAATTAGTTTTCTAATCCTAATTGAAATAGTACTTTAAGTACCATCTTCCTAAAATACTGCCTAAAACAACTCCTTTTTTGTATATTTTTTTTGTAAGGATTTTGGGGGAATTTTCGAGCTTCTCGAACGATCTTCAAATCTTGGACGACGTGCATATGCTGAGTTTTGGGAGGAAAGGCAACGCAAAGGAGGTCACCTTTGCGTTCCCCTTTAGCACGCGATTCTTCAAGTACAGCACAAGCTACGGGAGCACCAGGTGGGCTTCAAAGCCGGTGCTGCATTTTGTTGCCTCCTTTGAGTTAGGCTGCAGTGTATACACTTCTGTTTCTGGCGAGAGTTCCTACGTTGGGGAGAAGTGGCGACAAACCCTTTTTTTAAATGCGTCAAGTCTCCTTGAGCTTCGGGGCACAAAGAAATGCCAGTTTTAGGCGCTAATCCCGCATTGACTGGGCCTCACTTGCGACGTGTCTGTCCGCTCATTTTTGTGCAGGAAGTTTTGTTGACAAGCAAACCCACCAGTAAAATTTTAAAAAGTAATTTGTACTTTGAAGTAGACGTTACTAAAAAGGAATGAAAGTAAACTACTAATTACCGACATAAAATGTAATTGAAAGTTACTAAACTACTCAGAAATGTAGTTAAACTACAGTAACTTGAGTAGAGTAGTTGAACTACGTAAAAGACTGCATCGTGGTAGTGAATATATTGTAATCGCTTTCCTGCCGCGTTTTAATTTTATAGTTGGTGATGGAGTCGGCAGGATTTGACAGGTTTACTTTTCGACAAGAGAGGTATGAACAACACATTCAAGAAAACGGTAATGTCAACAGCAAAGGTAAGACATACGGAATGATCGGAACACTGGATTTGAGCCGTAGCTAAGTTTGAAGATTTTTAGATGTTAAAAATACAGCGCGAAGATAAATTTCTGTTTCGCGTGCCCTACAGAAAGCCTGATATCTGATTGTTTTGTTGGCTAAAAAGACAGCAGTGCGCCTTGAAATTGAAGACTGACATTTTAACAAAATAACACCTCCTGCACTCATGAGATGCCAAATAGGTTTCAATTTTCAATGTGCAAAAAAAAATGTCTTGATATTTTTGTTGGTTCCCTTGTGCAGAGATAGGCAAAGCCAACGTATTCCGAGGAGTTTGTCTGCTAGCGGAGACTCCAGGCTCGCCAGGGGCGCTGCGACCTGTTGTCGTCCTAATGCCGCAAGAGTTTCTAGTATTGGTCCCCAAGGTATTTGCTATAAAAATGGATAGGAAAGCTTTCGCCAATTAACTGCGTAGATTTGAATAAAGTTTATAAGTTACGAATTCCAAGCGCAAAAACACGCATATTATTTAATATACGTAAAATTAATCTGTGCAAGCGTCTTAACCTGTTCCAATATTTTATATCTTTGATTCTATAAAGATGCGTTCGTGCTTTCTGACCAAAAATCATCAACCTCGCAGTTATAGAAACCACGGCATCCTCACAAATGCCTGTGCGTGCACGTTGCTCCTCCCTCCTGTAAGTCGGAAAACAACTATGGATTTTGTTTATTAATGCTCTGGCAATTTTAAAAGTACGAAGTATTTGAATACAACGCAATAGAGCCTCAGTGCTAAATTATGAGAATGATTTTTTTTTAAGAATGTAATGCAATCTTGTTACAATATCCTCTTCACAAAGTGTGCTACGCCCTCTGCAGGAACCTAAGAACGCAATTACCCCTCGCCGTCTCACCACCCGTAAAATGCCAGGGGAGCTGCCCACTTCACTTCCACTAAACACTGGGTTTATCTATTCGCAATTCCAGCCCGCCGCTCGCCCTCTCGCGGACGAACGGATAACCAGAGGAGCGGGGATGGCAGTGGTGGCGGCTGCGCGGAAACGGTGGCAAGGGCTGTCGGCCTCGATCCGTGAAGCCGTTTTAACAAAAAAGTGAGCACGTTACAAAAGGAATTCGTGTGCTCCGCCTTGCAACAGTGTGTGGCGACGCACAATCACCAACATTTTGGTGCAGGCATCACCTCGTCGTCGTCTTCTTCGGGGAAGCACGGTCGCGCGCTACACAGGCACGCGGGGCACTGGAACGTCCGTCGACCGCCGCTGCCGAGGCAATAAACCGCCGTTCCTTTTCTGTGTTGGGATTCGCTCGTCGCCACGACACAGCATCCCACATCTGGTGACCCGGAAAACGAACACGACACGTCGCCATGGCCGACCAGGAGGACCTTCAACAACAAGTGAAACTACTCCAGGAGCAGATTCGGACCCAGCAGGAACTGATTCAAAGGCAACAGCAGCAGATTCAGCAACAGGATCCTGCTGACGCCAACACAACACCGCCTGTGCCTACCGGCACCGCAGCAGGCGGCGGAACCCCTGCAGCTGTCATCGCGGACGCTGCTTCACTCGGCGTTTGCCGTGTAGCCGTCAAACTTCCGCCGTTTTGGGCGGACTCGCCTGAGGTATGGTTCGCAGAAGTCGAGGCGCAGTTCTCCCTGGCGCGCATCACCCAAGACCGAACGCGCTACGATTACGTCGTCGCCCACCTCGACAGCCGCTACGCCAACGAGATACGGGATATCCTCGACAATCCACCAGCGGCCAACCTTTATCAACATCTGAAAACTGAACTCACCCGCCGCCTGTCACTATCGGAAGACCAGAAAGTCCGTCAACTTATTCAGTCCGCAGAACTCGCCGAGCGCAAACCATCACAGCTCCTCCGCCACATGCGTGCTCTCGCAGGCAACACGCAAGTCCACGATTTTTTTCTGCGGACACTATGGCTCCAACGACTACCACCACACGTCCAGGCCATTCTGCAGGCTCAACCTACGCTACCTCTAGACCAACTTGCCGACATTGCCGACCGCGTCATCGAGGTCTCTGTACCGCCGCTGTCGCCCACCGTCCACGCCATCGGTGCACCGCTGGACAACACAGAAAAGGAACGGCGGTTTATTGCCTCGGCAGCGGCGGTCGACGGACGTTCCAGTGCCCCGCGTGCCTGCGTAGCGCGCGACCGTGCTTCCCCGAAGAAGACGACGACGAGGTGATGGCTGCACCAAAATGTTGGTGATTGTGCGTCGCCACAAGTGTTGTACGAAGGACCGGGATGTCTAATTTCATTATGAACTTTTCGTATATCGCATACGATGCCGATTTCTTGTCTTGTGCATGGCCGCCAGCTCAAGCTGTGCTCAAGGTGACGGCCAACGATCCCTCTAGTAATGTAGAGCTCTAGCGTACGGTCTAAGAACAGTCTATTCTTTGCCAAAAGTAGGAGAAAACTGCTCGCGCAACGATATGTCGAGCAATACACGTCGGAAATAAGTCCGCGTTTTAAGGCCGTTAAAAGAAACATGACCTGTTATTCCAAGCACTTTCAAAAGACAGAATACGCGCACTTGGCTTCAGGTAATTACAAAGCAAATAAAGAAATGCTGGAAACATTTTAAGTACGTCTGTGTTAGCCAGCCGTTCGTGTCGAGAGCTAAGAACGGGCAGTTTTGGCGAGAGTGGCCGCAACGTTGCAAATAACACGATACAAAAAAAAACATGTACGGTATATTAAAATATTTACTTTTGACAGGGCAATAAATAAAACCCCTAAACACGTCTATTACGGTAATGGGCAGTTTTAGCGTAGCATTAACGCAGGCTACCGTTGGCTACCGTGTGCACGGCAACGCTCCTGGCGCGCGCTGAAAATTGTGCTTCAAAGGCGCAGCGCGAGCTTCCGGTTGTAATGCTATACACCGCACGGAGGCCTGCGGTAACAAACTTCCTATCAATAACCCTAGAGCAGTTTGATCACGTGTTGAAATATACTAAAACCGAGACGGTGAGCAGCGAGTTGCGAGCCTGTGACACGAAGACATCAATACTGTGAACGCCGCTCTACCGAAGCTTCACGGTCACCGTGCGCAGCTCACTTTTTAGAGCACTAATGGCCAGGCAAAGCGCAAACACAATATCTTCATCGCCCTCAAAAATATTCTGCCACAAACAGTGACGTGACCGGTGCCTAAAACGCGCTCGCCCACCACAAAGCTTCGCAAGTTGACGTTTCTCCAACTTTTAAATATCAGCATGCTTGTTTTGCTAACGCGCATCAACATCTCCGTCACCTGTAATATGCTCCTGCCCTAACCGCTTCGCATTTGCAGACAAATAAATCATTTCTAGCGCACTGACCAGCGTCAGCGAGCAGACGCACGGGAAATCCTGGAGAATCTATCCCCATCTCTTCCGCCATCTTGGAAATACCGCCCCACCACCTATAGAGCGTTGGAGTTGCGAATAGTCCATTGCAACTCGCGTAGGCAGGGCGAGGAAAAGGAGGCCTGGGAGGAGAAAGCAGACGGGACGCTAGAGACGAGAGGGGGAAACCTCCTTCTCTCTTTATCGTTATGTCTGCTTCCTCCTCCACGGCTTGCCTTTCCCTCGCCCTACCTTCTTGGGTTGCAACGGACTGTAGACACGGGCGCTTCTCCGCTCAAGTCAGCCGCTAAACGTATAATTTGCAGAATTCTCAAGTTTGGGGAATGTTGATAGTGGCCGCTTGACCGAAGTGGGTGTTTCTGCGATATTCTACGCTACGAATATTATGAAAGAAGATTGAGGGCGCAGGTGAGCTGGAGAATACTGGGCAATATAATAAACCGGGGACACGGAAACAAAGAGATGGTGTTGTGAACGTACTTTTTTGTTTCCGTGTCCCCGATTTATAATTAGGGCAGAGCTGTTAAGGGCTAGTTTCCTCGGGATCGTGTCCGCCAGCAAATAAATGTCGACACAATACTCAGGACAGCTACCGCCATCTATGAGCGACGGCGGTAACCAGACAATTGGCTTGCCGGTTGTCTGGTTGCTGCCGTCGTTCATAGATGGCAGCAACCTTTCCAGCCTTTCCACTTTGGCTTGCCGACTTGCGGCCGGTCATTACTTCATTCTCAATATAGTACAGCTTCGCTTGTCTTCCTTTTTCACCAGATTGGAAAGGCTGGAAGTTTGTTGAATAAGATTATGATGGAATAATATATATTGTTTTTTTTTTTTCTCAGTCGATTATTGTACTGGTCATCGAATAACTTCTGAGATTTTAGATAATCTCCAACAGCGGTGAATTGGAGTCAGCGCCTTAGTAGTTGGTTTTCTACTTTAGATTCTGCATGGCGTCATAATGGTGGAATAAAACTGAGGTGCATTTTGTACACGCCGCTTGTCAGTGCGAGTCGTCTAATAAAAGCGTGATTAAAAAGGTTTACTCCAAAGTTGGAGTAAATTTTTTAATCATGAATTCACCCGGCTTTTGGAACATTGTTGCGTAATAAAAGCGTCTACCTTTCTCTTCCGTGCTTTGTCAGCACAACACTCGTGGCCCTTTCTTCACCAAGCGAAAAAACGATCTGCTGGCTAGTTAATTTACAAAGCAAATTGGTTACGTCACTCCCCCAAACACTCTTTGGTGATGCGATCGTCCTGACAAAAAGAAAAGACGAAATGTCCCAACCTACACAACATAAACTCCTCTGGGTCTCTTTCTGTCTGGTTTAACTATTGCGGCAAATGTATTTGAGCCTTTTATTGATCTTGTCAGAGAGCCTGGCACGGTCTGTTCATGTAGAGCACAGGGTCGAAACACCGTCTGGCACTAAGCGGTGGTACATGTTTTATGAGGACCAGGGGGCCGAACATGTCGACGTACCGAGAACTCCTGCTGCAGTATTGATTGTCACGTTATAAAGCTATTGACCTGGATCCGCTACAGAGAGCCTTGATTTATTATCAGTTCGGTTCCCAAGTCTCTCTCATTCGGAGGTAGTAAGCTACTGAACGTATTATCTATTCATTCCCATAGAGGCTGCGATTGCTCAACTTAGACTTCCTTATTACTTTCTAGAAGAAATAAGGGAAGAAGAAAAACAAAAACTTAAACGGATGTCGCCCTACGAAGCTTGTTCCCTCCAGCAAGTAATTGAAATACACATCACTTGTTATTACCGATAAATTAAATTTAAAAAAAAAACAGAAAACAGGATGTACAAATGGAAGATAAAGCACAAAATAATTCTTTATTCCAGAATGGTTTCATGTAAAATGGACACATTTTCAACTAGGAAAACAAAAACACCAATATTGTGTCTGACCGTATTTAAAACATATATGCCATGTATACGAATGTTATAAAACATTTGGAAAAAAAATAGTTAGCATTTTCATGTGGCTAGCTTCTAGAGCTAGGCGTTGACCAAATGTCAACATAATGGTTAGAATTGCTACACACCTTACAATTTATGATAAGAATAGTCAGAAAAGCAAGCTGATTTTGTTTAACAGTCATTTGAAACGCGAAATATTTATGAGCGTAATTTCCCTAACTGACATTAATGTATTTTTATTTAATTGTAGCTGCTTATAAGTATTACGTTGTACAACGCATATAATACGAATTATGATTTTCTCCTAAAGTTATAAGCAGTGCATATGTGTTACAGAGGTATTCCGCAAACACGGAAGCAGTAATTGTAGCATGACTAAAACAGAGCGATGTACAAAAATATTATTAAAGTATATAACATTTAAAAAGAGGTATAAATTTAGAACAAAAAACTGACACATCTTAATGTACGTATTCATTAAACAAAATAAGTTTCTTCACCCTTACCACAAGATCCCTATCGAATCCTCCGAGAAAGAGCGCAATTTTTCACAGGCAAACTGTATTTTTGGCATAAAAAGGGTAGGCCATTCTCTTGTCCGTTTTGTCCACTAAAACGATAATCGCTGTGAAATTCCATCAACTTAACTTACCTGCGCATTACCTGCAGGCGAAATTTCGGCATTTGCCGAATTCAGCGGAAAGATTACTGGCCTGTGCGAAGCGAGGAATCTTTCTGTACGAACCTCAATGCCCGACACGCAATATTCGCAAGCTGATTGAGCAAGGCTGGGCGCTGAAAAATTGAAATATCCCGCTTAATAGCTTTGTGTAAAAAAATGCTAAAACTGGGTAATTTGGTGCCCTTACAAAAAAATGAAACGGGTTTCAATTGAAAGTCATTCAACTGAATAGAAACTCAATTGAAACTCATTGATCATTTTTGTAAGAAATATATATTGCGCAGGCATGCCTGCGCAATATATATATTTCATCGCAGGTTGCCTTTTTCGTGAATATAGCGTTGACTGAAATTACAATTGAAACATTCTGAAGTGTTCCACGGAAACTGTCCGGATCGGCTCATTTGGCGTTCCGTAGTTCGGTTTCCTTGGGAGCGGACTGGCCCTGTTATTTGTACAAGAACGTGGGTTCACCGAAAGTACGAAGGCTTCGTAAGCCAAAATAGACGTTTATGTTACTGATCGTGCAATATTTGAGTAACCAATAAGGGAGGTAGCAAACAACTTGAACTCTGCGTCCATTACCGAAAACTTGCGCAGTGCGCTGATTGGACGCAAGGACCGCCTAAGCGCCCTGCTGCGTCTTGTGTTCACGGTGATTGGGCACGACTCTAAGCAGTACGCGGCGCAGCACAAATTACCAACCTGTGCCTCACGCATGAGCATGGTAAGTGACATTAAAAACAATCCGGTACTATACAGTCTTGTTTTCAAGAAGAAAGCTTCTTCGTCGCGGTTATCCTGTTTCAAATGCGCAGTTTACCATACGCGAAGCATTTCCTGCACTTCGAAAAGGCGCGGGATATATTCTATCGCGAGCTATTAGCGGCGAGAAGTTTTGGTGGCGCCCTCCTGTGGTTCCCCCTTGTGACGTCATTACCTTGCAAACAACAAGTTCGATGGTGTTTGTTATTAGCATGCTGGAAGCTTGAAATCATTGCGCTCTCAAAGGAACACTGCCAACACCGTCAAAATTAAAGCTCTTTCATTCCTCTTATTTCCGTCGATGATAAATCCCCTTTCCGACGTCATAGTCAGCGTTCGGCCAATCGTGGAAGGCCGACCACAGCGACGCTTTCGGTCGCGCACGGGGCTAATTGCTGCTCAGACTTTAAAAAGCTTACGCACTAAGAGGGCCAGAAGACAGAGACAAAGTATGGACGAAGTGGTCGTCTTTACGCCACCCTGTCTTTTGACGCTTTCAGCGCATAAACGAATCACTCATCGTTTTGTTCTAAGGAACATATCGTGCGTTAATTTGCCTTTTGCATCGATTCGATATTTTCTGTTTATCTATTTGCCTTTTTAGCTTCGCGAAATTATTCGTCTTGCTCTATGCTTATCAGTTCTTTTCGTCCCCAGGGCCCGTTTGTTCGAAGCGCTAACCGCGGCTAAAGTTAGCCGCAGTACCTAGAAGAGGGATTTTGGAATCACGTGACAGGCTCGGTAGGGATGCGGGGAAACATGGCGTTGCCCCGGTGAGTGAGCGCCGCTCGCTTTAAAACTAATATGTCGTTGTCGCTGCAATATCAGGGGCGTTAGTCAGCAGCGAAAGGTGCAAGAGGCTTTCGCTTTGCCTTACCTCATTTAAATCGCAAAGCATGAGCAATGACCTAGCCGCATTTTTTAGATAGTCTTTCGATTCTGCCCATTCCTAAGCCTAAATGAACGCGATAATTGTTGTCATGACAACGTTCTTGGAAAGCGGATTGCCTTCACTCAATCGGCCGGGTATTGATAGCACACAAAAGCAGACAGCGTTCCAATAGACCTTTGTCTAAATTACCCAAGCATCGAGGAGAACGCTAAAAGTGTAATTCTACGGTCCGCGCGCGCTGGCCTTCCTCTTATAAAAGATTCGAAGGAAATAATCATATTAAGGCTGTGACGAACGCGCGTGCAAGTCAAAATTTGTTTTAGACTTTTTGCTTTAGAACAATTACAACTGCAGACGCCAGCACGTGCAACGCGTGTAACTACACTCGTAGCATCCACCTCGGTGCTTGGGAAATTTAGAAGGAGGTCTTTTCGGACGCTGTCTACTTTTGTGCGCTACCAATACCCGGCCGATTGAGTCAAGGCAATCCGCTTCATTTAGGCTTAGGAATAGCCAGAATCGAAAGACAATCTAAAAAAAATGCGGCGAGGTCATTGCTCATGCTTTGCGATTTAAGTGAGGTAAGGCAAAGCGAAAGCCTCCTGCACCATTCGTTGCTGAATAACGCGCCCGATATTGCAGCTACAACGACATATTAGTTCCAAAGCGAGCGGTGCTCACTCTCCGGGGCACCGCCATGTTTCCCCGCATCCCTACCGAGCCAGCCACGTGATTTCAAAATCCCTCTCCTAGGTACTGCGGCCAACTTTAGCCGCGGTTAGCGCTTCGAACAAACGGGCCCAGAAGTATTGTCAGGGCACCCGAGTTATTTCAAATTTATATTACCGTCCTGTGACCTAATGCGTGATCAAGTAAGTGTCCCCTTGGGGAAGGTTACACAATTTAACATAAAATACGACAATCTTCCTAAGTATTTGTACTGAAAACCAACACTTCCTCTATGGTTTATTATGCCCAATAAAAGTGAGCATAAATAATTGCGATTAACGTATTTTCCAACAGAAAAGTGACGTTTATTTTAGTTTCCGTCGGTGCATTTTAAACCTCTGTGCGACTCATATGCAACTTTTTAGAGCGCAGCTCTTAAGGCTGAACTCCATGGGACGAATTATGTGACGAATAACTGGCGAACGCCGCCCGACGGCACGCTCGCTTTGCGCGCGACGTAGCAGCCACTGTGTTGATTCCACGCGCAGAGCAAAAGCCGCCGGGCGGCGTTCGCCAGTTATTCGTCACATAATTCGTCCCATGGAGTTCAGCCTTTAGGCGCCCGTTTCCGGCTTAAGCGGCGTCGCCGTTGCCGTCGGCGTAACCGCACGTTGCATTATGGGTAAATTACCCTGCTAAATTTAGCAAAAAAAGTTCCCCGTTAAATTTAGCCGAAAAAATTCCCCTCTAAATTCAGCGGGAAAATGTCCCCGCTAAATTTAGTTTAAAAATGTTTCCGCTAAATTTTGCGAAAAATTCCCTGCCAAATAGAGCGGAAAAATTTTCACGCTAAATTTAGCTGAAACTTTTCCCGCTAAATTTAGCGTGAAATTTTGCCTGATAAATTTAGCGAAAAAAATTTCTTCACTAAATTTAGCGGAAAACATTGCACAATAGATTAGCGAAAAAATTTCCCCGCTAAAGTTACCGGATAATTTTTCCCACTAAATTTAACAAAAAAAATTTGCGGAAAATATTTACGCTAAATTTAGCGGAAAAGTTTTCCCACTAATCTTAGCGAAATAATTTCCCCGCTAAATTTAGCAAAAAAGATTTTCCTGCTAAATGTAGCGGAAAAATTTCCCGATAAGGTTAGCGGAAAGATGATCCCGCTAAATTTAGCGGAAAGGTTTTCCCACTAAATGCAGCGGAAATAATTCCCCAGTAAATTTAGCGGAAAAATCCCCCAGCTAAATTAAGCGGGGAATTTTTTCCGCTAAATTTAGCGGGAAATTTAGCACAATCTTTCCGCTAAATGGGAAGGGAGCAGGAGAGGAAGAATAGAGGGTACGGAGGGGGAAGACGGGCATAACCTCCCCACCTGCTCCTCAAAAGCTGCGCTCTAATTCGGCATTGCAGAGAATTGTAAACGTTTTCATTTTTTCTATAAGAGTAGCCCCTAACTGCAGAAATTCGCCACGGGTTATAATTCTCGTTTGATTTATTGACGAAAACGTTAAACTTGGTCTCGCTTGAAGATAAACTGCAGTCAAAATACGCACGTACGGGCTTTATTCCGCACCGAATAGCACAAATAAGTAGGAGACACTCATTACCATTGTATAGACAGTGTAATCATTCATCAAATCCAACCTATCTTACTTCCTCTTTTGTTGCGCCGTAAATGTTCTAAACTATGCCTCTTTTAAAAGTATATCACTCCAATCCTGACCCAAGAGAAAGACTACATTCTAAGAAATGCCTGCGTGTCTACTTACCAGCAAAGCACTCGAAGAGCCAATCTCGGCGATCTACAAAATCAGCTCAGCGAATGATGAGTCGGAACATCCGTTTAGACTTAAAAATGAAGTCTGCGCTAAGGCATTACGCAATGCAAAGCGTCATACTTGCATTCCGTATTGCCACTGCGCAGACTTTATTTTGATGTCTGAAAAGATGTTCCGGCACATCATTCGATGAACTGATTTCGTAGATCGCAGAGATTGGCCCTTCGAGTGTTTTGCAAGTAAGTAGACGTGCAGGGACTGCTTAGAGCAGGGGTCCCAAACACGCGGTCCGCGGGCCGCATGCGGCCCGCGACTCGCTGGGAAGCGGCCCGCAGGCAACCGGCTACGAGTTCCGATTCCCATGTCTCGAGCGCTAGAAATGCGCCATAGCAAATATCGTGTTTGACCATAGTGATTTCATCTCGTCGATTTATCTTCGCTCGAAACGTAGCTCTGCTCTTTTAACATATTCACATATTGTGTACTTATCTGTGTTCATTTAAACGAAATTTATTCAGTGACAAGAATTAGGAAATAAGCTCCTTTTTGGCAAGAATTTCTCGTTCTACTGCAGATATAACTGCTTCCTTTTCTTTTGCTGTTTGGCAGTCTTGGGTAGTAACGCGTTAGTGTAAATTTGTTACTTTTTTGGTAACTTGTAACTGTAACGAGTTACTTTTAAAAAATATAACTTGTAACTGTAACCAGTTACTTTTAAAAAATGTAACTTGTAACTGTAGTTATATTACTTTTTCTGAGGTAACTATGAAAGTAACGACATTAATATTGTCGTTACCTTCCAGTTTTTTATGAATAATACATGATTGAACAAGTACAATCTAGCTATTCCTTGCACTTTCCAAATTGTCTGTTCCGACATTTTGAGTGTCAAGTTGGCCTTACACAAACCTGTGAATATGTTCTTTTTCGTGAGTTACGACCCGAATAAAACCACGTGTAGATTTGATGACAAAAAAATCTAGTTATTTTTACGCACGCGCTTGTACTTTGTGACTGAACACTTACATCTTAGTATGTTGAATCACTAATTGCGGTTTCTCTTTTTACTGCGCAAACGCTTTTTTATCGGGTGAATCAACCGTGAATCTCCAATACACGCAGAGGGCACTGCTCATATTTCGTATTTTGGTTTGCGCCACTAGCTATTCGTTGAAGGCGAGCTATTCGTTGAAGGATGGATCTCGGCTGCGCGAACTCTCGATCAGCAGGAGGAACTGCCAAACATAGAGATACGAGCGCAGGATTCTCGCCTTCAAAAACAATTACCATTAAATTACAAGTATTTGTTCAAAGTGCTGTAATAAAAATCGTCGGGAAAGCAACAACTCTAAAATTAGCTGCCTGTTTTTTAGAGACATGGTGAGCTTGGTTAATTCCTGCGTGAGCAACAGGAACGACGGTGTACTTCTCTTGTTCGATTAAAAATGCCAGCACGTTGTCGGGACGCTGTAATTTTAATTCTTGCTATCACATCAGGTCAGGGCCCAAAGTGGTCACAAAACACATGAAATCCAAAGACGTCACCGGTAAAACTGTGATTTTACAAAAAGTATGAGAGCGAGGTCTCTTCTCTTTAAAACTTTTTAACCCCCCACCTTACGTTGGCCCGCGACCTTTCCGGTGAGTGCTGTCTGGCCCCCACACTCGAATGAGTTTGAGACCACTGCCTTAGAGTGTACTAATGAACCCATTTTACATTTCTTCACGAATCGATCATCAGTTTAATGTTGAAGTCCCTTAGTGCCATACCTCTGCCTATCTCGATTCCTTCATTCACGAAACATCAACAGCGTGGAACCTCTTACCGACAGTTTTAACATCAATACCTTCACTTGATTTGTTTAACACAATTATTACTAATTATGTATTTGAAAATGTCTCATGACTTTCTAGAGTTTTTTTTTTGTTTTTGTATTGCTTTTGGTTTATCCTTCTGTTATGTTTTCTTTGTGTATGATTATGTGCCCACCCCTCTGTAATGCCCGTCAGGGCCTTGAGGGTATTGCAATAAATGAATAAATAAAATAAATAATTATATGAATATTTTTTTTAATCAGCCGTTATAGAATCTGTTAATCACACAAAGGTGCAACCAAGAGACCGAAAGATGCGGTATGTGTCCCGTTAACGGATGACAGTTCCAGTTTCCAGCTGATGGAAGCTCTTGGGAGCAAACATCACTGGTCACTAAAGTTCAATCTTCTATAAAAACCACACATTTAATATGGCCTCGATCACGCTAAATGAAAGTTAGAATACGGAAACCGACATGTTTTGTTCTTATTAGTCATATAAGTATTATGTGATAACTTAGAACATTTATTTGTTTATTTATCGATATGTCAGTCCTATGTAAGGCTTTTAAAAAAATTGTAATGTACACAAAAAAACATGCATGTACACATAACAAAATCAGGCATCAATAGATACGAGTACCCTAGAAATCATAAATTTGTGGCATATTACCAAAAGCTATGCTCTTTATATCTTTAACTAAATCACATATTTGTAATAAAGACGGTTTCATTAGGAAGTTTCTTCTATTCCCTAATTGCCCTTAAAAAATTAAAACAATACTTTTTAACGGCTGGCTCCCTAATGTAATATCCCGTATGAATAAAATGCGAACAGCCGAGTCCGTTGCCTCCGAAACATGCTGTGCAGCCGAGAGGCAACTAGGTACGGATAGGAACTGCCATGTGGAGAGAGTGACTACGAAGGTATGCACATCTGAGTAGGCGCGCAACCTCTCAGCCCTCTTTCTACCCCGTAGCTTCATCATTTCTTAGTTGTCTCTTTAGGTAGCTCAGCGTGTATTGCAGAACAAGTGATCCGCTGCTCACATTTCATTCATATTCGATAGTACATGCTGTGACAGCGTCGCGTTTCGCTCCTTGGTGAATGGAGATTTTATTTGCACTTGCAGTCCCGATGCTCACGTCAGTGCTTTAGGACATGTCCGAAATGTGTGAGCTAAATGTATGTTGTTTATAACGGCCCATTCAGTTTAAAATCAAAGAAAGCTAAATTGTTAATACCATCTATATTTTAGCTAATCAAGACGTCACTTCCGTGTTCATTTAGTTAAACTTATATTTTCATAAGCCCATGTTTTGCGATCTAAAGATAACGACTTTTTAATGTCTCCTCCAGCGATGATCAATTGCATTCAATCGGAGTATGATGACAAACCTGCTTATAAACGAGAAGGAGATGGCATGGAATGTATATCATATTCTAGTGGTGTAAACACAACCCTTACAAAACTAAACAATGTTTTCATTTGTGACACTAAAACTTTATAACAGATTGATATTAATAACAGAATGAAACGAACGGAACTCGTGCCTTTTCTTGTATTGTTCACTTATGATTTACACAGTTTGTATTTACATCGTATCATGCATTCGTTTACGCACAGACATATACCCACGTTTCACGTTCCTGCTCAATATACCCCCCCCCCCCTTACCCCAATGCTACGTACCGTCCTATCGTAACATACGCATTTCGCGTCTCTCTGTTCCTTAATTATCCGCCTTGGCTTTAGTTTCGAAATGTTTTTTTTTTTTTCTGGTTCCTTTTACAAGCTCGCTTTATGTAATTAAAGAAGGTCAGAAACAGAGTAATTCTTCCAAATATGCATATAATATGCAATACGTAAAAACGTCTTCGTAATTCACTGCACATTTTCTTTTATACCTGCTACTTAAATGGGCGGCCTTTCCAGCTGTCATGCCCTGAGTCCAAATGGCTCGCAGACTTTAACTGACAAAGAAACATAAACAAAACAAAATTCCGGTGCGCCAACGGAGCAAGGCGGGACGAGAAGGTTGAGAATACTCATCTCAGCATATGTTGCCATTGATAAGACTAGCTACATATGTTGAAATTTTACCTTATATTCTTTGTGTGTTTGAATTACCCAAACGCAAATGCTCGTCTTCATGATAGCGCGCTGCCTAAGCCCGCGTTCGAAACTTGGATTCCCCCCGTCATTAAGTGCAATTCAGTACATTTACCTCCTTCCCTTTCTTTCCTTTTCTTTCGCAGCCTAGCGTAATTACATGATAGTGCGAGTTAAAATCGCTTTGAAAATAAATTATACGAAAAGAGCAAAGAAGACCTAAATGGACCCTAACTTAAAAGCTATGTTGCCGTTAGGGTGCATTAGCGTTAGCCGAAAAGAGACAGAAGCTCCACTGAGTGATATGCTGAACATGTAAAAAACGCCAGTGATGCTCAATTATGCAGGGACTGCATCTTTGCTGGATGTGATCGTGATGAGCCTAGCCTTATTGAGTCTGACTTTGATCCTTTCGTTTTAGGACTTCAGAGCAAATATAAAAACCACCTAAAAAGAAACACCGCAACTGAAAACAAAAATTCCTTAGATTTGGTCATAAAAAAATACGGTTTTGCACTAAATATTAAAGCCAACTGACATGCAAACGTACAAAAGATACGGGTTTAATATACTGATTGCTTTGATCCGGAGTTCAGCAGGGAAAGTCTTTGCGCCTATCTTATTTCGCTGAATCGACCTTTTTGAATTGCTAGAATAAATATGACCGAATGCGTTATTGCATGTTCCGGCGATCATAGAACTTTGGCTATGTTATTTTTTCTAGATCAGCTCTATATTTGCTCTAAGCCAGGGTTAAAAGCAATACTATTGTTTCTATATATTCTTTCTTTTTTGTTTATCAGTAGTTGTCCCATTTATTGCAACCCGAATAGTGCGTAAAATAACCAAGTCATTTAGACAATGTTAATAAGAGTCCTAGTTCTGCCAAGCTAGTAGGCAGCAAAAACATTCATAATATATAAGAACGTTCTCAAATTGACCAATCAATTAATCCCTGACAGTGGTAGAATATTCAATTTTCTTTCGAAATGGAATATATATATATATATATATATATATATATATATAATGGGAATGAGTGAAGATTGACAAGTGCAGCCGTAGTAATATTGTGAACGGAGAGGGGAGAAGGTGATTAGTGAATTTATTGCATTAAGCTTAGGGAAAGAAAAAGGAAAAGAGAGCTGGCGAAAAAATGGGCCAGGAGCGGGGATTGAACCCGCAACCTTCGCCTGTCCGGGGCGACGCCTTAACCGATTAGAACATCCCGGCCACCGGTTTCGGCGGACTCAATTTTTGACCAGCTCTCTGTGTACTACTGTTAGTTTCGAATACGCTTAACCTTTCCCTTTCCCTAACTTTAACCCAATAAATTCACTAACCACCTTCTCCCCTCTTCGTTCACAATACATATATATATATATATATATATATATATATATATATATATATATATATATATATATTCGATATATATATATATATATATATATATATATATATATATATATATATATATATATATATATATTCGAAACATTATTTGCCCTTATGGAGATGTTCTTCCAAAACGAGGAGAAAGTCGCCAAGAAATTGTATGGAGGAAACGTTTCGGGCCTGGTAGGCTCTTCGTCAGTCGAAACAAGAACACTTCGTTTTCCTTTTCTTTGAATTAAAGAAAAAACGGCCGCAAAGAAGAAGTAATTGGAAAAATGCTTACCGTTTAGCGGGTACTTAGTCAACTAAATTCTCGCCTAAAAGTTTAATATATCCCGATAAAAAAGCTGTAAATAGTAGTGAAGTAATTAAATATAATATTATTATCACAAAACCAGTTTTTGGGACATGTGGTTGGACATAAGCCGACTATGCCTGGTGTCATGTGAAGCCAATGAGAGGCCCAATGTAAAGCGTTTGCTCGTGTCAAAGTAAACGACAAAGCGAGAGAAAAAGAAAAAAAACCGCAACAGTGCGGCACCGGTTAGAAGATCTCAATTAAATGTCCATAAAAAAAGACGGCAATGACCCTTTCGAACTGTTAAGGCCCTTCGGTTCTAAAGTATTAAATTTATAAATAAATTCAGATTCTTTATTTTTTCGATCTCTGGTGGTTCGAAAGCCCCCCTGAAGTATAATAAAATTAAAATCAGAAAGTCCGTTATGTCCCACGGAGTTTAAGTGACGAGAAACTGGTCCGGCAACGTGTTTACGTATGTGACTTTTATGTAAATACATGCGTTTTCTTATGCTTGTTTTAGTTTCTCCTATGTATTGAATTAGGCATTTTAGAGCGCAGCTCTTAGGCGCCCGTGTCCGGCTTGAGCGGCGTCGGCGTCGGCGTCGGCGTCGGCGTCGGCGTCGACGTAACTGCGCGGTGCATTATGGAAAATGTCCCATAATGCACCGCGCGAGCCCCCCCCCCCCGGGTCACGTGACCTCGGGGGGGGGGGGGGCAGGGGGTCACGTGACCCCCCCCCCCCCCGCCGAGGTCACGTGACCCCTCCCCCCCCCGGAGGAGATTGAAGAATGAGGGGAGGAGGAGAAGGCACCCTCCTCCTCCTCCCCTCATTCTCTCCTCCCCTCAAGTACCCTTCCCTCCTAGGAGGAGGAGGAGGGAAGGCACCCTCCTCCTGAGTACCCTTCCCTCCTCCTCCTCAAGAGCTGCGCTCCAATTCGGCGTTACAGGGAGTTGTAAACGGCTTTCACGTTTTTTACATTGAATCAAATAAATAACATTTTCCGACAGTCAAATGTACCATTTATTTTCCAATTAAAGTTATTTGCTGTGCTACGAATAGAGTTAGCTATTATTATATCAACACATAAACTGCAGTGGGTATTATTGCATTTTACACAACCAAGAGGGACCAGGCTACGTCCGATGGAGTTTCGGGACTGTCTAAAAAAATCCAATAAATTACGTGGTCTCCTAAACGCTATACCAGGCGGTCTAGGGATAACAGCTTTTAAAGCAGTGTCCAGGTGTAAAATATTCATGTGTCGTCTAAGAATATTGTTTATGTTTGGAAGTTTTGACTGGTAGGGTAAGATTAGTCGTAATTCGTGGTTATTTCGTTTCGGTCGCTCTATTAAACACGCGCTCCGAGAGATCACTCGACTTTTTGATATTGAATTATTTATTAACGGTAAGGGGTATCCACGGTTGATGAAATCCTCTCCTAGTGCTCTAGCTTTTAACTCAAAATCCTTATTTTCTGAACATAAGCGTCTTAATTGTAGCATCTGGCTGTATGGTATACCTTTTTTGTTTTGTATTGGATGACAGCTTTTATAATGAAGAAATTGACGTCTATCTGTAGGTTTTCGATATAAGTTGTTTTCAAACCATTTTCAGTGAGTCTTATCTTAATATCCAGAAACTCTATTTCTGTATCGGAGTATTTATATGTAAATTTAATATGTGGATTAAAATTGTTTACAAAATTAATAAATTCAAAGAGTTTATCTTCCCCATCATTCCAAATTATAAATATGTCGTCGAGGAAACGTTTATAAAAAAGGGGTTTATACAGAAAGAAGTTAAGTAGCCGCTCCTCTAAAGACATCATATATATATTTGCATAAGAGGGAGAGAAACGTGATCCAATTGCTGCGCCGTGTATTTGTAAATAGTGCTCATTCATAAATGTGAAATTATTAAGCTCTAAAGCTAAGTGCATAAAAATATTTAAGACGCTTTTACTAACAGTGAGGTCGTTTTCGTTAACAATATTCAGAACTGCTTGGATGCCTTCATCATGCGGTATATTAGTGTAAAGAGATACTTGTTATTTTTAACGGTAGTGGCCCGACGGTAGTTTCGAAGTCTGGTGGTGTAATTTCTGATTTTTTTTCTATCGTAGACAGTCTCCCCCGTCACGTCAATTCTATTTTTTTACAAATTGGGTCAAATGATATTTGCCGTTTACCGCCTTTCCAGTGCGTCATTTTATTTAATAATCTTAATTTACACATTCGGCAAAAACGACCGGACGTGACTGTAATTATCTCTCGCGTTCCTCCCCGGTTGGAGGATAATTTTAGGCCCCGTGGACCAGGCTACATACGATGGATTAACGAAAAAATCTTTGAAATAAACTTTTTTCTCAGGGAGTTCTCTTTTATTTATGAAAATGTAGTATTTTTAAATCATCGTTCCTTTTTTGAG